>JAABNX020000119.1:21718453-21756681 GCA_015163995.2 Mormyrus lacerda
GCTAGCAATTTTGGGCCCTATGACAAAATATATGGTTGGGCCCCCCTACCAGTGTTATTATTAATAAAGCAGATCTCGGGGGGCCCCTAAAGGGCGTGGGCCCCGAGAATCGTCATCGTTTACCCCCCCCCCCCCCTTTACAGCGCCCCTGCTTGTTACTACAGTAGTCCCTCAAGATTAATAATGTTACATACAATAGTAATAAAATGCATTATTGTACAATACTGTACTCTTTCTATAATGAACAGGACTGTGACGATTTACTCTAAATCTCAAAAGATGAGAGAGCAATGAAAATAATGCTTTTTATGCCCAGGATGACGGAATTATAAAAAAACATAATGTCGTATTGTTACACAAGTAAGAAACGCTGCTTCGTGATACAGGTCATAGCTCCGAGGCACTTTATGCTTAGTGCTCACGGATTAGTAACAGCACTAATCAGAGAAGACACGTCCGTATATTCCCTGACGTAATACATGTTTCCAGTGGCTTTCCCATTCACTGAGAATCTTGTGACGTGACCTGTCTTCGAAGCAGGTTAGACATGTAGCGTAAATTACCACGGCGATGAATCCCAGTAAGAAGCGACAAACTAGAAGTGAAGTCGTTCATTTAATTTACCCAATGCCCAGGAAGACGTAAATCTAGCAGATTTGTGCCTGGTCATTCTTAGATATTTAATTTTATTTCTGTGTCTGCTGAGGTATTCATCATTGTAGGTTGTCATACGTGTGCGTGGAAAACTCAGTCCCAATGCAAGCTCGATTTTTAGTGGTTAATTCTGTTTCTGCCGCACACAAAGAGGCGTGCCTTTGTGTATGATACTGTGATGACAATCCAGACAGTTTCTATTACCGAAAGAACTACCTGTTCGATGAAAATGAAAAAGTAATTCGCTCTTGAATTTTTACTCAATAGGCTTGTAATATTTACAGACATGGCAGATTCGAAAAGATTCAACATTGACTCCAGTGAAGTTACCCCCAAAGGTAAAACTTAATCCCGTCCTAATAGGGGTTTTCTAGTGCGAATTCCTTGTTGATGTGAAGAGTTCTACGTTTGTGTATGATCAGGATATTCTGATCATACATATCTGATGAAAGTCGGAATACAATTAATATTAGAGGAAACACTGTAACTTGGCTAATTTCCTTTTTTATTGTCAGATGGCTCAGAGGATGAAAATATTGTAATTTACAGTACATGTTTTATTTTATTGAAGGATAATACATAAACAGGAAACTTTTCCAGGTATTATAAGTGCATTTTCAATGGTTGTCAGGCTTTTGTTTATAGATTTAAAGATATCATTTTTTGCTAACTACTTGAAGGGACACAAACAATGTACATAATCATAAACCAAGTATTAATGTACTAACTGGGGGCAGTTTGTGGCTGTCACAACGAGGTGGTTTGGGTGCGAGAACGCCCACTTGCGGCTCAAAGGACAAACGGGGTTTATTAACTGAACTAAAAAACACAAGAAAACACAAGAAAATACTAACAAAACAAAGGACCTCAATGGGTCAAAAGTAAATGGGGATAAATAAGACTAATTACAAACGGGGCAGGTGAGCAGAACATACATCTGACACCAAACATTAACAATTGCAATCAACAGAACATTCAAAATCACAGTAACTATAAAATCTGATGAAACAATACAAAACCAGAAGGGGCAGGATTCAATCACAAGACAGAGGGGTTCACAGACCACCACATGTACAACCAGTTGAGCCATGTGACCAACAGGAAGCAGAGGAAAACACAGAGACTGATAACAGGAGCAGACCCTGACAAAACCAAGAACTCGGACAAAGGGGGAACAAAAACAGATAGGGCAGGCACCAGGAGCTGGGACAAGAACACTAGACGAGGGATCACAGTAGGGGGCAGAACTTGGGGACCAGGAACAAACAGAATTGGGAATGGACGTGGAGACTGAGGAACAGGACCTGGGGCGTGAGGTGGAAAAGAAAATGGTGTAAAGGAATCAGAAAGGAAAGGAACAAAAGGAGCAGGGCGAGGGAAAGGACCAGGGACATGAGACCGGGACTGAAATGGGGCAGAGGAACTGAAAGGGAAGGGCAATAGCGGCACTTGTTGGGGCAGTTGGCCCGAAAACAGAAAAGGGAAGGGTCGGTCAGGAAGTGGGCCAGGTGGATGACTGGAGGGAGACGAGGAGGAAGAGATGACTGCAGGACGGGAACTGGAACTGGAGGGTGATGACGAGGAGACAACTACTGGACTGGAGGGCGACGCGGAAGAAGGGGCTGCAGGATGGGAAATGGAGGGTGACGAGGAGGAGGGACCTGAGTCTGGGCAGCTGACCCGACTGGTGTGTCCTCATCTCCCCCTTCTGGATACAGAAAACCAACATGGCCCTCTGCTGGACCTCCACCAGTGCAATGCTAGGTCTGCTTGGGTGGAGGCAGGGGCCTGAAATTTGGGCCTCGGGGCCGAGACGGCCTCGGGCAGAGATGTAGGGGCAAAGTCAAGGGGTGCGACCCTCTGTGAGGGGGTGCGACTTCCCTTGGGTAGAGCTCTTTAGGACCTGGGTCAAGTTCCCCAGGTGACTCTGACAGGTCTATCAGGGGCCCAAAGACTCTCTCCAATCTAGTGTGGTATCAAAACATCATACTGAAAACTAATACAGAAAGTAAATAAAAACTAAACCAAAACTAGAACTTCTCATACAATATTTTTTTTTAACTAAAACTATTTGCGCACTCTTAAAAGAATCTGAAACTGAACCTAAACTGAAAAACAGAATAGGAGAAGTAAATGCTAATTTGAAAAATATAACAACCCCGGCAGTAACTGAGTTACTATTAAGTTACTAAGGAACTGTATTGTAAAGTGTTACCATTTTTTTTTTTAGTTGTTTGTTATTAAACATTCACTTTCGTTTTTTGAGAGCAATGCCATAAACTAAGTGGGGAAAGGAGTCCATGAGTGGATATAGTGTTGTGAGATGCTTTTATATCTATCCTGATCCTGAACACAGGGTCAGCACAGGGCTGTATGCTGAGCCCACTGCACTTTACTTCATTCACTGATGGTCGTACCCTCAAACTAAATAGTCAGATTTGCAGATGTCACTATGGTGCTGGGCCTGACAAAGCGACAGCCTATAGGATGGATGAGGGTCACCTAGCTGAGTGGTGCACCAACAACAATCTAATCCTAACACAATCAAAACAAAGAGACTGTCAATGACTACAGGAGAGTAAAAGAGTAAGACCACGGCCCACTCCAAATTCAGGTTGAGGAAGTAGAGCATGTGGAAGGTGTGACATTCTTGGGAGTTTATATAATGAATGGTCTCTTAACGCCACCCACCTGAAGGAGAACGCCCAACAGCATCCACATGTCCTCAGGAAATTGAGACAGTCTCGTCTTCTGTAACATCTCCTGACAAGCTTCTACCTCAGTATTATATAAAGTACTCTGGACTTGGCTCAACTGTGTAGTATAGAAGCTGCACTGGGGCTGATCTCTTGAACTTTGACAGGGTCTGCTCCATCCTATCTTATCTCATCTTAGTTTATCTTGGCTTAGTTTAGCTTATCTGTTTTTTTGACACATGCAGCATTGATTTAAGCTCAATTTATTTTTTCTGCTTCTGCTTTTTGCAGTACCCCTCTGGGGTGTGACTGTTTTAGTCCACTGTGACTGTTTTAGTCCTCTTTTGTGTTTGCTGGTGTTGTTGGCGGTGTCTGTTCCTTGCAGCATGATGAATACCATTGAGGCTTTAAGAGTACTTTACAACAGGTGCATAGTAATGGGGGGGGGGGGGGCATTGTATTTAAATTATGAAGTTATGCCCCCCCATATCAAATTCTCTCCTCTGCTGTTGCTTTATAACAACTTACAGACTGCACATTCAGGCGATTTATTTATTGTAGCTGTGCATTTTACCCATACCAACTTTATTATTATTTTTTAATTTAAGCTTTATTTTTCCAGGCAAGAACAATTTCTTATTGACGGCCCAGCAAAAGGCTAAAGAACCTTTTGAGAAAAACTTTCGCAGTGTGTAGCTCAGTGGATTAGGCCTCCATGCCTGCGATCGGAAAAGCACAGGCTAGAATCCCATGGTTGACATTTTAGCTCAGTTTCAGGTATCACTTCTGCTCCCATCATGCTGAGCACAGGAATTTCCCAAGGTTGCTGCCCCAACTCTTTACTCTTCACGCTCCTGACACCTGACTGACTGCTCCACCAGGACCACCTCTAACCACATCATAAAGTATGCAGATGACAACACCATGATTGGCCTAAGCCAATCACAAGTGGCGGTGATGAGTCAGCATACAGGCAGAAGGTGAGAGCTGGTGGAGTGGTGCAAGGTCCGCAATCTGCTGATCAGCATCAACAAGCTGAAGGAAATGATTGTGGACTTCAGAAGAACCTGGGAGGAGCATAACCCTCTATACCAGTGTTTTCCAACCCAGTGGTTGGAGTCCATATTTTTGCTCCCTTCCCGAGGACTGTGTTGGGAAACACTGCTTGTACATCAGAGCATTAAATGTCTGGGTGTGCACCTTGCTGAGAATCTCTCCTGGAACAAGCTTATATCCTCCCTGATCAAGAGTGGCTAGCAGTGAATTTATTTCCAGTGGTGCTTGAGACAGATGAGACTGCCACCTGTCATTCTGTCCATCTTCTAGAGAGGTGCCATCCACGGTGTCCTTACACACTGCATCCCAGCCTGGTTCAGATTCTGCAAGGCCTCAATCTGCCAATCCTCTCAGGTGGACATTAAAACAGCAGAGAAAATTCCTAGTATCACTCCTCTTTCTGTGCTAGATAATGACCACTGCATCCAGAGGGTCACTGGCATGACCCATCGCATCCCACTCTCCGCTCCACTGCCATCTGCTATGAGCTTCTGCAGAACGATGAGGTTTATAACAGCTTTTTTTTGCAGTTATACTGTTTATCATTCTGGCCCCTCCAGTCTATGACTTGATCTCCTAAAAAGACTAACCCTTCCCCTCTCTGGGTTGCATGACTAGTGAATAAGTTTTGGTTCCCAATACTGTAATGAGGAACCCAGACATTTGGTCTTTGGCAGTATCATCTCAAAACGAATAAAAAATCAACAGTTTGTTTTGGAATTTTGCCCTTTGACCTGTTTGAGCTGGAGTACTTTGAGGAAGTCCCACGTACATAGAGAGTACTTGCAAATTTGTAATTCACTGAACTTGATTTGAACTAAATATGACAAACTTAAATTAATTTGTGGTGAAAGGTGCAGTTCCCTGCAATGGGTCAGTGCCCCATTTTTGTTTATTCCCTGTCTTGCATGGCTGGATGGATGTGTCACAGAGGTTTAAATATCTGTGTTAATTGTTGTTAGCAAAAACTGAATAACTAACAATATGATTTGCTTTAGATTCTGAAGAATACAAATGAATCCATATAGAACAGGAGCCACCCATCCACCCATTTTCTTAAACAGCTTGTCTTTTTCAGGGTTGGAGGAGGTCCAGGGGAGACCCGAGAGCCGCCAACCCGAAAAACAGAACCCACTTCAGGTAACTGCATAACTTTTAACCTATATCTGCTTTCATAGATTTGTTTAAATTTAGATCCGGGTTATTCATCCACTGTAATAACTTGTCCAAATCTTATCCATCATCCATTCTGAGGTTTGATATTGTGATTTTGCCAGCCTTCATCCCAAAGGCACCCTCACACTGGGATATGTTTTCATTTATTTTAATAATATGACATGTGCAGATACTTTCAGACACGCAAAGATATTTTTTGTTGAATCCTCTCTTGTCGGTTGTATTACATGCAGATGAGGGAGATGTTACTGTGCCTGAGGTTTAAAACTCGCCTTAAATGCAGTGCTCTTTTCCCATCCTTCAGAGTTACAAGATGGATGCCAGCCCGTGTGGACTCTGTTTGATCATAAATAATGTGATGTTTTTACCTGAGTCCGGCTTGAAAATCCGCAACGGATCCAACATAGATTGTGATAAACTTGAAAAGCTATTCAAGTCCTTGAATTTCAGTGTTGATGTTCAGCAGAACCTGACTCACGAGGTTAGTTGGTCTCCCATTACTGTGTGTGGCAATGCATTAACCCCATTGACTGATTTACCCAGCATGTACCACAAGGGGTGCTATTTTAGTTACTGACAACTTCGGCTAACTTGCATCTAATATTAGTTGGTATTTTGGGCGGCTTACCATGGATTTCATGCTAAACACTGTTAGGTGCAGTAGATCAACATGAAAAGAAAAGAATATACACATAAACATTCCATTTTATTATTTTATTATGTTCCATCCATCTGTCCTCTGACTGGTTATCCTGTTCAGGGCCACATGGGGCCCCAGAGTCTATCCCAAGCAATATAGGATGGGATGCCAGTTCATCACAGGGCACATATATGCAAAGATTCACTCAATTATACTCCATGGCCAATTTCAAGATGCCATTTAATCTAATTGCATGTTTTTGGACCATGGAACAGAAGACTCAGGAAGGACATACAAAGTCCTCATAGTTAAAGCAGAGGCAGGATTTGAATCCTTAGCCCCTGGCTGCGGAAGGCAACAGTGTTATCCCATCATTTAATGATGCTCTCCTTAATTTCATGGAATATATTACAGTTTTAATGTAAATGTTTATGCAGTTTCCTTTTTTTTAGCAAATAATTCAGCAGCTGTCAGCCCTTTCTGAGACGGACCATTCGAAATATGGCTGCTGCGTTGTCGTCATTTTGTCTCATGGCTCTGAGGTGAGGTGGCTCCTCTCACGTCTTTGTTTCCCCAGAAAATACTTAATATTAGTTTGCCATCTCTTGAATGAACAAGGCAACAGCGGCCTTCTCTGTTTCTTTGGTTGTCTTTTAGCCTTCTTACACATCTCATGTCTGTGTTCCTGCTTTAAGGCAACTAAGAACCTCATCCCCGGTGCTGTGCATGGAGTGGACGGGCCTACAGTTCCAGTTGAGGTCATTACCAGTTACCTCAACGGGGAACACTGTCCGTCTCTCCAGGGCAAGCCCAAGCTCTTCTTCATCCAGGCCTGCGGTGGAGGCAAGCTGAGCCAGATCACTTGGCACCTTACCATAACTGTGCTTCTTGGACGCAGATACTGTTTCTCTTTGAATTACAGTGAACAACAGGCAAGGGTGTCAGAGGCTCGTAGATACCCTGGCAGATTCAGGGGGCCCAGTGCTTGACAGGGGCCCCAAAACCGACCTTGGGGGCCCCACCAAGCAAAATCCGCTGAGGTCCAACACCATTTAATGGATTCAGCTAGAGTTCGAGTTTTGGTATTGTTTTTGCACAATTAAGTATGCTGTCCATGATGATGACTTTGTTTAGCTAGAGATTTCCTGCCACCTTTCTGCCATTTTAGCTCCGGGTATGTTAAATATTTCCTGAATAATTTTCCCCATTATACATTATGTGCAGTTACTCAGCATCCAATTCCAAAACAATTCATCAATTCACACGGCTCTATTAACATCTGCTATCTGCGGTCCTTTCCTATAGGGAAGCATAATAATGAATACCTTTCCTATTCATTGATGAATTAGCCATTTGCCTTCTTGGAATAGCTTTATTAGTGGAGTATTGGTTTATAATATAACTTCAGAGCAGTACACAAAGATAATTATATATAACGCAATTTTTAGGTAAAGTATTCCTCATTATTTAAATCAAAATGTATTAGTTTCATTGAACAAACCAAGCCTGAGGTCAAATCATAAAAATGTTATATGAAATATTTGTGAGAGCACTATACATAGAAAATTTGCCCATATGCTTCTCAAGATGAAATGGACAAAGGACGTGAAGCGTCTATTCAAGAGGCCAGCGACTACAGTAGGGATGCTGTCCCTGTATCTGGGAATGACACACTAACGGACAAGCCAGACAAGTTCAGTGCTCACACAACGCTGCCAGTACCCAGTGACATCCTGGTGTCATACAGTACTTACCCAGGTATGAGTGTCTAAGGAGTCATATCACTAACCCTGTCAGTGGCGTAAGAAGCAACCAGTGTTTAGTGTCTTATGAAATACGCAGTCTTCTTTTTGGGCAGCTAGTACTACAGTTTGAAGATATCAGCAAAATTATATGGAGTATTGGTCAGCAACATAGGAAAATGCAAAGCAAATGTCTCTCAGTATTGGCTGTCATCAGTGTTGTGCATGAATGCGCTAACTGAACATGCTCATATTTTTGGTGAACTAAACGAATCAGTTTGCAACAAATAAATGTGAACATGAGCATCGTTAATTCTGGCAAGACTGAATGACACTCACATACCAGAGGTAGCAATAATAGGAAAAATATTACCTTTCACATTGTGATATGAAATATATTAGTAAAATGACTCAGAATCAAGTCTTGGAAAAATATTACGTTATGATCTTAAATTTCTTGCACTTTCCTAGTCTTCATCAGTATTGATTTGATCCGTTGCGCTGCTTGTGATGCCAGTAATATATATTAATAAAGTAGAGCTTTCCAAAGGTAGGTGACGCTAGTGATGTATTAATTACTGAGCAAAAATTTCACTTTGGATTCAGAGGAGCTCAGTAAAAAAAACAGAAGACATGAACGTGAACTAGCTCATTTTTGGGGCTGTGACCTTGGTTAAAAATTCAAAATTGTGAACTTTCAATGTGAGTTCATTTTAATCTGTGTGAAGTGAACTCTGAGATAGTTATTGTGGAGTGTGAACTTGCACAGGGTATGTCTCATGGAGGGACAAGAAGACTGGCTCCTGGTACGTGGAGACCCTGGATCAGATCTTGGCAGAGCATGCCGCAACACGTGATCTGGTTACCATGCTGACGATGGTGGGCGTCTCTCAGGAAGGTCTAACCATGGATCTGTCTTTGCCAAACTCTCTTGGCATTATCACTCAATTCCTGCTCCCAGCATTGATCCATTTTACCCCCCACCCTGAACTTATACAGATTAAGTAGTTGGAATATGAATGAATAGTAAAAAAAAATCTTCTGCTTAAACCGTAGTGAGACATTGCTGTATTGTCAGGTTGACTGTTTCGTATACCATGCTAAGTGGTTAATTGAATATCTCATTGCATGCCTGATACTATTATGGTCTCTATAATAAATACATTTGACCTCACTTTCTCATTTGTGTGTCCAGGTCAACAACAAGGTTGCACAGAAGTATGTATCTACAACCTACAAACAGATGCCCTTCTTCTTATCTTCTTTAAGAAAGCATCTCCACTTCCAATGTTCTCCCCAGGGAGACAGTTAGACACTCCATGGAACATCCCAGGATGCTTCTACAATGCGGTTTCCTCAATACAGGACTGATACAACCAGGATTCCATATTACTGGGCCCTCATATTGGACTCTGATTTATAGATCTTTATTTGTTTTCTATGTGTTCTTCAGTTTGTGGATCAGGAACACTTACAACACCTGATTAGTAGAGTCATTTATGATGTACCTAATTATTTTGATTCACTTTTTATTTATTAATTATGATTATTTGATGGTGGAATATTAGACTTTTACCAATAATTGTATCCTCAAGATGTAGTTAGCGTATTTTAGGATATAAAGCATATTTTATTACTGTTTGTCTTATACTGCATTGTTGTTTTTCCCGGTTCCCCCCAACCACCTGTCCCCTCCCCTGAAACTGTGGCACAAGAATTTCACATTGGCTGGTAATGTGAATATGTAACTCATTCGGTGAATCTGCTCACTGTAAAAGCAAGTTTCAAAAGAAAAATGCAGTGTTGAGACAAAATATAACATAACGAATACAGCTGCCTATTTAATTAGAGGTACCATGGCAGTTTGTGAGTCATGTTTATAAAAAGGAGATTACAAGTCTTTTCAATAGGAAGTTCCGCCTTTGATGACAGGTCACTGCCAGCGTGAGCAAGCAGTGACACAGCAAAGGGGGTCATTTTACATTCACACTCAGGGTTAGATGCTGCCAAACTACTGTACACATACTCAGTTACTACATTTATTGTTTACAACACTAACACACAACAGGGTTGGGCAAAATTCAGAATTGATGAATTGTTCCCCATTACACTTATGAATTGGGATTTGAATTGAACTGGCCACACCCCTGTATGTCCATTTGCATGGACACATATTTATGGTTCTTCAAAATGAACTGTTTATGTATATTAGCAAGGTCTTTCCATTTTAATTTAAAAAAATAAGTTTTTGCAAAATTTTTAATTTTGATGAAATTTGATAAAACAAAGTATTAAAAGTTTACATCTGTAAACATCTGTAGCCGTCAGCTAGATGAAATAGATACCAAGCTTCCCCTATATTTAAGAAGATCATAAATAATGATACAGAGGCTCTGTAATGTGATCAAGGTGAACAAGTTTTGATGTCTGCATTTACCAGTCACCCTTTTCTATGTGCCAAATATCTCCTTGTGTTCTGCCAACAAAGCATCTAATTGCACCTTCTGCTGCTGACTAGCTGGAGACTCCTCCAGCTACACAAGAGGCACATCAGTGGGTGAAACGGCAGAGACTGACTCAACTGGGACCTGTGGAAGCAACACAAGCTCAGATTCATCCACGGAGATAATCTCCCCCATGGGCGTGTCCTCTCTCACTATAATGTCCTGATCTGTAGGGTTTAACACACACGCAGTAGTAACACCATCCTTCACCAACATCACAATGTGAGCCACGACACACTCACTTTTGTTTTGGAGGTTGAACACTAAATAATCCACAAAACCAGAGAGTCGATCAACGGGCCCAACTGGGGATACACTGACAGGCACCAGCATATTGTATCCCATAATTGCAGTCTGTCACAGACAAAATCCAAGTAGGCGTGCTCAGGGACAAGAAAGTCCAGGCCCGGCAATGCTGCTTGTGCAGACCCCATAAATACTTAGAAAACATTTTGCCAAGATTCATCACCTAAGTGTCAGGTGGCAGATACGGTACCCAACATGTCGAGCGTTTGGTTGTTCGCAGCACATGCAGCAACCAATGAGCATTCAGGAGCCGCCTGCGCGGTGCTGGAACAGAAGTGCAGAAATCGCCATTTATAAATGATTCAGTGCATCCTGAGTCCACTAATCCCTCAGGTATGAGGTATATTGCCACTCTGCTGTGCTTTATATCAGTGCATGACTTATTCAGGAGATGAGCATTTCTGGTGTTCGGGCCACAACAACCGCGACATATCTTTTCCCAATTGGTTGGTTGGCTCCTCTCTCTTGGGGGAGAGAAAATGCACTCCTCCCCACCCTCATCATTAAAGGGAGTCATGGGAGTCCAACCCCCCCCCCCCAAGCACACTGACACTGACTTCCATGCACTGGAGGAGAGATTTTCCATTCATCTTTCCAGCCACTAGGTCTCAGTTGGTTATTTTCCTCTGCCAATCGTCTCATTTCCATCCTCATGTCTTCAGTAAGTCTTTACATGGCCCTTTACAAACCACCTCCATGAGCCATGGAATATACCATTGCTGTTGCAGCACTTCCCATAGGAGGCTGGCAAACACAAGTGTTGAAACAGTCCATCTTTTGAGTCTCTCTGGCCATCTCACATCAGCCGGCCATAACCAGGACCTCTTCCAAATCAGTAGCCCCCTGCTCATGACATTTAGGTCTTAGAGTTGGGCCGAGCCAAACCAGAAACCTGCTGTAACAGCCTGGGAACGTTTCTTAAACTAGCTTGCTTGTTTTTGCAGCATACACTTCCAAACTTTCACCTGGAGCACAGAGACGAGCAGAGAGGTTCCTTCTGACACAGCCCAGAAAATGGTTTTGTGATCCTTGTTAGTATAGTGGTTAGTTTCCTCTGCGTATAACTCGGGAGACCAGGGTTTCATTTCACGACGGGGAGGGAGGTGTGATTAAAAAGAGGTTAAAGTAAATGTCATTTAAATGACACATGCTGGGATACAAATTTGTTTTTTTTCCTTTGACCTCATCACATCAGTTTACTTTGCAAACACTCATTGTTCTCCTTGTGTCCCCTCCAGGTGTATCTGTCCAGTCTCACAAGCACACTGCCTCCTACTACTAACTAGTACAACTGAATATTCACTACTAGTAACTGCGTTATTATCAGATACTTTACCCATTTTCTTAATATAAGACAAGAAATCTGGAGTCCTAACTCACAATTTAAATATTTGAATATTAAATTCAAAAATGTGACAAAAATTAGTTGTAATTACCTCACGTTCAAAAGGATACAATTAAACGGAATAATCCCATTTTAAACAGAATTGAAAACAAAATCAGAACAGAAAATGGCGCACGAAAAATTACAATAATAGTGGTTAGACAAAACGATGAAGTAGTCTGTGTTGCACCATGTCCTGCTCTAAGCTCTTTGGTCAAGCAGGTGGCCCTAGTTAGTATGCGAAGCCTCGAAAAATTAACGGCACTTTTCAACGCAACAGCCTGGAAAGCTTCAATGCTTCAAAAAAGCATCATCTGTCCATCAACACAATAAATATCGCACGCCTACTTTTTATCGACCTGCTCTAATATTATTAATATTAAATAATATTACAACCAGTAATCTGCCCTTGGTTTGTTTTTCCTAATTATATTACGCGAGATCAAACCGCACCATAGTCAGCTCGCCATATCTGCTAGTCCGTAGTCAGCGCATCATACTTGTTAACTCACGTATCGTATATAATATAACCTCTATGATTAACGCACCGCTAGTCAACGAAGGGCGGCAGACTTCCTACATCCCGACTGCACCGCAGCGATTGCACTTACGCTACCGACTCTGTTAAGGCGGCGTTCTATGCTGACGTAAGACGCACAGCGTATGATCGCTCTAGAAATGGTACACTAAATAGAAGAAAAATACATTGTGACGCAGTGTAGCCAAAGATTGAAATATGGCGCAGTGCCGCTTTATCTACACCGGCAAAATAATAAGATGTTTTTTGTTCATTATTGAAAGGGATGTGTTGATAAATTGGATAGTAATAATATCAATACACGATGATTTTATTTTCTTTAAAAGAAGTAAATTAGTTTATAAAATGAACTCAAATGTGTTCTTGGGAAACGCATAGGCTTATATTGGATCTAAACAAGAAGGTACTTATTGGCAGGGTAATGTTGGAGTACACCGTCTCCAGCTGGGTCCGATTGATGAGAAGAAACTCACGAAGAGACGAGGAGTAGTTGCAAGTCACTGCTTTATTCTGTCAATCGATTGCAATCAGGAGCGACCACTGACATACATTCAGTATGTACAGAAAATGGCTCAACTGGGTGGTGGGAGGTCCCTGCTTTTATGGCCCATCTGGACATAAAAATGCATGGTAAAATATGGCAAGTTACACGTGCTGTTTTTGGCACTGAATTTCGTTTCCAGGTTTATGGGTGCAGTTGCCGCCATTTTGAATTCTGCGATATTCCCCACCCTCCGTATACTTATCTGGTTTTGATAGATTTCTATGGTCATCAAAATAAAAACAAGGAAGTGAGGCGGAGTGGTAGATATCTAGTTAGAGATTTTCCAGATTTACTTGGGGGAAACACGTTATTTCGAAATTGATATACTGGATTCATATATGCTAAATATACGAATTTTATTAGTTGTAAGTTTTATTTTTTTATTGCTGTTTTAAGACGGAAACCAACAAGTGAGTTTTTCTATCAGTTGTGTTAAGTGATTTGTGAGTCCGTAGATAAAAAACAGACTGTTTAATAGTACTAATTTGAATTTATTTAAATGTTTAATACGAACAAACTTTATCGTGATGTCATTAATGGCTGTATTATATTGTCTTTTCCACTTCTCACGTCTCAGAATGGACCCGGAACAAAGAAACAGACTCCGTATGAAAAGGTTATGTCTTGTAGCAAAACTGGAGCCTTCGAGGCTCTATGATGGACTGTTGGCAAGGGGGGTCTTCACGCAAGATATGATTGAAGAAATACAGGTACGGACAGTGATGGAAAAAGTGGGCTACTAAAAGTATATTCGGATCTCCAAAATGTTACTCAAATAAAAGTCATCCAGTGAGTAAATTACTGCTCAGGTTTAAAATTTTAAAAATATTCAAGTATCGAAAGTACAAAGTAGTACACTTTCATATAATTGAAAATCAGCCTATTCACTCAAGGCGAGTTTGGTATAACTGTAAATTACAGTGCATCACATAATCGGAGTCGCATGAGGATACGCGGATATTTTCCTTTAGTAAAGAAAATAAGCTGTAGGTGTAGGTAGCTTGGTCACGGTTGGAGGCTATTGTGATTATATGACTATTGTGATTCATATTTCACCCGAAATTACTGCACTGTATGTTTGTTTAAAACTGCGTGAGCAACGATGGTCTCGTGTATTGGAATAAAAAGTTATTTTGCTCAGAAATGTTGCTTAGTGAAAGTAAAAGTTGCAGCAACGTAAAACACTCAAGTACAAATCCGAAAAATCTACTTAAGTACTGCAGTAACTAAGTGTACTGGATCATTATTACAGCTCTGCAATGTATATCGCAATAAAGTGACGTCAGCTGAGTTTCTGAATCTACTTAATGACCAAGTTATCGTGGCGTGGACATATTCCAGGACGATAATGCCAAGATTCACCAAGCTCGAATTATCAAAAAGTCAGTAAGGGAGTATGAGCAATCATTTACACATGAATTGGCCACCACAGTGTCTTGACCTTAACCCCACTGAAAGTCTTCGGGATGTCCTGAAGAAGACTTTATGGAGTGGTTCAACTCACCTGTCATCAATACAAGATCTTGATGAGAAATTAATGGAAATCGGAGTGAAAAAAATGTTAAGATGTTGTACAAGTATGTGGAAACAATGAAATTACAAACGTGCACCATAATCAAAGCTAAAGGCAGTCCAACAGAATATTAAAGCGTGCAACCTTCTTTTGGCCAGGAAATGTATTTGTAGGCCTGCTTTGTTACTTTGTACCTCTGGGTGTAAAAGCAGGAATATGCCACAGTTTATAAGTTAAATGTAAATCTGTTATGTTTCAACATTAGTTTAACTGATTCTGGCTTTGTTTTATTTAAGTAGCTTGTGTCTGATTTATCCTTGATGTTTACTCAGAGTGCAGGTACCCGTCGGGATCAGGCCCGGAAACTATTGGCAGACTTGGAAACTCGCGGAAAACGTGCGTTCCCAGCATTCCTGGAGTGCCTTCGTGAGGCGGGGCAAGAAGACCTAGCCAGTATCCTACAGAATGGGACCTCATCCCATTGCCCCCTGCCTGCTATTACTCCCACACCAGTCTGTGAGTGCCTTGTCTTTTATGTTTACTGCTTTTAATTTGGTCCTGACCTTCATTTCCTCAAGTATGGGGGTGTCCAGATGATTAGAATGGACGTCCATTTTAGAAGAATTGTAGTCAATTCTTGTAGCTGTAGTCGATATTGTAGAAGAGAGTTTGATCGTGGGGGAGGGGGGGACTTAAGTGAAATGCAAAGGGGAATGACTCCCCTCCCCCCCCAGTTCCTATGCTGCACCTGTAGCCTCGTCGAACATGTTGTCTAGCCCATCTGTAAAATATACTACTGTACAGCCATGTATTTATTGTTTTATATGCAATCTTTGTTTGATAGACATGCCCAGCGACACCAGAAATTACAACAGAGGTGATGGGGAAGTGATGAAGGTTCCACCCATGATGAGTGTCACTCCTGCTCAGAGTGAGTGTTCATTTATAGAATAGAGAGTTTTATTTTCACATGTACAGAAAACTCGCAGTATACTGCGGACATCCTCCTTTCACCATGGAAAGTAGAATAAGAATATAAATGAACATAAATAGGTAACAAATAAATTGGTACGGTGTCTCTGTGCGTTTTTAGAGGTAGAAGTGGTTGGTGTTGTTTATAGTGCAGAGTTGTTCACAAGCCTGATTAGTTGTTGGTAGAAACTGTTTAATGGTCTTGTTGTACTGGACTTCACACTTCTGTAGCACTTTCCTGAGGGTAGAATCGTGAAACAGGCAGTGCTGGGGGTGTGTATTGTCCCTGATGATGTGCTGTACCCTCCTGATGATGCTAGTTTGGTAAATTTCCTGTAGTGGGGGGAAGGCTGCTCCAGTGATGGACTCTGCAGTTTTAATCACCCACTGGAGAGCTTTCCAGTCCTGGGCAGTGCAACTTCCACACCAGACTATGATGGAGCTGGTGAGGACATTGTCAACATACCCCGCATTGATGTGAACACTGAGGAGTTTGAAGATTTTCGCCCTTTCCACCTCCGCCTCGTCTATGTGCAGTAATGCGTAAAATTCCCTCCTCCTTGGGTCCGCAATCTTCTCCTTGGTTTTATCAGTATTGAGGGAGACCTTGTTTCCATGACGCCAGTCCACCAGATCTGGGGGGTACCTATGCTTACAGTTCTACTGGTTGTGTGCCCGGCAACTCTGACTGACTGGGGTCTGTCTGTTAGGACGGCTAACACCCAGTCACGATGGGAGGGTGTCAGACCAAAGGAGGGCAGCTTTGCAGAGAGACTGTGGACGATGACGGTGTTGAATGCTGAGCTGTAATCGATAAATAGCATCCTCACATAGGTGTCTTTGCCCTCTAGGTGAGTGAGGGCCGTGTGTATAGCCATGTTCACTGCGTCATCTGTGGACCGGTTCCATTGGTACGCAAACTGTAGTGGGTGTAGGGGGTCAGGGATGGTCTCCTGGGTGTGGGCCATGACTGTCTTCTTGAAGCACTTCATTACGATTAAGGTTATTGCCACAAGGTGATAGTCATTCAAGCAGGTCATAATTACCCAGCACTATTGTGTCATCAGAGAACTCGATGATGGAGTTGGAGCTGTGTGTGGCCACACAGTCTCTAGTATAGAGTGTGTAGAGGAGAGGGCTGAGCACGCATCCTTGAGGAGCCTCTGTGTTGAGTGTGATGGTGTTGGGGACACAACCACCTGCTCTCACCACCTGTGGTCTGCCTGTGAGGAAGCCGAGGACCCAAGGTTCACAGGCGGCTGTTTGGTCCTAGCTCCCTCAGCTCGGTGTACAGTCTGTGGGGAACTATTGTGTTGAACTGTTGTCGATGAAAACAGTGTCACATAGCTCCCTTGCTTCTTGTCTGCATGGCTGAGGGTGGTGTGCAGAACGTGGGAGATGGTGTCCTCTCTAGATCAGTTGGGGCGGTAGCCGAACTGGAGTGGGTCTGTGGAGCTCGGGATTGAGGATATCTTGAAGTCTTTAACGAGTCTCTCAAAAACCTTCACGACCACCGACGTTAGTGCGACTGGGTGGTAGTCATTCAGGCACGAGAGCTTACTGTTCTTAGGTACCGGTACAATTGTGGATCTTTTAAAGTAGCTGGGGACCACAGACTCAGCCAGAGACTCGTTGAAGATGGAGGTTAAGACTCCGGTTAGCTGGTCGGCACAGCAGTGTAGCAGGTGCCCGAAGATTCTATCCGGCCCCGGCGCATTGCTGGTGTTGAGCTGCTGCAGCAGTACCCTCCGCTCTGCAAAGCTGATGACTTCACCTCGCTTCGCTAGCAGGCTGTGGCTAGCTTTAGCCGAGTAGCCAGTGCTAGCATGATTAGCCTCGAAGCAGGCGTAGAACGAATTGGAGTTCATCAGCAAAAGCTGAGTCGACGCTCGAAGCCATGGTGGTTCTGTGTTTAAAGTCCGTAATAATACTGTCTGTATGAATTTCTGACATACAGATATGTTTGAAAAGCACTCACTATGGGTGAGTTAGATTCACCAGTTTACTTTAAAAATCCAAATTGATTATTGTTGAAAAAAATGGTTAAATAGCATGTAAGTGGCATGTAGGAAACTGATTAACAAACAACATTATTTGTGCCAGATCCTGAAGACTCCAGACTGACTAATATTAAACAGGACCCACTTCAGGTAATTGCACAACTTTTAAGCTTCATCTACTCTGATAGATTTTGTTAAATAAATTCAGATTATTAATAAATATGGATTATTTTTCTACTGTCACAACTTGTCCAAATCTTACCCATCATCCATTCTGAGGTTTGATATTGTGATTTTGCTAACCTGCATCCCTAAGCCAACCTCACACTGGGATATGTTTTCATTTATTTTAATAATATGACTTGTTCAGATACTTTCAGACACGCAATTTTTGTTGAATCTTCTCTTGTCGGTTGTATTAGATGAGGCAGATGTTACTGTAGCTGAGGTTTAAAATTTGCTTTAAATGCAGTTCTCTTTTCCCATCTTTCAGAGTTACAAGATGGATGCCGGCCCATGTGGACTCTGTTTGATCATAAATAATGTGAAGTTTTTACCTGAGTCCGGCTTGAAAAGTCGCAGCGGATCCAACATAGATTGCGATAAACTTGAAAAGCGATTCAAATCCTTGAACTTCATTGTTGATGTTCAGCAGAACCTGAAGTACAAGGTTAGTCGGTCTCCCATTGCTATATGTGACAAAGCATAACCCAATTGACTGATTTTCCCAGCATTTAAAACACGTGTTTCTTTTGGTATTCCTTGGAAAGGGAATACATGTTTTGGGACCAGTTCACCACTGAGACACTTTGCTTGTTAAGGAAATAACTAAAAACTCTTTATTGGATCTTTATCAAGCTTTGCAGAGGCATTGTATGTATGATGAACTGGGATTGATTTAAATTTTGAAACAGATCTCCCCAAAAATGAAGCACTACCACATAGTGATAGGGGGAAAATAAGGGAGTTTCAGACTTTAATCTCATAACTCACAAAAACTCAAAAAGTATTTGACAGACCTTTTCAACCTTTGTGGACTTGTTGTAATGCTGGATAAAGCCTGACCCTGTACTTCGCTCTCAATTTGTGTGTGTGTGTGTGTGTGTGTGTGTGTGTGCGCAAGCATGCATGCCTGAAAAGGAGAGAAATTAATCACATTTAACCTTTCTGAATTCAAGTTCAGCCATTAGGCGCGAGAAAATCACTCGCTCACCAGTAAGGAATTGGTATACTTTAAGCAACAGAGCCAAAGATTAAAAAAAACTAAATGATGTCGGAATACTGCTCTTGTTGATTCTAGCTAATCCTGTGTATATGCTGTATGTTCATTTTTGTTCACTTTTTTATTGTGCAAAAGGAATGTCGGCGAATTCATGCAATTAAGTCTGGTGTGAAATGTGAGGGTTAGACTTTGCATATGTCCCATATATTTGTCCTTATTTTTGGGATGCCAGTCCATCACAGATTATATGTATGTACACTCTCATACACCATAACTTCATGTCTTTGAACGGGGGAGGTGAGTCAGTGTACACAGAGGAAACAGACAAGTCTCAGGCAGAACTTGCAGACTTCTCATAAGACCAAGCAGAGGCAAGATTCGAACCCTCAACCCCTGGTTATGGGAGGCAACAGTGCTGTCGCATCATGATTTAATCCATTTTTAATGCAAATGTTTATACAGCATATGTTTATTTTCCAGCAAATAAGGCAGCATTTGTCAGCTCTTTCTAAAAAGGACCATTCAAAATATGACTGCTCCATTGTGGTCATTTTGTCTCATGGCACTGAGGTAAGGTCAATGCCCTCGCTTCTTGAAATATCTCCATCAAAAATGCTGCATATTAGTTTTTCGTCTTTTGAATGAACTAGACGACAGCGGCCTTCTCTGTGTCTTTGGTTGTCTTTTAGCTTTCTTACACTACACCTGAGATCTATGTGTGCTTTCGCCTTCAGGCAAGTCACAACCGCTTCCCCGGTGCTGTGCATGGAGTGGACGGGCCTACAGTTCCAGTTGAGGTCATTACCAGTTACCTCAACGGGGAACACTGTCCGTCTCTCCAGGGCAAGCCCAAGCTCTTCTTCATCCAGGCCTGTGGTGGAGGCAAGCTGAGCCAGATCACTTGGCACCTTACCTTAACTGTGCTTCTTGGACGCAGATACCATTTCTCTTTGAATTACAGTGAATAACAGGCAAGGGTGTCAGAGGCGCATAGATACCCTGGCAGATTCAGGGGGCCCCAAAACCTATATTTAAGGGGCCCACCTAGCAAAGCCTGCTGAGGTCCAACACTATTGATTGGATTCTGCTAGAGTTTGAGTTTTGGCTGCCTTTTTTTTATTTTTTAAACCCATCTATCCATTATCTATACCGCTTTATCCATTTCGGGTCACAGGGAAGCTGGAGCCAATCCCAGCATCTTCGGACGAGAGGCAGGGTACACCTTGGCCAGGTCGCCAGTCCACCACAGGGCCAACACAGACAAACATATTCACATTCACACCTATGGACAATTTAGAGTAGCCAGTTAACCTAATCTGCATGTGTTTGGACTGTGGGAGGAAAACAGAGCAAATCCATGCATGCACGGGGAGAACATGCAAACTCCGCACAGAAAGGCACACTGGGTGACCTTGGGTATTAAACCCAGGACCTTTTCGCTGTGAGGCAACAGTGTTAGCCACTACACCACCGTGCCATTAGTTATATATTCCAAAACGTTCAGTTTTGTTTATTTTTATATATAGTTTATGTTTCTCTTAACATCCATTACTTGCAATCCAAGAGTGTATTTCCTACAGGAAAGCATCATACTAACCACAGGCATCATTGTCTTTGAAATGCTAGTCTTCTTGGATTAGTTCTAATAGTGAGAGGGACAAAGGCAATGAAATAATGGGTTGTAACATATTGGTGTACAGTGTAACTGTGATATAAAATAATTGTGAGAATATCAGCCATGATAGAGCACTATACATACAACATCTGCTCATGTGCTCCTACAGATAAAACGGACACGGGATTTGAAGTGTCCCCTGAAGAGGCCAGCCCATCCCTCGCTGGGGTGGATGAGGAAATGGACGCCATTCCCACATCATCCAGCAGTGACTCCCTGAGCGCGTCAGATGAGCTTGATGCCCGCACAACGCTGCCAGTACCCAGTGACATCCTGGTATCATACTCTACTTACCCAGGTATGAGTGTCTAAGGAGTCATATCACTAACCCTGTCAGTGGCTTAAGTAGTATCCAGCATGGAGGAATTTATAATGCTTTCCAAAATACTGAAATTCTTACTATGGGTTACTAATACAGTAGCCCTCCCTTGTCTGCGGGCAGGGGCATCAGAAAGAGGAGGACAATATTGGCAGGTCCAATATTTGTTTAGGTTTAAACAGTATTTGGGGAAAAAAAATCACTTTGCAATATTTTCGGGTTTTGCCATTGCCGTTCATAAAAGTGCCTTTTGCTATTTAATGTGTTTCTCTCATGATACAGATGAACCAGATTAAGATCATGTTTCCTATTCTCATTATGAATGCATACATTATTGAGGCCAGTTTCCTGTACATGTAGAGCGCAAAGATGAAACATAAAAACTAAGATTGTAGTTCTATATCTGACAAAATCATTTTATGTCCTAGATCAGACAAACTCATTTTATGTCCTATATCAGACAAACTTTTTTAGTTATGTTTAGTCGGAAAATGCACCCTAAAACAGTTTAATTTAAATGATGAAATCTTTATCATTTATTTATTTTTTTATTTTTCTCGCCTCACATCCTTTCACAGCGTTACTATTGCACGTGTGCCCATTAAGTTGTCGAAACGGCATCGGCATGAAAAAATTTTGTGTATCAAGGGATGACTGAGAAGTGACCTGTAATGAGAACAAAAATGATTTAAAAATACTTTAAGTATTGCTGCTTAAGACACGTACATGACATTGGCTGCCACTGCAGGGTATGTCTCATGGAGGGACAAGGAGACTGGCTCCTGGTACGTGGAGACCCTGGACCAGATCTTGGCAGAACATGCCGCAACACGTGATCTGGTTACCATGCTGACGATGGTGGGTGTCTCTCAGGAAGGACTAACCATGGATCTGTCTTTGCCAAAATCTCTCCTAGCATTATCACAGTTAGATTTAACTTCTGTTTATAGTTATTTCTCATTATTTTTGTTTTCATGTTTTTCATTTGATATCTGGTATGGTTTTAGTTACTTTTTAGTGTCGTTTTATTAGTTTCAGTAAATTTATTTGTAGGGATAGACTGAAAGTTGTAGGGTGTCTCAGCTCAGACGTTTTGACTGTTTCTATGGTTCAAGTGCATTATTCTGTCAAGGAGGAAAGATAAACAATCAGTACTTAATATTTAATTTAATTACTTAAAAATTTATGAAAAATATTTTGATGTTTACTTTTATTTCAGTTCATTTCAGAAACAAGATATTTATTTTTAGTTTAGTTGTAGTTTATTTTCGTATCTTATTTCAGTGAATGAAAATATTTTGTTACAGTTTTAGGGAGCTTTTCCACTGCACCAGGTACAGTACCATATGTTTGGTACTTCAGTATTATAAAAAATACTTTATTTCTTGTCATTCCATCCTGATCTTGTATCTATTCTCCTGACCAGATTGCAATTTAAGCTTAGGTCTTTCATTTGCCCAAGCATCCTTTATATATTTGCTTTGTCTATTATCATTTTCTTCATTCACAACTTTTTTTCAAGATGACGGTTGTTCTGTGTTTGAGGCAGGTTATTTGCATAACCAATCAACAATGAAAGTGTTCCGCCCCAAAGTACCAAAAAAAGTATTGCAGTTGGTGTCGCACTTTAGCTACTGGAACTTTTGGTACTAGTATTCGACCCAAAGTCAGTGAAGGGGAAGTGCTACACCAAAGGTATGGTACCTGGTGTGGTGGAAACGCCCCCTTAGTTTTCATGAAAATGACCCCCCCAGTATCTGCCAGATACTGTTTTGTATACTGTGATAATTGGTAAATAAATAGCTCTTTGCCTATTTTCTACAATTATGGTCCCTATACTAAAAGCAATTAACCTCACTTTCTTCGCTGTGTTGTCTGTGTGCCCAGGTCAACAACAAGGTCTCACAGAATTCTGCTAAGGGCATCTACAAACAGATGCCTGGCTCCTTCAATTTTCTACGAAAACTTCTATACTTCCATAGTTCTTCCCAGGTCCAAGGCTAGTGGCCCCATGGAATGCCCCAGGACATTTTTACATTCAGCATGGATAGAACCTGAATTACAAATTACTGAACCAGGGCACTGGAGTCAGATTTAACTCATATTCTGGGATTTTACAGATCTTTCTTTTCTGTGTGCAATGTTCTTCGATGTGTGGATCAGGAATTTATGGTATATAAACCTACAAAGTCTTATTGGTTAGTACAGTAACAGTGTTATTTATGATGTACCTAATTACTTTTCTTCACTGAAACTTGCTGTGCTGTGTAACAATCAGGCTAATGATGAATTAGCCATGAAAATATGAACTAATGTCCAATAATGGTGTCGTCACAATTATTAATGAAATGTATTTTAACAATTGAATCTGCTGACCCAGCTCTTGCATGGAATTGGTTTCAGAATATTTTTTTTAATATATATATATATATATATAAAATAAAATAAAAATATATATGTGGAGTGGGAATGGGAAGCCAAGGGAATTGCAGGGCCAATGTCCGCCTTATGGGCGCATCCCTCACCAGGGGGTCTAACCACCACAGCATGGCGGTCCAGATCCGGGCGAGCAGGTTTCAGACAGGCCACAGAAATGCAGCCCAGTTTACTCCCGATATCAACAGCAAATATCATGCCGCTGATGTCAATCACAGTGGGATAGCTTTGGTACGTCAGGTTGTCCTGTCAGCGACTGCCAGGAGGTGAATGAACCTGTGAGAGCTGGGTAGAGCCTCAAGCAGATCCACGTGTATTGTGGCTAAATGCTATACAGGCATCTGAAATGCTGTCAATGGTGCTTTAACATGCCACTGTAACTTCACTTGCTAACAGACCATGGCTGTACTGGCTTAGGCCTGCATGTTTCTCTTGAGATCATGCAAGACAAATTTAGATGCAACACCACACCTTCCTGGCCTGGGGGAAATTCCATGCACAACATCAAACAATTCAAACATTTCTGACCACATATGATGAATATTTTTTGTTTAGCTTGTCATGTTTGTGATTTCCTGTTGTTTGACAGTGTTCAGTCCTCCAGCTTCTGTCCACATATCTTTTCAAGATTGTTTTGCTCCTTTCTTATAGCATAAATTCATAGCAAAACTCCTTAATACTACCATATAATAACATAATAATCATTTCTAAACTTTTCCCAACTTTAATGTGACCCATAACCTGTACAATTCAATTGAAAAACATTCAAATCTGTTAGGGGGAAAACATGAAAATATAAAATGTACAATATGCTGCTTGCATAAGTATGCATTCCCTTAAACTAATACTTTATTGAAGCACCTTTTGATTTAATTACAGGATTCAGTCTTTTTAATAATAATAATCACAACTTTTATTGATCCCCGTGGGGAAATTCCCTTATTGGGGAAATTGTTTTTCACACCTCCCTCAACTTGCTTATTGTAGAGCAAGCTGTCCGCGAAGGGCTGCCACCCATTGGGCGCCCAGGGAGCTGGGGGTTAAGGGTCTTGCTCAAGGACCCGCAGCCATGCTTAGGCTGGGTTTGAACCTGCGAACTTCAGATTATGGTACACAGGCTTAGCCCACTGAGCCACATGCTGTTTTTGGGTTCACACCTGCCATCAATTAAAGTGACTCCGATTAACCAGAATTAAATAACATTTAGTTTCAACCAAGAAATCTGGTTGGACAAGAGGTGTTCAGTGAGTGCGGTTATCTGAATATTTCACATCAATGTGAGGGGCGCGCATAGACATGTCATTACGGTATCAGCCGTACATTACAGTTTAGGAAAAGAGACTGCAATCGATCGCGCATAGGAAAATGGTGAGTACTCGTATGTACAAAGTAAAGGGTATACTTAAATGCAATTAATGTCTTACTTTCCCATAATGTATGAACAAGTCATGTAGCATCTGAAAGACAACGTTTAAGGCTATTTCTTTAAATCTGGTCAGATTTAATATACCACTTAAGAGAATGCACTTTGAAATCCATATAATTTTATGTTATAAGGCAGGTTTGACAGCTCATAATCCCATCAGGTACAAACATCTCTGCTACCACCTTAAAGGCCAGAGCCTCGGCTATACCTCCACCAAATTTGGGCAACTTTCACTGTAGCATTTTAAAGAAAATCCACTTTGAAATCCATGGGGTTACAGTATATGCGTTGGGATATATGACCCCGGTTTGACAACTCATTGTTTTTATTTTAATTTACAACACAGATTATTCCTCTAATAAACTGGTTAGTTGGGTTACATACTGCATTTTTGCGATACGGAAATTATTTTTTTTCCAAAGACCCGTAAATGTTTAAATAAATAAACAAAATGTGCTGTATCTTATTACTGATACCAAAACGCTCTCAGCCAAAACTGGACCCGGAAATTGGGCGGAAATCCCTCCAATTTTTTATTTTCAAACCGCCCCCATTTGGTGCCCCGATGGGACGATCGTCGCTCTTTGTATGACAGCGAAAGAAGCTGCTGCTGTACGGTCTACACTCTACAGCGAAGTTTCCCCTTTTCTTCTTGGTTTCATTTCGAGCCAGAAGCTTCCTTGCGAAGGAGAGGTATTCAGAGTTTTCTACGTTTTATACTTGCCTTCGACAGCGTCGCATTTCAGTTGTAATGGAAGACCTGAAACAGGTAATATGCCTACGGTAAAGAGGCGACAATTTCCGAGCACAAAAATATATACTGAATAGATATATGGGTTACTTAATTCCCTTATGTGGTATACTGTTCCCATTCCTTTGACTTAAAACTACTGTCGATGGAGTCCGTTGTGCCAACGTAGTCTTTACTGTACATACTATAAGCCTACTGTTCTTCGTTGTTTTTACCGTGCGTGTGTGTATGTGAAAATAATGATGAACAGTATGTACAATGAAGTGTGTGTATATGTGCTACATATGTCTTTTTGTAGTCCTTTTCTGTCTGTTCTCTGCACGTACATTGATTGAGATCAACGAGAAAAACCGGAGTCAAATTCTATTTCTGAGTAACTATACTTGGCCAGTGTAGTTTATGCTGATTACTACTCCATTAAAATAGTCTGTACTTTTATTACGTTATTGTATACTTTCTTAACATTCTCACCCAGCGTTAGATTTGTGTACTAACACCTTTTAAAGATTTTCCTCCAATTTCTTTCGCACTTACCAAAGGAAAAAAAAAATGCTGAAATATCCTAAATATAAGGTTATCGATGTCGATCATTTAAGTATTCGATACCCAGTCAGCACAAGTACGTCGGCGCTACGTCGCTGATAGTTTTTTGAAAGTTTGGTAGTTTGGTATCTAGTAACATTTCAGGCGTTTGCACATAGGCGCTATGTAGCGGCGTTGAAACAGCTCCGTCCAGGCGATGTAATCGCGACGTTTTTCTCAACAGCGATGAAAACGCTAAGTCTAAGCGAAACTCCGCGATGATTCCCCGACCCTTTTATTATTCTACGCGATAATTTCCCGACCCCCTTACTATCCTACGCGATGATTCCCCTTATTATCCTATGATTGGCAATAATTATTTCGACTTTTAAATTGTTCAGTGTCACTAGGTGTTGTCACACTTTGCACATGTTTAATAGCCGTTGATGACAATAAAGTAACCTTTAGTGTTGAATACTAATTTATTTTATTTATAATATATATGAAGAAAATACAAAGGTGTCCGTTAAAAGTGTTTTTATTTAAAAAAAAAAAAACAGACAATGTATAAAATGCACACGTTACAAAAATAAAAAATACAGAAAAATAAAAATACTGAAAGAAGAACTATGGGACAAGCCTGGTAAGCCTGTCATGAGCCACTCTTTGATGGTTGTTTCAGCCTAATTTGGACTAGACACCAGTGGGTTTCGTAATGCAGTAAATGTCAATCATGAACAGGTGAGTTTATTGCTATTCCTTTACTTTGTGATTGTTCACTTTTTATCTGCAGTCTGAAAAAAAGCAACTTTGGGCCATGATAACTATGAGAAAGAATTATGTAATGTGCATGGGGAGGTTAAATCCATACTGTTGTTGTAAGGTCAACAATAGAGAATACAGCATTAAATATTTAGACATACATCAAAACAGATGTAGATTTGTTTTCAACTTACGTGTGCATTGACTTGGTATAAGTTGCCCAGTGGGTATACCAAGTTCTCGAAGGAACATCTGTAAGAATAAGGCAGTAAAAAATTACTATAAACCAAAATAACGTTAGCATAGCCATAGATGTTAAAATGGTTAAAGTGCGATAAAACGTTTGTAACAATAATTAGTGGATCAAATCTGAAACTATTTGAGAAAGAAATGATTTTCAACCTACCTTTCCAACCAAGCGTACGCAATGGAATTGACTTTTTTTTTCTTGTCTTTTAAAGCTGATTTAACAGGGAACAAAATATCTTTTAAAACCACGTTTTTCAACCACTAATGGGCCACGTACAAAGGCTACAAATTGGGCCGCGAATTTAAAATCAAGACTGACTATTGGTCCATATAGGGCCGCCAACACCACGTTTAAATCTAACCATAATGCCTTGTGTCAGGACCAGAATGCATTGCTTTAAGACAGAGCTGTAAGCCCAAAGTACAGTATGTGTATTGTGGATTAACACTTTCAAACAAGGCTCTAAAACCATCAAAACTCAAGCGGCATATCGAAACAAAGCACCCAAAACTTAGCGGAAAACCATTGGAGTACTTTCAGCAAAAAGATGATGGAGTACATCTTCAGAAGCAGACCATTGTCTCCCTAACAACACACACTTATTTAAGAACAGTTGCATGTATAGCCATTTGACATTGCCAAGTCTTCACCCACAGTGGGACATCTCTCAATAGATCCCCACACAGGTGCGATCATATTTAAAATACTGTCATATGAACGGGATCTCAAATAAACATCATCGATGATAACAAGAAACATTTAACAATGTGCAATATATAAAATAGCTATGTAAATCATTCCATACCCTATAATATTACAAGTAATATTACCATATTAAATAATATTATAGTAATATTACTACTTCCAGAGGCAAAGAAACCCTTTTTAAAATAAGATCCAATGTGATGCGTAGTTTTCCATACGAACAAGCGACCTTCAACTTAAACGCGATGATCCGACGTTTTGACGAGCAACTACTTTCAACACAGCGACAGTCCGACGTTTTCGCAAGTAAAACGCTATGCTTCGTAATGAAACGCAATCCGGTTGCGAACATCCGCCGTTTATGCGACATATTGCCTACGATCTGTGCTGACAGGGAATGTAATGTAGGCCTTAGTATTGTTGTGCTATGGAGTCCTATAACAATAATAATAATTAGGCTATTACACATTAATTCATTCATCTATTTATTTGTTGTATTCCATTATGTCCTTCTTTCCCGCAGTGAAGAATGGAATTAAAGTTAATTAATGACTCTGTTCTGGAGTCATGGAAGATGATTGGCAAGGGCGGATTTGGGCAAGTCTATAAGGCCAGACATAAAACATGGGGAAACGATATAGCTGTGAAAGTGTTGCATCAAAGTGACAGGTAATTATTACCTTGATTTAATTTGACTAATTCATTATGTGATCATTTTGATAACCTAAATTCAAACCGTTTTTAACTTAAAGTTTCAGAAACACCATAATAGGAGCTTCCACACACTATTAATGCAATTCAAATAAAGTAGCATTTCAGAAAATTATTTTTTACTGTTATTAGATTTGTAATTGGTGAATTATTTAAACATTAGAAACAGCTAGATCTTGGAGTCTAGCCAGGTCCCGACTCATTCTCTTGAGTAGCTGCTAGCCTATTGGATTTAAGCTGAATCTTCAGAGTAGCAGCAATAAGTCTGAGGTCAAAAATCACAAACTTCTGTAGACCCCGCAGTTCTGTGGAAGCCCGCAGCATCTGCCTACGAGGATGTGATCGATCTTCTTCACAGCACCACCAGTACCGGAGTACCAATTCTGACTATGTAGCTCAGGATACTGGAACCAAGACCCGCAGCCCCTGACCTTTTTGCAAAGTCAGTGAACACGGACCCACTTTCACCACTGTTGCCTGACCCCTGGACCCCGACACAATCCTCGTAACCAGCCATGTTAGTGCCAATGGTTGCATTGAAGTCAACCATGACCAGAGGAGTGTCACCTTGTGGATACCCATCAACCACCAAGTGAAGTTGCAGATAAATTTGACACGTCTCCCTCTTTGAGACATCACTCAGACCATAAGCTGAAACGACGGACAGGAAACAGGAGAGTGCCTTAATCTGCTTCTCAATATGTTGAATGGAGTGACATTGGACACCATTGGGAGGAGTCGATCTGCTACAGCAGCAGCCACTCCGTGAGTAATGCAGCCGTCGGAGCAATCAGTCCAATAATAGGTACACCCACCTACAGGGATATGGCCACTCCCTGGTCTGCGTGCCTCAGTTTACGGAGCTCCTCCAAAAAGAGAGTAAGATGATCATCATGCTGGACAGACAAGATGTTTCGTGCACCTCCTGTACCTGGATGGGCTGCCTCAGATTAGGACCAGAGTGCTGCCATGCAGCGGGCGACACCTCATCACACCAGTTCCAGTCCCCGAGAGGCCTGACCCCTTTGACTTTACAGCGGTTTCAACTCTTCCGGGGATGAGGCTCCTTAGGACTTTCCCCCATCCCTTTCCTTATGCATGCGGCCTTCCTGTGGGCAGCTGCAGCAGAGAGCAGAAAAAAGTCCTGTCTGCCGTTTTGGAGCTTTATGAAGTTTTTGCAATGGTTGGAATGTCAATCCCTTCACCCTCAATTTTTTTCCCCTGCAAGTTAGAGGACCACTTGCAGGGCCGGATGCAGTTCATTGTCATACCCTGGACCTTAACATCAGTTAGTACAGTCTTTAAGGACATGGATTTAACTAACTGTCATAATAACCGCTTTACATATGTTTCCTTTGGAAATGTAGGAATGTAAGGTGGACAGAGATGGACCAATCTGTTTGGTTTTGTGTGTATGATGGGGTATACCTTTCCTTGTGGGGACACTTATGGTTCTGTTTTTTAAACTCTATTTTATAAAAATCGGTAACTACTATGAAAAAACAAAAGAATGCAAAAACTTGTATTCTGTTTGGTTCAGAATGTGCTGTCAAAATTAACACTGGTGTGAACATACTTAGCCAGATAAACTCGATTCTATTTTGTTTGTACTGTATTAATAGTGTGTAATTAAATGTCCATGGTCAAATTTGTGATTTGTTCCAGTGAAGTTAACCTAAATTCAAACTATCATAAGAATCTAATAATTGACTGATTGAATCAAATTGTGGTAGAAATTTTAATTTTCTGATACATTGAATCATTTCCTAAATAATCACTATCATATCAAATGACCTACACCCATAGTAATCATTACCTCATTCATTATGTGAAAGTTCTTTGTGTATTTTACTTATGTGTATTTTGCTAAATATGAACAAGCTTTGTTCTTTTGATACATACGTAGGAAATTTCCTGCAGTTTCATACCCTCTTTCTTCGCAATGATAGCCGTGTGTGTTTGTACAAGCTTCTGTCATAACCCTCCCCTATACATCCATTCTGCTTCTTCACCAGCTCAGCCTTGAAAAAGGAGGTGCTTCTGATGTGCAAGGCCAGCAGTCTTTATGTAGTCCAAATCATTGGGGAGTACAGTGGCTTTCCTCCGGACACTAAATCAGTTACCTCTCTGCAAGGCTTGGTGATGGAGTACATGGAGAGGGGATCTTTAGAGTCCCTTCTAAAGAACCTGGAAGGACCTCCACCGTGGCCCCTGGTTCTCCGTTTTGCACATCATGTGGCTAGTGGCCTGAATTTTCTCCATAGTCTCACCCCACAAATGCTTCATCTTGACCTCAAACCCAGCAACGTATTGTTAGACAGCGATCTCAACGCCAAGGTAAGTCCAAAAGTCGGATAGCTGACGATATCTAGGAATATCTAACAGTAGGTTCTTTATGGTAACACATATTGTTGTCATTATATGAATAACTGTGTTATATGTTATGGTTATGATTATGGTTATGTTATGTTTTATTACATTATGTTATAGTTCTATGCAGAGTATATAAATGAGAAACCTGCATTACCTTGTTATTAACAATGCTGAGTTGATCAATGTCAAGACACCCTTTTGGAACAGAAGTTCTTATTATATTAATTATAATATTATTATTTAACTTTATACTGAGGAATTAGTTGCATCCAAATGTATGTCCTGTCTGGGAAGTCGAGGTGAGTACTTAGGTACTTAGGCTTCACATTATTAACTTACCTCACCTTTTCGCATCTCTATCTCTTTGCAGGTTACAGATTTTGGCTTAGCCAGGATTCTCAGTAGCACTTCCCTTTCCAAAAAAAGTGTAGGTGGTACAACTAGCTACATGCCCCCAGAAGCCTTCAGTTTGTCTTACCAACCCAAGCCTGCTTCTGATGTTTATAGGTACCATAAAGCTCATACGACCGCCCAACAACCAGATATTACAGAATATTACTTTTACTTACATCAGTGACTTTCATGATAATAGCAAACCATTTGACAAAATAAAACTGCACACTGACAACTGACGGGTAGAAGCACAGATCTGCTAATAAGATCCAAGCAAATAAAGCAACAATTGACAAAAAACATAGAACCAGATAATTCAAAGAAGATGTACAACAGTACAATTTTCTCACTGAGTTAAATTGGCTTTCTGTATCTCTAACACTGTCTCTCTGTCTTTATTGTAGCTATGCTATACTTCTGTGTTCCATTATCAAAGGAGGACAGCCATATCCCTGTGAGTGCACAGTCCAGCAACATACACATAGGAATATAGATGTATTGACATGCTTATGGTGCCGAATCTGATCACATGTGGGGGTGAACAGCCTTGCACAAGAGCAGGCTTCAGGATTCAAAATGGCAACTTTCCGGTCATGTGACCCTGACCACACACCGCCCCATTGTTCACACTTCTCTCATGGCCTCCCATCTAGACGCTCTGTCCTCCGTTGTGAAGCTTTGTATTCCTGAAGGAAATCGGCCCGTTCTTAATGAACTGCCTTTCAATAGCGAGGCAAAGGGACTGGAGAATGTGCTCGACCTCATAAAGAGTTGCTGGGATGGAAACCCTCAGGAAAGGCCCAGTATGTATGGTAAGGGATTGGAGGTGTCATAATTCCATTCTGTTAATTTGTCAGTCTAGCGATCATTCAGTTATTGTGTCAGAGAATTTTGTCCGTCTTCATTTTGTTCATGAATGAAATTGTGTTCTGTTTTGGACATAGTTTGCATGCAAGAGACTGAAAGATTGTTGGAGCCACTGAAATATGAGGTCATCAGTGCTGTCCATGATGTTTTGAGATCATTGGTATGTGCTGTTATCTCACTCTTTTGTGGATTATGGTAATCCTGTTATTTCTCCTAAATAAATTACATTTAAACTATTCATACACCATCAAGAGCAGCAGTCAAAATCTACACAGCATGGCTGACTTATTATAGAAAACAAATCGTAATACATATGTCTTTATTCTAGACCACTGGACCAGACACGGGCTTAATTCAGTGAAAATGTTGCAAATTTATTGATTCTATAGCAAAAATCATTTTTATTGATTTGATAGTTTACTATATATATATATATATATATATATATATTGTAATCACATTAGAAACAGATATAAATTTGACTTTATTGAAATGTTTAATGTGAATAATGAATATATTTAACTTGCTGCCATAAATCGCTTTATTATGTTGTCTCATCCATTTGCAGTGTCAGACTCCGGAAAAAAGTGTGTTCCCAACATCCCTGGATTCCCCTCCTGAGGCTACACCCCAGTGCCCTCCGCCTGTTACTACTCCCACACCAGTTTGTGAGTGTAGGGCTTGCTGGCCTTTTTTTTTATATATACTGTTTTTATTTGGTGCTGGCCGTCATTTTCCCAGTGCTGATTCTAGTCAATTATGGGGGTGTCTAGACAATTGTAATGGATGTCTATTTTAGAAGAACTGTTTCACAATATTGCTGTAGTCAATACTGTAGGAGAGAAATTGGTATCACTTTACTTAAATCAGTCATCATAATGCATTATAGATATCTTCATAAAATATTATAAACACGGCTATAATTATTTATAGAAAGGCATAACACATTATAGCCATGTTCATTGTGCATTATGAATGCTCTATGCAGCTGTCATCTGTAATGCAGTATAGATACCTTTATAATGAATCATAATGGTCAGTAGATGAATTAATGGTTTGTTTTTTACTTTTTATGCAATCTTTGTTTGACAGACATGCCCAGCAAAACCGAAAATCACGACAGAGGTGATGAGGAAGTGATCATTCCTGGTCAGAGTGAGTGTTCATTTATCATTATGATTTAAAATGTTTATGTAGATTCTGCACCCTGCAATCACAAGAATAATACTCTTTAACGTGGTTATTAAGACTGTCACAGAGAATGACACAGGTAAAGGACAAGAGGGTTTAAATATTTTGGCTTTAATAAACAGAAACTGCACAACACTAGAATGAGGCCCATTTCATTTGAGACAGAAACACTCCCATACAAGAAAGTTCAATTCATTCAATTTAGTTTTACTTGTACAGAGCATTTTCACAAAATGACATCGCCTCAAAGCACCTTACATTTTCCCTGGCCAAGGGCCCCAGAGCTGTATGGGTAATTTCAAGGTGTCGTTTAGCCCAACTGCCCAAGGGCTAGCCAGAGCCAGCAGTGGCAAGGAAAAACTCTAAGACATTGGAGCAAGAGACATTGGGAGGAACCAGTTCCTGCACATTTCAAAAGCATGTAGCTGGATTTGAACCCAGGGTATGATGAACTACAGGCAGTGCCCAGGTTATAAACATGAACATCACAGAGAAGTGTGGGCGTTTGTTTTTACAAACCATTGTATTTATCCCAAATTTTTAATATAATAGGGTTTATGGCAGTCCGTTCACAAGTACAAGTTGCCCAAAAATTGGGGGATCTTAATCCAGGGATTGCCTGTAATAATAATAAAATGTCACAGAGGTTTTAAAATATATACTAGTCATTCTTCACAAAAGCTAAATAACTAACAGTATGATTTGTTTCAGATTTTGAAGACTCCAAACTAATCAATATCAACCAGGACATACTTCCGGTAATTACATCATCTTTAAGCTGTATCTGCTTTCATCTACTATCACAACTTGTCCAAATCTTGCACAACATTCATCCCAAGGTTGGATATTGTGATTTTGCTGGTTTAACCGCAATGCAACACTCACGCTTGGATATGTCTTCATTAATACTAAAAATAAGAGGACTTGTAGATAGTTGGACCCAGGTGATTCAGTTTATTTAATTGATTATCAGAATCAGCAAGTAACATAATTTTTGAACCTTTTACTTCACAAATATGATAATGGAAATTGCATAGAATAGAAATGGAATAGAATATCTTTCATGTCATTGTACATGTACAAAGAAACTGTGTTCTTCTCACTGATGATATGAAAGATAAAACAGAAATAAGAAAATAAATGGACATGCAAATATCTCAAAACATTCATTTTTATTGTTATTATTAAATAAGAAGCCAATATAAATTGTGAAAAAGGTCAAGTACTGAGCTGTATAGAATAAAACAAACATAAAGGACCTTATTGGCCACTTTAACCCAGACTAAACTAGTGGTGTTCTGGCAATGTGTAAATTTTGACTGATACCAATAACACTGGTCAACAAATTTTACCTTTCTTTTTGTTTTATAAATTAAAATAAGTGAATGTTACGGTATTGCATGTGCTAAATTCAAATATCTAAACAGAATTTACCTGTCACACAAAGATTTTGAGTGACACAATTAAACCTTACGCAATTAAAGGGGATGCTGTTTGTGCCTGAGGTCTAAAACTTGCTCTAAATACACTGTTATTTTTCCAACCTTCAGAAATACAAGATGGATGCAAATCCATGTGGACTCTGCTTGATCATAAATAATGAGAAGTATTTACCTAAGAGTCTACTAACAAATCGCACTGGATCCAAAATTGATTGCGAAAAACTTGAAAAGCGATTCAAGTCCTTCAACTTCATCGTTGATGTTCAGTCCAACTTGACGAATGAGGTTAGTTGTTCTGCCATTGGCAGATTTACCCATCATTTACCACATCCATCAATTTTATGTAACCCCTTATTCTAGTTAGGGTCACAGGGGTCCAGAGCACATCCTGCAGGCTATGGGCACAGGCAGGGAAGAACCCAGAATGGGGCTCCAACCCATCGTAGGGCACACTCACACAACATATACTCACACTTGAGCCCTAATCCCAGAGGTGTGAGGCAACAGTGCCAACCACTGCACCTCCACACTACCCCATTTACCTCACACATTTGCTTATTTTAGTTTCAGAATTCACTACTAATGTTAGTTGGATTTTGTGTAACATATTTGAAGTATGGTAGAGTAATGTAACAAAAAATACATTTAGAATTCCCTTTTATTATTTAGTATTCCATCCATTAATCCATCCATCATCTAAACATGGGAGCTCTGGAGTCTATCCCAGGCAATATGGAGCACATGACCAGGATACACCCTCCTTGGGATTACAGTCTATCACAGGGCACATTTAGACACACACACACTGGTTTGTTATTATATCTTTGTGGGGACTCTCCATTCATTTCTGTGGGGAAAACTGTAATCCCAACATGACGATTGTAACCCCTACCCAGCCCTAACATTAACTTTTGGCATTTTTACTTTTTTGATTCCTTTCACAGAACTTTGTGGGGACCTAAAAAATGGTCCTCACAACTTTAGAATAACAAGGTTTTATCACATACTGGGGGACATCTGGTCCCCCACAGTGTAATATAAAAATAATCCACAGAGACACACACACAATCAAACTATATGGGTAATTTCAAGGTGTCATTCAGCCTAACTACATATCTTTGGACCGCAGTAACTGAGGGAAACTCACAAGACTCAGGAAGAACATGTAAAGTCCTCATAGACAGCAGAAGCAGGATTCGAACCCTCAACCCCTGAGTGTTAGGAGGCAACAGTGCTACCCCATAATTTAATGATATTGTGTTTCAATTTATGGAATGGAGTTTTAATGCAGACATTTATACCATGTATACTCTTTTCTGTTTTTTAAGGAATTAAAGCAGCAATTGTCAGCCCTTTCTAAGAAGGACCATAGGAAATATGGCTGCTGCGTTGTCGTCATTTTGTCTCATGGCTCTGAGGTGAGGTGGCTCCTCTCACTTCTTGAGATACACACTATGCTGAAGTCTTAGGCCAGATCTTATCCGCAAAGGGCCGGTGTGTATGCAGGTTTTTGGGATAACCTGTAGGTCAGCTGTTCAAACCCAGGTGTGAGGACTCTTCAGCCAATCAGTCCTCTAATTAGTGACCTAATTAGGGAGGTGCAGCGAAAACCTGCACACACACCGGCCCTTTGCGGATAAGATTGGCTACCCCTGTCTTAGGCAGTCAAAGAAAATTATGTTTATCAAGGATCTTCATGATACGTCTGTCAAAATGTGTCAGCAAATCCATTTCAAAACCTTTCCTAAAGTCACCCCAGTATTTGCACTTACTATCCAATGCAAATGGATACATGTTTTTTTTTTTTACTCATCATTAGCACACCTTGTTTGGCTAATCAATATACACTGAGTTGCTTGACTGATTAATTAATTTATTAATTTGGTGCTGAAAATTAACAAATACATGGGGCACCCCTGAGGAGAGAGCTGGGAACCAATGAGCAATCTAACAATATATCAGTAACTTTTGGAGAACAGAGGAAGTTCTTGTCATGTGCCCAGAAAAACAGCTTCAAACATTTTCTTTGACTGCCTAAAAGTCAAAGTTCTGTACTGTAAGTCTTTCCCAAATGTTAGTTTTCCTTCTCTTGCATGAACTAGGTGACAACGGCCTTCTCTCCTTCCTTGATTGTCTTTTAACCTTCTGAGGTGCCTTTCACATAAATGCTGACCATTGCACTAAGCTCAGCATCAAAGCTCTGTTTTTATACATGATTATGATTTTCCTTTACAATGCTTGAACAATGTATTCCTTTTTTTCATCATGAAATTTACGCAAAGTAGAAATGGCAATAAACTGAGGGCCCCAGTATTTTTTTATTTGGGTAGTATTTTAATGGATTACTTTTACTTGAGTAATATTTTGGTGTGGTATTTGTAATTTTACTTAGATATTAAAACTGGGTAATTTTCCCAATCCTGAATCTTATCCATATTCAAAGTTAGCACCAGAACTAAAGACAAAAGTACTGAAATAATGGGCATGATTGCAGTGGACAGTCAGCCAGTGGTTCATTCCCCACTTATAATAGGTCTAAAAGTACTGACATGGTGACACAGTTATATTCCATTATTAAGTCTGGCCCGTAGACCAATCTTTTGTTTTCCACAAAATATAAAACGATGTAATATTATTCCACTACCTGCGCAGCAAGCTCCACCACTTTTTCTGAAATGAAAACATCCACTTATCCACTTGCAACTCAGTTTTCCTTATTGTGATGCACTGTAACTTAAAATGCAATATTCAAAGCTGTCTTGTGTGAATTTTAAAATAATAGGTTTGTAGGTAAAATAATAGGTAATATCAATACATATGAATATGTAGTAATTTTTACTTTTGATACTTAAGTATTTTTAAAAGCAAGTATTTTTTAACTTTAGTGGTATTTTACTGGGTGACTTTTACTTGAGTAACATATTGGTGTGGTGTCTATACTTTATTTAAGTATGTCCTTTTCCCACCATTAGTCACTTTGGCTCTCTTCACATACAACTATCTTCTCATTGGCTGCCAATCAGAGAGGTCCAGCGGCAGAAAGGTCAAAGTTGAATACAATTCAAATTTGAGCACTAACACCAAAGCAAAATATCTCAGCAGAACACATCACTCAAGGTGGCGTGATGCAAGGCTGTGAGTCAGTGCTGTATGTAGACAATAGTGCACCTGATGCTTATGTGAAATCTCCTTCTGAGATCTGTGTGTGCTTTTGTCTTCAGTCAGGCCACCACCTTTACGGTGCTGTATATGGAGTGGACGGGGCTTCGGTTGCCGTTGAGGACATTACAAGGTTCCTCAATGGGGATAGCTGTCCCTCACTCCACGGCAAGCCCAAGCTCTTCTTCATCCAGGCCTGCACTGGAAGTAAGCTGAGCCACATCAGTTGGCATCATGTACTTCCCCCTGCCAAAATAGTCGGCCACCACTGAAAAGCCGTCGTTGGAACACCTCAGCTG
>JAABNX020000119.1:21765645-21777221 GCA_015163995.2 Mormyrus lacerda
CACACACACACACACACACACACACACACAGTACTGTGCAAAATGCTTAGGCAGCCAAATAAAACGTTCAAAGCCATTTCTCTGATATATCTGGGCATTAAGCATATATTATATCAAAACAAAAAACACAATTTAGCGTCAGAGCATTATGCAAATGAACAGTAACACAATAAAAAACTCAAGAATTACTGATGTCTAGATGGACGGCTAAAAGATTGCTTCAGTTTCCAAACCTCTCCTCAGGGGTACCCCAGCTAATCCATGTATCCATTAAATTTCACTACCTCACTCTTGGATTAGTCTAAAAAGTCAACGAAGTACCGATTAGCATACAAGATGTGCTAGTAGTGGAGTCAAGAAATGCATGGGTGTACTGGATAAATTCTGCAGTCACTGAGGTGATGCCTTTGAATGGCTAAGCTGACACACTTTGACAGGCATAATATAGTTTTACACCAACATGAAGATCGTTTAAGCATCTTCATTGACTGCTTAAGACTTACTCACAGGACTGTAGGTGCAGTGTGTACCTCTGCGACAAACACTGGTTCAAATCTCATGGCTGGTGCATTAATCATATCACTGTTGAACCGTTCAGCGAGGCTTTTAAAACCAACTGTTCGAGGGTTGCTGGATAAATGGCTGAGTCTTTGCTCTCACCTATACAGCACCAGTCAGAAGTCTGGACACAGATACTCAAAATGATTTGTTTTTCGACATGATAATGACCCTAAGCACACATCAAGGTTATGTAAGTACTGTATTATGCTGTAAACAAAGGATGAGTTGGAGTGCTGTGACAGGTGACCTGCCCCCCCCACAATCTCCTGGCCTAAACCCTATAGAGCTGCTTTGGGATCAGTTGGATCGAAGAGTAAGGGCAAGGTAGCCAACTTGTACCCAGAACTTGTGGAAACTCCTTCAGGACTGCTGGAGAAGCATTCTGGGTGGCTACATCTGGAAGCTGGTTAAAAGAATGTCAAAAGCTGCAGTGTTATCATATAAGCAAATTGGGGCTATTTTGAAGACTCTCAAATTAGATATGCAATATTTGATATGTATACTTCATTCCTCTAACTATAAGGTGAATAACAGAGCTAAAATAAAGACACATGCATTAAAAGCAGGTATGCCCAGAATTGTTATGGGTGCTAATTGTGTGTGGGTGTGTCCATTAGGAGAGTAAGATGAGAAAATGCAAAGATTTTTTTTTTTTGCTCTGTGCACTATTGCAATAAAGGTACTCTATTGTATATTGCATTTTGTTATACCTTTTCATTGTACAATGGGTTCATCCTGACTAGTCTCTCAATAAGGCTACACTTGTGAAATGTCTAAGCTACTAGCCATGGATAAGCTGGCTCCCATATAAACATTGGATCGTAGCACATATTTACAGCTTCTTTAGAACTGACTTCAATGTGGTCCAAGTAAATATTCACTGTCACTGAGATCTTGCAGCTCCCCTGATGTACAGCTTTATACTCTTTTGCCCTGGAGTTGTTCTTGTTTGAATATGATTGTTAATAGATTATATTTGTTATAGTATGAAAGTGGGACCTTATAGACATATGCATACAAAAGTACCGATTGTGAAGGTCCACAAACAACTTTGGTAACACTTTACTTAAGGCTATGTTCTTAGTCATTTATAAACACATATTCATAACAAATAATAATGCCATCATAAAGCATTTCAGACATGGCTATAAATATTTATAGAAAGACATTCCATATTATAGCCATGTATATTATGCATTACAAATACTTTATGAAGCTCTCATCTACAATGCACAATAAATACCTTTATAATGCATCATAATGGTCAGTATAAGCCATGAGGATGCTTTGTATTGAATTATTATAGATGACAGCTTCATAAGGCAGTCATAATGCATAATAAACATGGCTATAATGTGTTATGCCTTTTAAAAAAATTATAGCCATGCTTGTAATGCTTTATTAGTGCATTATAATTCATTATGAATGTGTTCATAAATTACTAAAAACATGGCCTTAAGTATTATCATACCTTTTATTGCACTAAGTTCCACCACTATGTGCATTGTCAGACATTTCTTGAATTTGTACAACTTAAGAACTACAGTCTTTTATAACATGTTGAGGTATACAACTGAAAGCTTGGTTGAAACTTTACAAGACAGACTTCCTGCTTGATGTGAACAATGGTTGTTTATCTTTCATTCATCAGATGACCCAGGATCAGTTCTGACACCCCCACAGATCTCTTTGACCCAAAGCACCCTGACAGCGTGGTGGTGGTCATTAATGGCACTGAGCTCATTTCTCCTGTTGTTTTATCTGTCACACCCGGTTACCACCTTTAGAAGAGAGAGCAGACAAGGGGAGGACTGATTGAGAGGCCAGGGATAAAACTCACAAAACACCCTAATTGGAAGCAGCTGCCTTCTGAACTCCTTCCAAGAAGGACACATGATTCGTCTCAGTTATGGAAACAACTGGACACACATACACACACATTAGGAAGCTGAACAGAGACGGGTTTAGCTGCAACACCACCCAGTTTCAACACTGAAGGGATCTGGCCGTTCACAGTTAAAGAGAAACACAGTTGTCATGAGAAAACAGCAATTTCAGCATCACCATAGCAACTTCAGAATTAGGTCAGCATGAAAAGCAAAAATATGTTCTAATAAAATGCTATTTTTATGCACCTGATCCATTGCAAACTTCAGAACATTTCTCACTGAAAGGATTTTCTCATCTAACGTTTGCATTATTTTCGTCAAACTAAAATGGAAAGTTACCGTCCTTCTGCTGAGACTGACACTTCTTTTTTGCCCGTGCCAGAACTAGACAATAGACTGGGTTGGGCTGCTACTGTATTAGGCCCCAAGAATCAGATAGAGGGTACTTCCTCCCTGTCTTGGATGCCCTCCAACAGGTTGTGGAGATAAAGTGGTTTCTTATCAAGATCTTTCAGCTGGTCAAGTTCCAAAAGTCCTCTAAACTTTGAAGTCACCTTGCCCGTGACCTGAAGTCTCTTACAGATTCCCTTGCAACAACTAAGGTAATATTTTTCTAAAAATTTTAAGATAAATAGCATATTTCCTGGGGTTGCTTGTCTTGGGAAACTACATAAAAATCTTTGTTTACGTTTTCATTTTTACTTGCCTTATCTGCCATGCCCAGTTCAATTATTTACTAATGTAGGCATGTTGTTATGTATTAGCACATAAAGATATTACAATGCCCCTCTGCCAAATGCGAAAGTCTCGTCTCTCATAAGTAAAGTTTCCAAAAACACTGTGCTTTTCTAAAAGTGGGAGTGCTTTCGTTATCAGTGGATTATGTGAGTCTTCTACATTCTTGTGCAGAATCTAATGTTTGAATTGACTCATTCCTGTATTATCACTGAGAGTGTAAAATTAAACTATATCTAGACCAAATAATCATTTCGCAAAGTGCAGAAGCACTAGTCAGTGCTTTCATACAGAGATGGCTTTCCATTTGTTGCAATTTGTTAAATATTGCAGCTTATTTAGTTTGAGGACATTTGGGTTAAGGAGTACGGGGACTGGTTCATGGGACCTATTTGCATGTGTAACATTTTCTTAATTATGCTGCAATTTTTTCATATTTATTTATATTTATTGTGAAACTGAATCACAAGGAGTAGAATACCTATAACATAACACTTATTTTATTCAAATACCTACTTCTGTCATTTTTTTTTCTATTTACATTGTTTACATTTTTATTCTTTAGAATCCTTTCATATTCAATTTTATATTTGATTTGTTTATAATTTGTTTGTTGTTCATATTCTGTTTAATTTATATTCTTTTATCAATTTTTTTTTCTGTATTTGTGTTCTTACTGACTTTTTCTTTGTTGCGCCGATAAGGATATTCTTTCAATTTCGTTGTACGTTGTGCAATGACAAAGGAATTCATTCATTCATTATGGCAAAAAATAGTTGTAAACATGCAAATTACAATTCAGTGACTTTGTGGATTGGTTTTGTCAGAGGGTGAGAAGCAGCTTGTCATGACCTGTGTGTCCAATCCTCGTGTGTGCCACGCCCCCTCTTCATCCATGTGTACTTTCCTGATTGTGCCCAGCTGTTCCCAGCTAATTCAGCTTCTGTCGTGTATATTAGTCCGTGTCCTCCGTAGTCTATTGTCGGTCATTGTTGTACTCTGCATCGCTGTCTCCCATTTTGTTCCCGAATAAACCCTCGTTTACCCATCACTCTGCCTGCCAGCCTCCTCCTTCACTGCGGCTTGCCTGCTCGCCCGCCGTGGAACGTGACACATCTGACCCCTTATCTAAAAAAATTAGCCAAATGGTATATGATTATGTGTGTGTGTGTATGTAAGAGTCAAATTCTATTCTGATTCTGATACTACCGTCAAAACAGTCTGTACTTTTAGTATGTTATTGTATATTTTCTTAACATTCTCACCCAGCGTAAGATTTGTGTACTAACACCTTTTAAAGATTTTCCTCCCATTTCTTTCACATTTACCAAACGAAAAAAAAAATGCTGAAATGTCCTCAATATAACGTGTTTGTGTGTGGATTTGGTTTATATTACATTGTGGGGACTACTATTTGGTGACTACTAGCGTAGATATACAAGCTCATCCACTTATCTTCTATACCTGCTTGTCCTATGCAGGATCGCAGGGGTCCTGAGCTTATCCCATGAGCTATGCATGCAAGTAACTTGGGATGGGGTACCAACCACTGTTTGAAGTAGGCTAATACTCACCAGACCATGGTACCAGCACCTCTTTGTTTCACTACAGAATACCGGCACCTCTCGATATCTGCTGGGCAGTACATGAACCCGCTACTGAATACCAAGGAAAGTATCGGCACCTGCTACTAAATACCAAGAAGAGTACCAGTACCTGCTACTGAATAACAAGGGGAGTTGTGGCACCTGCTACTAAATAACAAGGAGAGTACCGGCACATGTTTTTTTCCCACTTCAAACACTGGCACCAACCCAGCTGAGAGAGATGCAAGTATACATGCAATTATATACAGCAATGGTTTTCAACTGGTATAACCTCAGGACCTACATTTTAACTTAGTCATTAAGTCACAACCCAAATTAATTTCCCCAAAAAATAGTGCAGTAATGGTAAATAGAACATAGCACAGAAACAATGCCTTCGTCTACTGTTAAAACACAAAATAAGACATAGAAAATGAACAATGGTTCTGATTTCACCACTTCTTTATCACTGATCACTAGGCCTACTGAATGTACTTTTACAGTAAACACAAAATAAAAGAAATGAACAATACACTATGATAAGTTAAGCTGCTAACCACAATTCAAGCTCAGCTACTGAGAAGGTTAGGGATGCTTTTTGTTACTGATAAGACTCTCATTGTCTGAGGTGATGGTAGATAGTTTTAGTTCTAATTGACATGACCATGGTAATGGCCAGCTGATGGCATCTGTAGTCATCAAAACACAAGCCTGTCAAAAAAAAAAAAAGAAATTTTAAATATTCATTTTTAACTGCACGCTCCATGACCAAATAAAATGACTGACCCTGCAACCCAAGATCCACTGGTAGAAGATGACAGGGACAGTTCCTATCTGATCCTACCTTTTGTCTCTACCTTCACACAGGACCTTGGGGATCCTAAGGACAGTGTCATCGATGGACCTTGAACACTTATGGGCACAGCCTGTCCAATACCAGATGTTCTGGGGAACAACAACACTGTGTCTGGGCTGGTCAGGGGCAGAAAGGCGCTCCGATCCAAGCACCGCTGGGTTGGTCGCAGGTGCAAAGAACACAAATTCCAGTGAATGGGACATCATGAAGCCTGGGAATCACCTCTTTGAGTCGATCATGCTGTACGGGATATGGTACAAGAAAAGTGACGAGTCGAGTGACTTACACTGAACAAGCATAAACATAGGGAACTGTAACAATCACCAAAAAAAACAAAATCAAATAGGACAAAAGTGGGACAAACTAAAACAGGGAAGCAAAGATAGCTATTCGCAAACACCAGGGAAAAAAAGAAAACCAATAAACAATCAAAGTAGGTGAGACTAGTCTCTGGCTAGCCTCAAGCCCATAAGCTGAGGGTTACAGCCTCAGAGCCACAGGGTCTACCCAGTGACAATGCGGCAAACTGAAGAGCAAGAAGAACACACTAGGACTGAGGGGCTATGAGACATAGAGGGGAAAGGTGAGAAGACCAGCGACATCTGCTGGCCAAACAGTGAAAAGACATAAAGGGCATGGTCGGACAGGCACTGACCGTAACAGAAAAACTATACAATATATAATAATGCCTTTATGATATAAAACAGGATCCATGCTTCTGGGGGCTGAGATTGGGCCGCTGCAGACGACTCTGTCACTACATAGGATCATGCCTGGATTTGCTAGTTTATGTCCCTCAGGGAGAGGCAGATGGAAAAGAAGAAAATGTGCTAGGTTATACAAAAAGATGTTAGGATATAAAGATGCAAATTTAGCTACTAAATGTCCCTGGTGAATTTAAGTATGGCAGAACAATAAAAGGAGAAAAAAATGAAAAGTGAAAAAGCAGGAAATAAATGCTCCCATAAGGGAGACCTTAGATAGTCATGCCAAGTCACGAAACAGCCAAAAGTGCTGGATTGAGGAATGACACACAGTGATTGGATGACAGCACTGACGGCAGAAATTTAAATATAGGTGATTTGTTAGAATGTGGGTACATCCCTCAAAAAGCAAGCAGTAGACGGCCCTGCAGCTAACACCGTCATACCCTCATCCCTGACTTCAAACAAGGTTTGTGGTGCTCAGACCCAGAATGTGCCAAAATAAGGCTGGAGGTGCACTGCAGCAACGTGCCAGGATCCATTTTAGTGGAGCTGTGACTTTTACCCTAGCTGGGGTCATGAACTGCAGCCCGGGGCATTTACTGACAGGCGTGCAATGAATGCTGGTTTGCAGTTAGCACAGCGGTGCGAAAGGGACTGCGTCAGTCTGGACTGGAGATTATCCAGAGCTAAACTGCTTATTAAATTGACTTTGCAGCTGCTTTCGGTCCTCTGAAGGCTCCTGGTGCTCTGCTTTCACTCAGGCAGGTTCAGCCTTTCTCTGTCGCCAAAGACCAGGCAGAGTGGCACGATTCAAAGAGACGTGCAGGATGGCAGCTCATTCCATAACCAAAAGTACAAGTTTCCATGAATTTCTTCAGGGACCTTGATGGATTTGTTCATTGCTTGAGACAGGAGAGTGAGAGAGAGAGAGTTGATTCTCAGCACAGTTAAAACGAAGAAGGCTGTTCACACGGCTATTTCCGGATACACATATTACAAAGTTTCTGTGTCCTATTTTAATTTAACTACAAATATAAAAAATTGAATATACCCAGTGTGTCATATTATTAAACCTAATGGTATGTTAAGAATATGCAACAGATCATTGAACATGTAATCTACATAGGACCAATTTCAAAGTTATGACTTGGACTAGGCCCATGCAGCGCTACAAAAAAGATCTCTGTGTTGGCTCTTCCTAAAATGTTCTGTGTGCATTGGATGCTTTTATAGTATAGGCAATAACTTTCGTTTTTATTGTCTTTATAGTCGTTTACCCTTCTGTTACTTTAATCTATCATAAATTCCACACCGCCTCAGTGAGGCCTCGTTTAATTTATACGTGTGGCTCCTTTTTAGTTAGTAAATGAAACTGTGTTAGCGTACTTACTTTTTACAAGCAAGTTAATTGTACGACGCATTAAAAGTGATTTTCAGACGTGTTCCCAGAAGAAATTGAAAGTCTCCTTCATTCCTTACACGCTTCAAAGATCGAATGATGCTGTCACAGACAGTACAAAAAGTTCATCACTAAAACAGCCTCTTGCCTAGAAAGTCATAAAATAAATAGACATTAAACTTAATTTAAATAGCCTGCGTTGATTTTTGGAACGTTTTTAAGGTGTGGCAGTAGGGGGCGCATGTGTCTGTTCACTTCTCAGTCTGACTTGCGACTTGCGACGTGCCTTTTGATTCCCTGATTACTGCAACCCTAGGCGCACATCTTGTACGAGTACGAAGCAGAAAGTTTTTTATTTCATTTACTGTGCTAAATACGGACTACCTCGAATTATCTCCGCCTATATTAAATTAGCTTTTGGCATAATACTCAATTATCAACAGGTGTGTATCTAAATTTCATTAAAAAATCACTTTTAAAATAAAGGAAACCCTAAGGCTCTTCCCAAGTTTAATTCTACTGCAATGGCACAAGATACTGTCGACCAGTACAATTACGCGTCATGAAAAATCGTGAAATGTTGTAAAGAACATCACACAAGTATAGGTCTACATATGGTGAAATAAGTTACAAGAAAATTGTTTCATTTTGCAATATTTATGTGCGTATTTTTCCACTTTTCATCAGCTAAGTAAGCCGTGAATTATGTGCCAGTGCTTATTAGAATTTCATATATAGGTGAATCCGTCTTCAAATAACTTTTAGGGTTTATACATACCCAGGGCCCGCTAAAGATAACGCTGAAGTCACTATCTATGGCTGTTCCCATTTTAAACCTATAGCGGAACCCAAAAGCGGGCTGGGTGGCGTCTCGCCGCCTTTATCTCAGCCGCGCCTGATAATGGGAATTCCACTCCGCTTTTTACCTCGGCCATGCCCCTCATATCCCCACTCAGATCGGAGTTTTAGCGACTCTCCCTGGTAATGCAGGTTGAGTTTCGGAGAGAAGAAAGCGGGACCCGGAGTAAGGAGTTCTCTCTGACATACTACGTTCTTTAATCTCAATACTTTTTGTACGCATTTTAACAGAAACAAAAGGGGACCCGTAAGTTTTGGATGACCGTCCCCGCAGTGCGTGGGACAAGGAACGACGACGGACTGCTGTTAAAAGGAAAGCGTGGAAACAAGTAACGAAATAACTTTTGTCAGAAGTGAAGGACTTTGGTTTTTTTTTTCTGTTCCCGGCGTATGAAGCCTGTCCTGGGCAGAAGAGGAAAATGGGAACTTTGCATAGAAAGTCCGGACGTGCCGCCGTATTAGTTGCATTAATACTTCTCCTTGATGTAAGTGAATATTAATCCACTTCTTATCCTAAAAACCTTCACCAAATTCGGGATGGACAGTGCTGTTTTATATGCTATTATATCACATGCGGGGTTAGCTGTGCGAACTACCCACATGAGTTTGCTGCATTTGGAAAAACATGAACTGTTCATTAACTTTTTCATGTGCACCGTAGTGGTGATATAATTTCACCGTAGTGGTGATAGAATTTCAGTTATTAGTCTTTATTTATAATATTTTTACAGTTTCTGCCAGAAAAAAATGTTTTCTGCACTGACTGACAGTCGTTTATTATGCAAAAGAAACACGTTGCGCTGCTTTTTAACGAGGGGAAAATGGTTAATGCGTGGCTGTTGGGCTGACTTGAGCTAATTTTATCCATAGGAACAGGCTATTCATAGTTGGTCTCGCTGGCGACTCGGTGCCTTTTAATTTAATTTTATTTCAGTGTCCATCCGTCCATCTCGCATAGAAACCTGAAGTATGTATGGCTCAGCTGTTCTGCCTGAACACTATCACTGAAACTGCGGCTTTCATTTATTACCTTAGCCGGGTTAAAGTCTTACGGTGCGACGCAGCATCGGCATTTAGTGCGATACTTCAGATTTTTTCAGTTTGTTTTATTCTGTTAGATTCTGTTAGAAATACTGGAAGTTCATCCATATTCTAACCGCTTATCCTGCACAGGGTGGCGGGGGAAAATCGGGAGTAAACGGCGAATTAAATGCCCAACTAATTTACGGCGTTATTTTCTAAAACATTATAAACAGCCACGTTTATAATGACAGTTTAATTTTTGTTATATCTATAAAGACACTTGCTCAGTCTAATCAATGAGCCCATCCCTTCTTCTAAAATTGTACTGGCAAAGTTGCAGTAAAACTTGAACTATCACTAACGATGGCTTCTAATTACATTGAAAAGCACATGTTCCGTGGATTTTGTCTATCTAAAGGACATATTTTGCGACAATATATTCAATGATCTGGGGGGGGGTTGTTTAGTCATCTTGATAGTGAGGGGTTTTCTAGTAGCAAACGATGTATTCAATTAACAGATACCGCGATTTAACCAGCAGGTTCTTTGAGTGTTAACAGAATATAAGCGGCTGCAAATTTCGATTATCGGCGTTTAAAGGACACGTTTGCCATGCAGACATATGCTATGGTATATTTTTATACTCTGCCAGTAAAGAACTGGAGAACTCTTAAGATAGAAGGGAGATTATCACATGATCATGATGAAGTAATTGTCAATGATTAATCGTCTGATGAGCTGCGGTTTGCCCACCGCCGACCACTCTCAATGTTCCTGGGCAGACTTTCTAATTCAAACTCAAACCAGTTGCTAATGTTTTGCTTTCTTACCATATTTCTTACCGGTTATTCACAACATCCTCTCATAAAAAAACCTGTGTCAGCTTTATTACTGATATCAGCACTGAAGTTTTTTTTGCTTACAATTGCAACACTGTTTTATTTCTGCTTCAGTAGTTGGCTTAAGGGAGCACAATAGGAACATAATTGAGTTATCTAGATGCTAGAGCATCTGTTTTGGCATTTTGAATTGGCAGTGTTATGTGCTGGTTTGTTCATTATTAAGTTAAGCAGAGGGATCCAATGCTATGCCTGTTGTCTTATAAAAATGTCAGATCAGTAACATAACAGAGTTGTTCAACAGAAATCACGGACAATGCTTCCAAAAAAACATGTGTCTGAGCGCCCCAGCCAGCTGTCATTCACCACTGTGCAAGCTTACTAATTACCTCTTAATTGTTTTGTCAGTAGTCTTAACTTATCAAGACATGCACTTAGGTTATGACTATTGATTTTATTTTCCAATCTCCTCAGTGTCCCTCAGCAAAAAAATCCACATCCACGCTTATGAAGTTGCACGTTAAACCCTCTCAAGAAGGAATCACAGCATGCAAGGAATTGATTTTTGAGTGATTATTGGTTATTTGAGTAAAATATTCATACGCTTGCATTTTATTGATATCTGTTTTCTTAACGGCTAGAACATTATCAAGTGGAAGTAGTTAGCACAACGGAGATGAGATGGAGCCTCTGTTATTATGTTTGGCTGGTGGCTATGCTTGTAGCACCCTCTGGTTGAATCGCATCCCCTGTGAATATCCCGATTTAATAAGCCCCCTGTTTGATTTCACTAATGTATGGCGGGTCGCGTTCGCTCCAGTGGGTGCCCCCCCCATCCCCAGCTAGGCTGTCCCAAGGATCTGGCGGCAGTAAGTGGTGGGATGACATAGGCCGGCCCGGATTGCGTCGGACTCGTGGGGCTTGTGTCATCGTCGCAGCGCGTCGACTCTGGTGGCTCCTGCATGCTCCCAAGGCACCTCGATATAGAGCCTCAGTCCCCTGAACACTTTAGAGGCCAGTATATAAAATAAGCAATGAGATCATGTTCTGAACTCAACTCCAGTTCACCCCGCACGTGGTATGACTTAACGGCCCTTTCTGGGCTCCACCCCCAACCCCCACC
>JAABNX020000119.1:21781825-21806071 GCA_015163995.2 Mormyrus lacerda
ATAAATATATATATATATATATATATATATTATATCTCTGCTTTTGTTGATGCTAATATCTGGGCCTGTGTATAAAAGTTGTGTGACGGAGAGCTGGGGCCTATATCACAAAGTGAGATTTGTTGGCTAGCTAGCTAAATTGTCTGATTTAAGGTTCCCCAGTTTAAAAGGATCTTTGTTCACTTACATTTAGCCCAGATTAACTTAAATTTGACAAGTTATCATTCTAACTCCAAAATCCAGCTTTCTGATGCTAGCCCGATGTTATCTAAACCAGTTGATAGGCAGTATACCTAGACTACCAAGTGATTAAAAATGTAAGAAACAATGAATTTATTGTATTAATGAAATATGTGTCTCCTTAAAAAGAATCCTGACCGCCACCAATCCAGAGACTATACTGTCTGCCTAGTTATGCTTTACTACAGTGAAAAATGCTTTAATAAACTCACTAGACCATTATGGTTCTTGAGCTAAAACAATTTAGCCAATAGCAGATTTAAAATAAGATTAAAAAAAAGATCATAATGGAATTTGACATGGGTCAGTGATCTAAAGTTAGTCAAGAATGAATTGATTAGACAATCAGATTGAAATGAAGCAAAGTACTTATCTGGCTGTTAATGTTTCTGGCAATGAATGAAGAAGGTTATCAGTGACTGGACAAAAATTATATCATTATAGACTAGGGCTGGACAATTAATTGAATTTTACTTTTAATCATGATTTTGGCTTCTAGCAATAACCAAACGAAAGTTTTTCATTTTATTTTGAGCCCCTTCTTACTTGTTTCTTATATAGTTAAGTCTTATTTACAGTTCAAGGAAATCCACCAAAGTCAATTAGTAATCATGTTAAATAATTATGATCTCAATATTGAGCAAAATAACCATGATTATGATTTTTGCCATAATTGAGCAGCCCTACTATGGAGATTTACAAATACTTTTTTTGGCAAGTATCAGTTTTGGCTTGCAAAAGTGAATCATTCCCACAACCCTAAATTGTGATCAACGGTTATGCAGTTATGCTACGTTATGCAGGCTCCATTAAAAAAAACGTGGGACAGCCACTCCCAGAAATCTTGGGTCATGGCTTTAGTTCATTAGTAACTTTTTTACACGCATTTGCTCTCCAGATACGTAAGCGTAAGTGCCTTGACAGCTGGGAGTGTCTTCCATTGGAAACTTCATGCAGAGGCAGACCCATGAGAAATTCAGTGAGCGTGCTCAGGAATGGAGACAGTGCGGAGGCATGGGGGGATACGTGAGCCAGTGTGTAGAATGAAAGAACGCGAACCGGCTGATCAGAATCACCTTCCCAGCTACAACGGCTGCCTTTGTACTCTGGGCTTTTAGACGCGCAATGTGAGTGGAAGGACACTGCACGTTACAGAGACGGCGGGTTTGACTTCTTGAAATGAGATTGTTTCCAACAACTCCAAACGGAAAACTGCTTCCTCTACCGCCGGCTATCTCTGGTGAGGCTGGTAGATGATGGTGCCACATGAAGACGGGAGCACATCTGACCAAATGCTCTTACATTCGTCTTAGAAGAGGAATGTTGGTGGTTATTCAGAAAATAACCTGGTAGTGTATAATTTCTCATTCCACCCTGACCTCATGTTGGTTCTGTGGGCTGCGCTGAGCTGAACTGAAGCAGTGTCCCCTTCTCTCAGGGAATCTGCTGTGTTCTGACAAACTGCTTTTATCCATCTGCTATGGAACGGCAAGACCTAGAAACAGGCATTTTGAAGTATCAACATTGACAAAATTATGAAGAAGAACAAATGGCCTGAAGCTTTTCTTGTGATTTGAGGAAGTTCTTGTAAATCTGTCAGAGATAGTGAAGTGGAAAGTAGCGTGAAGATCCTCTGACTTATTCCATGCTGATAAGCATGTGTGATAGACAACTGGAGTTCAAGAATAAGACATTTTTCCAGATACGTGGCTTCTGTAGTTCTGTAGATGCTCACCTTACCCTGCTGTTTAGTTTTAGTAGAACTTTAATTGGCAGTGTCTTGGTATGACTAGCTGGCTTAGCGCGCACTGGCTTTTTGTGATAATGATACGTTTTTCGTGGCAAGATTGTAATCAGTACACGTGCTACATGGCACATTTTTGAGCCATCGGATGCTAAAATAAACATTATAAGCACTAGAGCATGGTTTCCCAATCCGGTCTTCGGGGACCTTTGCCTCCTACATAGGAACTGGGATGGAGCAAAAATGCAGACTGTTAGTAGGGAGGTGGGAGGGAGCAAAAAAGTAGACCGACTTTGGGTCCCCCGAGGATCGGATTGGGAAACACTGCGCTACAGTCTTCTGGGCAGTGACTTGCTCTAGACCTCTCATGTATAATATAACAGATTGCAGTCATGCCTCCATCTTCGTTCTGCTCTTAATTTGTGTTGCTTCCCATTCTTTCATCACGCTGCACTCATCCCTTGGGGTCAGTGTCCCTGGAACAATCATTCCAGTTATTATGAGCTCTGTCCTGCTAATTAAATGGGACCACCATTGATGTACCTGTGTTTCTCTCTGTGTGTGCATGTGATACAAAGCCATCCCGGGAACCCATGAAGGCCGGGGACCTTGGTGCCGTAGTGCCGGACTATTCTGACCCATCATCGTGTTCCTCTTGCTTCTTTGTTGGCCTCATCAGCAGAACAAATGCTCCCGGGTTTGGTGAATTGGGATAGAACAGAACTGTATAGACATGCTGGCATCGGTCTCCGGGTATAGATTTAACTTTGTGAGTTAGCCCAGGATCCCTTACGCAGGGATAATGGACCTACAGCATGATAAGACGATTATGGGCCCGCCGGCTCCAAGCAGCCCCCTTTAAGCGGCTGAGAATGGGCGACTTAGTGAGTTTAGCGGGTCCCGGAGTGCGACTTCTCGAAAACCCACAGAGCAGCATTCATCCGCTGGGCCCGTTCACCTCCTCCTGTTTTCAGATGCCGTTTGAACTTTCATATAATGGGTGTGTGCCAACCCCCCCGAGTACTGGGAGGAAGCTGGGGGGAGGGGGGGAGTGTGAAAAGTGTGGGGGATTTCAGAATGGTATTTCCATCCAGAAGATTGCGGCCAAGAAGAACGCTTTGTGTCCCACGTGTGTTATATGCTGACATGTTAATATTCATGCCATATACCTTAGAGACATATACACATACACACACACACACACACACACACACACACACACACATAAATATATATATATATATATATATATTTCCTCAGGAATTGTAATTTGGCTTTTTATTATTAAAAAGCTGAGAAAGTGCTCCTTGTTGGGCGTAGAATTATGTTTTCTTACACGATTCTGGGCATTTCAGTCAATCTTTGGACTAAATCTATGCCAAAATTGTATTCCGCCTGGCAGAAAGCCAGTGTGGTTAGGGTTAGGGGTGTAATGATATACTCACGAGACGAGACACGATATTGGGTTCATGAGAACAAGACGATATTTTAACAATATTTCAGTGAAAATGTCAAAGAGGAAATATATTACTGGAAAGCAGCCTTTAATTTGATTAATTTGAAAGGCAAAAAAATGCTAAATAATGCAGATGTATGGTGAAATGTGTTAAATAATCACCATCATCATATGCAGTAAAGAACAAAACAAATATCTAGCACCGTAAAATATTTCACCACAAACTCAAATGACAGGCTTCTCTCCTGTTTGACTTCTCAGTTGAACATAACAAAGAATATGAATAAAACAATTTTACGGAGCTCTCGAAGTCCCATACAGTGATTTTTTTTCATTGTGTGCGCACAAGTTCGTTTTTTTATTCAAGATGTTGTTCTGGATTTTAGTTACATTATATGGAGAATGCATATGCTTACATGTATTTTATGCATTTCAACAGCGAATGCCGAAACGTTTTGATTGCCCAGTACAATATTTAAGCAATGGAAGTGTTTAAGCAATTAGTTAACAATGGAGTTTCAGGTGTTTCATATAAATAACAATATTGGAATATGTAAGGTGTGCCATTTGCCAAATTTATTAAGTTGAATTTAAGGTTATGGAGAAAGCAAAACAGGTCAGATTGAGGGTTATGGTTCTGCTGGATTTTTATATTACAGCTGTGAAGAAATACAAGTCATGCTGAGTTTTTATATTTACATTTAAAAACATCTGTCAATAAGTGAGATTAAGCAATAAATGTGGTTAAGCATGCTTAACCATGCCTGCTTTTCAAAACAAAGCTAACCTCAATTAATGAATGCTAAATAGACAGATTACTGTATAAATGAATTCTTTGCTAGTCATGAATATATCTTGTTGGTATCGCTTCTACATAAAAAACTAGTCATCATTAAGTTGTATGTTGATCGCATTTCTCAGTGCTGAAGTTCAGCAGCTTCCAAATGGCACTGCTGTAGTACGGCCTTGTCCAGGAAACCCCCATCAAATGCACCTTCGTCCCGTATCTCCGAAAGAAGCTGGATCCAACATTCCATACCCTCTTTCCGGAGGATGCCCCACCAACTCTCAATGCGCTGGTTTGCTGTTCTCGCACCAGTGAGGTGGCTCCGCTCTCCCGGAATGTCGTCTCCCTGGTCTGTGTGTAAATGTACCTGCAGCTGACATGCAAGGCGGCTTTCTGTACCGTGATCAGCCGTACAAGTTTAGGACAACTATTTTATGTATCTAAGGATTCTACAAAACAGCCCCCAATAACTCTGTTTGTGTTGTAAGCATTCATCTAAATGATCTTCCGAGAGAAGCCGTCGATGCACCCATTATTGCACACAGCAAACGGTTTTAAATTGTCAGGTGAATCGATGTGCCGTAGGTCATTGGGTCCCTTAGCCTCCTGTGAAGTCTCCGCTGCCGTCTGTATGTTGACCCCTCAGAATCCAGCTGGGCTAATATGATCCTACCGACTTCTTTTTTTACTTTAACCCTTTTCTTGTAACTTTGTGTACATCCATCTGTACCCATGCATTTTTCCTGGACCCTGCAACTGTTCCTGGATGAAGTCAATTACCCGACTTATATCGATGCAGCTGTTCCGTCAGCTGAGTCTGTCGTCTTTCAGAAAATGCATGAAACGAGTCCTGCTGCTGATAATTCCATGTCTATGTGCAAGAACAGAAGAAGAATTTCATTGTACTAAATCCCAAGGTTAAAATAAAACTTAATCAGCTGAATCATGCCCATTATAATCTTTGTGGATCTGTCGGCTTCAAACACAGAGTAAATGATCTTGTGCACACAAGTTATATGTATCTAACTAACTTGTGTGTGCACGATTTTAAAAAATCACTGTATGGGACTTTGGGGGCTTCGTACAATATAAATAACAAACATAAAACTTTTTTAAAATGTTTTTTTTTTACCAGTGCAGTGGATTTAAATAAAGAGGTATGATGATGCTGCAAATGGCTTCGCATAGTAGTAGCGTTAGCCGCTGTCTACGGCATTATTTTCTTACAGTGCTCACAGATGGCTCGTGTTTTGTCTGTCAGCCTTTTGCTGCCACACAAAAGATTTAAACGTGTCTGGGGCATCTGCTATAGTAATTTCGTCAGACGCAGACATTCACTTTTCACTCATCGCTTTTCACGAGAAATCCTGTCATGTTGTAATATCGCGAGATCTCGTTACACCCCTAGTTAGCAGGTGTCGCTCTTACAGTGATGACTGTCAGTGCGCCAGGAGACACGTTTCGCACATCTGCGGGAATATCCTGGGAATGACCCCTGTGTCACAGGCTACATGCCACTGGAGGACATTTTCGCACAAATCCGTAGGTGACCCTGCACCTGTAATTACCCTTTATTATAGTGGAATGGGGGGGGGGGTTAACATCTGCTGCAAATGAATGGGCAGGTTTAGCAGTCACGTTTCAGGATGCTGTTTGACAAATCTCCCTGGCAAGCAGATGTCAGACGTCGCATATAGTGGTTATTGTACAAGTGTGCCTTGAAATTAGCCATTTTCTCCTCACTAAGAGCACAGGTGAAGTCCTCGGGCCAAGGAGGGCTTGGGTGGTTTTCTGGGGGATAATGTGTGACTCAGCTTTTGGGGGCTGGACCTGTGATTGGAAGGATGCTGGTTTGAATCTTATGATGGGTTGAGTTATTTCCCCTTTGGGCCCCTGAGCAAGGCCCTTAACCCCCAATTACTACAGAGCTTGCCCAACCCTGATCTCTCAGTTGTGTGTTGCTCTGTATACCCTGTCTTACTTTCCTTTGAGAAACACACACACACACACACACACACACACACACACACAGTGTTGCTAAATAAATGTTTATGCTACTCTCCAAATCTACATAAAATAATCAGTGGCAGTTTTTTTCTTTTTTTGACTTTGCAGCCCAGTGCATCGGCCGTGATGGTTTATTTAGCGCATGACGCACCCAAACGGAACCAGCACCCAGGCGTTGCTGGGTTGTCTTCAAAACGGCTTCTGTTGCCTCCTTTCTGCAGAGTCCTGCTGTGTGAGGCACTGGCCCCTGGTGAAGCGTAGGGATGTTTTTGATGTGAGCGAGTAAACAAAGACAGCCTTCTGTATGACAGAGTATAAGCACCACAGGGAACATAGTTCCCGTCATCCCATGAGCGTTCATCACAGAGACAAGTTTCCATTAGCTGAACTGACAACCTCGCTCTCTTTTCTCATGTATCCTACTAGTACTGGCCATCTGCTTTTATGGGAAATGTATAGCTTCAAAAAGCAAGATAAGGCTGTCTTTGATTTGTGTGTCAGTTTGAGGTACATATCATAATAAAGCCTGCGTTCAAATTGACACCACATCCCGGGATAATCATTTGTTATTTCGGACAACATGGAGGCACAGACTTTACAGGAAAGGTTTTCCATCAGCATGTGTTAGTCAGTACTGATGTACTACTGCAGTGGTGAAGTTTTTTGTTCACCATTTGCACAAGTACACTGCAATGCTTTTTCTCACATACCCTGTCTTACTTTCACACACCCACACACAGAGTTGAAAGTAAAGCTTGTGGTTCAAGCACAGGGTCAGGCCATTTGTGTGTGTGGGGGGATGAGCGCCTTATTCAAGGGTCCGACACAAATGTGACTTGGCTGCTGAGGTGTACTTGAATTGGTGACCTTCTCCTGACAGGCACAGAGGCCTAACCCACTAAGCTGCACCACTGAAACTGGAACTTACAGGGTCTCCTGACTTAAACATAAGAAAAGGGCCACAAATGGCAAGGCAGCTCCCACATAAACTAAACTAAGATGCAGAAAAGCACCCTAAGCAGAATCATGCCCTATTGTTCCAAAAGTGGTGCGGCCTAAATATGTAAAACAATGGGTTCATCTGTTTTTAAAAGTGTGCATTGTAGTATCAATTTCAGGTAGTACTTTTATCCATACTTGATAAATGAGAGATCACATCTGTTAAAAAAGCAATCTCAATTTAGCTTTTGGCCCTTTTCTGAGGCACTAATGAGTATGTTTGTTTTGCAGACACTGGGAGAAGGTTGAATGAGTAAGATAAGGAATGTTATCACGATGGGTTTTATCAGATTATGCAGGCGGGGTGCAGTCTCTGGTGGATTCCTTCCTTTTCTTTGCCCTTTATAATCACACTGTTCTGAGTCAGACACTTATAAAGCTTTTATTTATTTTCAATTTTTTTTTTAACAAAGATGGCCATCGATCTCCATCGCGTGTAGACATAGCTAATTATCATCAGCTTTGTCTTTGTAGCTGTAGTTCTATAGTAAATAGATTATAATGGCTGAACAGAAATTTTGCTCAGTTAATTTTAATTTTTGTGGCTTAGTGGGTAGCAATGTTTCCTCACAGCCCCGAGGGTTATAATCCTGCACCTGCACTGTATGTGCTTGTGTGTTCCTGCTCTGCCACTCCGGTTTCCTCTGGGTGCTCTGGTTTCCTGCAGAAGTCTAAAATAAAATGTGGTTAGTTAATTGACATCTCGGAATTGTCCATAGTGTCTAATAGGGTGTGTGTTCCCTGCGATGGTCCGCCAACCTGTCCTACTGCAAGTGATTTTGTGCCCTCTCCTGCCTCATATAGCATACGTGCTTGGATGACGGAGAGAAAAAGGACCTGAACCCAGAGCTTTTATTACTGCTAATAATGTGTTTTGCAGGAAGTGTGAATTCCAGCCATTTACACTGTGCCGGTCCACAATCGTTCTGAAACCTGTGAAGGCATTTTCTCGCAAAGATGGCACTGTAATTTCCGGAGGTCCTGAACATTCCGCTGCCATTTTCATATGCTTATCAAATTTATTTTAATTTGAAAGTTATTTCTATAGCTACTTTGTGATATTGCTACTAAAACCAGCAAAATGAGTATTGTAAGTAGGTTGCAATTACTATAACATCCATCCATCCATCCATCCATCCACCTTTCAGTAGCTACAGGGTTTGTAATTACATCTTTGTGGGGACTCTCCATTCATTTCTATGGGGAAAACTCTAATCCCAGTATGACGACCGTAACCCCTACCCAGCTCTAACCTTAACCACTTAACCAAGTAACCAAACGATATACAAGACTTTTAGCATTTCTACTTTTTTGATTGCATTCACAGATCTTTGTTGAGATGTGAAAAAAACAGGTTTTTATTACATTGTGGGGGACATTTGGTCCCCACAAAGTAATATAAACCTAATCCACACACACACATTATGGCAGCTTAGACACACTGGCCTACTTAACTGCGTGTCTCACGACTGCAAGAAGAGACAGGTGAACCTGGAGCATGACGGTGCGACATGGGGAGATCATGCAAACTCACGGCAGAGACATTCAATCCTGCAGGCTTGGGGGTGTGTGGTGACAGGGGCTGCCTCTATGCCACCGTTTATAATCTTTGATATAGAAAAATAATATAGCTTGTGTCTCAGCTTTAAAGTGTATTAGTGTATTGTTTTGTATATTTTAAAAAGATTCTGTCCCGTGCTACAGTAAATTCTGTCTTTCAAGGGCAGTATATTCATGACTTGCATGTATGTCACCTTGCATGAGTCTGTGTTCTTACTAGTGAAGCAATTGCATTTGCTAAGGGTGTGATATGTTACTCAAACTAAGCCTGATAGAAGCAAGGGCAGATATTCCCAGTGTTATGTCAATTTGGTAAAATTTACATTCTGCGCGTGATTCATTAATTATTACCGGATCGTATGGTTCTACTCATACTTTTATTTTTACCAGATTATTCAGTGGATCGTCTTCTATCCTGGACCCTCATATATTCAACTAGTTTTCTGACAATAATCATTTAAGTTTCTGTCATATATGGTTTACATTATTCAGGCTTATATGGTTGTCATATTTACCAAATTGCCTATAGGTGTACATGTGTGAGTGAATGGTGTGTGAACGTGCCTTGCGATGGGTAGGTGCCTCATGCTGGGTTGTTCCCTGGCTTTTGCACCCGCAGCCTCCGCGATGGGCTCCGGATCCCCAGCAGCCCTGAAATGGATAAGCATTTACAGAAAATGGATGGACGGGTGTGTGCCATGCAATCTCGTACTTTTGATTTTCTTTAAAAAAAAAAAACAGCCTTTAAAATGGCCCACAAATTGCTGTAAATCAGGAGTCGGGAACCTGTTACATGGAGGGCTGGTGTGGGTGCGGGTTTTTGGGATGACCTTTCCATCGGCCAATAGCAGTGGGTCCCCAGGACTGGAGTTGAGAGGCACTGCTTTACTATTGGCTGATTGAGAGCTCATCTCAAAAACCTGCACCGGCCCTCCATGGATCAGGTTCCCCACCCCTGCTCTAAATGCAGATGGATTCCAGCATCCTGTACAAAATTAAAAAAAACAATAGGATGTGCACTGAAAACTGCACAACTCACTGTTCTGAAAGGGGTGAGTTTGAACAATTATAATATGGGACTGGTTTAAAGCTGGTAGAAATGTTTTTTTTCTGCTTACCCTGTATAAATAAGCAGCCGGCGTATCGTTTACCTGGAGCGGTGTAACTTTCCCCCTGTGCTTTTCGCTCTGGCTCCCTATCCTCCAGTTTCCCAAGGTATTCGCCCCCCTCGTGTCCTGTTCCCATCTATAGATTTACCGGGATTTCCACAGATGTCAGTATATTTAGTGAAGTCCTCAAAAACCTGCACGTTCCTTCCTTCTAAAAACATGTTTTTTGAGCAGCTGACATACCAGTTGATGTTATATTTGAGATATATGTGTACATTTTAGCAGTTGCTGTTTTTTTCGCTATTTTAATCCGTTTTAACATTTATTCGCTTGTAATTGCGTCTGTCTTTTACCCGTCTATGCTGGATAGAGTAGTGGAGAGCTTGGAGCCAGTCCCACAGAGAATTGGGCACAAGGCAAGTACGCAGTCTTTATGTGATGCTGGATCATATCAGGGCACATTCTGTACTGAAATTCACAGGAATTTAAATGGAGTACCCAAAAGAAATCTGTACAACAGGTTTGAGACACCCTATTTGTTCATAATTGCCCGAATAATTATAGTATAGAGCATATTTACAGGCACAATAAATGGTGTTTTGGTATTCATTTATATGTGATGACCTATTTACACGGTATCATATAGCTTAGACTAATCCCTCTAATTTTGAACTTAAGTATTGTCAGATGATCCACTGTAGAGCCTACAGGTCAAAGATAGAAAGTGAGGAGTCTTACAAAGTTATCTGAGCAGGCCCCATCCTACGCTAATGATCGACACCGTCCGCTTTTCCCCAGAGCTCCCACCCCAGCCACCCTAAGGATAATGGCCAGTTTTGTGAATATTCAGCTTCTCGATCCCTTTTCTCAGTGTGTGACAGCAGTTTCTTAATCTCGGGATTGAAAATTGAAATTGGTGCCTGAGCGAGCCCAGAAGTATTTTGCACCGTTACAGCAAAGAATCTGATCCTTTTCCACATTCTGAATGAAAGTAATTGGCTTCCAGAATGTTAGGGTCTGTCTTCTTCATGATTAATCGGGAGGGCAGTCTTGCATTTCAGGGTACAGTGTGAAATAACTGAATTCTGTAAATTCCAGATTGGTGATGGTGGCTTGGTGGCGCGTGAACCAATACTTATGTGAACAATGCTGCTCTTTCTAAACAGTGGAAGGAATCTAACAAGCGTCTGCTGTAATCTTCCAGACAGGCAGTGGGTTCAGACATCTTCCTTACAGATCTTTCAGCTCTTATTAGCCATGTGAGTCTTTTTATACTGCAGCCAAATACTCCCTTTGAAAATCTGCTTTGTTCTACATGTCATTCTTTGTGAAATGTGGGTGATATAAAAGGTTGCAGAAAGGGTGGCGTAGTGGCCTTGCATCTCCAGGGATGCGGGATCAAATCCCGCCCATAGCTCAGTGTGCGCAAGGTTTGCATGCTCTTCCCAGGTGTCCGAGCCCATGGAGTGTCTGCACGGACTGGCAGCTCGCCTGGAGTGTAAGTTTCATACCACTGTGACCCTGAGCTAAATAAGCAGATTAGAAGATTGACGGAGTAGTTCAAGATAATCCTTCATCATCAGAAATCGAACCCAGCTAAATGAGTTGCACTTCGTACACACTATGCAGTGCATATCATATCGATACCTATCGACATCGTTTGAGAAAGTATAGTTAGAGATTTATTTGTTTATTTATTTTAGTAGCATTTGTGCATGTTCCTAGGAGCTTACATAAGTCTCATCGACACTCCACATATCCCACGATGCACTTTGTTTCTCGCTAACATGTTCCAGACACGTAAAAAAAAGGCCACATGATCCCCAGCCTGGTTTGGAGAGAGTTAACTGCTTCACTGCAAAGTGCAGAGGCCTTGAGTAAGGGAACCGAACAGCTGAGCAGCGACAGGATGTGTTTACCTGCCTTTTACAGCAGAGGAGTATGAAGCCCACGTTTCTTTCTTGTTTACTTTATTCTGGGCCAAGAGTAACTCCAGGGAGAGTGAAGGACTGTATTCTACTGTTGTAACAGTGCAGCTGTTTCAGCTCTTTGGACCTGGAAACTTGGTTATGGAGGGAACGGGGAGAAGCTCATACAAAAAGGACTTTGAATGTATTCAAGGGCACAGATCTTGCCACTGCTTTCCTGCAGAGTGTGAAATGCTTCTTCCTCTATCTGCCTTTGTACCATGGGCTGCTCAGAGTGTCACTGACCTTTCAGAAATTCCTCTGTAGGTTATAGCTTACTGTCATTTCCCATTCACACTGTTTTGGCAACTTCTCTCCTGCAACTGAAGGTTAGCCGGGGTCTATTGGATTTCTGTACTTCATGACAGTGCTGACTTGGATGGTCCTGGGGATGATACTGTCAGTCTGGCAGTGAACTCAAGTCATTTTTGAGAAAGTTTTGGCTTAAAAATGGTTGCCGCCTTTAATATTTTTACAGTTGGATGTCCTTTGCAGCTACAAGAATTATATATAGATGTAATGATACAAATGACATTATAATATTCTGAGCACATTGTAGCTTTAAATAGTAGAATATTATTACACTATAAATGTGTAAACTATAAAATAGTATGTGTCAGATTTTTGTTTCTACAGAACGTTATGTTCGTATTTTACCTAATAAAGCACCAATCTGGAAAACTACTTTTAGGTTAAGAGTGTTTCTTTTTGTTTTAAATAATTCTTTGCCAAAGATTTTTGAAGAGTAAGGTCCATGCATACCTTAGATAACTTGCAGATAAGAGAATTTTTGATCACTTGCCATACTCTTCTTGTAGGAGGTTGAATGCTACTAATTGACCTTTTTATCTAAGGATTATTCACTATTTCCTGACTTTTTGCATAGAAAAGACGAAGGATTTAAATGTGAAGGCTCCTATTGTTTGCCTAATTTAGATAGAGCTGACCCTACTGTCAGCCGATGTTTAACATTCAGCTGTTAAGGGGGAGTTTTCTTCTGAGAGGAAGGTCACACTGAGATGAGGATAGGTACATTTTGTCAGACCAAAGACTTAGAGTCAAGGAGCACTTACTTTAATTTTCTTATTGCATTGTAATCTGGACGATGGTTATGGTGTCCTAGTGTGTTCCCTGTTAGATATGCTGGCAACAGCTGCTTTGTTAAAATTGGTCCGAGCAGGGGCATATACAGCGGATGGGCTGATTGGCCCTTAAGAGTTCTTAAGAACAGGATGCTGATCACTGTCATCATCACTGTCATTTGTCTGATTGTCTCCTATTTTTATTCTGTGTTGATTCTAGCGACTGACAGTCTGCAGGTAAGCAGCTCATTGTACTCAAGTAGATAAGGCAATAACCTTGGAATCAAACTCAAAGATCCTCTATCACAGGGGTATATATAGGGGCGAGACCACAGTGACTCTGGCTTTCTGAAAGCTGATTGGCTCCCGGAGTGCCCCTGCCCCGTCACTCACTGATCTGAAGTATATCATTGGCTGATGATAAACTTGGGCCCTCTGTATGAATTATGGTCCCTCTTATGCCCCCCACCATAAAATAATCCTAGAATTGCCCCAGCCACTAAGCCACCACATAACACTTCAGCCTCCTCTGTGTCCTTGTCAATCTCTGTTCTGCCATCCGCAGTCTTCCACCCTCTCTGTGTATCGTGTGCCTATCCTCTGTGCTTATGGCCGCACTATTTTCAGCACATACTAAGGAAGCCAGTGTGGAGAGGGCTTTCTCACTTTCGACTGGCCCTGCCAGCTCCCTCATTGCCGGGACAAAGCTAGTCTCACTAGGGCCGCGAGTGAAAACTCGGGTTCTGTGCCAGGGGACACTGACTAGGATCAGCCTGCCATGTGTCCCCTGCAAGATAGTCAGGCCAATTAAGAAAACTCACTCTGCCTTTATATCATCGGTCGAACGCTTGGCCCTTTGTCTGTCTCTGTTTTCAGGGGGTTCGGTCTGCTTATAATGCATAATTTAACAAAGATAAGATCAATTAATCATCTTAAATTTAGGGACACTAAGAAGTATCCCCAAGAGTTTTACTCAATTTCTGAGTACTTTTCTAATTACCTTGTGTAAAGAACAGAAATTTCCATTGTTTTAATTTAATCAACTCTAGCAGTGTTTTTTATAGAATTTTTAAAAGCTTTTATTCACAAATAAATTGTCCTGTTTATGTCCTTGTTGCTTCCATGGTCACGGAGATCAGTTTCTTGTGTCCTGATAATATAGGGCTACTTCATGACTGGTAATCATGACCAAGTCAAATCGCTCCACTTATTGTCCCGTGGAACCTTGTGGAAAAGGAAACCACCTGATAGACCACTTTCTTTGTTGTTGTCAAACCGGAGCAAAACAGGAGTAGTCATCAATTTAAAAGTTTGCCTCCTAAATCCAGTACCTCTCAGGCACCTGTATGCATATTCCTGTCGATACAGAATGTTCTCACATTTGTCTAAGAGGTCTTGTTTTGACTTATACATTTTGATTACCAGACCTATCCAGGCAACTGGGTGTAAAAAACGTAGAAACTCACCCTAAAACATGACAAGTGTGATCCTGTTTTCAGCAGCAAGAGTAATTCCTCATGCTGGAAATCCTTCCGGATGTTGCTGCACTGTTAGCAAGGGCTTGAAATCCAGTCATACGAAGATATTGAACTTTCAGTCACCAGAAAGCTTTTGGCAGGGATGTCTTGCTGCATTTAACTGTTCCAGGAAGATCTTCATGGTGATACCTGTCAAAGCAATATATACAGAAAGTAAGATTCTGTAGTAACAGGGAAATTACCTTTTAGCAGAAATAGATATACAACTGGAAAACATTCTTGCATGGAAGTAAATCATGTTTGGGATTTTACATTCAAGCAGTAGTTTTGTTTATCATCAGACTAACAAGTGGGTTTGGATTTAGAAAGCAGTGATGGTTTTGGGCTCTAAAATCCCAACGTTGTTAGGAGTCTCTTCCAAAACCAGAGAGTGCACGTTTATGGAGCATGACCATTTTAAATGTCTGTGTCTATTTTGATAAGGTTACTGGTAAGCAGAAAATGGCTATACTTAACTGTGTACATGCCTGTTTCCCCAACAGACATAGTCGTATCTGCCAGTTTAATTAAGATGCTGGTTTGGTTTGGTTTGATTTGGTTTGGTTTCCATAATGTATGATGGAATTTTAAGGTTTTGTAGCATCACTTCATTTCCTGTCAGTGTCTTTTTTATTATTATTTTTTTAGAATTTAGCCTACAGTAAGAATATTTCCTTCTCAGAAATGTATGTATTTCAACATAAGGATATTAGTAACCTGTGAATGCTGGTCAAACCAAACAGGGAACATGGTTCTGGAGTGAAAGGGAATTGCAACTTAAGATAAAAGCTTAAGATTCTCACTGTTGGTGGCATAGGAAACTCGAGCTTGACTTTGCTAATCACACAGCTGCTGCATTTTCTAATCCAGTGTCAGCTTAGAGAGCCTTAACTCCCATAAGCCCTGTCACTCAGTGCAATAGTGGATTGTGTCTCTGTTGACAGTGTCTACGATAATGACACCTTGGACTTCTGACTTCCTCATGTGAATGCTGATGGATGATGGGAATGTAGAAATTGCAAGTATTGCGTTACAGAATCAGTGTGCATGCAGAGTATGGTTTTGGCTGTGATTGATAGCTATTTCTGAACTGAGCAGCAGCTCAGGAGGAAGGTTGCTAGATTACTGTGACTGTCTGTATGAATTTCATCCATCTGTGCCTTGCTTGCTGTGTTTAGTATGTTGGTGTGTGTTGTGTTTTTTGTATCCCAAACCAGACAACTGTTAACTCCTCTGTCATAAAAATAAAACAAAACAGTACATTCATTTTGCCATTATTTTCCCCTCTCTTCCAATTTTCCGAATGTATTTTTTTTTCTTTCCTGTCTGGCAGCTTTAGTGCGGTTTTCCCCTAAGGTCTTGTCTCCACCCGATTCCATTCAAAAATAAAACCCTTGTTATTTTCCTGAGTTATGGGGATCTGTTCACAAAGACACTCAAAGTTTCTGTTCCTTAAGTGAACAAAACTCTTCTACAGCGTTTGACAATTTTGATTGCTTTGCAGTTTGCTTGATAATTCCAGTTTTTACTTGTCAGATCGTGCTTTCAAACTGGTTACCCACTATTTCAACTTCTCTGTTACTGAAGCTGTGGACTTGGGGCGTCCCGTTGAGGTACCATGGATCCCGCTTATGACGGTTCACAGTGGAAGGAAGGGCACCGTTTCTGTTATTAGTAAACACTTCTAACTCGGTCCTGGGAGCCGCCACTGCCTTCAGCAACTCAGACCTCAGCTGTCGTCTGAGAGAACAGGAGCTGGCTTGGATCACCTACAAAGCTGGTAACATGTAGTGTCGGCTTACCGGAAACGGGTGGATATTTTTGAACACTCTCCAATGGCGCATGTTTAATGATGTCAGTTTGGATCGAAGCACTGATATTCTTTTAGCTGCACATATACCGCATTTTACCTGTGCTTCCCTTTTTGTGAAGACAAGGCTTTGTAACATACATGGCACAATGAGCACTGCATGACGTCTTTGTTTATACAAATCTAAAGGGACTGTGTATGAGGAAAGCTGGGTTTCAAGAAGTAAGACATAAAAATGTGACACTTAATGAATATATCCAGCTGGATCATATATTAACATAATTTTAAACAGTGATCCCTTTATTTCATTGAAGAATGATATCTGCTATATCTCAGCTTTATTAAAAGATACATTTAAATCATTGAGACCTAGTAGGTCACATTCTGTGATGCATTTGATTACATGCGATCACAGCCATACTGTAGATTTATAATGAATTTTTTATTTAAGTAAAGATAGAATCCTGCTCTAATTATAGCTTCCTGACAGTGCCATCCTCACAGGTTCAAACACGCTGTGAATTCAGAGACTAATTAGGTGATGAATTAGCATGAAAACAAACATCACAGCCATGGAATTTTTTCCACTGGCTTCAGACGTCGGATAACACTATATAAGGTTACATCATTGTCCTTGGTGCTGTATTCTGTAGCCCCGAGTCATGTTTCTGGTGTACATTTGCAATGGGATTTCATTCAGTCATTCACTTGGTTTTATTGTTGTGCTCAATCACTGATTGCCATTCCTTTTAGTGCTGTTGCTAACACAAACAGTGACCATTGAAGGGGGAATTTTTCATGTTCGAGAGAATAAATTGTCTTGTAATGAAAGCTCCCTTATGAAAATTCACTGTGGTTTCCTATGCTTTTTATGCAGTAACAATAGTTTTGCTATGGTACCTCATGGTACTTTGGTACTACCCATAGTACTACCATGGTTTATCCATAGCACTTCATGGTAAAACAAAAACCATGGTTTATGACCAAGATTATACTGGGGTTTCACTGTAGCGAACAAACTGGGGTTTAACTGTAGCGACAAAACCATAGTCATGGTTTCCATAGTTACCCAAAAAAACTATGAAAAAAGGCAACCATTGTAAACCATGGTTATTCAATCACAGTAAAACCATGGTTAATTTTCGTGAGGGCTGACAGAATTCGCATACTTGATTACAAACTGGGACAGTCATAAACTGGAGGCACTGGAGGCTTTAATATTTCCCAAGATAAACTTGTTTGCTCTGCTAGTTGCTGAGCTGAGGACTAGTATACAAACCACTATTTCATGTCTTTGGCGGGTGATAGTTATTATATCTTACAGTTTCCATGACCTCGGCCAGGATAAATGGTCAAAAGATGAATGAATGGATAATTAGCTTCAATATTCTACTGTTATTAGCTCCTTGGAAAGGGGAAAGGATTTCTCACTCTGCGACTTCTTGACGGCCTTGTTTCTCTGCGCTGCAGTCAAACGAAAAGAGTGGCAGCTCCACGGTGGAGTTTAACAGTAAACGTGACTGGGACAGAATCAGAGTTCAGCACTGAACCTCTTTCAGGGAGGGGTCACGCTGTTTGCAGAGACAGGCCTCCACTGTCAGCCCCCTGCCGGTCTGTTAATTCAATAGAGAAATCCTCAGAAAGCGCCAAGCATTTCCCACGTTCTCGACGTCTCATTTCAGAGCTCACACCTATTAACACTGTCATTACTGTTTTAGAGACCTCCATAAGGCAAGACTGACATTTTGGTTGTAAGTATGAGCAACTAAGAGCTAAAGCTTCTGCCAGACATGGTGTGATTCTGACATGATTCTCAAATGGAAATAATTGGGGGTTTTATTTTGTATTTATTAAATGTTCAGTGCCAGTTGGTTTTTGATTAATAGCTTTTGGATTGTGTTTGATGGTGTTACTTAAAAGTAGTTCTCCTAGATTCTGAATAAAATTGACTGGTTATTTTACAAGATTACAATCTCTTATATAGATGAAGAATAATATTTTCCTTATACATTATAATATTTATCTTATGATGTGAGGTCAGTTCACCCTAAATATTCCTGCTATCCAGTACGCAGTATATAGAACCCAGATATAAGTATCGGTCCAGTTTTTCTGTTGTTTCAGACTAAGCATTCTGCCCCATGATTCATCCTCCTGTCACCGACGCAGAATGAATACCTAGCTTGAAATTTGTTCATGTAAATTGGTGAAGCATTTATGTCATTGAAGCAAGTATATGAAAAGGAACTTGCTCCTTGGGTGACTTGGGTAGCAGCCATCAACGGTCAATTTTTCCTCACATCACTGTGCGCGCTGATTTTATGTTGCTGACCAACATTATTACTCATTATTACTGATTCCTTGTGATGCTCTGAACTGAGCCGTGCATTCCTAGGAGCCGCATTGATAGGTCAGATTTGTCTTTGGGAAATGCAGGCATTCTATTACCTGCCTGCTGCCCTAGGGGTTAGGGGGCAGGTGGTGAGTCAATGAAAGGCCAGAGGCCCCTTGGCATCTCAGCGACATATTCCGCCCTGTGGATTATTGACCGATGAATGAGAATGGCAGCCTTCCCAGCCTCCCATCCTTACAACATTCCTACATCCCTACAATGTTAACAATAAGATACCAAGCAACCTCAGGAAGCAGGAAGAGTAACGGGAGATCCTGGGAGTGGACCCAGAGTTTTCACCCCTCCACTTGTGATGGATGACTGCACCGCCTTTAACGTGCCACATGATAAAAAAAGAAAAAAAAAAATACAAAAAACATCTTTCTAAAAAGCACCTTCTCCCTCCCAGTCATTTCTAAATATCTTCGTGTTGTTTAGTGCTAGTGTGCAAACACATATGTAGGTCACCACATTTGCCAGCACTCTTATGTCACTCTGAGTTTGTTCCCTGAATGTATTTTGCTACAATCTTGCAGTCTCTAAAGGCTTCAGTATACCTGAATGCTAATGTATTAGTAGACAACAAAAGCATGCTTAAATCTCAGCACCATTAAGATTCCTTTGACGCGCTGAACTTTGGTATGCCTTGGCATGATAGTGAAGTTGCTGTTATCCAGCTCTTCCTTTTACTTTTTGAGATACTTCATCTTGGCCATTTAAGTTAGCTTGAGACATTGTTCTATCTGATTTTTAAAATAACATATGGTTCTCCTCCATCACTACAGGGAAATACTGGTGAGAAAAAACTGTCAGTTTACGACACTTGAAGGCACAAATCTTCTACCGCTAAATCCCAGATAAATACAGGGTGCAGTGACATTTCGCGATTGTACTTTGTCTTTTCTGAGCATCTGCTGAACTTCTCCAGCCTCCTGCTTAGTCATAGGCTGACAAATATTCAAGAAAATAAATGAGCAAAATGGATTTTTTTCTGGTACCAAGGGTACTGTAAATAAAAAGGAATCACTCCACTGAGGGGGAGGTCTAGTTTCAGAGCACAAGCTCTGGCAAGTTCAGTGGACGAGAACGGACAACAAGTATGTGTGGCTCTTCGTCCTGTTATGCAAGCATGTCATCAGATTGACATGGCTAAAGTGAGATGGATCTGCAGGACTCGATGTTGGCCTCTAGGAAAAATATGTCATCATCTTTTAATCGAGAGTGAAATAGATTTGGATGTGTCGAGCAGGAAAGTGCAACAGTAGAAGCTGAAACTTGGTTTTAGTCATAACCCTGTTGAGAAGCTTGGGCAACATTTAATGCCTGACGTGGAGCAGCTGTTCTGGACACATCTCTGCATTTTCATGCATATCACAAAAACGCTAATATCATCCGGTGTCCCTGCATATTCTGCAATGCGTGGCGTGATGTGAAAGGCTAACTGGATTAATGGCCAGGGGAAAGATTCCTGGTGTGTGCAAAGTTTGCATTGAGATTGTTTCCATTTCACTTCTTTTTGCCATTGTGTACAGAGAGAGAAAAAAGAAGTGTTTTGAAGGATTTGCATCCATTGAGCTGTTTTTCTCAGTGTTTTTTATTTAAGTTCTGAAAAGGACAAATGTAATGCCTCCGCAGGCATGGAATGCCCGCTCAGTCAAAGACGTCCTAGAGCGTCTCCCCCGTTCCCAACACAGAGCTTCATCAAGTGCTGAATGGTCTCACCCATCAAGATTTTTGTGTCAAAAGTGACAGTCTTTCAGCTGCAGATTGCCCGTGTCATTCACTGCTCAACACGCACAGACTAGCCGATTCTCTTGGAAGTTCGTGCTGCTCACTGGTTTAGATGTTTTGTATGCCTTACGTACCACGACTCGGAGAAGCTGGATCTTTTTAAAACCTTACTCTTTCACTGGTTGCTGTCATCACTCTTGCCATATGTAATAGCTTTATGGCTGTCTCTAAGAAACTGACAGTGTTTTCAGGGTGAGTCAGTGAAAAATAGCTATCAGCTAAGTGCTGTTGCTTCTCCGCCTTTTACTTTTTTAGTTCTACAGAGTGAGTGAGGCTTATGTACTCCCTCTGTGCTAGGCAGTGCCTGGGTTCTCACAAACCCCCCAGGAAGCTATCATTTGGAGGTTGGGGGGTGGGGTTAGCCGGTTAGCATGCTGTGCTTGTGCTCGGAAGTCCACTGGCTCAAATCTACTGGTCAGCAACGTGATTTTGCGGTTGCGTCCCTTGGGCAAGGCCTTTAACCCCAGTTGCTTCAGGGACTGCTTGACCCTACTTTCTCACTTTGGATTAACGATAGATAATTAAAATGTAATGTATTTCCACACTCTCAGCAGCTTCTTTCTTCTGTGTTTACGAGAGTGACCCTGCTTGTGTCTTTCCTTCCCCATTCATATGCCATTTATAATATCGGGCCTTCTGCTGAACTCCAGAGGGACATTGTTTTGCCTTGTCACCCCAAATGACTAAATTCAGGATTGCAAACATTTTTGTCATAGTTACCTATAGACATCGCCAAAAAAGCCACGTCCGATGAAAAGCAAGGTCTGTCGGGAGGCAGGCTGCCCACGTCTTTGCTGATAAGCCGGCTTGGGAACCTTGGAGCAGTTTCAGAAATCTGAATTGCCTTGTAATCCTGTCCTAATTCAAGGTTATGAACTATGCATTTAGCATGCTGCCGGCCTTTTGGTCATCGAGCAGCAATGGCACAGGCCACGGATGCCGGGCTCGGACTTGAGATCCCAAGCTCTGGCAGAAGTGAGGGGCCAGCTGCCGCAGAGGGTCCTCTCTCACAGCTTGTCTGCATTTTTGGTCCGAGATGGAATGGGAGACGTGAAGCCATTTGGGCAGTTCTCAGGAGGGCCTGACTGTGGGGTATGAATCAAACTGGAAGCCAGGGAGTTCCATGCCTTTCTCGCACAGGCCACACTACTGCACATCTGCTCAGCTTAATTTGAGAGCCAGTGTTTTTGGACGAGGACGAGTCAACATCCTCCGATTGTCCTTCCTCTGGGATCTGACTCAGATCCATGAATCCAACAGTTCCTTCCCTTTCAGTCTGCCCCTCCGGCTCATCGATTGACCACGGACTGGGAGAGAAGAGATTTCTATTGCTGTAAACAACAGCTGGGAAAACCTGTGTTAAGCATCCATTAGCCATTTTTTTGTTTTATGGCAGAGGAATACATAGCTGTCGTTTCAAATATCAGTCTGACAACTGGACAAACAATGTGGGAAAAATTATATCCAGGGAATAATTCCGGCTTGTGCCTCTCCCTGTTTTCATGCACTACCTTTACGTACCATTCTGATCCCATGTCTGAAGAACAGGGACTTTCGGAGTGGGAACAAGTCTCGCTTTATAGATGCGTGACACTTGATAATGGCTGGGGGAAGGGCATCATGTTTATATGCTGTGCTGTCACTGATTTATGTTATTTTTATTTAGGTAAGCCATAAATCTGTCAAGGGGAGCAGTATACAAGAAAGCCACTGGAATGAGTCGTGATATAAGTGGCTTTTCTTTTTTTTCCATGTACAGAGGGAAATTTAATGTCAATTAATGTTAATTTTGCTACTCATTAGATGGCAGCCCCTATCATTTTCAGGTTTATATTTTTATTTATATTTGAGTTAATTTTGATGTGTTCTTAAGCAAAAAATGGTAACTGCACAGTATAACCACATTGGGAAATAAAAGTCAAAATATAGCTATTTATCCCAGTTTATTCATTGTCTGCAAATACATTTCATTTGGTGATGAATAAGAACAGGTAGAAGGGTCACTAGACAGAAAGCTTTCTCAAAAGTCCTTCTTTTATGGCTGTTTTCCTCCCAGTTTGTCCCAGGATGGGCCTTTGCCTCCCCGTCTGGAGGACACCAGTCCGAGGGAGGGGAGAATGGGAGATGATCACAGTAACGGTTGGCTGGTCGTCTCCAACCAAAAGAATTTTGCCAATCAGCACTTTCCTTTTGGAATAGCCCTGCGATTATTGTTACAGGGTACTCAGTCAGGGGAGAAAGGATTTGGGGGAGAGATCAAGTTATTTAATAGCTGGGACCTTTCAAATGGGGAACTCTACTATGATGGGATCAGGTGGAAATAGAATCTGGCGTGTCGTGTTGACTAGAAATGCCAACAGTGGCAACATCCCAAGGCTGTATACAAGGGTCGGGTGAGAGAGGGGGGAGTACTGAGGGGGTAGGGGCCGCAGAGAAACTGACAGCGAGACAGAATGCCAGCTCAGCCTAAAAGCACATCGCCCCCAAGATACCGTCTAGGTGGTTAACGGTCGTAACAGTCACATTCTATTTCTGTGATGTCACACGGTGTGCAGGCGACGGGTGGGGCCCAGTCCGGTGGCAGTTCATTTCAAGTGCATCCCTGCCTTATCCGTGACATATGAAAGCACAACCCCAGAAAAAATGATTTTCAGATTCACATTTGGAGAGAATGAGAGTGCAAACAAAGCTAATGTGTCCACCTTTTCCTTTGTGTTTTGCTGTGTCTAGGTGGCTCAGAGCTCCAAGGTATGGAGTGAGTTATCATTTCCGGAGGACATGGAGGCCGAACGGGGGGGAAGGCAGTTTAAGAGGTTCTTGGCAGAATCTGATGATGAGGACTTCACCGTGGATGAAGCTTCAGGAGGTGAGGGGGTTACCATGAAGTAGCCCCGTTAGGGCCATGCATAAGTATGTTATAAGGGCCAACACTGTTTATCGCACAAATGTTTTAAGTTATGGGTTTGAGATATTTTGGCGGCACTTTGGTGGTTGTTGTTTGAAGAAACTTGGTCAGAAGTTTACAGTTACGTGCATCGTTTTCAGAAAGACCCAGTGGAGAAGAGGACGGAAGCACCCCAGGGTCCGATATTGACATCCAAGGAGTTACAGGTAAGATCATCAGAATATGACTATCTCAGCACCTGCTCAGATCTTCCCAAAGCTTTTTAAGCATGAAATTCTGCCTTGGCCCCAACACTGTTCAGCACGAATGACAAACCCCGAATCTATCCACGGTGTCTCCAACTTCTGAAGCCTCTTGAGATGTTTTGAGAATGACGCTTCTCATCACATGTTATATGCGATCATATCTGTTACCAGCCGTTCATACTCGCTGAGAAAAGCTGTTTTATGAGGTCGTAGATTTTGGCTGGTGACATTTGTAGCTGTATGATTAGTTTTGCGAGGTCCCTCTAAGTGGGTTTATGCTCCCAGATGTTCAATGGCTGCGTTTTAGGGGGGAGTTCAGCATGTAGGCTGCGACTTGCCACCCACCAAGGCATTTCTGAGCCCTCTTCACGCCGATGAGACCGATCGTGATAGAAGACCTTGGATTTCTGTCAGGCATGTAAACAGTCCTCTGGCTGCCGTTCATCCAATTAAAAAGGCGAAGGGGAAACCAAATACTGTAGATGAAAGAGTGGGCAAGCACTGAAGACAGTGGTAGACGGCACTATTTCCACTCCACCTCATATACACATCGCCACCCACACCTCCCACCCAGTCCCATCCTCTCATTCTTTTGAGGCCACAGACCACAAAACGTGCACAACAAAGGAATTCTC
>JAABNX020000119.1:21822354-21838362 GCA_015163995.2 Mormyrus lacerda
CCCCCCCCCCCCCCCCTCCCCATTCCAGTCTACTACCGTGCTCTGGTGAACTTCACCAACTCCTTTGTGTACGGACCAGAGCTTGAAGACATCAACTCCCCCCTTTTCAAGGAAATCACAGATGCTGTCGTGGACACGGTACGTGCACCACCATCCATCAAGCAGATGCAGATGTTGGTTTGGTTCTGCCAGTTTTCACATGGCCTGTGCTGCCAGGGAATTTCACTGCTTTCCCAGAGCCTCTTGTCCCTACTGACTACATTACAGCATATGTTGCTTAAGTGTACATTATTGAGTAGTAGTGTTACATCTGTCTTTGCCTCCCCATTTATCAGTAAAATGAGTCACATATTAACATAGTAGAGTGTTGAATCATACGTGGATGTACATTAAGTTTTACTGCAAAATGAAAGAATCCAACTTTAACTTTGACTCTTTTGTTAGTGACAATATTATTGCATTTACATTTCATCCATTATTAAGTATAAATAAATTTTGCATTGACATGATAATAACTTCAAGTTATTTTAGTTGGTCATTGATGCATGATTTTATGGGAGTGTTAAATCAGTGGGCTGTTTTCTTGTTCTTTCTACAGCTGGAGTCTGAATACAACAAGATACCTGGATACCAAACAGTTAACGTGATTATCATCAAGTAAGGACTGTCTTCGTACATTTAAATTTTGAGAGCATGAGTGATAGCATGAAAGCAGTGGTTCAAAGCATTACAATACTGTGCTCATTCACTGGGAATTGTCGTACTGATGGGATGCTATCAAACTGCAACATAATTCGATAACATCATCATAAAGAATGTGATGTCACTGCTAAAATGTGTATAATAAAACCCGCCACATCACGGCACCTGACAATGTTTGAGGTTCCCATAAACATGCACAGCCCTGACCCACGCGGGTCCTTTGCTCTTCAGAAAGCTGGGGAATGACGTGTTTGTGGAACTGGACGTGGGATCGGAAGAAAATATGAACACAGAGCAGATCCGCAATGTCCTGTTCTCCGTGGTTAAGGAGGGCTCCATTGCATCCTATGTCACATCTGTGCACGGATTCCAGTTCCGACGTCTGGGAGGTGAGAGTTGGGGGAGGCTCCAGGGACCTGTCAGTGGGTCTCTGCAAATGAAGAAACCTTCCGGACACTGCAGGTGCAAGAGTGAACAGTCAGTGCAGTATGAAAATTACAATACAGAAAATACTAAACAGGACATTTAATTTTTGATAACCTTTAATTCAGAAGCAAATAATCCTCTATTGTAAATGCTGTCAATTCAGTGCAACACCACTGAACTGTTCACCACATCATTGCTTTGTATAGAGTTTTATGAAGGTTTTTTGGGCATAAACCACATTTCACTGTTAGCAATAACAAAGGTGTGCTTGTACACATGGTACAGCGTTGTTTAGTGGTAAAATGTTCTGATGAATGAAACTGCAGGTGGAGATCTGGAGAGTTCTGTTGACACGCCTCTCCTGGTGTCTGTAGAGCCCATATCATTCCCAGGTTTGTGATGTCTGTAGTGCAGCTGACAGAATCGCAGATCGTTCCCTGTGTGTTCTTTTGCATCCGCATGACTAATATTGGCCTTGATGTCTGCTTTTCTGAAGCTCACTTGCAGACAGATGCATTTAATAACTCCACGTAACTGTGTGCCTGGGAATGTGAAGACTTTTACTTAAACAAGTATAATGTTTAAGGTGATAGTACAACGACTCAGTAAGTAGCCCTTACATGTACAGGACTATGGATTTGATTGCCACCTGATCAATTTATATAGGGTTTGTATTGTCTCCCAGTGTTTGTGTGGTTCTCCTCTAGGTATTCCACATGCAGATAGGGGAATCGGTCTCCCCAGATAGCCCTTTGTGTGTGTGCCCTGTGATGGACTGTCGTCCCTGACACTCTTTGCCATGTTTTGTGGATTCTTTGCAGTTGAAGCTTGGTATTCATCACTTACAAGCTGAGATGTTATATGTGGCTGTCCATTAACTTAAGGCCTGTCTAGCCACAGTATTCAAAATTAACCATAATAAACAGATTGCTGGGTTTGTGTGAAGGATAAGACATTCTTTACCTTTAAAAGTTATTTGAAGAATTTGTGGCCAGAAAATTCTCTGTCCTGAGTCAGTTTGGTCAACCTCATCTGGACCTGAAAGACCTTTTAAAATAATGCATCCTTGCAGAGGAATGGTGTTTCACATTCAGCTGCTTGGCCACATGTTCATGAAGTGAGACCTCTGTCTTTCCTCCAGTCCAAGTTGATCACAGTCAACAGCCCTGCTCCGATTCCGAGTTTACCTGCCAGGATGGAGAATGCATTCCATCAGAATACCGCTGTGACAAGAGGCACGACTGCAGGGACATGAGCGATGAATTTGACTGTGGTGAGTCATATGGATGTTTGATGTCTGTGGAGTAAGTGCTTCCAACCCCTGGTCTGCACTAAGTACTCCACTAGGCCATGGAACGCTATATATTTTAAGCCACACCTGTGAAACTTGTGCATTTCAAACATCAAAGTTAACCAATAGATGATGCTGCCAAGTGCCCTGTAAATAAGATATGCCTTAATATTGATACTATTGTTATTACTATTGTTCTGTAGCTGGTTGCTACCGAATCATTTATAAACTATGACATTCTGATTTTTTCAGTTGCGTATTTATTAAGATTAAGCTAAACATGGTGTTGTTGTCCAGTTGCATAGTCATTAAGATTAAAATGAGCTTTATTCATCCCGGTGGGTGATTTTGTGCAGACAGCAATGACTATGCAGAGCCCAGACGAGCTTACATATGACGCAAAACAAAGTGTAAAGATGGTACACGTATTGCTAAAGAAAAGAATTAAAAAGTAAAAATGCATCTGTTTCTGCTGTGTGATACATTTCGACTGTGAGCCTGATTTTCTGCTGATAAAATCATCACCATTTGTCCAGTCGCAGGTCCACAGCCGCCTGTCCCCAAGCCCCCTGTGCTCAAGCCCTGCAGAGCAGACCAGGCCACCTGCCAGAGCGGACAGTGCATCCCTCGCGACTACCTGTGCGATGGGGAGCGGGACTGCTCCGACGGCAGCGACGAGATCTCCTGTGGTGTGTTGCCGTGATCAAGGAGCACGCAACCCTTTTCTTGCCACCACAAACTTACATACCGTAGACACAAAGGACATTTTATGCCAGGGTTCCCCAACAGGAAGACTACGAGCTGAATCTAATGTCTATCCCGTGCAATATTTTTATATGCATCAATGTAATGACGCTTAGGCTAAGCAAGCGTTATCATCAGGTCACAGACCTTCTTCAGTCTGAAGAGGCCACTGACCTGATTCAAGCAGGGACACGTGTAACTCTGACAATAATGATGAAAAGAAAAGGCCACTAAAAAAAAACAACATAAAGTCAACAATGAAAAGAGACTGAACGGACCAATTTAATTTCATTTTACCTGACCATGCCACAGCTAAGCCACCTGCAAGTAATGATAGCTAACAATCATACTAGCATAACATCTGGGGCAGTGGTATTTTTCCCCGAGGGCCAAATTCTATTGGGGGACCCAAGCTTATATGTTCACCCGAACATAACGCCATGATTGCCTTGACGCTCACAGAAAAGCACGGATTAAGGCTGGGTCACCTATGACGTCATGTTTCACCCGCAGGCACCCCGTCTCCCTGCGAACCCAATGAGTTCAAATGCCAGAATGGACACTGTGCCCTGAAGCTGTGGCGATGTGACGGGGACAACGACTGCGGGGACAACTCCGACGAGAGCTACTGCCGTGAGTCTCAGCTGCGCTGGTGTATGCGCTGCTTCCACATCAACACCCAGTACGATCTGGGCATCCAGTTGTTTATTTTCATTCTGCTTCTGTCATTTATTTTAGCACTAGAAAACTAGAAAAGTACAGCGTCACTTGGTAAACATACAGAATTATCAAGTCAATCAAGTGCTTTGTCATACCATCCATATACAAGTATACAGGAGTCCACCCATATCTGCGGGTGATACATTCCAAGATCTACCGTGGATGGCTGAATCCGCAGATAACAGCAATCCCAAGGACCCATATTTAATGTGATTTTCATGTACATACATATGGTAAAGTGTAATTGATTGATTATGCACAGTTAGATATTAAAGTAATAAAGTACATTCTACATTATTGTAGAGTACTGTTACTCTTTCTCTCGAATGAAAGGAAACTCTGACATTTTAGCCTGATTCTCAAGAGATGATAGAGCAATAAAAAAACTTCATATATCAACAGATGGTGGAGTAATGAAAATAATGCTTTTTATATCCCTCAGAGGATGAAGGAGCTATGAGGAACATATTGTAATACATTTTACGATGAAAAGTATTATATAATGTATGTGACCTATACTGGTTGGCTGCTGCATCTCACCATGTTGCAGCCTGTACTTGCTTGATGCAGTTTGAAACTTAGGAGGTGTTTATTTCTGGAATTTTCCAATTACGTATTTTTTTTTGGACTGCAGTACACCACGGATAACTGAAACCACGGTTACTGATGCTGTGAATACAGGTCTTCCACTGTACAGTGGCATGAACTAGTTCTCCCCTAGGACCACAGTGCAAAGTACAACAGCAGTGATGGGGAGGATTCCATAAAACGCAAGACAGCTTGAAAACGGGGGGGGGGGGGTGGCTGGACACCAGGGTTTATACAGACAGTGCAACGTACAATATGGAAACAAGAAGTAAGACGTAAGCAACATAATGGTGATTATTAAGTAAGATGACTGAAAATGAGCAATCAATGAATAAATAATAATGAGTTAAAGTTGGGAGAGTAACCTCTGGAACGTCCGTAAGCCTCGGGGAAGATGCTGTTGCTGAACTTGGCAGAACTGACAGATCAGAGTAAATGTTTAACATGTACAGCGCGGGAGTTCGCATTAAACCTTGGGGCCCTTTTGCTCATGCAGCCGTGAAGAGCCCTGGGGACACCTGTGCTCCGGAGCAGTTTGTGTGCGTCAGTGATCGCACATGCATCCCGGCCAGCTACCAGTGCGACGAGGAGCCCGACTGCCCCGACCGCTCCGACGAGAATGGCTGCAGTAAGTGCATCGGACCCCGGCACTCGACCCCCACCCCCCAGCTCTCGCGCCACTATGCTGACCACTATGCCTGCTGCTCCCTAGCTCCACCGACGATCACCAGCCTCCCCGAGGAGTCCGTCATGGCCGCGCGAGGGGAGACCGTCACCTTCACCTGCAAGGCCGTCGGGGTGCCGACTCCCATAATCACCTGGAGGCTCAACTGGGGCCACATTCCCAACAGCAGCAGGTTTGTCCGGCTAAGTAATAAGGCCTGCTCCTGAGGGCACTGCTGCTGCACATTTGGGCAAGAACTCAAACTCCCCCACTAGAAATCCAGCAGGAAGGACTAGGAATGTAGATCAGCCATTTTTCCCAAATAATATCATGTGCTAATCTTTTATAAATAAGTTAAAATGTAAACTTGGGTTGGCCTATTTAAACAAGCACAATCCAAACAAGGCTTTGCTGCTGTTGCTAACCACACAAATCCTTCCATTGTTCATTTTTGTCCGAAGGAAGCAAATGCTTTAATAGACTAATGTTAAACTGCATAAAACATTTTTTGAATAACAGCATAGTGAAGTTTCAGAGATGATAAACGGAACATTAATCACCAAGTAATGAACGCATTTAACTAGGGATTTGCTAATGCCATTTTATTTATTGACGTATTTATCGATTAAACCCCATATTTATCGATTAAAGATCTGATAATATGCTGCATATTTAAGCCATTGTTCTGTGGGTAATTTTCATATATTGCGGTGCTGCTTAATAATAGAGCCTTTTCTCTGTTCTTGATGTAAACATTAGCATGTGAGTGATATTTGTAATTTAATATTTGCTCGGTCCTGTGTAGTCAGTGGCCCCCTAATTAATTTTGACCCGATGCCTGGTGGCTGTATGCTCAGGATCACCATGACCAGTGTGAACGGGCACGGGACCCTAACCATCCAGGACGTGAAGGACGGTGATCAGGGGGCGTACACCTGCGAGGCCATCAATGCCAAGGGAATGGTGTTCGGCATCCCCGATGGGGTCCTGACCCTCAGACCATCCGCCGGTAGGCCACATAACCACTACAGAACATGCTACCAACTGATTTAAAAATCATAATATACTTCAACAGCAACGTACAACTAAGTATGACATTTACCACAGCCTTTGATGATAATTTAGTAAAACAGGAACAGATATCTAATAGAAAGGCATGATACGTAAAGAAAACAGATGCTTTACGTCAAGGGAAAATATCTGCAGTGTGTTGGGCCAAAACAAACGAATAAAAGAATCAAGCACAAGGTCCACGGTGCTCATGCGATTTCCCACAAGTCCCGGATAATGAGTAGGAAAAAGAAACATCTCTAGTAATAACGAATCCAAGGACAAAGCTGTAAATAAGGACTGTAATGTTCAAAGCTCCATGTTTGTGATTCATTGTCTTGCCTCATCATTTAGTGTTGATGGGCCGACGCTCATTACTGGGTGATGATTTGCATTCTGAGACACAAACATCGGTCTTATGACATACTGCTACTGAAAATGGTCGCACAATGCATCGTGAAACGAAGGGAGTGCTGACCAGAAACATCGTTCAGAACTACTGACCTTCTCATGTGAATAGCACAATGTGATTCTTTGTTTAAAAACCAAAAAAATGCCTGTGTACAAATGTATGTGTTTTCGGAATGAAATCTGATTGATAACCTTTAATAATAACACCACAGAACTCTGTCCTTGTCTGAATTCTGGATTCTTCTTTAATCCTCTGATTGTAGCAGGCAACTGTGCCAGCGGCCACTTCGGTGCGGGCGACGGTTCCGCCTGCATCCCCTGCTTCTGCTTCGGTATCACCAAAAACTGCCAGAGCACCGGACGATACCGCAACCGGATCAGGCTTCGCTTCACGGAGGAGGACAACTTCAAGGGTACGGAGCTGTGACGAGACAAAACTCCTAATTATGATGGGAGATTTCAAAAAGTCAAATGACCCTCGAATGAACTTCCAAAGGCCATTGCAGCTTTCAGTCTGAGGGCATAAAGTACTTCTTCTCCACAACAGGTGTTAACGTCTCGTTCCCGTCCCGGCCCGCTTCACCTCCTCTCTCCTCCACCCAACTCCTGATTAATACCGAAGAGGAGGAGTTCCAGCTGGTGGATCTATCCCGACGCTTCCTCAGCCTGGAGTCCTTCTGGACATTACCGTCCCAGTTTCTAGGCAACAAGGTGGACAACGTGTCCCCGCGAAGGGAACAGGGGCTGGCTGCTCAAATAAAACGCTCCTAGGGCAGGAGCGACTATAGGATTTTTTTAAGGTGTAGGACATAAGAGGGGCCATAACCTTATCATTAGCCAATGATATGCTTCGAATCAGTGAGTAATGGGGCAGGGGCACTCTGGGGGCCAATCAGCTTTCAGTCCCTGTGGTCTCGCCCCTATATATACCCCTATGATAGAGGATATTCAAGTTTGATTCCAAGGTTATATTGCCTTATCTATTTTAGTACAATGAGCTGCAAACTGTCAGTCGCTAGAATCAACACAGAATAAAAATAATGAGACAAAGAACACAAACAAATAGTGAATACACTACAGCTGTTAATAAAATACATCACAAAATTTGTACACAAACTTTGGGATCAAGCTAAGTTTTATATGTTGTGCTGCCCATTACCTGAAGAGTGAAGGCAGCAATTGCCTGTGTTAAGGTGGACTCCTATGGCGGATCCCTGAAGTACAAGGTGCGTTTCACCCTGGCTCGAGGGGAGACAGAACCTGTGCAAAAACCAGACGTGATGCTGGTGGGTAACGGCCAGAAGCTGATCTATCGCCGGACCAGTCCCACAACTCCTAGGATCACCAACGAGAGAGAGATTAAGTTCACTGAGGTGAGCTTTGAAAGCTTTTTTGTCTGTAGAAAATAACCAAAAAGACCTTGACAGGGACACTGGCAAAAAATGAAAGTCAATCTCTTTAAGCTTTACTAGGCCCTCTTGTTTTTTGAGTATTAATTAAGGGCAGTACGTTTGTTTTGTTGGAGAGAATGTCCTACCAGATGAATATTTTATGCTGCAATTAGGTGTTTCAAGGTGTGCAAGCTTCATTTTTAATAATCGATTATGTGACTTCTCAGGAAAACTGGCAGCATGCGTCGGGCCAAATGGTCACTCGCGAGGACCTGATGATGACGCTGGTTAACCTCGAGAGCATCAATATTCGCACCACCTACGACAACCGCATGGTGAGCGTGGCCCTCAGTGATATTGTCATGGACACCACTACCGTGGAATTCAGCGGCCAGGGCCCCGCCAATGACGTGGAGCAGTGCAAGTGAGTCTCTTTTCTGTCACACGTGCAAACTACGTGTAACCACACTGGCCACTAGAATAGAATACAAACTTTATTGCAGCTGAGTCTGGTGGAAATTTGTGTTGGTTGAGTGACAATATTTCAGAGAATACCAGATTTGGAGTTGGAAGCGTTAGAATGACTTGAGCTTGATAACGTCTGTGAATGATGTCCAGTTTCTGGCCTGCCTACATTCATCAGAAGGATTTGTACTAAGAGCTATGAAGCCTTTTTCACTCAACAAACTAATATCGGCTAGGATTTACTAGCTATTTCCTTTACTGGTTAAGCTATGCTGTGGATTATTATGTAACAGCTCTTTGATTGAAACAAAAATTTGATTTGAAAACAAAAAAACAAACTGTTGCATTTTGAGCACCCCTGTTGGTGGATTTTGCATATTCTAAGAGTATGGCATCTCTGAGACTGGTATTTGCTTGCCGACAGGTGTCCCTCAGGCTATTCAGGCCTGTCCTGTGAGTCGTGTGCGTCTGCTTTTGAGCGAGTGTCTGGCGGTTCCTACCTCGGTACCTGTGCTGGCTGCAACTGCAATGGACACGCCAGCGCCTGCGACCCTATCAGCGGACACTGTTTGGTGAGGCCTCTCTCAGAACACAGAGTCAGATTTGCAGACATTTTTTAAGGTGAGGGGCATAAGAGGGTCGTCATTCATACAGTGGGGCCAATCTTATCGTTAGCCAATGACATGTTTTAAATCGCTGAGAGAAAGGGGAGGGACACTTCAGGGGCCAATTAATTTTCAGCAGGAGCTTGTGCCCCAGTGACGCTCCTGGATGTGCCCCTGCTTGCAGGTCATGACCTCTTTCATTCACATATTCTGCTGCATATGATGCCTTTAGCATTTACCTCAGTTCATACGTCTTGGCGAGATTGAAACTTAGGCTGCCGACTTGGACTTCCTCAGAGCTGCCAGCACAACACAGAGGGGCCACAGTGTAACAAATGTCGACCGGGCTACTTCGGCGACCCGACCCGTGGGCGCCCAGATGACTGCAAGCCCTGTCCATGCCCGTACATCGAGACCTCCCGTCGGTAAGACCCCACGAGCCCAACACACACGGTCAGAGTGGTGTAGACCAAACGTCCAAAGGCCCACATACCAGATAGAATCAACCAAAAACAAAATCATGTTACATTGAACTGTCTTTGAATGTTCTTTAATATTGTGCTGTTTAATGCTATGTTATTTAATGTTTTAAAAGTTATCTTCTTGCATTAAGTTCTTCTAATACCTCACAGGTATTTACAATAATGTTGACTTTGCCTGACTCTCCCAGCTATAATGTGACCCATGATTGTGGCAGACGGTTTGCTCATGTAATTGTTTATTTTTCAGGTTTTCGGATACCTGTTTCCTGGATTACGACTCCCAGGCAACATGTGATGCCTGTAGGCCGGGATACACGGGCAGACGTTGTGAAAAGTAAGAAAGTCGGAGTGCAAATGGCTGTCGTAGGCTGCCTCCTGCCTCAGGAGTCGTGTTACAGCCTTATGCGGGGAGGCAGTGTGTGGCTCAGTAGCCTCAGTGCCCAGGATGGGAAGGTCACTGGTTTGAATGCCAGAACTGGCAGACCGATGCCGCCATTGGGCCCCTGAGCAAGGCCCTTAACCCCCAGTTGTGTCTCATGGAGAGCAAGATGGGGTAGGCGAAAAGACAATAACCCCCACGGGGGTCAGTATAGTGTCTGTATTCATAATTTATATGCTGGTGGTCTGGGCTGGGGTTTTGTATTATTGATATGATTGATTTATGTGCTGTTTTCTCTGCATCCGTGTTTCTCAGGTGTGCACCCGGATATCACGGTAACCCACTTCAGCCCAACGGCCAGTGTGTTCCCCAAAGTGAGTGTATTTCTTCATTTACGGGTCTTACATTTAACGATACGAGTCGCACTGAGACCGAGTTCTTATGGCTGCACGGAAAGTACGCACAGTGGCTCCCTGGCAAGAGACCACTAAGTGCATTCTAGGGTCAACGGCTGTAACTGAGTTCCAATGCACTCGTATGTGAAAGTATGTGAATTATCTCTCTACCACAAGTCAGCCCTTAACCCCGCCCTGTTTCCTAACATGGTTAGCTCAAAGCCAATGCGACAACAGAGGGACTATATCCTCAAGCAGCAGACCGTGCAGATGCAAGGTAATTGCGGCAGCTCAAGTGATGCACACATAATAGTTTTAATATCTACTCTTATGTGATACATTGTTCACACAGCCTAGGGAAAGTTCACCGAATCCTTAGCTCTTATAAGTGCACTGTAAAGCGGGAACTAAAAAAAGCAGAGCTCTGACTCAGAATAATTACACGTCTTGTGCTTTTTGCACCCTAAAGCAGTATTTGCTTAAATGCAGAGGAGGCATAAATCATAGATTGAAATCATTCTGTATATAAATGAGTCAGTAAGTCACTGTCTTCAGACAGACAGGGGATATTGTCCTCCGCTGCAGCTATCGGGAGGGACCCGTATGTAAGGGACCCCTGTTGTTGTGAAGTTAAGCGTGACTCTGCCCCGCAGCCCGACGTGGTGGGCGCCCTGTGCGACGAATGTAGGAGTGGCTCCTTCCACTTGACCGAAGATAACCCAGACGGCTGCTTGCAGTGCTTCTGCATGGGTGTGACCAAGCAGTGCACTAGTTCCACATGGAGCAGAGACCAGGTCAGTCTTGAACTCAGCCGAGCACCAGCCTGACACATTCATAACGGGTCACATCTGTGATGCCACTGGGTGGTCTGCCTGGATTAGACCACATGAAGCACACTGCAGTGGATCACACATAGGCTGGTTTGCACCAGCATTGATTAAATTGATCCTGGTTTAGACTTAATCTAGGGCTAGTAAATCTAGGTTTAAACTGGTGTTTAATTAATCAGAGACGATTTGCTCTTCTTCATTTTAATCCTGTATTAGTTAAACTAGTTTAAACTTCAATTAAAGTAGGGTTCGTTTAGGTTCAGCGTCCACCATGATGGATTCCGATGAAACGTGAACAAATTCACAGTGCATCCTAGGTTAAATGAAAATGGCTGTAACTGTCTTGTTAATTTTTAAAAAATAAAAGCCGCTACTTTTCCCAAAGTTTTGCTTGAGTTATGCTTACTTTAAATTTTCACTCACAACTTGGACATTAATCAAGCAGTAGTCCTTTCAATTACAAAAAATCCCCATTTTCACCACCTGGGTTAGTAATCAAAATAAGCATGGGAGACACAGAAAGGACACAGGTTAAACTTCATACGTTATTTCATATGAAATGTGAGGACAGTGGAGGACAATAAAGTTGTTTTGTTAGTTATTTGTTAGTTATTCGGGGGATGGATCACAATCAAAACAAGACAGCAATTGTTATTTATGTTTTATTAATATGACCTGCGCCATGTTCGTGATTATTATTAAATCTGACCAGGAGATCAATGTTTCATTTTCCAAATAATAAAAAAGGGTGCAGCCTTATCCTGCTAACAAGTGTTGGCAAGTTTAACTGCGTGCATCAGCAATATTAGATAAAAGTATATTGGTTAGTTTTTCCAGATTTTCCAATGCAGAAGTATGGAAACACAAGCATAAATGTCTTAATTGATCCATCAAATGTAATTGGGGTACAAAAATAATTCTGTCTGTTTAAAATATTTTTTTCTGCATATCCGCATAACCTCCCTCACTGCTTGTGGTCAACCAATCAGCTAGCTATGGTAGTGTTAAAGGGCATATTTCTGCAGACTGTTCTTTAGAACCTAAAGCTGCTTGGAGCTGCAGAAGTGGAGGTACTGCAGAGTTCCTCTCACTTCCATGCATGATAGCTGGTCCAACCTTTCCACTGAGGTACATGACTAAGTCTTTTATAAGACTTAATTTCTACCACTGGGAAAACTCACTATCGCTCTTTAAAAAAATCAGCAGAGTTTAACCTGTCTTGATTTTTCCTACATAAGACTCTTTCTTCCAATCCCATCGAGCAAAGAAATGTAGCCAGGCTGTCAATAAAACTGAAACACACCTAACATAAACCTCCTCAAGGGGTGGTGTACAGTAAATATGACTGCTAATCCAGCTTTATACTGGATTTAAATTCTTTGGTGCAACAGACTTGAATTTAATCTAGGTTTAAGTGGAAATTAAACTAAAATTGACAAAGGTTTAGATTTAAACCAAGATTAATTTTAAACTAAATTTAAACTAGGTTTAAATTTGGTGGAACAGGATTAGTACATATATCTTGATTTAATCCAGTTTAAAAGTTAAACCATGTTGGTAAACCCCAGTCATAAAGCATCATCTTATAAGGATCTAGAACAGATCATGGGAAGATGGAAATTCTCATATCCAAGTATTAAGCTGATGCCTGGACTTGTTGCACTCCTGAGCCATTCTGTCCTAGGGAGTAGCAGGTGTAGTGCATTAGTCATCATAGTGAATTAGTCATTGTGTCTGCAGACACATCCTATCCTCGCTTAGACATGTTCATCAGACTGTAGTCTGGCCATGGTTTTATATAGCCTGTTATACGAAGGTGTTGTAAGAATTATAGGTGATATTAGAAGATCCCAGACTTTGAATTGGCCCTGTTAAAATGTGCAGATGTCACTCAGTGCGGAAGCAGCTGTGCCAGATTCCATGTGAGTAAGAGGCATTCTGTTCGGATGTCAGGTGCGGGGGGGCGTAAACGGGCAGCTCTTCAGCCTGGCCAATGCGGCTCACACGCGCACGATCAGCGACGGCATTGCCCAGCGCGGTGGCTCCGAGCTCATCTTCCGCTTCTCGACACACGTCCCCCATGACGTCTTATATTGGGTCCTTCCTGAGAGCTTTCGGGGAGATAAGGTACGTATGTAGATCTTACCTCCGCCCCTCCTGCTGGCTTGTGCTCTTCTCTCCCCCCCCCCCCCACTAGGGTTGCCACTTGCGATCTGAAGAAATACAGGTTCCCTATAGTAGATGGAATTTGCCGGTATGAATTTACAGAGCGGAGGTATAATGTTTCTCAAATGTACTCATTCTCCCCCCAGAGCCCCTACTTCTCACAATGCAGTTTCTGAAAGATATGTAGTTAGTGACTAAAATATCCCAATATGATGTCAAATAGGGCTGTATTATTGATGCATTATTACAGGATGTGAAACGATAGCTATGATTGAGTCAACTAAACAGCGTGTATTAAGATTTTGTACAAAACAAAAAGCATTAAGCAGATCTGAGTACATCTTCCTGCTTGGGCCCTTTTCCTCTCATAATTATCTACTATGTAACGTCCCGTTTTAGTCAGTTTTCACTTTTAGACCATCTGTGCGGTGGATGAGTTTGCCGGGGTCGTTGCCAGGTCACAGCCTACGGCGGAGAGCTACGCTACACTGTGAGCTACGTACCGCGCCAGCACTCCGCGCCGATCGAGGGCCAGCCGGATGTGGTCCTCCAAGGCAACGGCATCATGCTGGAGCACTCCTCCAGCACCAGGCCCACCCCCCACGTCGCCACAGTCATCACCGTGCCCTTCAGGGAGGTGCGTGCACATGACTGCATCATATTCTACTGGACAATTTGCTAATCTTTCTCCGCTTAATTTTTTGGAATTATTTTGATTGATAAAATTATTTTCTACCATCTACTCCGTCTTCACTGCTCAATAAAAGTAACAGTTATTAAAGTTTCATTATACATGTCCCGTTTTCTCATCTTCCATGCAGTCGGCATGGAAACGGTCTGACAGGCAGCCCTGCACACGCGAGCACCTGCTGATGGCCCTTGCTGACATCACAGTCTTTATGATCCGGGCCACCTATGCGAACAGCATGACGGAGACTGGGTATGGGCCCGGGACAGACTGCAGGGGGCCTGAGGCGGATTGAAAGTCTCAAGACTAGACTGCTGACATTATGTGAAAGGCTGACATTTCTCTCTGCTCATTTATATATCTTATATATCCGTCTAATTCAGTCCCTAAATGTCCACAACGGCCCATTTGAGTTCCTGCTAGTGCTCCTTCATTTATCTACGTTTGGTTTTCCCTGTAGTATTGCAGATATTTGGATGGACATTGCAGTCCCCCACTCTACAGGAAATGAGCGTGCCCTAGAGGTGGAGGAGTGTGCCTGTCCTCAGGGTTACAGAGGTCCTTCATGCCAGGTGAGTTTCAACCCCAGATCAAACAAGATTATAGAAATATATTGAACTGTTAGTGAAATAGGTTTCGCTCAGTCTTTGTGTTACATTTACAGATTAAAGATGCAGAGATTTTTCTGTTGTGCAGTGATACAGTGCTTCTCAACCCAGTCCTCGGGGACCCCCAGGGGAACAGATTGAGAAAGACTGCAGTAATAGGATGATGTTTGTGACAGACTTGCCCTTTGCCACCCCTGCAGGACTGTGATGTCGGGTACATCCGCACGGGGTCAGGACTGTACCTTGGGACCTGTGAGAGGTGCAATTGCCACGGGTATGCTACTACTTGCGATCCTGACACCGGGAACTGCCTGGTAGGTTGCATTGCTACTTTCCACTGTCAGCTATTACGTGGTGAATCTGAACTCATTTCTCTATATTAATTACGTACTTTATTGCACCATGTCATTTTAATTGCTAATTTTTCCTTTTCATTTGGTCTCCATCCTTCTATCTCTCAGCAATGCCAGCATAACACAGCTGGGCCACGCTGTGATCGCTGTCGGCCTGGCTTCTTCGGCGACCCCAGGAACGGCAGCCCAGCAGCCTGCCAGCCGTGCCCTTGCCCTGGCACCTCCCCAGACATCCAGTAAGTATTCTTCCAGACTATGCCAGCCCAGTGCATTGCTCACACGCCCGGTCAGTCCATGGCAGTGTTTCCCAATCCAGTCCTCGGGAAACTCCAGACAGTCCACATTTTTGCTCCCTCCCAGCTCCCAGCACACCTGTAGCAGGTATTCAGTGTTCTTGGTTGCTTGTTTTGTTTCGGTGTGCTGGTTGCTGGGAGGGAGCTAAAATGTAGACTCTCTAGGGGTCCCCAAGCACTAGGTTGAGAAACACTGGTGTATGATTATAACAGTTAGTGACTTTATTTAAGGTTCATTTCTTTAAATTGAAATGGACATTTGCAGTTTAGACCATGATGCTGGCCATATTGTTCAAGGGTTGTGTCGATGTCACCTGGAGCTTATCGCAGGCAGGACAGGGCACGAAGCTGGGCTACACCGTGTTCGGGATGCCAGTCCATCACATGGCACTTATACTCACATACGAGAGGCAGTTTAAAGACTCCAGTTAGTTTAATTACATGTCTTTGGACTACGAGAGGAAACGGCAGTTCCAAAAAGTCAGCTACACAACACAAAAGCATGCAAGCCCTCAAAACCCTCAAACTGAGCAGAGGTTTCAAACCCCGGATGCTAGAGATGCCAGGCAGTGGTGGTGCCAACTGAGCCACAGTACAACCCTGATCTACAGTATGTGGTTACTGCCTTGAATGCCTATTTAGAGAAGCCGTTCGTGAATTTCTTAATGTTATCATGAAAGCAAGAGATGGTCAGTATTTTCCATAGCAGTTACACTTATTGTGTGGGTAAGCTTGCCAAACTAACCCTAACCCAAAT
>JAABNX020000119.1:21838462-21850219 GCA_015163995.2 Mormyrus lacerda
CAAGAGATGGTCAGTATTTTCCATAGCAGTTACACTTATTGTGTGGGTAAGCTTGCCAAACTAACCCTAACCCAAATCCTAACCTAACCCTAACTACAGCTAGTAAAGAGCTTGTGTTGTGTCAAACTCAAGTATATGACAATGTAATGGAAGCGGTCAATCCTTAACGCCTTGGGTTAAAAAAAATCCCTTTTCACAGATTCTCTCAGACTTGTTTCTTGGACTCTGACGGCCAGCCTACTTGTGACGGTTGTCCGCCAGGCTTCACTGGCCGGCGCTGTGAGAGGTAAGACTCATACTTCACCCCCTTACACTTTTTTCTGGGTACACAAAAGGTCTGAGGAGTCAAAGCCAAGGGGGCTGTAGTTTTCCTTCCTTTCCTTTGTGAATCGTCGGGTGGAGTCTTTTGACAGCTGTGTCCTCTGACTCTCACCATCTCCATTGAACAGTCACTGAGACTCTGCTAAGAAGCAAAGCCACAGTCACTGTCACGCAGTCCACATGTCACATGCATATTTTATGGGGTTCAGTGTGGATTCTGATATCGTTCCTAACCATTTCTTATACCCCTCTAATGTGTTTTTATGATGAATTGTGAGCATAGTCACTATCACGTGCTTTAAAGCACTGAAGTGGTGATTCTTGTATTTTTTTGTTGCTGGGTGAAGCTGGTCTGAACTGGTGCACCTTTAAATTAATAGGTAATAATGCTGTATTTTCAAGTTCATATTAATTTAATCCATCCACAGAATCTTATTTATTACCTATTAAAGGCATCAGTTTTTCCTTATCTGATGAAGTAGCCGTTTCCTGTGCATGATGAAAAATCAAAACAATCTCAAATCTCAAAGTGACAGGAAAGTATAAAGATCTCAAGTGAAACAATACTGAGAATGCTGCACTGGTACACATAGGCATGTGTGTAGCTTCAGTTCTGCTGCTGGTTAATGTTTGAAATCTTCTGAAGTGGTGATATGTCACCTATGAATCTGGCGGCATGTGGCTTTATATGGGCTCCTGACCTCATGTTTTTGTAACGCAGCTCTTGTATGGAAAGTGCTGTTTCCCACACAGCTTTGCATGCTTTTAGCAAAAGAAGTATTCTACCATTAGAAGCAGAAATCTTTGCTTCCGGTTAAGCACCAGTGTTTGCTAGAAGGCTTTAATAAGTGGCAGTTTGCTTTAATAACCCTGTATTTTTTATTTGTGGAATTCAAGCAGCCTTCGGTATTTATGCTAATGATAAGGGTTTTATATAGTTTGTTATGTGGGTTCTGTTGCTTCAGATACACGTTGTGTTTGGGCTGCTTGGTGAAATACTGTAGTAAATGTGGAGGGTGTGGCCCTCCAACCATGGGGAAATGGTGAATTTTTTTGCATCATCTTTTGGGAATGTTGGTACAGTACATTGCACCCATTCTGTCACTATCCTGGACTCTCAACTTGAAAATGAAGATCTGAAATCACGGATACCAGCCAGGACCCATTTCTGCGTGGTTGCTGGTGGAGTCTCCTGCCAATCTGATGAAGTCAACCAGCACTGACTTCAGTAACAGATACCAACATGCCGGGTAGTAGAGGCTGGAGCTTCGATTTACAGCATGAAAAGAAGCTTTTCACCATAGAGTCTGCTAATGTTGACCATTTCAGAGTTTTATCCTGCAGTTTGCTGTCTTCGGACAGCAGAACAATAGCTCCCCAAATTCCTCCCCCTGATAGTACATTCCCAGTGGCCAATTAATTCAGCGTCCCCTTTTTGTTGAGGCTGTATATGAACTATTCAAACCTCAGTCTCAACACACTGTAGAGAAACAGCTTGGACATCAAAGAGGTCCTAAGAAGTTTGATGACCCAGCAAGTCAACTTTAACTAAGGTTGATAAGCTGTCCAATACTTAAAAGCAGGACAGGATTGCTCAACTAGAAAAGAGGTACATCAACATAACAGGCAAGATAAATCAGCTGAGGAAAGGCTTGAGGCTGAGGAAAGGCCTTTTTGATGGCTTTACTGCACTGGTGCAGCATATGAGCAAACTGCAGTCAAAGAAACGCTTCAGGTCTTCCCACAAAAGAAGTTCATCATTAACTTGCAGTACAACCCATCACAACTGTCATGTTGCCTAGTCTCAGCACCTCGGTAACCTCGGTAACCTCCAAGTTCACAAACACTTCACAAGAAATTATCGATATTTCTGCCATTAATTCAACACTCAAATATCACCACTGATTGTCAGTGGCTTCATGGGAAACGCGATGTAATTAGGACACAAAGGGCAAGAGGCAAAAGCTAGAGGCAAATTCTACAGTCACAACTGCCCCAAAGACAACTGTGCAAAGAACATCTCACCAGAAAACTTATCACAAATCTAAGAAGAATATGAACTCAAAATTTGAATCCATAAGCCATGATTCTGTGAATCCAACGGAAATGACACTTGTAACTATAGCTAGGCCTTCCTTAAATACGGTACTACACAGAAATCCAATGGAGGAAAATTCAGAAAAGTAGGAAAGCACTTACACAATACTAAATATATATTATCAGCAGCATGTCAGAAAACAGCAGCATGTCAGACAACCAAGAAATCCAACGGTAAAAGGAAATTTATTGAATATGATCTGGCTGCAAAGAGACAACTTTTTTAAGAACCCCAAAAATTCAGCTCAAAGCTAAGGCTTAAACAAAATGGTGGACTTCAGTCTCCAACCCTATTACAATTAGTGACACCAGCTTACAGAGTGCAAACAACTTCAGATCTTGTAAGGAGGCCATCTAGGAAATTTTCCACCTTTGCACTACCGCTTGCTAAATCGAGAAAATCAGCAGAATCTCCTTTAAAACAAGGAAGAAGGGGACACAAAAAGACTGGAAAAAGCCCAAGATGGTGGATCTTCTTTGAGTACTCCGGGGAAGTCAGAAAGCAAGGAGAATGAAAAACATCATTCTTTACATATCATTCGGAGACGCCTCGCTATACCCATCAAAATCAATCCTGATTACTAGTTCATAATTAAAATAATTATTGAACTTATTTAGGTTACTGTATTTTTCAAAGGTTCTAGATTCCTAATCGAATCAGACCTCAGATCGTACTTGATTTATCAAAAAATAGTCATTTATCAACCTGCATCCTGTTCAGTAGCATCCACACTTACATCCCATAAAAGCCTTGATAAAGTTTCCAGATTTACTTGCAACCTCCTCCTGGGACAAAACCCAGAAGTAAGTCGATCGATACCTGTATTTTGACCTAAAGCAAGAGCTCCCAACCAAAATCACAATCACAACAATTGTCCTCACTATCAGCTAGAAAAAAGGCTTTACTAGGTGTAAGCGGTGCATATATTATATTTGTGAGACTGTTTTGTAGATCATAATTGTTTGTTATTTTGCTTCCAACCATTAGAGTTAAATGACAATATGCCCTATAAAAAAAGTGAGACTCATAGCTGAAAACAGCTGCCCTGCAATGTGGCTGATAGGAATGTTGAATGTGGTCTGTTGCAGAGATGCTTATACACTATGGCCAAAAGAATGTGAACACCAGCTTGTCCAACATCTCATTCCAAAACTAAGGGTATTAATAAGAAGTTTGTTTGCCTTTTTTTGCTGTAATAGCCTTTAGTCTTCTCAGAAGGCTTTTTGTTAGATGTTGAAAGCTGGTCGGATTAGCTGCCATTCAATTTTGGTATTGAAGTTGGGTCTCTTTCTGTGAGTTTGTGTGGCGTAACAACTTCATAATTAAACTTGCTCCTAGACGTTCTGACCTTCAGTCACCTCACTAGTGGTTGACCTAAGATGATGTCCTATCATGGTGGCACGTGGAACAGTCTTTCTGCTGTTTGTTGCAGGAGACTGTTTGACTTTGTGCTCAATGAGACACCTGTGTAAACAATGAGTGTGGCTTAATTAAGCAATTACTTTGATTGTTAGGAATGTCCAAATACTATTGACCATATAGTGTAATTTAAGGTGGAAAATAACACTTCTAATAGCATGAATGCTATTAGCTTTGCTGCGATGTACGTATATTTATGGGCAAACTATGCAGGAAAAACAGCAATGTTTTGAGAAAAGTGCAGAAAATGTATAAATGTATTAATAGCTATAGTTTAATAACATTTGTCAAATATTTTTACCTTCATACTGTGAAGTGTGTTAAGTATGGGTGTCTTACTAGACGCTTAATGAAATTTAAGGTCTGGTGTGTCTTGAATACAGCAATGCTTCTGTGAAACGCAACAGATGCTTGTTTGGTCTGCCTACGTCAAAAATTCAAAAAATTCTCTTTGCATAATTTTAATATTCATGATTATCATTTCAAGAAGTTCTTTCCATAGAACCCATTATACTCTTGGCTATTGTAGATGGGTTTTCCAGCCTCCAGTGGAAGTAACTTGATGTTATCCCAAGCCAGTATAACCAATCATGGGTCAGTATTCTTTACTACTGGTACCAACGCTTTTGACTTGGTTTCGAGCTTAAAGCTTCTCTGAAGACCCATCTGACCTATACCTATACCACTGGAGGAGCATCCAGCATTTCAGGTAAGACCCAAGGAGCAGATCTTGGGTGTAGTGTTGGTGGCTTTTGCTGGGTCAAGCTCTGGGATGAGATGTTGGTGCTTGCAGTGGTAGCACTTGTTGTGTAGTCTCTGTCATTTGGGGAAATTGAGGAGTGGCCTTCTCAGGAGTCAGTAACCACGAGCTTGACATCTCATCAAGCTTTCTATCGGAAAAGACTGTGCTTTTACCCTATTGGTCCGGATTACCTTAGGCAAGTATCTGTGATGGGACTGCATATGGGGTTAGTTTCTGAAGCATCACACGAAAAGGTGGTTCAGTCCCATGACTGATCAATCCTTTTTGGAGAGATGGTTTCAACATATGATAGATGTTGAGTGGCTGCTTAATGCCATCTCCAGGCAGCTTCTTGTTTTCTTTGTTTGTGTTCAGGGGGCTGTAACCCATGCTATTGCAAAGGGAAAATGCATATATCTTTACCCATATGTATGATTTTATGTTTGTTAAAATATATACCTACTGGCTGTCCTAATACTCCAGTATGTGCACCTAATGTTGGGGACGGTTTGGGACAATGAAACATTTCCACTTTTCTGCTTTCACAGATTTTAAGTAAAAAAAGCAGTTTCCGTACATTCCGACAATGGGCTGAGTTCTGTTTAACCCAAAAACACTGATGTGGGTCATCAGTTTTCACTTTACTGGTTCCATGCCATGTATGTAAACGATGTGTTACATAAAGATATTCACATTTATATTGTATAATTAACCTTAGATTTCCAGAGAGCTCAGTTTCAAAGACGTATTGAATATGTTAAAGAAAATGTGTTCAATGTCATCTTATTTCAGCCTTTCATTCTTGTAAATACATCCCATTCTGTGGTGGCATGTTGTGGTTGTTTAATGAGTTTATGGTTTGGGGTTTTATTTCCTGTGAAATCTGGGGGCTCTTTTAACCACACTGTTATTATTGCTGTAATTGAGACCATATGACAGGCTATGTAAACTGTGATTCATGCATTAATGCACCATTCCAAAGGCGTATTTGTAGCTGTGATGTACAAAATAGATGTTTTGTTTGTCTAATGATAATATGCAGCCAGTTTCTAATCAAAAACAGAAGATGGATGGTACTTGTTGATTGTAATTATAAATATTTTCGGCTGTTGATTCTGAGTCATTGACATTCTTTTGCGGTTTATAATCTTAACTTGGATGTATTTTTCTAAAAAACTGCTTTTTTTCTTATTGCATTTTTCAGGTGCGCAGCTGGATACAGTGGCAGTCCACAGCTTGGGCAAGCATGTGTCATTCGTAATGATCTTAATGGTATATGTCAAACAGTGATTGCCTCTACTTTTGAAATTTATCCAGACGCAACACCATATATCTGCAGATGAGCCTATAAGTGTCACCTTTATTTTACATAAAAACGTAAATTAAATAAATACATGTTAAAAGGCAAACATATTAATATTACCTTTATGTGTGATTTGGCAAATGTCATTTCTTATTTTGAATTACAAAAACAGAAAATGGAAGGTTCTCATGGCCATTAGAAATCTTTTATTTACTGTCATATCAAAATATGTCCTGGTCAAAATATGTCCTTCACGAGTTAAGGAAACGTTTGATGAGCTAATATGTTTTAAAAGAACAAATTTATCAAAGCTGACCTGAATGCTTCAGTAACCACAGACATTTTATTGTTTAGTTACTTTTTGAATAGGAACAAAAAGGAACTTATTGTACAGTAGCAAAAGTTAAGCTTGCAGTAGCTTCAACAATAAGTCCAGCTTGGCTTTGAATGAAACACAGGGTTTACAGTACCATCTACTTTGTGGCTGCATTAAGTTGATTGTCTCTTATGAGTGATAAAAATCTCTGTGCAGTAGGCTGCTGTTAAATATACACATTTTTTGTTTTTGAAGGGAACTGCTACAGTTGTGATCAGAGAGGGAGTGACGGATGTGACAGCAGTGGAGTTTGTCACTGCAAGGTGTGATGGTGGAACTGCTCAATTCTAAATCATATTGATGTCCTCAATATATGAACAGAGCATCAGAGTTATGGGTTTAAGTTCACAGCATCATATATATAATAATATTTTTTGACAATCCATACTGGTAACATTGTAATTATGTTATTGCTTTGATGTAAAATGGTATTAATTTGGTAGACAATGGGGTTCAGTACACTCCTGAAGATATGGAAGATGTAAGTCTGATTATCCAGTGAAGTCTAACTCCACACATTGCTCTCTACTCTATATTTTTGTTTGTGTCTAATAGGAGAGCATGTTTGAATATGTGAAGATTGAAATTTCATTGCACTGCTTGTCCAACGACGACCAAGACATTTTCTAATAACTCTCTACCTGCCCCTGTCGCAGGCATATGTGGAGGGTCCCCTATGTGGCCAGTGCAAAGTGGGTCATTTCCACCTGAGCCCTTCCCACAAGGATGGCTGCCTCTCGTGCTTCTGCATGGGTGTCACCCAGCAGTGCTCAAGCTCCAGCTACTACAGGGACTTGGTAAGGGCCATCTGTCATTGGTCTCGACCCATTTCCACATAGGACATCAATTTTTCCAGATGCAGATCATAGTGCAGGGCGACATACCGGTCATCCACTATCCTGGTTTTAATCTCCCACAGGGTATGAATATTTCATATACCGCCGTACCGTAGCACAGCTGAAATAACAGCTGTAACACTTCAGTAGGCAGCAAACTATACAGTACTGTTCCCTGCTAGAAATGCTATGGATCGCTGTGCTGAGTGTACAGAGACCCCTGTTAACTGCGCGTACCCTCCATACTCACAGTCATAGCGTTATAACAATAATTCTCCATACCAAAGTTGTATTTGCATTTCAAGGTGGCACAAATTCCACTCCGTATCAGTCTGCCTAAAAATCTGAATTACGTCTAAGATAATCGGTCTGCAATTAAATGCATACTAGTAAAGAAAATTCCTAATATTATCAATTTATCATGATGATAATCATGCAGATTAAGCGAACCTGTTGTTACCATACTAAATATTCATCCATAAACATATGTAAACTTGGACAAAACAAATACTACAATATACCATGAAACTGCTGGAATCTTAAAAAAATACCATGATACAAATTTGTGGTCATATCGCTCAGCACTAGCAGATCAACATCTTATGTCATGTTACCTATCAACTGACCCCAAAGATGAACTTCTCTTCAGTTCTTTGCTGGGAAATTGGCTTCCAGTCTGCTGCAGTTTAATTTTGTGGGTCTGTCTGTAAATGTTCTACTGTTGCCCCCAGGTGTCCTCGTCTTTTGCCCCCGGCCACTTCCAGGGTTTCGCCCTGGTGAATCGCCAGCGCACTAATCGCATCGCCACGGGTTTCACGGTGGAGGTGTCCACTCAGGGCACTCAGCTCTCCTTCAGCAGATTTGGAAACCTTGCCCAAGAAGCCCACTATTGGCAGCTCCCAGAGGCCTACCGTGGAGACAAGGTAGTGTGCATTGGTCATGTGACCTGCCATGTGGGGTTGCTCACGTAGCTCACTGTCTCCCCCCTTTCACATGAACTTTCCCTCTAAACTTCAAAGCCTTTTTTCTCCTCTGCAAACTTGCAAGTCTGTCCTTTAATTATTCCCTCATAATCAGAATGGGTTCATTTTTATGCATTTTAATAGTTGTAGTATTTCATTTAGAGGCACTTTTAATATTCTGTGGTAGCTGTGTGCAAGGTTTATTACATTGCTTATAGTAGAGATTATACCCAATTAATTCAGCATTATCAGAATTGTGTTTGTGTGACAATGAATATTTGTCTTTCCGTTACTGAACTTTAGAGTGAAGCTTTCTATGCTCGTTTGAGACGAGCACACAAGGTAAAGCAGAATGATATTATAGTTGCAGTGATACAGATGAAATAAACTAGATGTTTGGTCGCTGTTATCGCAGATTGTTGCCTGATACAATAGTGAGATTTTGGCTAATCGAAATACTGTGTTTCGACACAATCCGCTAGCTTTTGTCCACTAACACTGATATGCATGCTGGTGATTTATGCTAACTAAATTTTAGCAGTTTAGGTTAAGGTTGAGCCACAATAAAACAGAGTGCATGGTTATATCTGTTTTAGGCTTTTGAAAAATACTTATTGTTTTAAAAGTAAGTGCTGGATTGGTCTGCGCAATGCAGTTTTGAATTTCTATCTTGTATATTTTATACTGACATCAAATCTGTTCGATTTGTGTAAAAGTGTGGTCTGCATTGTTTGTTGTAACCACATGGTATAGTATGGTATGGAATGCATGGTGTAGTATGGTATAGAATGCTAGTGTGTTATTCAGTTAAGGCAAGAAATCCAGTTACTTAAATTTTAAATTTAAAAACTGTTCAGTTACTAGACAAAAAAAGATACTGCTGTACCTAAGTATACCTGCACTTCCATTAAATTTATTTAAGTGATGGTGTTCTAATATACTGGGACAAACAAACGTTATAGTAGTTAGCAATAAACTAGCAAAATACTTGAAGACAATGTACTGATATGTATCTTCCAACTGTTCGACTAGTGCAGGGATAGGGGGCTTCTGGAGCCTGTCCCAGGCCACACAAAGCACAAATCTAGACAAACCATTATCTGCATTATCTAATAATCTAATGAGCAAATAAAAGATGCCAGTAGAAATACGTGGTGCACTTCTTTCACTTTGGACAGGATGCCAGTAAATGTTGCCTCTCTTTTTATGTATAAAACCGAACACAGAAAATCAACTCATCACAGCTTTAACAGACAGTAGTAAAGGTTGTATACAACTTAAACTTCCTCTGTTCTTGTCAGTATTGATTCATACTACTCAGGAAAGAGAAATTCAACAAACATTATACACTTCTTTCCAAAAAAAAAAAGCGATACTGAGAATACAAATATCTAAACAACAGTGCTGATATTAGTGCATTACTTGATCAGTGAGGAGTCGTTTTCAATTGGCAGATTATAAGAAGATGGATACAATCTGAAGAGGTGATTCCTAATGTGTGTGAAGATGGCATCCTTTTGCAATTGTTTGGATCCTCACCCCCCCACACAGGGGATGTCATGTGACCATGCATGTTGTAGACATGGCTGAACATAGTGTCAGTCCTGTTAACTACCACGGACACACTTTCATCCACCTCGATTTGTTCACGTAACTAGAAAGACTCCCTGTGGACAGAGGAGCAAATGCGGAAGGATGACTCCATATGGAAACTCATGGACTCCATGATGAAAGGTTCTGGCAGGTTGAAGCGGGGCGTCGAGGTATCTAGCAGCATGAGTGCATCCCTTTTGCCTTCTGTCGTCATTGGACACGCTGCAGCACTTACAAGGATTAGTGTGTTGATCCCCTCCCATAGTGCATGGTCGTGCTTTTAGCAGTGCTTTGATCCATAGATTTGATTGAGCGAGGTTTTGCTAAGAAAGGTTGAGTGGTTAACATGGACATGTCATCGTCTGGTGTCAATAACTACCGGTATGGTTGGGTGCAATAAAACGGCACTAGAGCACAGTATTCATCAGAAATATCGTTTTTTGGGTTTCATTTAACCACTACAGTCTGCACCCTGTAGACAGTGACTAATAGACTGATTTGATAAACCTTTGCAAACAGTCTTTAGCATTGGTTTGTAATTGTTTTATGCAGATGTTGTTTTCCATTGGGTATTGGCTTAATACTACAATAGTATTGGCAAAGAGCTTTGATTGATTGTGATTGTACTTTGATGTCCACGCCAATGACTCTGTCTACGCAGAATGCAATGATGCTACTGCATGTATTAGTCAAAGCATGTGGTTTGTATGATAAAACATGGTTTGATCAGATACTCATTTGGTGTGATTGTAAATGATGAAGTATACCTGCATGTTAGATCTTCTCAGTAATGCAAGATATTGTCTTGAGTAGTGTAGTTGTGTGCTTGTGTTGTAATTTTTTTACCAAGGCTGTTTAGGTGCTTCTAATTTTTAAAGTTGGTAAAAAACTTCTCTGTGGTCTGGTTTTGTTCCCAACGTATTTTGGCATGATATAAACGTCTTTGACGCAGGATAGTGAGACTTTAAAGGTAGTTCTGTCTGGGGGGGGCCCCGCTCACTCTATTTCATCCACCCTGCTCCCCAGCAGTCACCCGATGATATCCAGAGGGTGGACGAGGAGATATGGGCGTTAATTTCCAACTTCTCACGTAAACCAACCAGTCGTCGCCCTTTCTCACTTCCTGCATCCCCTGCTTCCCTCAAACCATGGAACTTCCCATTACCTTCTGGTCCACATGCCCCCATACCTCTGCATCAGCCTTCTGGCCTCCTGGCCTCCACATCCAGCAGGGCCCATGGGCCTCATTCCACGCCCCCCGGGTATTCGTCTAAGCTCTCTGATGCCCAGGTATTATCATTGATCCTGCCCGTACTGCTGACGCATACGCAGTTTTGTGGTTTCTTTGAGGAGCTGCTGTTGTCTCATCTCACTGGTTCTGTTGTCGTTGGGGGGGCATCGACAGGCTCTGCCTCAGACTCGCCGAGACGTGAACGCGGTAGGTTCGCATATGACCGGGCCTGCCTCTAACATTTGCTTGGTCGTGGTGAAGTTAATCTGTGTGTGGGTTTGCAAAGCCCTTCGGGGAAGAGATGATATGACTACAGCAGTTAGGCTATATTATCATGAAAAACTATTTGCACATTTCACTCATTTTTTTTCTATTAATTATGAATTTTGCAGCCAAAATCAGTTTTAAATAAAAGGGACCTTTAGGGAAAGGTAACAGTTGAGATATTTGTTGACATTTATCTATGGTATTTATGTAACAACAACAAACTTTGTATGTATGTGTGTATGAATGTGTGTGTGTGTGTGTGTGTGTGTGTGTGTGTGTGTGTGTGTGTGTGCACATGTGGATTATGTTTATATTACATTGTGCAGACCAAATGTACCCCACAGTGTGATAGAAACCTGTTATTCTGATGTGGTGGGGACCACTTCTCTGGTCCCCACAAAGATCGGTGAATGCAATCAAAAAACTAAGAATTTCAAAAGTCTCATATTTTGTTTGGTTACTTATGATTAAGGTTAGAGCTGGGTAGGGGTTAAGGTCGTCATGTTCAGATTTACAGTAGTATTTTCCCCATAGAAATGAATGGAGAGTCCCTACAAAGATATTATTGTGTGCGTGCGTGCATGTGCGTGTGTGTTGGTGTGTGTGTGT
>JAABNX020000119.1:21868361-21892556 GCA_015163995.2 Mormyrus lacerda
TTTGTCAGTTTAGTGACTAGTGGCCTTTGGTTAGCTTTGGCAGTACAATGAGGAGTGGCTTATGATTAGCTTTAAGGTTTGATTTAGCACTGTGTTGTTGAATGGCCTATGGTAAACCTTAACGGTACACTGAGGATTTGCCTGTGGTTAGCTTCAGCAGTTAACTGCGGAGGGGTCTTGGTACTGGTTTAGCACAGCTTAAGGGCATAAAGGTGAGACATCATCATATATGTATATATTACATTTATATTTTTAGGCCTACATTTTTTCTGCCTCCTGTCTTGGTTATTGAAAACAATAAACAAGGTAACATAATTCTGATTCAGAGGTATAAGCCACACTTTTGGCACAGGAAATGAATCACAGTAAAACTTTGATTGGTGCGCAGACATGCTGAACAGACCAGACAAGTCTTCAGCAATTGTATATAAGTGTAAAGAAAGTGGGTTAGATAGGATCTGCACCATTGGTTCAGTTTTCTTGTTACTTAAATGTGTTTGAAGAGGCTTTTAGCTTTTACATGCTGGAAAAATGGCATAACTGCATGGGCTTCCTCTAACTCTGAAATTAATTTGTGAAATAGTGAACAGCTTTGCTTAAAATAGTTGTTGATAATTGGTGGAAGAGGCAACAGTGTTGCACTCGCGTACCAAGACGTATAGATGTGAAATTTGTGTTCCTCCTTCTCCAGCGGACCCTATACCCACATGGATCACCATCCTGCCCCAAGTGGCTACAGTGCAGGAAGGCCAGTGGTTGGACCTCAACTGTGTTGTTCCTGGAAACTTTCCAGCCTCGGTTACCTGGCGAAGAATAGATAGACCCCTCTCCCCCAATCATCAGGTACGCTTATACATGCTTACTCACAGCCTTTGTTGATTTGTTAAATTCATTTTGCTGCAGTTGTCAGATTACATGTGAGTCAGTTACCAGAGGGCCTTGACTCTTGCCAGATCCATCCATCCATCCTTCATCCATGGTTGGGTGGGGGGGGGGGGGGGGGGAGCCCCACCAAGACAGAACCAGACATCATCCTGTGCCAGGGCATTGCATGACACATCCACTCCCACACAGGAGCCACACATCACAAGGGATGTTCAGAGATATGGTTTCAGCTAGCTTAAGAACATTTTTCCAAAACTCACTCAGTCCCTAGGATACATTTTTGAAAACATTTCAGTGGACTTTGTGAGTTTTACAAATGTAATGAAAGTTCTTTGTTGGATTAAACGAGGACTAAGTTTTGGTTCTCAACACTGTAATGTGATGAGGAAGCCTGACTTTAGGACATTGGTGGTCTCATCTCAAAAACAACAAAAAATGGACTCAGCGAGTTGCGTGGCTTTAGACTGCTGAAGGGAAGTAGCACAGTGATGCCTGCGGTTCACAAACGCTGTGGTCTACGAACAATTTGGTTTGTGACCAGAAATTCCGTCAACACGCTATATTGTGTTTTTCTTTTTACTATATATACTATATATATCTTTTTACTACTATATATATGTTTTTACTATAAAAATATGAAAATTTATTAACAAAAATTATTATTTGGTAGGCTTTTCAACGATTGTATCGAATTTCAAAGCTTTCTTATGCCCTTGGTTTGCGATCACTTTCCTGGAATGGATTGTGTTTGTGAACCGCAGGCAACACTGTACATGAAACACAAGTATAAATCTTAAATTGGAGTTAAATATAACTTTCTTTTCCATTAAGTACACTATATCATTGTCTAATGATTCAGCTGACAGAGTGAAAAACATTACACTAAAATGAAAAAAATATTTTACGAGAGATTATGCTTTATTTTCCATTTGTATGCCTGTCGTTGCATATCCTGTCCTGCTCTCCTTAGAGAGATACACATAGAGAGAGTTGAGAACAAGACTTTGGGTCCAAGCACAGGGTCAGCCATTAATACAACCACCTGGAGCATTTTGGACCTTGCTTAAGGGCCCAATAGACATGTGGCTATTCTGCTGAGGACTTGCTTCGACCCGGTGACCTATCATACACAAACATAGAGGCCTAACCCATGGAACCACACATCTTTAGCCTGTGTTAGTGCTACAGGGAGCCACAAGGGAGAAATCTAGCTTGTTTCTCTACTTGTCTCGAATAATAGTAAAACAAAAATTCCAGAGGTAGAGATTTCGGGTCAGTAGTAGCTGTGACCAGCTGTCTGTGTGCCTGTGTGCGGCCCTAGGTTCGTGGCACCATGCTGCGGATCCTCCAGGCTTCTCCGGATGATGCTGGGGAGTACATCTGCCGACTTGAGGGCAGCTCGACCGTCCAGCAGGCCTCTGTGACCGTCACAGTGACCTCGAGCACATCTCGTAAGTGGAGGCAGAGAAAAGGCTGTACTTCATACCATTTCTCATCACGTGTCACCGTAGTAATTCACCTTCATTCTTCTTTTCATTTGGTCTGGAAGAATATTATTTTAGTTCCGTCTATTGTCACAAACAATACAAGCAACCAATAAATACTAATGTGATTATAAAATTCTTAGAGCCATTATAATCTGCTCTGAGGTGACGGGGCGAGGGCAGGGTGTATTGTGATATATTGTGAAAATTTGTCATTGTGACAGTTCCTGGTGCATCAGCCACTATTCACCATTTTCTAATACTGTGTGCAATTCATGACACGTAAAGTTGAAAAATAAATGGAAGAGACTGTCAGTAAATCATCCCGGATAATGTGTGCTCAAACCAGGGGGCTTGAATTATGAAAGCCATTCACGTCTGTTTTCAGCAATAGAAGCTGACCAGGGTTGTAGATATTGCTACTCGCACAAAGCTGTAATATTTTAATCTCGCCCTTCCTGCCGTCCTCTCTTTTAAATGCCATGGCTGTTTCAGAGACTGACCTGTCCCGTTTTTATATTTGGACAATTGAGTATGCAAATGTTTAATAGGGAAATTGTTATGAGAAAATGCAAATTATTGGCTTAATTTAATGACACAATGAGTAAAAGACAGCACAACTGAAGGTCGGCTTAAGCAGATATATTTTACATCATTAGCAGACACACTGTAGGCTACATACGACTTTCCAATATTAACCGAATAGCACTTTTTCCTTTAGATGCTCCCAGGCTGCATATAATACTTTAATATTCATATTCAGTCAGACAAATCTGGGGCTGGTCAGTCTGCTCTGTAAAATTAGTGTCTATAGTACATAAGCGGTGTAAAAATGGGATAGACTTGTGGCATTCCTGGATGTCCTTTTATCATTAACCTTCCTACTGAACAGACTGCCATTGCAAATTACCGGCAATTGAAAAATGCTGCTGATGTACATGTGACTGCAGCTGTGTTCCTCTCTGGCCACCAGAAGCCATTACATCGGTCACCATCCAGCCCTCCATCGCCACAGTACAGGAGGGCAATTTGCTGGACCTCACGTGTATTGTCCCTGGAACCTCTTCAGCCTCAGTCGTCTGGCAAAGGGCAGGAAGGCCCTTATCCTCCAATCATCAGGTGCGATTAAACATTCACACCCACGCAAGTATACGTCCATTCCAGTGGCAGCTGCTAGGCTTTCAAAGAGGGGAAGATCACATTAGGCCTTCATCATAAATTTCATTACGTTATTTAAACATGAATTCTGCCCTCCGTTCCTTTTGCAGAATATGCAAATTGGTCGTCTTTTCCAGGGACTTAACCAGTTTCCTCTCAATGGCCAGGCGAGCAGGGTTTCTCAAACCATCTTGCCCTTTCGTGTTGCGGGTGTATGACTTGACCCGTTTTAAATAGAACACTTATCCAGATCCCCAAAACCCACGTTCGACCAAACAACACATCCCATTCCCTGAGAAGGTTTCATCAAGAGGCTAACAGTACATTTTCTTTGTCACACCACGTCCAGTCAGCCAGTTCACATTCTCATACCAGGAGACCTAAAAAGACCTGTTATTTTTCCCTGATTTTTGCGCCAAATCAGTCTTGGGCTTTGGTCTGCCCTGCTGTTTATTTCTGAGTCTCTGATTGTAAGGAAGACTATTAAATGGCTTTGCCAAAAGCAGGTCAACGCTATTGGCACCGTCTGCCATTATGCACAGCCTGCTAGCTGGCTAATTTCTCCTTCCACGAGCTGCTTTAATTATATGAATGAACTAACTTTACAATGCTGAAACAAGGAGCAAAGTCAAGAACGCTATAATATTGTTTCTTTTTATTTATTAAAATGATTTGTTCAAACAAAAATGGCTTATATCACCAACAAACAACACAGAGTGCAGCAGTTTGTCTTACGACTTCACCTGTAAATCCGTATGGAACTGAACTCGAATCTCTGTAGTGCCGATGTATACTTATAACATGCTGTCACTGAAAAAGGGGTTCTGCCCTTTTTGACAGCTCCTCCAATCATCATGCTGAATCCCAGCATCCCGGCCCGCCCACTGCTCCAATCGTCGTGAAGTTAAACACGTTCTAGTGCCCTTTTATTAAAACCTATATAAATACAACAGTGCAAATATGAGCATTTTTTCTGACATATTAGAAGAAGCGGAGCAGCCGCCACTGGCCCATTCTCCTTTCATCCACTATGTGTGTTTTATAGCTACATGTCCTAGTTGTCCACAGTATCAGCCAGCCATGTCCAGCACATTTTCTCTAGAGACTTATGTCTAAAATTACATGTTACAGGTGACTTTACAATACTAGGCCACACCAAAGTGCATAACCTAATTCTAAAAAAGTGCATGATATATTACATTATGAACCACCTGAAAACAAAAAACTTTCTGCTAATCACAAAATGTACTGATAAATTTCCCATGGGAAATAGATTTGTCTTTCTCTGAAAGCACAATATTTGTTGTTAAATAAGTTGATCGCCAATGTCTAGAGCTTAGTTTTCTAAACCTGTGCTAGTTTGGCTAACTGCATTAGAATAATTGACAATAGTTCCTTTAACAGCGAAAAAGGTCCAGAGTTGTGGCTGAATATGTTGACCAAAATACATGCTTACACCTGGTACCAGGTCCATGGCAGTGTGCTGCGGATCCTCCGGGCCTCTGCGGACGACGCCGGGGAGTACACCTGCCGGGTCGAAGGTGGTCCGGCGCACCAGCAGGCTTCTGTGACTGTATCTGTGACCTCAAGCACATCGCGTAAGTGGGGCGAGAAGAGAGGCTGTGCTTTATACCCCAGGACTGCACATGCAACCTAAATAGTCTACCTCCACTTTTCTGGACAATCATTTAAGACCGTTATGTCAATACTGTATAGTGCCATAAACAAAGCAAAGATTGGACACTGGTCCCAGCTGAAAGCTGATTGGCTCCTAGAGTGTCCTCTCCTCTGTCACTCACTGATTCAAAACATACAATTGGCTAATGATATGGTTGGCCCGTCTTATGCCCCCCACTATAAATATCCATGTATCCATTCATGGCACTCAGAGCTGGGAACAATCAGGGAGAGATGATGTGTACGTCATGCTTCTTAATATGCAGCAGGGGACGCTAACCATTGCGTGACACCTTTTTTAATTGGGGGCAGGCCTGCAGACACCCATTATCTCCATCGAGCCACATAGTACCGCAGTGCGACCGGGTGAAGCAGCCAGCTTCAGGTGCTACATCTACAGCGGGGCTCAGCCTGTCCACCTGGAGTGGAAGCTGGCAGGCAACCAGCCATTGCCAGGTGAGTCAGTATCATTTTCACTTTTGTATCTGATATATGTATTATATTATAGGCTTTATTAGTTTTGTATCTTTATGTCAGATTAAGAAATCCAATTAAACGCCTGCCCGGTTGATTCATTCGGTAGGAGTTGACAGCCAATAAACTTCTGGGAAGATTTCTCTTGCAGAGTCTCTAACCAATGTGGCTTCAGCAGAAACAATGATTTTGCACCAAAATAAGTATTATGATACAGTGCAGACATACTAACAAGCAACTAAAATACAAAATAAGGATAGGTTTTTGCATAAGACCCCATATATAATGAACTGACATGATCAAAATATGACCTGATCAGCACACTGCTGTTTGAGCCGGAGTCCCTTTCCCCCAAAACCGTGACACAAGAACTACCTCTGAACACGTGACAGTAAATCTTGAAGTCCTCTGAAAATTTATCTGCTCATGAGGTGTCAGCCACTGTAAAGCAAAAATTATAGGCTTTTTTCCCACTTATTTTTTTTCATAACAGTGAAGAGGATGAATCTTCCTCAACTGTGTTGTTTGTTATTTCCAGACAATGTAAAGGTTGCACCTGACAACTCAGTCATCACCATCACTAATGCTGAGCCAAGGAACCAGGGCCCCTACCACTGTGTGGCCAGTAACCGCTTTGGAATTACCCGAAGTATTGCCTCCCTGATTGTCAAAGGTGATCACACATTTGATTTTGACAATTACAAGGCCTAATCGATGCAGATGCCATTGAGATGACCACAGCAATATATATATATAACTGGAATCACATTCCGGTGTGGCTATGTACTTGAAAAGCAGTTATAAAAGATGTATGGATGGATCTATCGACCGATCGATCAATTTAGACAATATGTAACCTTGTAAATCACAGATTCCCCCAAAGTGACGGTGACCCCCGAAGGTCCAGTTCGGGTGTGGGTTGGTCAACCCATCAATCTGGAGTGTCAAGCCAGGGGAGATCCACGCCCATCTGTTAGCTGGCATCGAATGGACAACAGCCATAGGATTGTCCTGAACAGTCCTGTGCCAATGGAGTCAAATGCAGTGATGCAGGTCGGTCTGGTGTCTGTGGATATATACATGGCTGTCATCTCTTCCGCTGGATAATGATTATTACTAACAAATGAAATACAGTGTATGCTATTCTTTGTAGAAATGGTGGCCTCTTCTCTGTTCTAAATTCTATATTTTGTTCTGTCAAATGAAGTTGGCCTCATATTTAGCCAGATATAATTGGCCATCATTTTCTCAACTAGGAAATGTATTTGTAGAATACAGCAACAATAACCTTTATAGGCCTTGTAGAACTGAGCTAAACTCGATAGAACTTAAGTTGATTATTGCTTGATTAGCACTTGCAGAGAAGCTTCTCAACCAGGTTTTTATCCAAGCATTGGCTTGAGTAGCAGCGGGCAACCAACTAAACAAATGTTTATTGATGTGACACTAGACAGAGTTTAAGAAACAGCGGAAGATGTTGGGCATTAGGAAGGGCCACAGAATCCGTGTCTCTTCCCCCAGGTGCTGGTAGCCCGCCCAGAGGATGCTGGTACCTACATTTGCACAGCACAGAGCAGTGAGGGAACCTCTGAAGCCAGGGTGGAGGTGATCATTGAAGGTGGCCCACAGGTGCCTTCTTTCCCCATAGCTTCTGTGCCTGAGCCATTGATGGTGGTAAAGGAAGGTCAGACTGTCACACTGCACTGCAACGCCCAAGGTAGTAACCATCTCCAAGACATAGCATTTTTCAGCTGCCATGCTAATTTTAATTTAATAGCTTTTAAATAATCTTTAGGATACCCGACTCCCACCATCACATGGTCTAAGCTTCGTGCGCCACTCCCTTGGAGGCACAGTGTGGTCAACAACACCTTGGTGCTAACCAGTGTTGGGCGCCAGGACTCTGGCCAGTATATCTGCAATGCCACCAACAACCTGGGAGTCTCTGAGGTCGTCATCATGCTAGATGTGGAAAGTGAGTTTTACCAGATGGCTTCTCACGATAATTAAATTAATGGTCATAAAAAGCATCACACAGGAATAACATGTTCATTCCCTTAACATTTCATAAAACATCTAACCTCAGTAACTATAGCTATATAAAATGGTTTTTAACTTACTTATTCAAAGTTATACTTCTATAGTATAGAACTGTACTCAAATGCATCATTCGAGATGTTCTATATATGCGCCACGGAATTGATTGAGATTTGCTTCCAGACTGAGTTTCATTTCAGATTTTTTGCCAACCATTTTCCCAACCCTTTGTTCTTGAAACAGCTCCCCCCTATGCTACCACTCTACCGGATGACCTGTCTGTCCGGGTGGGTGAAGTGATCCGGCTACAATGTTTGTCACATGGGACGCCACCTCTGACCTTCCGCTGGACTAAGGTCAATGGCAGCATGTCAGCGAGAGCTGAGGTGCGGGTTGGGAACCTCCAGATCAATCTGGCCACAGCGGATGATGCTGGCACCTACATGTGCGTCGTTAGCAACAAAGTTGGATCCAGTGAGGCGTTAGCAAAAGTCACTGTTAGATGTGAGTCAACCCAACATTTTTCTCATTCTAGCTGAACTATGCTCTAACGTAAGTGATGTGTTTAAACCCTAAGTTATTCTGCTTGACTTCTATTTAGCTAGCCAATGCTCCACCTAGAGCTTATACCATTTTAAGATTTCATCATAATCTTGAGTCCCACGTTGTATCATGCAAAATGTGGGTGTTCAAACGGAACTGTATCCATCCTCGTCTTAATTTGTGGTTTGAGCGTGATAATCTTGCTGTTTCAGTCTGAGTGACACACCCCACCCCTTAGCACCCTTAGAGGTGCGCGTGTACCCACAGGTAGAAGTGAAAGCACCAGGAAGTGCTGTAGAGTTCACTTGCTCAGCAAATGGCGGCATCCAGACTGTCATTGAGTGGCTGAAGGAGGGAGGCTCCTTGCCTGCTAACCATCACATCAAGGATGGCATGCTGAGGTGAGGGTGTGTCACCACAGCGCGTATTGAGTGTGCAGATGTGGATAATGGTATGTATTATATTCTCCTTATGATTTTTGGGGATGTATCCTTAGGATTGAGAACCTGGAGAAGAGTAACGCTGGCATATACATCTGCAGAGCCACGAGTCGGTATGGGCAGGCTCAGGACAGCGCCAAGCTCACCATACAAGGTCTCTTCTTCAGTGACGAACATTGACCTCTTTCATAGACTGTCATGATTTGGAAAGACAAACTATGTGTCCAATTCTATTGAATGTCATTCCTGACACTCCCCTCCTGCTACCCCCAGCATTGCCCAAAGTGATGATCAACATACGGACCTCAGTGCAGACAGTAATGCTGGGCAGCTCTGTGGAGTTTGAGTGCCATGCTACTGGCGACCCCGAGCCCACCGTACAGTGGAGCAAAGTGGATAGCACGTTGCTCTCTCATGTGGTGGTGAAAGGTGGCATACTGAAGATCAACAGGGTGACGGAGGCCGATGCTGGGAAGTACCGCTGCACCGCCACCAATAATGTGGGCTCAGTGCAGTCTGAGGTGGTACTCAATGTGCAGAGTAAGTAAATGTTACCTGCTTTAACAATCATCTTAACAACAGCTGTTATTCGGTACTCACGTGGAGTATTTAAGAGTAGTAAAATTACTCTTAAGAGTAAGAGCAGTCATTAGCTACCAAACTGCTTGGTTGTCTGGTTGTAATGTCGCTAGCTTGTTGCGTTTTGTCTCTGAAGCCCTTCCTCAGATCACTGCCCAACCTGAAGTAAGAGAGGTGACAGTGGGGTCCACTGCCGTCTTCCCCTGCATGGCCTCGGGTTATCCTCTTCCACAGATCACATGGACTAAGGTGACCCCTCAAGATTTTGTGTGGCAGCTTTAGCACGGCTTGTCAGCTCAGGATCTTTTCACGTTTTATTTTAATTCGTTAACATTAATCCTCTTTCAGACTTCAGATCGGTTCTGTGTCATCTCTATTAAATTAGGTTTAGGTCATATGCTTGACTTGCTTCAAATCACCACAATACATAATGTTGTGCTGAAAACTCCATGCTAAATTCATACCCTCTTCTTGTAGCTGGAGGGACCACTTGCTCCAAAAGCTTCTCAAGAAGGCCATGTCTTGACTATCACCAATGTCACCTATGAGGACTCGGGAACATATGTGTGTACTGCCTCTAATAAGCAAGGAAAAGTCCAGGCCTTTTCGATGCTGAAAGTTCATGGTAAGACCCAGCATGGAGGACTGGGGCTGCCTGAAATGATTAATGACAAGCTTTGTTTCAAGTTTCCAAACCATATGTCTGATCTTTTCATTCCATCAGAGAGAATTATGCCCTATTTCACCCAGACTCCACTATCCTATCTTACCCTGCCCACCATAAAGAATTCATACAAAGCTTTCAATATCAAGATCACCTTCCGGCCAGACAATGTTGATGGTAAGATTTCCTAATTTGATATCTGGAGTTTTTGTCTCTGTCTAAAGTAACTTAATACATTTTAAAGCTATATCCTTATCAAGTAGGACCTCCCTCCAAAGCACACAGATCAAGACTTTTGATCATATCTTTGCTCTTTTGTTAACTTGGCCTCAAATACTTGTGTCTAAGTATGGCCTTTTCAGTAATTAAAATTTAACTTCATTAACTGTCATCGAGGCCTTTGTAGAACACAGGTCGCCTGATGTCAGTTGTCTGCTTTATGTTCACGTGCTGTCATACCTCTGTTCCTTCTATCTCCTCGCTGATGACAAGGCGTCATTCTGTATGCCGGTGAGTTGGAAACGAGTCAGGTTGCCTTGAGTCTGACTTGGGCGTGGCTTTCACCCATGCTCTGGGTCCTTGTGGGACCAGGCATGTGTAACCTGCCAAGTAGCACGTCCTGATCGAGATGATCAGCCAGGTCACTGCAGGTTTACAAAAAGACTGGCTCGTACTGCTCTGAGGGCTGAATGGTCTTTTGGACCACTTTGCTTAAGGCTTTGCAATGGAGGAGTGAAAAATCCAAACAAAAATATATATTCCACCAATTCGGAATGTGCTGTGTTTCCCAGGAAAGTTTGTTTTACTTCTAAGAAGATGCCTTTATAGGGAATGGCACTGGGAATGGATATGTGGTTGTGAAGTGTATATGGTGTTCAGCAGAGTATCCATGACGACACATCACATTTCTTGCATTGGTTGACGCTGCAAAAAAATTTAAGTCTTCTAAGGTGCCTCCTTTTGAGACACCAGCAAATATAAAAAGACCAGATAAACCACTATTAGCATTCCTTTAAAAACGGAAATGTGGTCTGTTCAGCTGACCTCTTTTAAGAACAAAATAGACTTGATTCTTTTAGATTGTAGGTGGCATGGTTTCAGACGCCCGCTTCTTTGCCCACGTTTGTGGCCCAAGCATGCAGCCTGTGTGAAGAGCCTGTGTTGGCACATAGCAGGGAAGGATCACCTTGCTGGCTGCACCTAACCTGGCTTGGCCCTTGGATCTTCAGCAGCATGGCACTTGCCCCCTAAGTAAGGCTAGCTTTTCGCTGTTAATCAGCCCCCTCAAGAACTCTTTCCATCCATCTTCTAGGCATGGTTCTCTACAATGGGCAGAAGAGGATCACAGGTGCCGACTTCATCTCGCTTGGTCTTGTTGGTGGCCGTCCTGAGTTCAGGTGAGCAGTTGGCCATGGCCGTTGCCATAAGAATCATTACAGCTGCTGTAGGAGTTTCATATTTCTCATCCCAAACAATAGCATGGCTGGTTTGCTGTGACTTTAATACACCCAACCTATAATAATAGTGTTGCAAACACCATTGGTTTTGTGCATTGGTCTTTGTGCATTTGTAATTTTGAAGAGCTCCTGCTCTCATCCTAACTTACTCTTCTTACTAGTCACTCACAGGAAGCTCAGCCTAGAGAAGCTTATGCCTACTTGACTCCTCACTGTGATGACTCTGTCATGAACTGTTTGCCTTGCATATACGTCACACTGGGCTAAAGCATCTGCCAAATAAACAAATGTAAATGATTTAACTGTGAGGAAAAAACACCATCTGTACACTCAGTGATTATTTGCAAAAAAAAATGTGTATATATGGTAATTTATTTGCCCTCACTCTGTGCTGCTGTTTCTAGGTTTGATGTAGGCTCAGGTATGGCCACTATACGCTTCCCCACTCCCATCAAGCTAGGCGAGTTCCACACAGTGGAGCTGTACCGAAATGCCACCCAAGGGGCCATTATCGTAGATGGGCAAGGTCCAATCAATGGCAGCTCACAGGTACAGTGCATCCCATCCTATTTTAATGCAGTGTTCTTGAAGTTTTGATAAAATGTCAGATTTTTAGAAGTAAATAATGTGTAATTTTACAAAAGCCATATTAGAGTTCTTCATGAAATCGTTGGGTATAGCAAAATCATCCATGCTAATGGTCAAAATTGGGGAAACATTTCCAATTTGTACAGATTGCAGAACTTTATTCCAGTTACTCCAGTTACTTATTTAATTGCCCAATGTATGTAACATTCTTTGATTTATAAATATTGCCGTCAATATGTGTGTAGTTTTTTCTACTTAACACCAAAAAGGCTATGTGTTTCCACAATTTTGGCCACTAGTGTACATCAAAGTCAAATAACATAAATTATGCTTGTCATCATTTAAGAACTTTTGAAATAAAATGGTGAATGAATTAACAATGATAGTGTGCTTATTTGTGTCTTTGCTTGCTTTCTGCCATCTCACACAGGGCAAATTCCAAGGACTGGATCTGAATGAGGAACTCCATGTGGGTGGTCACCCAAACTACAGTATTGTTTCTAAAACCACTGGCCTTAAGAATGGATTTGTAGGTACGGATCATCCTTTTCATTTACTACAATTTCTGCACAATACATTTGCAACAATGACCACATAGGGGATGTTGTCTCTTTGATATATGTGGATCCATTAAATGACTTTGATGGCAAGATGCTAGAATTGTCTTGTCTCCTGCACAGGCTGTATCCGTCAACTCATCATCCAGGGGGATGAGGTGATTTTCAAAGACCTGGACCGTAGCTCCACAGGAGTCTCAAACTGCCCCACCTGCAAAGACCGGCCATGTCAGGTAACCTCAGCTATTTGTTCACATTGGCTGCCTCCAAAGTTCCACACCAGTGTTTCTGAACCTAGTGTACATCCTTCATCTTAGCATGAAGCATCACACAACATTTTTATCCTCAAAATGTGTTTCTGCATGTTTAATTTTTTCTTGAGTTTTCAGGCTCAGATTTGCTGTGGTATAAATCTTGCTTATCAAACAACATGCAACTTTAAAATTGATGTCTTGTTTATGACAGACTTGTTGACAATATCTTGATCTGGTTGTGAATGCTTGGATGATTTGTGGTTTCTCCACGGTGGGTTTAATTTCTCAATTGTGTGATGCCTCTCTTTTCCTATAATCTCCTGTGACATTCCTTGCCTGAATGGTATTGTTGACCCCATGCAGTTTTGATGACTGCCGTTGCTATGCCATCGTTCTTTACTGTAGAATGGAGGAGTCTGCCACAACTCAGAGACCAGCAACTACAAATGTGAATGTGTGCGCGGATTCACTGGCAGCAACTGCGAGCACCACTCCTCTATGCACTGCCACCCAGGTGCCACTGTCTGCTGTATTTATTAGACCTTTAGTTCCACACGATGCAGAAACCAGTAGAGTGATACTCAGTGATACTCTTGATATGTATAACGCAGCATTTTTAGAACGCTGCAGTATAGTTCTGTTTATGAAATAGTGATAGAGTAGTATGAAGTATACAGGGACGTTTAGATAAGGTGAGGCACCTCAAGAATTAAGTTCCCAAACACATATGATATAAGATTAAAAGTTTTTTTTCATATTAATGTATATGTGGCATGATTTCAGTAGTAGGTAACAGACACAACAGCATTAATTAGCAGGAGGCAGCTTGTGACGCCCAAACCATCTTTATACCCTACAGAGGCCTGTGGACCCGATGCCACTTGCATCAACAACCCAAGTGGCCGAGGCTATGACTGCCGCTGCCACCTGGGCAAGTTTGGGGAGAAGTGTATGCATGGTAAGTGCTGCTGAAGTTGGCTTTACTACGGGTCCCTTCAGAATTCTGTGTCCTCAGAACCAACAGAGACATTATTTGATGTGACTCAAAATGTTGCTATTCCAGACAGTGTAGGGAATTAGAATGAAAAGGACATTGGTGATTGTCCTATTTTTGCTACAGGCACCTTGGTGACCACGCCCCTGTTCAATGGCAAGGACTCCTTCATTACATACCCACCACTCACCAACATCCACAACGACCTGCGTATAGACTTGGAGTTCAAGCCGATGGAAGCCAACGGGCTGATGTTCTTCAGTGGGGGGAAGAAGATGAAGGTTGAGGACTTTGTGTCTTTGGCAATGGTGGACAACCACGTCGAATTCCGCTATGAGTTGGGGACGGGTGAGTGTTTGTCAGAGCTCCTGTGATGTCACTGTGGCACCGTATGAGGGCATTAAGCAGTCGTTCTAGGGGCTTTCAGAACATCCCAAGAAGGTCTCAGCTTCCGAGTCACTTAATTACGAATTAATGATGAAGATTTGGTGAAATATGCATGTATGTAAACCCCCTTGCATATGCATTCAGTAATCATTGAATACTTCTACTTAAGTGTATCCACATAGATTTTGCATGTTTTTTGCACAATTATTAAGAGCAATTATAAGAAGAAACTCTTAAATTTTTCATTATGTCCTTGAGCCTTGTTTCTATTGTGATTAACTTCATATTCATATAACCCAACATATTCTGTTGAACCTACTGAAACCCTAGAGCACAGTTTTTTATCTTAGCATATTGCTCTCCAATATGACGCTCTTCCATCACCCGACTCGTCACAGGCATGGCCGTGCTGCGTAGCCGTGATCCCGTCAAACTGGGCCAGTGGCACCAAATTGAAGCCGAACGCATCGACAGGAATGGCTCTCTGAAGGTGGACCAAGCCCGTGCAGTGCAGCGGTCATCCCCGGGAAAAGCCCAGGGCCTAAACATCTACACTCCCATGTACCTGGGGGGCGTACCTAGTATGGACATCCTGCCAAAACCTGCCAACATCAGCATGCTGTTTAAGGGCTGCATCGGGGAGGTATGTTACATCGCTCCACAGTAACATCATATGATCTCTTGTTAGCACCATCCATGCAGGGGCGATTCTAGGTTTTTTTTCCCTAGATAAGAGGGGCCATTATTCATACAGAGGACCTATCCTTATCTTTAGCCAATGAAATGCTTTAAATAGGCAAGTGTCAGGGGATGGGAGAATCCAAGGGCCAATTGGCTTTCAGCTGGGGTTATTGCCCCTGTGGCCCCACCCCTGTATATGCCCTTCATGCGTTCATGCATGACCCTACTCGCTGTGTATCACATTATTAACTTATTTACACACCAGATGCCTTTCTCGTTGGTAATATACATGAATGTTTGAAAATGATAATGGTTAGTCAGAGAATTGAAAAGATCACATTTAAAAACGACTTCAAACAAGGTAAAAACTACTGTGAATTGTCCTCTCACGTCCGTTAAGAGTTAAATTCCGATAACCCAGTCGAACTGGGCGGTAAACAAGCTGAGCTCCAACGTGAAAGCCGTGGTTCTGATCCTCTGGCTGCTGTGTCCCTACCCCCGGCCCAGGTTTCCATCAATGGGAAGAAGGTGGACCTGTCTTACAGCTTCACAGAGAACCAGTCCATCTCGCAGTGCGTGGATGCCAACCCCTGCGAGCGCCGGCCCTGCCGGAATGGCGGCACCTGCCTCTACAGTACAGAGTATGAGTTCCAGTGCCTCTGTCTGGATGGTTTTGAGGGTGAGTTCCAGAATGTTTGAGAGGAACTACCATACACTTCATACATGTATATTTCAGTAGAAAATACTATAATTGTAGACTGTGGTAGAAAGCCAAAGTTAGCCTTTCCTCCAAAGCGTAAAAGTAAGAAATTCCCAAAGCACATTGTCTGCCTTGATTCAGCTCCCCATCCTTGCAGGGGAGCTCTGTGAGGTGGTCAAAGATACATGTCAACACAACTCCGAGTGCCAGAATGGGGGCCGTTGCCTTGCCAACCACTGTGTATGCTCCTCTGGTTTCACCGGCCTCTTCTGTGAAACGAGTGAGTATTACCCCACCCTCTGAGCCTCCACCGCCAAAGTGGGGTCTTCCCGGAACTAACATACATCATAACAATCCTTATTCAGTATATGTCAGAGAATGAAAATTGCACAGGAAAACAAAGTAAATGAAAGCGCAACGGACAGTCAGCTGTTGTACTTGGTAGTACTTAGTATTCTTGGATACAGCCATAAATGAAAACACAGAAAGTGACTGAGGAGTGTGTTATGAAAGAAGATGCCTGGTGATGGGTTGTGCGTGAGTTCTGCAGATGGAGGCCCACCATTTGAGGGAGGTGCCCTGGGCCCAAGGGGGTCCCAGGAGAGGCCCCACGTAGGATGGGTTACTTGTCTTGTAGGTTTGATAAAAGTTATTTTGTCCCTGCGCAGACGTCCTGTTGCATGCTGTCGACTTAAGCTGTGCGCCGTCCCAATCGATCCCTGACGTAATGACATAATGTCTCTCCCATTCGCTTTAACCACTATATTCCACACACACAGGACACTCTCTGAGCTTCCCCGACGCCATGTGGGATTTGGAGGGTAGCGGGGGGAATGGTACAGTATCCTGTCGTTGAGCTTGATACCCTTTGATTAACGGGAGGAATGTTGAGAATAGGTCACCTGCCTGCCTAACCGCCATCAGTCGGCACTCTATTGTATCTGTACTTGGGAGTCCTTGTCTTTCTTTGTGGATTTGCACGGAAATGGGGAATTCTACATAACATCTATAGAGGGGTGTCCCATTGTGGTCTGCACCGATTTATTATCGGGACAGTTCAGTCTCTTCCAAACCGCCAAAATGTAGAATTCCCCTTTCAATCCCCCCAGAGCCACACCTCAAGTCTGTGGCATAACTACTCACCCCAACATGTTATCCCTTTGTCGTTTTTTGAAACTGTCTGCTTGAGAAAAAAAAAAAAAAAAGAAAATCGACTGTCATTCTCCGTCGTCAGTGTCGTTGGAAGCTGAATTGTTGATATGCATTATGATTCTCCGCCTGACTAAACCACTAAAACGTATTTCGAAACGTATAGCTGCATCTACAGCGCCCATGTGATTTTCGGATTCCTTCAGGTATTCCTGTATGTATGCATGTACACTGTTTGTCAAAAATTCCTTCTTTTACTATTAACACATTTGTTAATATACATTTGTGGAACCTTTAGAGACTTGAATTGCAACCAATGAATTCAGAGATCTTCACAAAGTGATATTATTTTTATATGTAAAATTTAACCGACATTTCAAAATATTTTCTGTACATAATTAATTACAACAATAATTGTTATTTGTGCTACACTGACATGCTTCATATGAAAATATATCATAATTATACAGTGGTACCTTGGAACACGAACTTAATTCATTCCAGAACGCTGGTGGAGTGGTGATTTGGTTCGAGGTTCAAGTTAAATTTTTCCTAAGAAATTATGTAAATTTAAATGTAAATTTAATCTGTTCCAGACCCCCAAATGATTGCCTGTTTCTGCCTAATCTAATTAATGATAAAAACCCTTAAAAATCAATGTAAAAGTAATAGACACATGAAAGCGCTCACATACAAAAGCAATAAACATGAAATAAAATCTATGAGTACATTACCTGTATTGTGGTGAGCTGATGATAAAGTGGAAGTGGTGGGTGGAGAGGAAGAGCGGTGGACCTCCCGGTCCATGCAAGCTTTAGCAGTTCTGTTCCGTTCTGTCGTGTTCTGGGTTTTCGGGTGAGTGGCAGATATATTTTTCTTGACCCACACGAGTTTTACCAAGAATAGTCAAGTTCCAGGATTTAGGTTGAAGTACAAGTCAAAAAAAATTTGACAGACCTGTTCAATGCCTGAGTTAAGAGGCGTTTGAGTTCCAAGGTTCTGCTGTATGCACGCGTATATAATATCAGCCTTTTTTTCTGTGCTCTCAGGAGAAGTTAAAGGTGCGCAATACAAAGCAGCCCTGGTCTAATTACTCTGAGTACGGAAAATAGCAGCAGATCGACACAGGAGTAGAGTCAGTGCTTTATGTGTTCCTTTTACAGATTCTCCCGCTGAATATGCAGCCTATTTCCATGACAATGGGTACCTAGCACTACCTAAGTCGGTCTTCCCACGAAGGTAAGGTATTGATTAAAACACATTACATTCATCGTACATCTATCACCAACTCTGAGAATGAGATTATTTTTTTCTTGTAGGTTCATGTCAATCAGAATAAAGATTTCTGCCTGTGTTTTGCTAGTGAACTTTCGACTTTTGCTATTTTCAATTTCACAAGATAAACTAAATAAGCAGAACGGTAAACTGGTGAGTAGATGGATACGCAGTTTGCTCACGGACGTAATCGGATCAGTTTCAGCAACACTGCAGAATTCCTGCAGGTTTAACTGAGTCTGGGAAAGAAATGTCTCTTTAAATGACAGCCTCTGTAGTCAGCATTGTCCTCCGTCAGGGTTATTCACCGTTTCTTTTGTTTCAGCTCTCTCGATGCTCCTGAGGTCATTGAGCTGGAGATCCGGACAGCTTCCTCAGAAGGCCTGATACTGTGGCAGGGAGTGGTAGGTCTACGGGATCTGGAGAATGCAGTGAACCTGGGGGCATCAGCATCACGCCACCTTTAACGCCTTTCACTGTGCCTTGCTTGCAAACATACAGACCAATTGCACTCAGCATCTGTGCAAATCTTGCCGTAATATAATTTGTATATAAGTTCACAACTTCTTTACCTTTATAAAACAACAACAATATAATTATTATTATTATTATTAATAATAATAATAATAATAATAATAATAGTAAACCATTGCTACAGAGAATTATTATTTTATTGGAAAAAATGTATTTTGTTTTTGAATGTTTTTTGTAGAGTAAAATGATTCATATACTATGATATATGAAGCATTATCATATCAGCTTTCAATTTCAGAAATTATTAATCTTCATTCCTGCTGATCTTATCAAAACTCAGATCTGCTTAGCATGTTGAAGCTGCAGTCTTGCATGTGACACTTTGATCCCACCGTTTGCTCTCTAGTCGCATGTTGCCCGGTTGGCTTTGATGCACTAATTCACCTTCCCTCTTTCCCAGGAGCGGAACAGAGCTTTTCCTAAGATGCATGCTAACCGAAAGGTATTCCCACCCTCTGATGCAGACTCCCCATCCTCATGCTTTGGGGGGGAGGGGGAGGAATGTTTAGTACTGTAATGTAGATGGCATGTTTTGAAACATGAAGTGTGTTGCAAGCAGCTTTGCCCTCAAGATCGTTGCCATGCTGCTATTATATTCATTCTGCTCAGAGCAGTTTAAAAACCAGTCTCACAGTGTCGCTTACTCATCTTGTTAACGCATTTTCTCTTCTTTATTTAATACTGCTTTTGTTTACGCCACACTTATGGCTTTGCACTTGCTTGGTGCCCTGATTCAGGTCCCTCCCATAGAAAATATGCGAAGAAAATGTTTCAGTTCTAATTAATTTAGCAACACATGCACGTTTGTCCAAACAAAATGTACAGTAGTAAATGATAGAAACGATAGAAATTAACCAAGAATCTATTTATAGACATTAAAAATACGTAATTGCTCATTGCGATGGGCAGTGGTGCCTTAAAGGTTAGGGAAGTGTAATTGTAATTGAAAGATTGCAGGTTCGAATCCCCGAGCAGAAAGGCACCACTGAGGTAGCCTGAGTAAGGTACCGCCCCCAAGCACTGCTCCCCGGGCGCTGAATTAGCTGCCCACTACAATGTTAAATGCAGAGGACATATTTTGTTGTTGTGCTCTGCATGCTGTGGTGTGTCAGCACTGATCACCGAATTTCAAAAGTACCATTTCCTGTTTAGGTTTTATGGCCTTGATGATGACACTTTGAGCGATGTGTTTATTACTTGACATGTACTTTGTTTATACGTTAGGTGCTGGTTCGATTGACCTCAGGCAAAACAACCAGCTGTACTCTGATGCGACAACTGTTTATAATATGGCTAAATTATTGCTGATCGTTATGTGTGCTGGTTGCTGCCCCTGAAAATGTTACGTTTTTCGAGAGCCCTATCGATTACTGCATATCTGCAGATCCAGTTACAATGGCCACAAAATTGCTTCTAGACTGAAATAAGACGAAACATTTCATGTTTTTTTATACAATTGAATTGTAGTGCTCTTCATAAACTTGCAAATACTTACAATGGATTTAATTCCCAGGAACTTGGAGATCAGGGAAAAGGGAAAGACTTCATTAGTCTTGCTTTACAAAATGGATGCCTTGTCTTCAGGTATAGTCTTTGAAAACGTGTAGAATTTTCCTATTGCCTCTTGCCTGTAAAACAGCATGTAGCTATTGTGCACATCTGTTTATTTTTGTTTGTTATATGGCGCATACACATATCCTATGAAGAAATGTTAAATTAGAATGGGACTAAGATAAACAATGCACACAAACATACACACTGGCCTCTTAATTAGGTACATCTGTTTAGCTACTTTATTTGGGACTATGAAGGTAATAGCTAATAAACTGGCCAGTGAGTGTATGAAACCCTCCAAACTGCAATATGTGACTCTGCCATTCATTAATGCCTGCAGAAAAGATTTGTTGTTCATATTTTTACCATAAATGGCTTCTACACGTTTGTGTTTCTGTATAAAGTCTGTACTCAAAGCAGCTGTGCGGTTTTTCTCTTGTTCACAGCTACCAGCTGGGAAGTGGGGAGGCCAAAATTACTTCCAAAGAGCCAATTAACAATGCTGACTGGCACATGATTAGAGCCGTGAGGTACACCACAAACCCTAGCAGTGTCTGAACTTCATCAGGATGCACTTTAAAATGCTTAAAACCTTTAAATGATCTGTTTTCATGCACAATTATAATGACCATAAAATAGAGTAAGACTAATTTGTGGAAAGAGTTTTAGTGTTGGTGTGGTTCGAGGGTACTTCCTGTAAAGGTATCAGTTTCTATGAGAAAAAATGTAATGAAAGTATTTTCAAACCTGTTGCACATAGCATATTTTAAATATAACACTTTATTTATGTAATATGTCATTTGAGCATGTCTGATCTTTTTATTAGTCAATAAATCAACATAGATCGATGACAGATTATATTTTCCAAACTGAGCTGTACCGCTTCCGCGGGATATGAATTATGGGCTGTATTATTTATACAACTATATTATTTATATAACCGTATCGTTTTCCATTTTGGCAGAACTGGCAAACAGGGCTACATCCAGGTTGATGGAGGACCCATTATCAGAGGATTGTCACGGGGCGAAAGTGTAATGGTGAACACGAAAGGCGATATCTATCTTGGTGAGGACACACTAATGGCCTAAAAAGGCTTGGCTTTAACAGCAATATAGTTTCCTGATTTTTTTTTTAATTGCTTTAATTCAGCTAAGGTGTTTCTTGGTCTCTATAGGTGATGATACAGAAGGCAGCTTTTTGAGCAATGTTGCCGGGTAGCTGCCAACCAGCTGAGAAAAGGGGCAACTCTAGGGTGATCACAGAAACTTGCCCACTGCCAATCAAAGTTTTTCAAATAGAAATTTGTTGCCCAATATCAATGGTAAAGTGCCTGAGCACCATTGGTCGGCAACATTGCCCAACGACTTTGCTGAAAACGTTGCCTGGTGTATCAGAACCCGCAGGCTCCCAAGGCTCGGGAATGTGTGAGTGACGTTTCTCTGGTGTTTTGCTAGGTGGTGCTCCAGACATGGTGGCACTTACAGGAGGAAAGTTCTCCACTGGGATCACAGGCTGCATAAGGAACTTGGTCCTGGCGAATACCTTGTCCTGGGACAGGCAGTTGCAGCCCATCGATATACTGGCCCACAGTGGAGGGGGCATCAGTGTTGAGCGGTGCTCATCATAGGCAGCAGAGCCCATTGACTTTGGAGGGAAAACAAATGCCATTCATATACATATACAAACACAAATATGGTGCTTTGCTGCTACCCAAAAGAAAACAAAATCACAAAAACAAAAGGATTGTCTTTTCTCTGTGTTGCATTAAAACAAAAAAAAAAAAAAAAGAAAAACACAAAATATTAACAAGTCTTTACAAAAATCTCCCTCAGTGTTATATCACCAGTGAAGGACTATTAAGCAAAAGATCGAGTTCAGCTTCAGTTTACATACTCATTTAACTTTTAGCCATGAAAAGAAAACAAAAACAGACCTTCTGTGACGGATCCATGTGGAGTTGGGAGATTTAACAGCACTGAATATTATTTATATACATATATATTTTTGTGGGGGGAGGGGGGATGCAAACTAACCATAACTTGCTCCTAGAGTGTATTCTGGGTTCTAATACTGTGTCCGAGGCTTGGTGGCCAAGTTGCGTTAATACTTGAAAATGTTTAGGCCTCCTCTGTTTATCATTTCTCTGCTTTTCTTTCCGGAGACCATTTGGGCGAGCATGCTCAAAGCTTTGTTACACGCAGGGTTCAAAGGTCACGGCTCAAGAGCAGTATCAAGACACAGCTCAGGTGAAGAAATTATGCCGAAGACGAGGTGAATACGGCGGCGCTTTCCGTTGCTCGTTTCTTTTGGGAAATCATCTGCCTTCCGTGCACATCAGCTCTTGTGCATTTATTTTTTTTTTTCCGGAAAGCAGCCAGTTTCGGAAAAATGGTGCTAATTATCGGCATAAAAAACATCATGTGGTCATTTTTAGCACTGTGCAAAAGCTGTGCTGAGATTGTTTTCAATCACCAAAGTTTTTAATTAAAAAAAAAAAAAAGTTTTCTCCCTGTATAGCCACCACTTCTGTTGTCTTTGAACAATTCATTGGATGAGCTCTTTCCTTAACCTTTTATCATCAACCGCATATCGATATTATTAAGCTGTTTGAGCTTCTGTCCAGCTCCTTCTAATCGCTGAAATCTTGTGGAATTGAGTGGATCTCAAATGCTTAGATGTGAGATGAATTGAATAGTTATGTAGCAGTTTTTTTACCTAGTTATTTTTATGTACAACCTGAAAATTCTTAAAAGGCCATTCATCTGTGTTCAGTTACAATCATGATACCTATCTGCTAGTCAGGTAAACCCATAGTCCAGACCTTTGTATTTGTCTAATTTTTTTAAGTGATAGAAGTGCCTTGTTTATACATTTTTTTACCCTCCCATCACACTACTGACCACCATCTGTCTCTTAAATTAGCACAATGTCTTTTGTTGTAATATGTGTTGTCCTGTGGGCGTTTCTTGGTCCACACCACCGGAGGGGTACTGCAGAGCTGCCTCAGGAAAGACACCATTTCAGTTCAGAGACATTTTCAGGGCTGGCTCTAGCCATAGGCGGAATAGCTTGCACTGCAGAGAAAGTGTCGTGGTCAGCAGTTTTCTTGGTGGGGGGGGAGGGGCACTCCCGAGGAATGCCTGGCCTAGAGCCCCCCGATAAGGTAGAGCCAGCCCTGGTCACTAGCCCGACTTTAGATTCTGCATGATAGGACTGGGTCCTAAGATGACACAGCATTGACCGTGTCAGCACACTGGATGGGACCGAACAAAGGAAAGGTCTTTACGTAGCAGGCAGACATGGCGTAGCGCGACAGTTTCACGAACTTCACCAGAGGCTCCCTCGAGCGTTCTCGCCAACCACAATTGCGTGGCAGTTCACTTCAGAACATCACCTACTTGTCACTTTTAAAAGCTTTACCTTTTTAAAAATAAATAAACAAGCACCATCAAAACAAAAGTATGTCATTTCTAATTTATTTTACTTTATTGCCATTTTCTGAGTTGATTCTGCCGTTTTCAGAATGACTTTTTTTGTCTTTGGATATTAGATGCATAATTGCTTCCCTCCCGGTTCTTCTCATTGAAAAGAAATCTTAGTTAATCAAAGTTCCCTAAATGATTTTTGCCCACTGTCCCTCCATCCATCCAAAGTCATACTGTAGAATAGTAACTGACAGGAAGATCCCAGCTTTGAATTGAGAATGAACCTTTTTATATAGTGACCTCAACAGTCATGTTATTTTTCAGATGCCTTTCTTACATGAACATGATGTTCTGTTCCCTTTTGATCTTGCTGAAATGTCCTTGTATGTCACAGTTCCTGTAATACATCACAGCACGCAATAATGCAGATATCTTTAGTTTCACTTGCTGAAATATTCACTTATTACACTATAATGTGAATTCACGTTTTTTTCTTACCATGCATAAAGAATATAAGCATATAAAGTCTGCTTTGACTTGTTACATCTTTTGTGGGCCGGCACAATATGGCATGTGCATGGTCAAGATGAAAAACTATTCATTTCCTGTGTAATAATAATTTAACAAATTAATCATCCAAGGGATTGTGCATTCTCCAAAATAAACCAAAATGTGTGAGTCAAATTCACAAAAATG
>JAABNX020000119.1:21898033-21909206 GCA_015163995.2 Mormyrus lacerda
TATTTTTCTAAACCGCAAGGTACGGCTTATACCGTAATGTCATGTCGATGCGTGCACCTCACATTTTAAGCGCGGATATCTTGACCGCAGTCATTTACCCCTGTGTGACAGTTGTACTACTTTGTAAATAGTCTGTAAAGTTTGCACTCTACCCCAAACCTTCTGATGCGGCTACGTTTATGTTTATAATAGAATAATGTAGATCTGCCGCAAGATTTCTTGCCTGGGCGTGAGAATCTGAAAGGCCGAGCGCAACGACAGATGTATGACTGGCGGCAGCCCTCATACTGCACCTTGTTACTTATGGTCCCAATATCATTAATTGGTTATAAGCTCATTTTGGGTCGCTATTATTAGCTCTAATGGAACTGTGAAATATGGACATTAGCGACAGGTCTCAAAAGGCATTTGGACAGGTTAAAAGGTTTGCATATAATATGCTAATACCGTGTGTATATTTGCACATTTTAGCTCATTAACGCGCCGTCTTGAATCCCCCTTTTATTTGTGTGCCCCGTCATTCCGCCATTTACCGTTATCGCCTTTTCCCAAACGTGTCGCAGCTATTTTCTTATTCCACATCACTTCGGAGTCCGCGTTTCACATCGCTCACATCGTACCATTACCCCTCCGAAATCGCTAGAAGGATGGGAGGCGTCATTTCCGGTAGAATATTCCATCGGATTTAATTTTGGCTTTAAAAGGGAAGTACAGCAAAATACAATACTGTCATTAAGATACAGTACCACAGTCTCCGGAGTTTTTTTATTGCAAAAGAATTTATTTAAGTGGCATTTTCTCCCGACCGTATATCACAAGTGTCAGTAACATATTAATTGCATCATTTTTGTTTCATTCCAAAATCCCTGAAGGTAAGTCTGGAGAATAAAATTTCTTATACACCGTCACATAAAAATTACTCGTTAACAACTATTTCATCTTGTTCTCACACTCATCCGTCTATTAATTTAATCTGGTATTCGGGACTTTTATTCTCGAATTATCTGTCAAGTCTGTCTCTTATTCTTGTTGCTTATTTGTATGAATATATTAAGATATTTTCTATTTCAGTGATGGGGGTTGAGAAGTTGTAGCTGTAGGTGGCCTTGCGGTGCTGAAGAGAGGGATTATTATGGCGCGGCGGCGGTTCTGCGCAGCAAACTTGCATAGTCGTCCTGGGCTTTTGTGCCGCTTCTGATGTCTGTAAAACTATCATGTACGATTTAATTATCGCTTTCCATGGCAGGCGACGTATCATTTTTCAACGAGACGTAAAATAGCATTTCATAAGTGATGTAGTTATTTTGTTATCGGTTTTTGAATCGACAGCCATGTCATTTGACCGTACCGACTTGTTTGTAATTTCAGTACTGCGTTGTTACTCTAAATACCTTTTTTATAAAAGAATAAAGCCAGTATTACTTTGTTCTGGTGTAGTGTTACATCGTCCGGTTAAGATGTCGTGATTACAAACCGTTTTATCCCTGCAAAAGCCTGTTATATAAGATTTATAGCTCCTTGGTTGTTTCCGGACGGAAAGTTGTAATATTCCTTTACTTTAGCAGTTGGGGGATTAACTGTGTTTGTGTATAACGCTAAACATCAGATTGATTATGTGACACAAAAATGCAGTAACAGTTACGTTACTAAGCGCCCCTGAAGTCAAAGCTGACAGGTATATCACGAAAATGGAAATGATGATGATGTTAAAATAATCGTCCAGTTTAATGTTATGTTTTGACCTGGTACATTAATTATTTAAAAGGATCATACAGGTTCTCAAGTTTTGAAGACAGGCAAGAGTGACATTTTACAGGATGCATTTTCATTGGTTGTTGTGTTTCATTTTACCTAGATACAATAATATTAATTTATGATTGGCTATTGTGTAGGCCGTTTTTTGTTTATCGGCCGGTTAGTGATAGAGTCTAGGACTCCAGCGGAGACGTGCTTGTTTCATAGTGAGGCGCTTCTGTACCGCGGTCTGAGAAATATTGTGCGCTGTGGCATATTAGCCTACAAATTATTTTTCCGTTTTACAGTGTGTGGCGGGAGTGCGTGACAAAAGACTGAAAAGAATGCGTGACACTTGAGAGCCCTGATCTTAACGCATAGGGAGACATTTGATTAGGAGTGAAAAAGAGCAGATTGGAAAAAGAGAAGAAATACAATCTGGCAAATTAGTTATTTACACTAGTTTTCACTGCTTTTCTAGTAAAACATACGCGAGCTACCTAGTTAGCTGTCAGATTCCCCATGATACAGCAATGCTTTTAATATAAATTAAACAAGATTTTAAAATAAATTAACGAGATTTGTTTTCTTCTTCTCTGGGGGGCTGGTGAAAGAGATGGCAGGTGCTGGGATATGGATGGTTTAGGGCAGCAGAGTAAAAGTAAAAAAAAAAAAAAAACAGCCTAGTTAGTAGTTGTTTTTGGTGTCACCATTGGGCAGAAGAGAATGGGTAGTTTCCTCGTCTGCTAATGTGTGTGAGGTCACTGCAAAGGTATGGTGTCGTGAAGGAAAGATAGGTGAAGGGACTGAAGTCAGGCTTTCATCACTTTCACCATCTTCTTAATATTTGTTTGAAAATATATTAAACTGCTTTTCAGACGCAGAGCCAAAAAGACACAGATGTGACCATGTTTATGCTGATTCCCCCCTCTGGTAAGTTTTTTCTGAATGTGGCTTTGATATCACGTTTTATTCTAGGCAATCTGCTTAAAATGATGTGTCCCAGCGATGGGGATACAGGTTAACTGATATCTTCTCCGTCCTTCAGAAAGGAAAACGGTTAAAGCCTAATTCAGGCTAGCAATATAAATTATCTCCCTAATTAGCCACTGGCATTCAGTGACAACCCCACGTCTTTCTGGCTTTCCTGGATTGGAGTTTCTTGACTCCTTATGTGGACTCAAGGTTGGTTGGTTGGTTACGAGCACGCATGGGCTCCGGGTCCATGTGTTCAGATGGCAGCATGTGTTTAAGACAGCTCCTCCTGCAACCCCAGTGGCAAAATAGGTTCTCTAGCTGTTAACAAATCAGTCCATGCTAACTAAAGATATTGACTTTTACCTGACATATTTCTGGGTTAAACCGCTAGTGTTATAACAAGCACATGAACCTGTTGCAGGCATTTTATCTAAAAGCGTAGCCTCTATTGCTTATTTTTTGAATTTAGGCATTGAAATGTATAAAGAATATGAAATAGTTTAGTGAAATTATGCTTTAATTCCCTTGTCTGACTATCTTGTTTATGCTCCAGACATGTTAACAGGTAACTTAAGAGACTGTAGCAGAATTCAGTGCCCAAACATTTCATTAATTATTCCTAAAATAGAAACCATCCATAATGCTTTACTGCTGATGGCTCAAGGCTGTTTTTATGCCACCCAACTGCCACAACTTTAACTATTAACTTTAAATGAATGTTATTGATATGCAAATGAACGCAGTTTTCTGTCCACACAAAGTGCAAAAGCCAAACTCACTCCTTGGTGACTGACTTACTGATAACTACTAGAAGGACTTTGCTTTATTTCATAATTCAAATAGCCCCGAGGCAGAAGATACCCGATTCGTTCAGTGTGCCTTGCTTTGGATGCTTTGACAGTACTGTAAGACTGTTTGTCATCACAGGCTTTTGTTTTTCTAGTAAACAGATTTTGTTGGCATTCCTGCCACCAAACTGTAAAGCAAAGATGTTTTGACGTAGTTGGTTGGCAGAGGTGGACAGTTTGGGTTCAGAAAGTACAAATCCAGACCAAGATTTTGTTTCAACCAAAGAGTTGAGTACTCTGTGAAGGTGACTCTTTAAGCTCAACTGATTGGCTGGAATAAAATTGTGGTCTGGATTTGTACTTTATGAACCCAAACTCTCCACCTCTGTTTGTTGGGGTCTCAGGAAATGCCTTTTTTGTATCAAAATATCCTGTTGCTTTACAGACTTGTGAAAATAAAATGTTTTTTTTCTGTACATTTTTTTGTACATTATTTACAAAAAATGTGCTTGGAAAAATTAAATCTATCTTTGAAATGAAGAAAATATTTTTGTCCTTTAACAAATTATTCTGCATAACACAGCTTCATAAACTGACAGGTTCAGCTCCTTTTTTATGGAACTGTATTGGTGGTTCAAGAACTATGCAAGATATATACCGACTTGCTATGTAAAGCCAAGGATTGTACTGTTGGCTTGTGTCTCATTCGATGTTTTCTTTCAGATGAAGAGTCTCTTGAACTCGACTGGCTATGGAATCGCGTGAAGTTCAGGGTGCAATAGTAGGAACCTGAATTTAAATCTTTCTAATGCATAGATGTCACAGTAGGTATACCCAAGCTACATGGGTTTCTGGACTAGACACATACCTATTGGCATCTGTGTACAACTGGTTTTAAATACGGTTCTTTGGATTCACCTTTCGTCTATGCGCTTGGGGTATTTTTCAAATTATACCTTGATCCCTCCAGTTCACTTGCCAACCTTGATTTCACCAAAAGCCTTTTTTAAAATGCTATACCATCAAAACAAAAGATGGGATCTTTTATGTGCCTTTGAAAGTACGACTTTTCTCAGGAATGATATTTGATCATTTAGTGTTCTTTATGAGTACTCGTTAGGTATGATTACTGAATGAGTATTCTGTTAGTTTCCTTCTAGGTATGTAAGAAATCGAACACAACATTTTTTTCCTGGTGATTAACATTGCTTTCATCTGCTATTAGGGTTATCTTCATTTAATTTTAATCTGTCATCAATGGTTAGAGGAACAGTGAATCTTGTGTACTCCCTGGTAAGGGTAGGGAGTGCAGCACAGTGCATCATCTACATTGATAGCCCTGCTGTTGCAGTTCTCTTAAGGTACTTTTTTAGCATTTCACAAATTATTTGAGACTTGCATAATGCACTATTTCCACGAATGCTAATATTTTCGTGGATCTGACATTGGTATTGGGTTTCTCAGCTGAGATTTTTTTTGTTTGTTTATTTGTTTGTTTTTTGCACTGGCCATAAATGGATAATCAACTCAAGGTGTGCCACCAATAGTCTTAAGGGGCAGAGTTTAAAAGACAAGCATTCAGAAAAGGTCATTTGACTTGCTGGAGCAGTTTTGTCAACTAGAGACAATTACCAAGGCAATCTTTAAACCACCCCTCCCCCAAAATCTTTGCTTACAGTTTCCAGCCTCGAAATTGTGCCAGGACTAAAGTCTCTTTGTGCCGGTTCATTAAAAAGCCTTCCCTCATTTCAAGGCCCAGTGAGACTTGTAGGAGGGGGGAGGTCATCAGGTCCTTCAGACTGCTGACTAAGTATAAATATGCAATGAATCACTTAAATTCTATGAATGAGGAGATGTCATAAGATATGCCATAAACATACCATTTAAAGCTACAATGCCTTAAGTTTTTTTTAATTCAGTTTAAAACATACACAAATAACAAATAATGAAAATCCTGAGAGTCAGTCTCTATAGTTGACCAATTTGCCTTTTGTCCATTATTAACATCTGTGAACTTTAAGGACATCATTTCTCAGTGTGAGGGTTTATTGATGCCGTGCGGGATATTTTACTCCTAAGTAAAGCTGCCAGTTTTATATGATTTCTTTTAACTTGACCTCAGTTTTCAGATTTGTATCTGAAATTGTTCTTTTTTTTGTTTGAGGTAAAAGTCTAAAAATATGTAATCGTAAATGCTAGACCTTAAGACGGCTAATGGTATTCAAATCGCATATGCTTATTTATTAAAATGTTTTACTTTAAAGAAAAATTATTTTAAAGTCTTTCAGAGGGTGGATGTCCAAAATGCTAAACTGTTGGTAAGTCTGGCCATTTTTCTTGCTATTGGTTTTAATTTTTGACTGCACTTTTTAAATCCCTCAGTTTCACATTTACTTATATGTGTGTGTATATAAATATATACACATACACAAAAATGCATATTTTACTCTATATACATTTTCCACATTGTGTATAATTATAGAAATATTAATATGCGTAGACAATCTTTGAACTGCACATTTATGGACGCGGCGTAGAAAATGCGGGACACCCGTGGTGTTTAGGGGCTTGTTTACGGTAACAGGGCCCTTCCCTCAGCATGGCATCCTGTAACTGTTCCTGCGTTAATGGTCATAATACTGAGTGATTTGGAGTAGGCAGGAGCATATGAGGGTTGTTCTCTTTGTCCTGCTTTCTTTTATTTGTTATATTTTAAAATCTTTTTTTTTCATCTAGCTAAGGCTTGTTTAGTCATGGTTCAGTTTTCCTCGATCGCCCTTGGAAGCCGCCGTTTGTGACTGGCTGTCTTCATTTGGTCTCAGATTTCTTCCAGCGTGCTAAGAAAGTCTTCCTGATCGAGCAGGCCAGCCGAGTCCAGCTGAAGGAGTTTGCCCGGAAGAATGCTGCCAATACCTTGTCTGTGACCAACTTGGTCATGGGAATGAGCTCCCTCCTCTGCAGCCTCAATGGGTGAGCAGGGTGGAGCAGGAGGTGTAGTGCAGGCTTAGCTGTCAGACCGCTCAAAGCTTGACTATAAGGTTTAAAGCATCTATGAAGTTACAGTAGAGTCTCGGTGAAGGAAAAGATTAATTGTGACTTCAGGTAGTACAAATTCCTTATTTGTTATGTTTTTTTTTTTGTTTCATCTTTCAGCCACCAATATGCTGCATGCTGGCTGGTTCTGATTGGTTATCTGCTGGACTTGGCCGACGGAGCAGTTGCTAGGCGACTGGATGCCTGCTCAGCACTAGGTGAGCGGGGTGTGTTTCGCTGCCAGGACCACGGGCACATTTCAGTCAGCCCTCTAACCGAGCTGTCATGGCTGACAAAGAGGGAGAGAGCTGTGTTGTGGCCAAGGTACATTTCTTTACGGGAGTAGCGTCAAGGAGCCTGCATAAAGTGAAAGAAAGCTGAGTTTATATTTTAATGGGGACTGCACACCATTATTTGTGAGCATGGTAAAGTGCCATTGTTTGAGTTTAGTATGAGGTTGAGATGATGTGAATATTTAAGAAAGTGGTAGCGCTGATGCTATTCCAGTTGCTGTTTGTGTGTGAATGGTCGTTTGTTCTATGTTGACCAGTTGGGCATCAGAAATATATCCGCCCTTGCTGGGCCTTTTTCCCAACCATTGTACTTCCAGTGTTAGTTTTCTGCATGCACTTGCATACTACTGCCCCATCCCAACAACCCCCCACCCTGAAAACACATAAACTAGTCCCTCGCGTTTTTGACGAATGAAGGATCTCTTTCCAATCAACAGGGATAACTGTAAAGGATCAGTTACTCTTTATCTCAGTAATCCCAGTGCTTATTGAGTCTCGCATATCTGAAATTGCTTAAATCTTTGACCCAGAGTGTTGGAATTCGGCCCCTTTGACCAGCCACAGCCCGGGATCAATACACGTTTCGAGTTTGCCGAAACAGGCCCCCAGGGGTGGGATAAAGGGATACTGGCATGGAGACTGTTGTTTATCGTTAAGCTCTGACGGAAATTTCCACCACAGGCCCTCACCTCAGCCAGTGTGGGTTCATAGTTATCAGACAGAAGCGGGGAGCTGGAACTCAGCAAGTGTCACATTTCACGTTTCGTCATGCTGCTTTTCAGATCTGTGAATCGCATTGTCAGGATAAGATAATCTTCAGAGTTGTTTAAACGTTGTTCTGTTGGTCCTGGTGCATATTGTATGGTGCACATGAGCTCGTGTGAGTTAGCGAAGTCACAAAGTACTGCGTCTCGGTTTCCGTTTTGGCCCGGTGGGGGAGTTTAGGTGCCAAGCTGGATGACTTTGCCGATTTTACCACGTTTGGCATCGCCACGGCCTTGCTGCTGAGGACGCATGACTTGATGGACAACATCCTCTGCATGTGTTATGTACTGTCGGTGTTCATCCGCCTCTGCTTCTTCTCCAGCGGTAAGCCAGACCACAACGAGTTTCTTTATGGCCTGAATGGTACACTCCCAGGAATGCTTACGATGGCAAGTGCTGAGCTTGCCATTATTAGTGACTTGGAACAGTGAGAAAATTCATTTTGTCCTGGCATTGATTCCTCCTCGAGCCCACCCGTGATCTCACAGGTCAAGATGGCTTCCTTTGACTGCTGTCAGATTCACATGGCTTTTGTTGCACAGGGATTCCTTTCATGTACCGTGGCCTCCCCTGCATCTACTCTTCTGCCATCCTATCCTGCACCTGCCTGCTGTCAGGGGGCAATGTGATGGTGCTGCGGGTCACTGCCGTGGCCATGATCTTCTTTATGGTCAGCCAGACCTTCTACCCCCATGACAGGATCCTGGAGTCCCAGGCCTGGAAGAAGGTGGTCTATGCTGGAGGTAAAAACAAAACACACCAAACCTGTAAGCCACTTACTAGGAGTAATTCTGCACAGCTGCCTTGTAAAGTTATAGGATTAGTGGGTTAAATGTTAGCTGAACATGCCAAGCTTATTAGGAATGTAATAAAAAATTAGTATTTTTTTCAGATGAATCATGTATGAGGTATCAACAGATACATTAGCTTTATCAGGCAGGCACCTTTGTCCAAAGTAATGTACAAGTGAGGCTCATAACATATTAGCAGATGCAACAAGAGCTAGATACTTCAGTTAGGGTGAAAAAAATACTCCTTCCTTTTGCGGATAATTAATTTCTTTTCTCTGTACCCATTTTAGGAGTGGCGATGGTGTTCTGTTCCTCTTTCCCGTCTGCATGTGTGTACTACCTGCTCTGGTCAGTATCTTATATTCTGTTTCCGACAACGCTCTGGAGCTGTAAGGTGTGACAAAAGGTGAGGCCTGCACCCAAATGCCGAGCTGTCAGGCCAGGAGAATATGGCCTGAGTTACTGCAGACCTTTGCCTGTTTCCATGGCAACTGCAAACAGACATAAAACAACAAAAAAAAAACAAACTTAAAGCCCACTGGTTGTATTGAAGTGACACAATATACCTTCTGAAAATGTTGTTTTCCTTGATTTTTACTGGATGGGAAGATAGAAGAACTATAATGTTCTTTTAATGTAATTATATAGCCCACAAAAGAAGGAAATCCTCTGCTTTGTATCTTATGATTGTTAAATGATGTGTGTCTCTATCTTTTCCCCCATGCAGTAGCAAAATCATTCTAAGAACCAATAAGATATTATTTTCCCATGTAGAGGTTTTTCCCAATATGATAAGGTCATAAATGCAGGACACAAAACATGTATGCATCTAGTCAGATTTTAGTGCTTGGCATGATCAGTACAGAATACCCCCCCAAGTAACAACTCAGGTTGTTCCTTTTAAAGGTTGGGTCTTTTTTGCTAAACATAGACTTGACAAATTCTACGAAAGTGTCAGATAGTTCTAGGGCACCACAAAATGCTGCTGAATACTTTCTTTTTATTGCTGGAAATATTGTGCTGCTTACTAATGTTAAAAAATGTGTATTATACTTTTGTTGATTTGGGATTTGTGTACATTTAAAAAGATGCTGCAGTTTCTAAAAAAACAATGGACTTCTATAATATATTTTGTCTTCACTGATTAAGAAGATAACCATTAAGCACTTTTTTTAGTGCTGACAAATAAACATTTCAGATTAAAGTGAGGCCTCATCTGATTTATGATTATTTAATGTTTAAGTTAGCATGGCACAGCATGTTGCAACATTAATACACCGACATAGCACTAGTACCAAATCCACATTATAATGTGTGAGATGGAATATAACTGATGCCTCATTGCTGCCTAACAGAAGGCCTCTTTTTACACAGGAAATCCAACAATATTTTTAGTCCTTCAGCTTTCTAAGAATACATGCTGCTTAACCCCTGTTTTAAGGAGCTGCATTTACATTTTCATATGACCATCAACATTAACTGATTTCAGAGCATCATCTTTTTCCTTCTTGTCGGCTAATAAATAGTTTTTTTAAATGTGCAGCTGGCACTTTTATTAATGTTTTACTGATAACCAGAGTGTTTGATGTGGAAAGGCATTTTAATGTTACATAATATCAAATATCAATACTTAAGTAATACCGAAATATTTTTCATAAGTTGCAGGGACAGTAATTCTACTTACATTTGCCTTCTTTTAAAAGGGAAACTGCTGAAAATTGTACTGTGTCAAGCCCTGAATTTTGAATGAAATAATAGAATGTAAGAAATTGATCCCACGCTTTTGTTTTCATTCACCTCCATTACTGTAAATGTAATATATGTTAAACATTCCTAAATTCTTGAAAGGCACCCGGGAGTTTCATGCATCTGTTAATACCAGGTACCAGTCATCATGTGTATTTAAAATTGTTTTTAAAAATAAACATTAGATTGACTAAATTTCCCAGCTATCCATTACTGTCCATTTCATAATCCTCTGTAGGAACTCTTTTTTTTTTTTATTTATTTTTTTCTGCTTCTTGTACACTGTCAGGCAAGATGACTGACTAAACACAACTGAGTTTTCAAGGAGTTGTTTCATACAATTCCAGTCAACCACATTAAGCTAGATCAGTTGTATGCAAAGTGATCATTAAACTGCTTGAATCCGGCATCCATGCTACAGTAAAATGCAGTTATAACGGATTTCAAGGGACCTGGCAAAACAATTAATTATATCCAAAACCCATTATATTCAGAGATGCCCAGAACACAACTACAGGACACAATTTACTCGTGCCACACCCCAGAAAGGTAGTAATCCAACTTTATTTACTATATTTCACCTATTGCAACTCAACAAAAATCATTTGATGTCACAAACACACATGTTCTTTTCTTACTACTGTAGTGAACAAATGCATCGCAAATGACAAGTGGCATTCTAATACCCTACACAAAAGGGTGGTCTAAAGTGTTATGTCATACTGTACACAAAGTACTGGGAAGAAAAATAATCTGTGATTTCTCAAACTGCAAAGAAGTCTTGTACTTCTCACTGTTACTACAGATGTCACTGACCGTAGATTTACATGGTCACCGTCAATATCCGCTTGTGTTTTCTTTGTTTCGATTAAAAAAACGATTTTACGTTTTAAGTCTAGTGTTATAGAACGACTCTTTGTAGCACATTTCTCAGCCATTTTGAAATAACTTTTGATGTGCATGTCTGTTGTAGCTGAACACACATATATATATATATATATATATATATATATATATATATATGACAAATGATTCTGGTATATAT
>JAABNX020000119.1:21909306-21923756 GCA_015163995.2 Mormyrus lacerda
TATATATATATATATATGACATATGATGCTGGTATATTTCCATCCATCCCTAACTACCTGATCCAGTTAATTATTTAAAAGTATTGTGACCATCTACCCTACGTATAAACTAAGCATGATTCACTGCATAGGATTCTAAACCAACGTTTCCATCAAACAAACGTCAGTTACCTCATCCAATAATGTGATGTGTAGTATCAGAAAACATCTACTGACTTAATTTCATTTTGGTTAAACACTCACATTCGGGATGGCTAAGGGTATAGTGCTTGAGAATGCTTAGTCAATGTTTAATCATCAAGGTGAAGGACAATACAGAGGGAAAAAAAACAGGGAACTCCATTCATAGACTGACATTTTTATTAAATAAAAACGGTTCAATCTAAAAATGAAGAAACACTTGTTGCATTTTTTCAGGTTGTCTAGAAGAGCCATCTGTTATTTCTGTTTTGTGACACACTGCTATGCACAATAATGCATTTTGTGTAAAGTAACATTTTTAAACGTATTTTTGCATTCACCATTTAAAGTTTTGCTTGTTCTAGGCTATCTAGGTTATCTTGGCTTCTAGCATTCTGCCAGTCCTTCCTTCCAAGTGACATGAATTTAACAAAACGATGATTACCATTATTACCATTATTATTCGCTTTTTATGCTTAGATACACATGTAAAAATTGCGCACCCCAGAAATGATTATACTACAAAAACATCAAGCGGCTACAAGGCTCAGTGATTTCCGCACAAGCTTTAGTTATTTTCCACAAATTTAAAATTTAGGACCACCAATCCTTATCCTGCAGTTCCCTGTTTACAGTGCATGGCACAGTGACAACTGTTTAAAATTAAGACAAGAAACCAGCCACCTTCTTGTACTCTGTGATGTCCATTTTGTCTTCGGCGCACAGTGTCTTCGTGTCTGCTAGGTATACATATGAATCCAGTAGCTTAATAATAGATGAGAAATATGGCCGGTCCTTAAAGCTCCACATCCAGCAGTACTTCATGAGATCATATCTGCAAACACCAATGGCAACTGACTTGGGAAGGGCCACAGGTCGGGAACTGTTTCGTTTTTTACTAACACATCCCATTCAATTACAAACGACTATTCTTTGAACACCGGCATTGTGTTAGAATGACAAAGCAACTCACAAGGGTCTCCCGCAGCTTTCAGGCCTCCTCATGCGGTGTGATTTCTGGAGTTGTGGAAAAACTTCCATTGGTTCCATGTCAGGATACGGGGGGGACCCTGAAAGGGACAGAATGCACTTACATTTGCATCTCTATTTATTTAGCAGATGCCCAAAATGTAAAAAAGTGAGTGTTTGAGCAGAGTCAGCCAGAGCCCCATGACAAAGTTGGTTTAATGGTTTGCCGGTGACATCAACCTGCCAGCCACCGGGTTTGAAGCAGAAGAAGTGATACTGTATGTTCATTAATGCATTGCATTAACCCAGCCTTACACACTGGGCGGCTACATCACTAGGCACCCCTGCATAATAGCAGGTAGGACCCCCTCTTTTCTCTGGAATTACTTCAACAATTGATAACTCGCTGTTGTGGCCTTCTTGTGCACCAGGCTTGGTAAGTAGTATTGTAAGATGCAAGAAAGTGATGGATGAATAAATGAATACTGACGAACTGAACTGTCCAGCTGAGAACTGGTGATATTTCCAGGAACTATGTTACTTTAGTTAGTCATGCTTAAGTGATCCCAGGGTACTCTGTGAAAGATGTGACAGGTCTGTTTCACAGCCACTGGATGTCTTACCTAAGGTGATCAGCTCATATAAGAGAATGCCAAAAGACCACCTGATACAAAAGAGAAGAGATAAACTTGAGATGGTGAAGTATACTATGTTTTTTTTTTAATTTTGATAATAGCGTTTATCCACTGAACTGGTAGACGATCACTGGAGGTATGACAGAACAACTAAACATTTTTTTGCCTTTTGCCATCTAGCTAGTTTACATTGTGACGATGCTCTACCATGTCAATCCACTGCATTTGTCACGAGTAAATAACTGATTCCCCCTCACACGTCACTTCGATCAGTCAGCGGCAACTGCATGATCCGTTCTGGGGCCTGCCACTTCACGGGCACCTTCGAATCCCACGGCTTGGCCACCTTGCCCATCTGCCGAGTCTCAAATGCCATCCCCAAGCCAGACACCTTCACCGATAGACCACTGTCAATTAACATGTTCCGGGCCGCCACATCCCCATGATATAGTCCATGCTCTGAAAACAGGTAGTCCTGCAAAGCGCAAAAGCCAAAGACCAATGACTTACATGCAAGTGAATGGATTTAGGTATACTGCCATCTAGTGGAATCAGAATACATCACAACTTACAACTTACAGACACTTAACATTCGGTAAAAACAGCACATCGAAGTTTAAAATTTGAGCTGTGATTGCGAAGGGACATTAGAGGGACTAAAAATATAGGCAGTGTATTTTTCTCCAGAAATCACTGCACATGTCCTGTTGTTTACTCATTTTAAATCGATTACTGATCTACTGAATTAAAAACAATGCAGAAAAATACGCACCAGACCAGCTGACACCTGTTTTGCCACCAAGTACACCGACCTCTCAGAAAAGTGCTCCAGCTGGCCGGGTCTCTCAACGTCATTCTGGAGTATGACAGTGGGAAAATGGGTCTTTATTCAAGTTAAATGCCACTATTAAGTGCCACTGCTGATGTACCCATATAACTGAAGCATTTAAAGAGGGAGGCATGAAGCGAATTTCCCCATGGTGATCAATAAACCATTGAACAAAAACAGCATCCTTTGCCAAAGAAGGCCTAACCTGCCTCAGAGTCCACAAAAAGTGCAGCAGATTCCCTGGGCTGCTGGCCTCCAGGACCAAGTACATGGGCAGCTTCTGGGTCTGGCAGAACAGCATCCGCACCAGGTTCTCGTGCCTGCACACCACAGCATGGAACTGGGCCCAAGCGGCAAACTCCCTAGCTGTGGCCTGGCTGTTGCTGCCTGGAGATGTATACATACATGATCAACACTGAGAGGATACACCGATAGCTTATTCATTTTATTGCAAGATAAGTCACATCCAAACAGATCGATTGGATTCTCAATTATAACCGCATTTTATCTGATCTATCCTGGGGCTGTATTATATTACATCCTAACGTCCTAAATCGTAAACTCTCCTAACTGTAGGGTAACAGCTAAGCTGCCCTAAAATTCACTGGCCACCACACAGTGTTTAGCTACAGTTGAACTTATTGAATCCGTACGGCTGCTCTTTTATTGCTCCTACACAAAAAACACAATGCCCCACTCCTGGCATAACGATAAAATTTATATATATATCGCAGCCGTGTTTTAATATATCATGGGAATGAACTACCATAGTCCTTTCATATCCGAGGTTTCAGTTGTCCACAGTTTACCCAAAAAAAGTGAAGTGTTTTTTCATAGTTCCTTCATCGTTTGATGGGTATAAAATGTTATCCTTTGATGAATAATATATTTCTCACAAAATAAAACAGAGCTTGAAACAATTTTTGGTCATTAACTCAATGTTGATAAAATATTCAGTTACGCTGCTTTGCTTTGTACGGCAACCGGCAAAGGCAAGGTACCCTGGAGGGTCTTGACCACCACTGCAGTGGTGACACATCCTCTCCTCAGCTGGCTCTTGTAGATGTTTCCATAGTGGCCCATCTGCATGGACTCCAGTGCTTCCAGTCTGCAGTCCGCAGGCATCTGCCATCTGTCCAATGGGCCCTGAACACGCAGCCAGGTCCCTGACACTGTGTCTATGCTCATAGAGCCACACCCTGCATTGTACACGATTTTAACTGCCAGAGGAAGAAAGAAGAAGGTTTCAGTTATAAATGAAATTCAATTGAAGGTATCAGGGAAGCGAGTGAGGGACAACGGGGGGGGCTTGTTTGGCTTGGGTGGCATCTCAGTATGTTTAATATTGAGGTATATTTGATATTTGTCATATTGGGAGTACCGCGATATTTTCATCCTTGCTGGAGTTAAAATTTTGGGGCCAAATGGTAATGTCTTCTTTAATGGGTGAGTATTAATTAGTTTTCCCAAACCACCCTGTAAAACGAAATTCGATGCCAGGGAGCTGCTATCGATTTCCAAGAGGCTCCTGGAACTTCAGGGAGATGTGCAATGTCTGCAATGAACCAGCCACCCGATGGCACCGTTTCATATTATTCAATCAGGCAAAATATTTAACATCTATATGAAAACTGACACAGTGAAGCTTTAGTTTAAGATGGGTGATCGATGGAAAGCTGGGGGGGGGGCCTGCATTGAATTCTGTGCTATGCTGTAAATAAAAAAAATGCTTGTTTACCCAGGCTTTCTCGCCCTGACCTCCTGCAGCAGAGGCTCCACAATATAAAGAAGACCACAACCACGGTACTGAGAGACAGAAGAACTGGGACGATGATCACAGCAAATCCTGCACCTGGAAGTCACACACAATACTCACAAAAGTTTACATTGTCCCTAATATTATGCATTACATTATTGCGTAAGCGTGATAAGTCGGGTCCTTTAAATAAATTTCCTTTATAATTTCTATAGTGTAGCCTTACAATTTAATTAGTGGCCTATATACATAAAAACCTTGTAAGTAACACAATATAAGTATTATGTGCACATAAGATGAGACATGCCAGCTGTAAAGTGGAGGAATATATTCTGAATTTACCTTCTTCAGTGTTATTGCACTTAGGACTCTGTGCATCCATTTTGGGTAGTCCTGTAACATTTCATACACCTAAGCCGATAGAGGAAACAGACAGAAAACTTCCCCTCTGTTACCTGAGACTTTAAATTAGGCCACTTGCTTAGGTCAAGGCGTAGGCTCAACACAGAACTATAAATCAGCACGATAGGTTTATTGCATGACAGATGTTTCCAACCCATGAGTGTTATGACTTTTTTCACTTTCCGGCTTGTAGACTTATTACTCACCCTGAAGAGGAACTGAACAGACGTTAACTGCAGTGTGTCCATTCACATTATATTACTGAAATCCTACCTGGAATCAGGCACTGTTGACCGAATGGTTACTAATCGATCCTGACACTTCCAGTGCATGATCTGTTGTACATATCTTGCTGAAATGGCTGTGAAATGTTCACTAGCAAGTTGCTACAGAGGAACTGTGTTAATAACTAACCAGGAAATTCGATGGAGGGGACTTGAAAGTCAAGAATATATATATATATAATTTATTTCTTGGCAAGCTTCTGTTGTTTGAATAAGGAAAAAGACTCGAAAAGCAAGGCCGACCAGGAGATTTCAGGGTCATTTTGGATTATGTGTGCTATCTGGTCCACTATGAAAGCACACATGCAAATGATTAACAGGTCTGGGTTGATTAAAATGTCTGTTTTTATTTTTAATTGATATCACATAGTGTTTCATTGCATGCTACAGCAACAAGAACATCAGGACCGTGTTGTTGATGAAAATATGGCAAATGTTATCTCAGGATCAATGTCAAAGGAATACAAGCAAGTATTGCAAGGAAATTAAAAGACTATGTCTTTCACCATATTTTAAATAAATGTATGTCTAGTTAATGTGACAGTAATCAATTTGCAATTCAGTTTCATTTTACACTGAATAATCATTATCAGTATGTAAAGTGTGATGGCGTAAGTTTGGATTTAATATTGATAGGGACCAAATCTACCCTGATCCCTCTACCCCATTAAACAGACGGTACTCCCATCATATTGGCAGGGGCATGACCCTCTCCCCACCCAAACTCAGATCTACACCCTTGGTCAAAAGGGCATTTAAATTTCAGTTGATCATGACAACCCTGTCAGGGCTTTCAGTGGTGAGACTTGGTCTAGTCGCTCTCTACGTACATCAATGGGCAAAGATGGCTACAAGTTTACAAATGTACTAATCAAAACATTCCTGTTTTTGAGGGGAAGGTGACAACTGCTTGACAGCCAAATTACTTGTGGAGATGGTGTGCATGACAAACTCACACGACAGAGTGCAGTGACGACTCTTCAGTATTAGCGACTCAAAGAGTCGTTCATTCCCTTCTGGTTATACTGTACCACTTCAATTGCATTTCTTCCGTGACTTAATCTCAGCAGTAAGAATCCCATTTAAAGATTCAGCTTTCTTGTACAAAACTGTTATCTTACCATTTCAAGGTCTTTAGGCGAACCGTTTAACCTCTTGAAAAGCGTTTGTTAATTTGGATTACATTTGGGAATTATGATTATCGGCATCTGAATTGTTACCGACGACAGCAGTCTGAATGTGTCCTTTAGTTAACATGTTCGTAAAACACACAATCTCCAGGCCATTCTGTGATTATCATGTTTAATTTGCCGTGGAAACCAAATCCCCTTTTACATTTCAACTGAAGAAACAATGTTGCAATTTACTCAGTATTTATGTTATTATTACATGGTCTTTTGGCACAAGGAAATGTGCCACAGGAAATATTATATGAGTAGTAGATAGTATCAGTTCAATTCAATTATTTTTTTTACAATTGGAAGATATAAGGAGAGCATCAGAAAAGAGACAAAAGAATGACAAAGGCTAGCTGTGCTAACTGCTATTTGCTACCCGCTAACTACTTGCACTATGTGTATTGTCCTTGCACTTTGTCTTGGTTTTTGTATTTGTACCTGTGCACTGTATGCAAATGAATTTTGCCCTGTGATGTATAATGTATATCTTGTTTTATCTTAACAAACACAGAAACATTTTTGACTGCAAATGTGATTTTGGGTTTTCCCCATGATGACCATCCCATGGCCTCATGTGCACCATCCTTGAAGATGGAAGATTTTTGAAAAACAATTGGCCTACAAAGAAAGAGAGGAGAGCTAAGGTACAACGGGCACAAGGTACAAGGTGCCTGTGGATGAGAAGCAGGTCTCTGGTTGATCATACACACACTCCAGACCTGGATAAGAAGCAAATTGCACCGATCAAGATGTCACACTTTCCTCCTGCAGCTGTGAGTGAATCATTGACCAGGAATTCAATGGAGAACCACATGCAATGCTGCTCCATATGACTGTGCACAGTTGGACCTTCCCGAAGCAAAATCAGAATAAATGCTTTATTTATTTATTTATTTAATAAATGCCTTTTGGTAAAGGGAATTATTGGATTGCATAAATCGAGTTATGGGACTGTGACATTCCCACACATGCCAAGGCTCACATGCTACACTTATTTTTTGCTCCAGTGCCCTTGTTTGCAATAAAAGCTCTGTCCCACCTAAGGTCCAAAGGTTGATTTCTTTGTTATGTCCACCTCTTTACCCCAGTAACTGATTAAATGCTTTGTTCTGGAGCATTTAATTTCTTAATCCTGTCTGCTTCGCTGAGGCTTTATACATTGGCTCTTAGGTTGCTTAGTTAATGCATTTCCTGTACCTCTATAAAACAGGCCATGCCCCTCTCTCTGTCCATTGTGCTGAGTAACTCATGTGGACCATTCCATGGCAGATGCCCCATGCCCCTTGAATGCCTTCCTAAATATTCACGCATTGAATTATTACAACAATTACTATTAGCTGTCCCTTTCCATGGCAACACCTAGATGCACACACAACCATACACACGACCACTGTCTGTTCCCTTTCAGTGATGGTATTGGCTCTCCAGCTGGAGCAAGCTGCACCGGGTGCTGATGGGAACGCGTAGCACGACGTGACATTGGATGACAGATGAATCGGAAGATTTCAATCATTTCGTCCATATTATTAGTAAAGAATTGATGATGATTACATTGAGCGAGTAGCTGTTCTGGGCAGAATGTATTATGTAACACAGGTGACCCCTTTTTTCGAGGACATACAAACATACATATGGACATTAAAGGTGATTTAAAGTCATCTGCAAGGCTGAGCAGATTTTCATTAGAAACCAATGTCAATGTCAGGAGGAATTCATAGTAAAAGTCAAAGTTCATTGAACCTGACAGTGCAATCTGCTAGTGCGCCATGTCGCCTATTTCAACTATAACAAGCCATCAGTAAAAAAAAAATTCATGTCACATTGGAACTAATTTTACATAGTTGCTTTTTATTCCGAATCAAAAATTATATACTGCATTTAATTGCCACAGTCCTATAGGTCTCTGGGTCACTTTTGAAAGACACGACACCTGGATGATACCACATAATGATTAATAACCGGTTATTGAAAATAAGGAAGAAGTGTCATGTTTTTTGAACAAAAATACTGGGTATCATTGGTGCATTAGTGAGTGTTGCCTAATGATGTTTTAAACCCTTTGGATTTTATTTTTGAAAGTGTTAGAGTTAATCTGTAAAAGTTTAAACGCGCTTTTCTCAGACCTACCAGCCTTTCAGTTCTAAATGTACTGTACTTTTCTAATCTCTTTTCTTACACTTGTTGTTTGGCATAGGGGCATCTGCTAAATTAGTTTAGAAATACATTTTGCTGAATATTCATTCAATGTTATAGGATAAAGGAAATTTCAGAACTTCATAACTATCTTATGAAGGTATCTTTTTGCGAATGCCTGTGTATACATCTTGTCCCTAGGAAATAACTATTCCCATTATAATCCAATGTGGCTGCCTGTCCGTAGCTGGCAGCAGTGTACGTGACAGTTCCTAGCAAAAAACATCTGATAATACTCTAGTGCCCCCTTGTGGAAAAGAGTAAATGTGCAGAAGTCCACCCCATCCGTCATCCAAATTACTTCGAACAGAATCACACAAGGCAGGGAAAAACCTTGAATGGAATTCTAGTTTATCACAGGTCAGGCACACACCTAATGGCCAATTTAGAGTAACTAGTTTACCTAACTGTATGTCTTTAGGACTGCTGGAGGAAATCCGCTCAACAGAAGGAGAAGGAGAAGATGGAACATGCCTCACATACACAAAGCAAGATTCTGCGCTGTTTATGCTATAACATCATGCCAAGTCATGGTGAAATGTCTACAAGTTCTGGTAGGACTGTACCGTACACATTACCACACTACGGTACCAGTCTTGTATCGTTCAGTACATCATTTTTGGATGGTTACACACAATGAAACTAATGCATTTCTAATAAAAAGTAATTATATATCTAAATAATTTCAAAACAACTTCTGCTTTAGTTCATGGGAGGAATTTGGATGGTGCAGCGGGGGTCAGTCAAAATTGCTGTTAAATAACTGGTAAAAACAGCATTGGACTTTTGTATGAGCGGTATGTTGGTACCCTATAGGTAGACAAAATAATAGGTTATGTGTGTATCAGATACGTAGGTTAACACATAAGTTAAGCAAGATACATTTTCTTCTCAAGTGCAACCATCAAACTCCTCCTATACATTAAACTCCTAGTTTCTGGATTCACAGATAATCACAACCATAGAGGTGTCAAGCTGCTCTCTGCATTTCCGACATGCTTTGGGTGCTTTAGAAAATGTATTGATTTATTGAATTCTCCAGTATAGAACCCTAATGAACCATCGGTAAGTTTCTCTCACTAAGAGCTTCCTTCCAAAGCAACATGCTGATCACACACGAATTCTCCGGTCCATATTTGGAACAGTCCTAAAAAGGCAGATAATGTAGCTCTTTGTCTTTGTAAGTGGTACTATGGCCTCACACTATCCTGGGGTCTGAGTACTGTGTGCTTTCTTATTTCCCACAGTCCAAGAACATTCAGTCTTGTTCAGTTTCTTTAAATCGCCCTTTATGTCTGCCCACTGTGCCTTAGAAGGATGGATGGATGGATGGATTTATTACTAGATTTTAGTCAAACGCTTTACTTATGAAATTCACTATTGGGTATAAGGAATCATTCAAGCACATTTTGATTTGATTTTATAGACATTGAGTTTTGTTGTATCAAAACCTGCCTCAACAACTGTTTTAATTTGTATTCTTAATGTTATATATAATCTTCCAAATGATTATTGTGGTCAGGATTGGAGCCTATCTCAGGCAGCAGGGGTACAGCCTGGACGGCACGCCACCTGCCTGCATGGGCACATGCACTATATGGACAAAAGTACATCTGGCCATTACATCTGCAAGAACTTTTATGACATCACACTCTAAATCCATAGGGATTAGTATGATGTTGGTCCTCCCCCTTCGCAGCTACTGCAAGTACTACTCATCTGGGATGGCATTCCACAAAATTTTGGAGCGTGTCTGTGGGAATGTTTGCCTATTCATCCAGAAGAGCATTTGTGAGGTCAGGTACTGATATTGGAAGTGAAGGCCTGGCTCACACTCTCCATTCTAGTTCATCCTAAAGGTGTTTGACGGGTTTGAGGTCAGGGCTCTGTGAAGGCCCGTCAAATTCTTCCACACCAAAGTCAGCCAACCGTGTCTTTATAGACCTTGCTTTGTACACTGGGGCACAGTCATGATGGAGCACAGAAGAGCCTTCACCAAACTGCTCCCACAAACTTGGAAGCATAGAATTTGCCAAAATGTTTTGGTATAAGTATTAAGAGTTCCTTTCAGTGGAACTAAGGGGCCCTAGCTCAACCCCCCACACCATTATCCCTCCTCCACCAAACTTCACAGCTTGCACAATGCAGTCAATCCACAGAACACGTTTCCACTTCTCCAGAGTCCAGTGGTGCCATGCTTTAGACCACTCCATCTGATGCTTGGCATTGCGTTTGGTGATGTGAGACTTGCATGCAGCTGCTTGGGCATGGAAGCCCATTCTATAAAGTGCCCAGCTCACAGTTTATTGTGCTGGGGTAAATGCCAGAGGAAATCTGGAACTCTGTGATTGTTGAGTAGACAGAGCATTGATGAATTTTGCGCCCTATCCACCTCAGCACTCAATGAGCCCACTCTGTTATGCTCTGCCACTTTGTGGCTGTTTTTGTCGTTTCTAAACACTGTGACTTTGCAATAATACCACCTACAGTTGACCATGGAATATCTAGCTCAATCTGACCTATTGCGAAAGTAACATGCTATGACAATACCGCACTTGAACTGACTGAGCTCTTCAGAATGAACAATTTTTTCACAAATGTTTGTAAACCTGACTGCATGCCTAGGTGCTTGATTTTATATCCCTGTGGCAATGGATCTGAATGGACGTCCTAAATTCAATGATTAAGAGGTGCATCCCAATACTTTTGGCCATATAGCACATGCAAGAAAAATGCAGCGCCACACAGAGCAGAGGAGTGAGTCTAACCAACAGCTTTGGAAACGAGCCAATCGTGCTATCCACTTCATATTTTGTGTAATACCTTTCCCTGCATGGTTGTCCGAAAGCACAGACTCAGTGTCACTTACTGACATAAAAACCTTAGTAACTGAATACTAATTATTTTACTTTTCAATCTGCTTACATAAAAATTGCGCCTAACTTTAAAAGCACACATTCTAAACGACGATTGCTTGTTTCTCTGAAACAAACCATCAACAATACGTCAAAACTAAAAACGAAAACAGCTTTAAACCATCTTTATATTCCCCCGGTAATGAGCCCTCTCTAGGATTGACAGCTCCGAAGACAAATCCAGTGCAAGAATCGTTTTAATGGCCTGCATCCCCATGTTCTATAGCATCTAACTAAGCCAATAGGCGTACGCTTCGTATACGTCACAACATCTTGTTGACCAATGGGAACGGCGTAAACATATCCCACAAGGCGGTCTTTCACTAGCAAGGTATCCCGTGTCAAGGAGGGCAGGCGCTTTGTTTTTCCCAGCGAAAAAATGTGGAGGAAAAATTAAATCATACGAGTAAAAAAATACATTTTTTTCATTGTAGGACGCCATGCCACGGCCATATGGTAGATCGAGGCCCTGGAAACCATTCAAACGACGTATTTGTGCGCTCTTATAAGGTTTCGGTACTTCTCCGGAGCAGCTGAGATTGGAAGGCGGAAGGGAATTCGCAGGGAACACTGGAAAACTTAGGATGGATCTTCACAAGACGGAAGAAATACTGTGGGATTTTCTTACACCTCTCTCCGAATTCGGTTTATTTTAAGCTGTCATTACGAAATAAATAACAATAGATTAGAATCATTTGTGTAAATAGCTGTATGGCATATGATATTACTAGTCTCAAAACTATTGAATAGTGTTGAGATTCAAAATGGCGGATGGATGGCCCACCCCCCTGGCGCTGTTGTTGATGGTTCTGGGTGCCGTGGGTCAGGACTCTTGCCCGTTTCCATGCTCCTGTACAGTACAATCGGACTCTGGGATGCTCATGGACTGCAGCAAGAAAAGGTTGTCGGCCGTGCCGTTTGGTCCGCCTGCGGGAATAACTCACCTGTAAGTATCTGTCCTCCATGGATGGACTACTATCCCCTGGTGGTGTCTTCACAAAAGCCCTTAAAATCGTAAATGTGTTGCTGATCTATTACTCAGTTTAAAATGACCCGCCTGCCATGTGAAGCCTGTTTGATATCTTATCAGTTTAAAAGTACTACTATTAGGGTCAATAGTTTCACAATCTTAATTCTGTGAAAAGTTGTGTTGAAGAATAAGTTGCATGTCATATCTTATCGCCATTTGTACGTGGTACGTTGGATTTATTTGCTTTTCCCCTATTCTGTCTTGCTCTTTCTGAGACAGACAAGTTTGGTGTCAGAGCACAGGGTAACTAATGTGCAGTGCTTTTGGCGCTGCTGGGGTTAGGGACTTAACTCAGAAATGATTACTCTTATAGGGACACAGGATTCGAACCCACAATCTTCTGGACACAGGCACAGATTGAAAGTTGACTGATGGCAAAAGAATATGAGCATTTGATTTGCTCCTGCTTGAATATAGCATCTATGCATATTGATAAATAACATTTTAATTGAAAAGTTACATTTGCTTTGTACCCTATTTTAGTTTTATTAGTACACAATATTCTTGTAATTATTCTACAGATGCATTCTGGTTGCCTGAAAATCATAAAATCGGGCTTGTGATTTTACACTTTTTTAAAAAAGGATAGAGGGAAACATGGTTAAATTTATGGTTATTTTATATGAGTTATATAACGCTTCAGTCGTTATATAATATTTGCTGAGGCTTCCTTTGCAGGTTGCAGCTTTGGGTCACCCTGAGTACTTCTGCAGAATAACTGAGCCTTACAGCAAAAAGCTGACAGGGTTTCCTTTGTACAGTATGAGGAAAACTCGTTCTCATCCTTTGTTACAGAAAGGAATTATCAGTCTATGTTCCATGTGGAATTCAGTTTGGAAAAAAATATTGTGTAAACTTGATTGTCCTCGTACCATTTTCTGTAATATTACTTTAAAGAGATTTATTTTGTAGTGTCCGAATAAGAAAGATTCCCAGCATCCGTGTGCATTAGGCCTTTTTGGGGAAGAGTGCGGTGTCACTAATTATCTTGATTGCGTCTGCAAGTTGTTATCCACCAGGGAAAAAGCAGCCGTTTTATCTACCCTTGGTCAGTAATGGGTTAAGGCCCCGATATCACACTGTGGTTCTGATAGGCTGCATTAGCAACACCCCAAGCTGCAAGTGATGTGGAGACTCTGAATTATTAATGTATTGGTGTAATGGTGCAGTATAAAGCAGTACAAATTGGAAATCAGTAATGTGTTCCAGTAACAGTTTAATCCAGGTGGACATTAGAACTATATGCATTTATCCTTTAATTTCTGCTGAACTGTCTTGTATTCCACTTAAGTGGAATAGAACATTGTTTTATTGTGCTTTATGGTAAAATGTTTCAACAATGGCTAGGATTTTGATAAAGAAAAAGCTAATAGTGGAAACTCACTAATTTTCATAGAAAGGTGTTAATTTGTTGCTAATCTGAATATACATTTTCTTCCCAGCAACATGAACTACAATGACTTGACTGCTATTCCATTCTTAGAAGACGTGACTTCCAACATCACTGTCCTTTCTCTGTAAGTTTCCAGAAAAAGTAGTTCATTGTATTTTGATTTGTTTTGGTGGTATATGCTGTTTTGAGGGGTGTAGAAATGCATATATACCACATTTTACTTTTTTCTTTTGCATTTTGCCATTTGTTTAATGAATACCGTTATTCGGTTAAATGCTGGCTGACTGTCATATAAGAAGCACTAGATGGATGGATGGAGTTGCTGTAACTGGCATTTGCTTTCGAAGACAAGTTAGTTTACTCAGTAATTCCACCTTTTGCGTTTCTCAATGATTTTTCTCAGTGATTTTTTTATTATAAATATATGAATTATTCACCTTTAGGCCTCAATCCGTCGCATATTTAAATAATTTTTATTAAATAATTATTTTTGTTATTGGAAGGAAATGATGCCTACTTTCTGTTAGACAAAAATTGTTTTAAAGTGACTTGGAAAGAGTTTGTGATTTGTTTCACCTGTATACAGTGTTGTATGTGGTTTAGAAAGAAGAAGATGGTGGCGCAGGAGGTAGTGCTAGCGTTCGGCAACCGGAGGGTTGCAGGTTCGAGCCCTGATTCCTCCTGAC
>JAABNX020000119.1:21938143-21953348 GCA_015163995.2 Mormyrus lacerda
TGGTAATTGGGTATGTTGATGGAGGCAGATGTTGTCAGTATTGTTTATCTGTGTGTGTGTGTGTGTGTGTGTGTGTGAGAGAGAGAGAGAGAGAGAGAGAGAGACTGGTTTTAGGTGTGTATGATGCAGAGAAGAGCAGCGTTTCCACCTACCACACACTGTTTAATTTGGACTCTGTTCCCCATTCAGTTCTTTCTGCTGCACCTGCCTGGTCTCTTACCACTTATTCCACTCTTAGTGTGTGCAGGCTGCACACCACTCTTTCAAGATGTCAAGCACTGAAGCTGATGCTGACCACTTAAGATTCTCTTCTGAGAAATGCTGGTGATTCATGGGCAGGGGACACATGCTTAATCATATTATTTATGAATCGCAAGCATACTTATGGTACCTGTTATTTTTGTCATGGCAATTCCAGCCATTTGTCACTGTATCTGGGGTATTAGCAAAGTGAAAAATTTGCACCATTTAAGTGCATTTGTTCAGAGTCCCTGGAGATAAGTCATATGGCAGCGAAACGGCATTAGCACCTTTTGTTCTAGCCGATGCTGTAGAAATATGCTGCACACTCTTCCCAGTGAGCTCAAGCTGTTTTTGCGGTGCAGAAGCTGGTTGAAAGTTACTCGCATTCAGGTACGGAGTATATATGGTACCTACCTACACATGACTGCATCACCAGCCTTATGGAAACAGATCAGGGGTACTTTACATTTAGTTTAACTCTCCCGTGTCCCTGTTTGCACAGTTGACCTTTCAGTTGCAAATGAAATCTCCATGTGAAAGTCTTTTTTTCTTCTTCTTATAGACTCTACACTCCACTGTAGTGTCTCTGAGGTATGCAGTTTTGCCTGAAGGTAGTCTGTGAGCTAACAGATTATCGTATTCAAATTTGCACAATTGCACTCCTCCCAAACTCTTTTTAGCCAACAGAAGCCTAAAGTGACTTTTCCATTACGCTTAACACGTTCCTGCGAGAGAAGAGTCAGCCCTTACTTGTTTGTCTTTGGGTACCTGCATTCCCCAAAATAAATTTATTTTAAGCTTTTATCCAGGTCTAAAGCAGTTTGTGTAACACACAAATATACTTTTCACATTCTTTTCATTTGCCGTCAGAAGACGGTTTGGAGAGAGCAGTGGGTAGTTTTTAAATGATACAAATTTATGAATATAATGAAATCCAAAACAGAACTCTCCAAAGAACATGCTTTTGGAATTATTCAGCGAGGACTTGCCTGATAACTCGTGAATGTGCCTGTTTTCAAAGCTGCGCCGGTTTTGTTTGCATTTATACCAAAGTTCTGCATTTTGCTTTTCCATTTATTTCACTGCTGCCTGTTTTCCTGTATTACAAAATGCAGATTCTCTTTCGAGTCATTGTTGAATACCTGTATTATATGTAAAGCATGTGTAAAGGACACTTTGTTTCTTGAATTGTAGCCATCATTGAAACAATAAATAGAAATAAGGATGTTTTTGCATTGTTCTTCAATGGCTGCCATTGGGTTTTGTGTTGGAGGTTTTGCACGGACAATGGAGGGAATCTGAGGAAATTAGGACCCGGAGTGTGAAGGTTCCTCCTGATTCTAGAAATCACTTTCTAGCTCACCAGCTGTGTCATCACTTATCCCTGGCAGTAAGGTGCAAGAAACCAGCTCATTTCACAACCACGGCTTTGCAGCAGCTATTACGGCCGCATATGTATCCCAGGAACGTTGGCCATCTTCATGGATTAATCAAAAGAGGCTGTGGGGTGTGGTTGGGTGGGGGTCTGGCATTGATTACAGCTTGTCACAATGCCAACTTCAGCAGAGCGATGTTACCTGAGATCCCTGGGAACACATGACAGTTACTGGTTTAAGACTGTGTGAGAGAGCCGGGAATTTTTTGCGATGCTAGCAGTATGAAGGACATTGCTGAATGAGTCGATTGTTCTAGAAATGTAATGGAGATGCCTGAAGCGAAGGGCAGCCTGACGTCTAGTAACCTTATGAGAATCTTTGGACAGGAAGTGGGTTGTCATTGACAGCGGATGACAGCTGCTGCACTTGATGGATTTCCAAGCCCCGTTAAACCTGTTATTACCAAGCGCAGGTGACGATGCAGGGCAGCGCATTTCGGCTGCTGCTGGTGAGAACATTATTTGAAAAACGGTGATGATGCTCAAGGTAAGGATGTGGCAAGCATAGACTAGCCCACATCACTCCCTATTGCCTGACTCCCATCCCTAAGGTTGCAGGTTCAATCTCAGTGGTTGGTGATGTGGTAAAACAATGCAGGTTACATTTCGAATCTTGAACATTTTCTGCACTCTTTAGGGACAGTGTGTGGCTCAGCGGGTTATGATCCAGTACCTGTAATCAGAAGGTCACCTGTTCAAATCCTAGGATTAGCAGAGTGGGTTCCCGAGCAGAGTCCCTAAACCATAGAATTGTAATAATATACGACGTCACATGAATGAGCTTAACGAGTAATGAAAAATGTTTATTTCCACAGTTCAAAGTCATGCATTTCACCATCAAATATAGCCAAAGAGCCTGGGTGCATTGTTCACTTTACTGTTAAGCAAGATTCTGACTGATTTCAGCTTCTACGAGGCTCGAACGTGGTTTGTCTGTGTGTCTTTGTGCATCATTTGATAAATGTACATTGTCACATGATACAGAGGCAAACTTAAAACCAACATACAGATAAATAAGGCTGAACATTTAAGACCTTTATCTCGGTAAGGGTACCTGCCTAAGTGTATCCATTTCTTTCAGGCTGTCTGGTCTGTCCAGTCACCAGATTAAAAGCGCACTGATCTTGTCTCCTACAAAAGGCTTAGGCCACTGTTGGTAGGCTCTCACCACCTCCAAACTTCAAGCCTTGCTGTTTCTCGGATGCAGTCGTCTGGCCGTAACAATTTGGCTCACCAAAGTAATTCATATCTTTATGCCTGCCCATGTCTCCTGCATTCAACACTATGCTCAGCTACGCGTCAGCTATGAGTACCGAATGTGAACTCACCATCTGATATATTTCAGACCTTGACCGCCATTTTTTCAAGATAGTCAATGCTATTTTCTTCGTATGGGAGTGGTCTTAATGTCTTGGTTCACTGGTGTGTATAAACACACAAACTGTAATCCATAGGAGATCTTACTGCTGGTTGTACTTGCCTCTCTCCAGGGAATAAGCAGAGCCAAATGGAATACTTAATTCATGTTTGAGTATGTGTAGATCCAATTTTCTTCAGGCTACAGTTTATTCCAGCTTGTTGAAATTGATGGATTTAATTAAAATAAACCTGGAAAAGTAATAGAAATTCCATCAGTGCACCACGAACCAATAAAAATAATGGCGTTCTGAGCCCAGCTTAAGTGTGATTTTTTTCCTGTTCAAACCTGGCATTTCAAGACCAGGTGAGTCAAAAAAATCTATAACAGTAGATAATTGTCGGGCTCTGAATATGCCTTAGTGATGTTCCAGGAAAAATATGGGGGTTGAAAAACAGCCCAACGGGGTGACTGTCGTCGATGCATCTAAACGACAAGACATAGCCCAGACTACCACATACACCGTCAGTGTGTGCAAGGACAGCTTCATCTGTCAAAGGTGACAGCAGCTTTTCACTTCGCGACGGCTTAGTCGCTTATGCTGAAGCTATTTTACTGAAGGAAATGAAATTGCTCTGTCGCTATCAATGTCTGTCTTCATTCACCGATTCATACGACGCGTCCTTGAGCTGCTTTACAGTCGTGTGACGGTAGCAGCCGCCGAGGCATTGCCGTTAAAAGCCGGACTTATGCTTTTAGCGATTTTTTGATAATTAAAATCCCCTCTTGGGTTATATAAGTGATGTGCTTCTGCATATAAAAATAATGAATGAAATATCACAATATGTACCTCCGACAGCAAATAAATAACTAATAATGGGTAATAAATATTACACCTTTTCAGCAAAATGGGTGAAATCATCAACTTCCAATTACAACTTAAAACTCAATAACTTTGATATTCAATTAAAAAACGGTGCAATGTCCATTAAGGTAGTAACAATGGCGCGCCACTTAGACGGCCACAGGAATCTGCGATTTCTCAGCATTTACCGGAGTGGATAAATAAGCGCATTAAACACACAGCCAGTTTTTCTAGTCTGATTTTTCCTAAATCGGATGACTGAACATTAATTTACTCTACCTAGTGTGAATTACAATTAAGGTGCCATCTTGATAGCTGGGGCCTCAAAGAACACTAACTTCTTCTAATATTTAAAGAGCATAGCTGTTATGCAGAAAAATAATTACCAGTTTCCCTACTTGGTCTATTCCTAATTTCTCATTCTCGGCAATTTCATTTCTCCATCCCTGTCCATGAGCATGTACTGAATAGAAAATAAGCGCTCGTGTCTGATATGGCTCCTACTGACGCATCGCCTTTTATTATCAAAACAAATAGTTTAGCCACAAAAGGACTAAACAGACAAACATTTTGAGTAGGACTCAGTCACTGGCTTTATAAAGCCTTACAATCAGTTTATTCAGAGACACACAGGAAATGCGTCAGATGCCTGATGTTTAGATAATAGCTATTTCACTGAGGGGTATTAGACTGAAGTACACCTGAATGGCTTCCTAGAACAGAAAACCAGAACTGACAGAAATACACAAGACCACATACAGGATTGATCCTCTAATGTTGATGCCTACGGTCTTGGATCTCACAATGATTAATTAAATAATAAATACCCTACGGAATGAGTTACATCTTCAAAAGTGCATATCGCGTATATCGTATAGCTACTATGGACAAACGCATTTCTTCTGCAAATTTCAATATTATTAATTACTAGCAATCTCAACGCTGCATCAGCCAGTGCACCTTACTCTGTACGCGCTGTGCGGTCTACCCATACATTAAAATGTCACTAGGTGGCAGCTGTGAGCCATTACGGAGCCTATCCCCACCAGCCGCTCTAATTAGTATAAGAGCAATGGGCGTATTTTTTTCAATTGCATTTGTTATTTTGCGCTGGACGCGTTTCAGAATTCACTAACGACATGAAGAAGTATTATGACTGGAGAATGTTTCAATTTTACCAACACCCATGCAGCATACTTCCCCCCAAGTTTTATATTATGGTTCAGCGCATTTTCTTAAAGAATGACCAGTATATAATCTATTTGGTAGGTGTATTTATTGAAAGTTTGTTAACTTTAATTTCAACCGCAGAAGCTGACAATTTGCTGACATAGGCCTAGTACTTTGTGCGAAAATGGACTGTTATGGGGCCTTCTCTTCATATTTGAAAGTATAAAATGTGTTTTACGTTACGAAATAAAAATGCTTACGCATGGGATGATTAACTATATCCCGAAAAGTTGTTCTAGTTCTTAAACTTTTCGTTTAATATACTAAATGATACTGTAATTTAAGATTATAACCGAGTAACAGGTGATTTAAACTTGTTGAATGTACTGATAGCCAGAGTTAGTATTTGCCTCACGTTACTCCCAGCACTGGATGGGTTAATGGCGTTATCTCTATTGTGTTGGCGTTAAAGGGCGAAACCTCCACGGAAGACCCGCCCAATTTATTTCAGGATTGGCTGTCATTCAACAATTTTAGGCGTATCCCTTCATTGCGATTGGTTCGGAGCCACATCAGTCACCGGCTCACGGCTCCCCCCTCCCCTACCCCAGCGCGAGAAACAAGGTTAAAATGACTGGGAAAAGTTCTTTAATAATTTCTCATCCAGAGCTTAGGAGCGCCGCCGTGTCACCGCGAGACATCCGCTGACAGCCCTCCCCTCGGCCGTGGACGGGACGCGACGCCCGAATGGCATAATTTCCCGGAGGATGAAGTACAGCCTGGCTTCGTGAGGATTGTGGAGTTCTTGGCTACACTTGGCATTTATTATCTGTACGCCGCTAAGTGCTTTGCGTAGGTGCCAGGTGTCTCTCGCCGGGCTGGGAAGATCGCTGGCCCTGCCTTCGCCGCGAAAACACTGCGTGTTAAGGAGTACAAGTTACCGACTGGTAGTATCCTGTTGGAGCAAGAAGAAATCGAGGTGGTGAATATCACACAGGCAAATTTCTCCAACGGTTCAGTAACGCGTGGTTTTAATTATAGTTTTTTGTTGTTTTGAAAATTTATAATTTTTTTTGTCACGAACGGCTGAAATAAATAAAAAAAACTAACCAGGTTCACCTGTCTGTTGGTTGGCAGCCGACCAGACGTCACGTCGGTTTAGGTTCAACAGCATGCCTACTTGTTACGGTGAGCATGGCGCGGTTTGTTTGTCGCTCGTGACAGACTGACTCCGGTTAGCCTGTCGATCGCTCGCCGTTCGTCACGCTCCGCCTCGTCTGCTCCACTGCACCGACCTCTTATCGGCGCACTGTACTTTTATAGTCGCTTTGCAGTTGCAAAAATCACATAGGCGCGCGGTACCCTAACCCGGCGCGGAACATCATGCATGACGTGGACGGGGAATCTGGTGACAGGTTGTAGTGCACTATGTGTGGGAATATGTATTGAATATACCATAGCAGACCAGCAACACCTTTTAGTCCCTCCCGTGCTGCGATCACGTCTGGGTGCCTGATTTTGGCTGCATTGTAACGCTGATTTTAAGCAGCGCTGAATCTGCAACCAAAGACGTTTTGAAACTGGATGCATTTTCCATGCGTTGCCATGTATAAATAAATAAAGGGATAGTTTTAAAAAGTGCTACAGTTCAAGGAATGGCATGCGTAATGAGCACAGAGATTACTTCATCTTCGAGTCTGCTCTGCACCTCTGATCTTATGTTTAGTGTGATTGTGTCCTAGGGGGGGGGGAGGGAGGGAAACACGTCCAGGAAACAACATACATTTCATTTCTGATCAGACTTTCGGAAAAGCATTCACAGTGAAGCCAGCATGTCTAAAACGCTGAAAAAGAAGAAACATTGGTCCAGCAAAGTGCAAGAGTGTGCCCTGTCCTGGGGAAACGCCGGGGAGTTCAGCTCGGCTGTGGAAATTCGCGGGGGAGCCGACCTCGGAGAGTTTCCCCACCTGGGCCAGGTGATGTCGGAGGTGTTGGTGTGTCACATCGGCAGGCTGCCCAGTCCGGGAGACGTCTTGCTGGAAGTGAACGGCACCCCAGTCAGCGGGCTAACAAACCGCGACAGCCTGGCTGTCATTCGGCACTTTCGGGAACCCATTCGCCTGAAGACTGTTAAACCCGGTGAGTAGGCAACTCATCCACACTCCTTGGCTGTCTTTGGAGAAATTAAGCTTTTCAGCCTTCAAATTCATTTTCCACTTTAAGATTTGTCTTAACGTTTAGTTTATCCATTTCAGCCACACTAATGAAGTTAAAGTGAATGAACTAAAATATTTCACTTAAAATTAATGCTATCATACAGAAGGAGATAATGTCATCTCCGTGATTTAACATGCCAGCGTACTTGCTACAAATGTATGAAGTGGTCATTTCTGATATCTGTACTGCGCCTTCAGTTATTATACAACTATAGCCGAACTTGAGCGCCAGTAACTTGGTAGACGACTGCTTTAGAAGCGAATTTTATTTCAGGCATTATTGACATCGTGTGGGCCGTGGAGATGGTTATGAACACCTACAGAACGGGTTTTCAGCTAGATCGGGCCGGATTGGGACTTTTGCATGTTTAGCTGGTTCTGGCAGAGCACAAACTGGTCCTTAATTCCTTTGCAGACAAGTGCCGCTGGCGCGCGCCCTCTCGCTCCGCCCGGACGGGCTCATGCGCTCTGGGTTTGCTGCTTTTATCTGATAACATAAAATTAATAAATACATATTATTTACTCTAGCATATAAGATGTGTGGTTATTTGTTATTCTGGGGTTATTCACGGGGTGCTTGGTCCGGATGCTGAGGAATAAGGGCGGACCGGGGAGTATCGCGCATGGACGGCGGCGGCAGCTGGGACCCGAGCCTCCGGGTCAACGGCGAGCAGATGTGTCTGTGTACGTCACGGTTCCCCGTGTAATCCCCCCCAAGACGACACTGTGGTTTATTGCTGAGTCCCACTATGCGAGGCAGCTGAATATAATATCGTAACACGGGGGGGGCAGGTGTTACCAGCGACGTCAGTGAAGGTGTAGGTCATTTATAAAGAGAGACCATGATTATTTGCCAGCCCGTCGTACGTTTTGCTGCCGAGCTCAGCTCCACGCATTTCAGATTTATTTTCAGTAATTCTACTCCACATCATTGCACCGGCGTTTTTGCAGATCTCTCATTCTCATTACCGCCGCTCCTGCCGCTGTTGCCCTATAAATCTCTATTTAGATTTTTATGCTCGGAATAAATATAGTTCTTGCCTGTCTGGCGCGTGGTGCCGTAATCTTATCCATAACTCGTCATTCATGGTGGATAGTTTTCTTCCAAACCGAAAGTGAACCCTGGCTTAGTTTTGGGTCAAGTCGTTGTAATTTTCAGGTTCCAGGCTATTATGATACGAGAAACGGAAACCTATATGTTTATCATATTTGTGTCCATATTATGGTTTGCATTCTGGCATGGTGAGCAGAGTACTTTTGTTATTTCTTAGTTTGTCTCATTGGAGCCGTTTCCATTATAGAGGATTAAATCCTTTACTTTTATTTGGTCTGTTTATATTTTTTGTGGCTGATGCTCAGAAGAAAAGAGAATTTCGAAGTGTCCCCTCACGTGGTGAAAAGACGGGAGCCTCGTGGTTTGAAGAGTCTAGCGAGTCTGACCGCTAAATGTATGTAAGGAGAAGTTTTGACCGTGACGTATGTCCCATGGGCAGCTCTCTGTGTGGTTATTTTCCTTTCCATTGTGATGAACTGGATTTTAGCCCCCGTAGACATCGGCGATTTGAGTGGGAGGCCCTCTTTGCCTTAGGAGGGGGCGGCTCTCGAGGTGCTGTCTGCTGTTGCCCTGGACGCTGTTGCCAGCGGCGGTGCGTACGCCTGGTTGGCTGCGTGCCCCTCCACTGACTGCAGGGGAGGGACTTTTGGCAGGATTTCCATGTTTGACAAAACATGAGTGTCTGGAAGCCTCCGAATAGCCTGGGTGCACTGTCCGGAATTGACGGATTTGTAGAGGCAATCACTTGGATTGATCGCAGAAAATGGGTTGAGGATTAATAATTCAACGTTGCTCTGGTTCCCTGGCCCTTACTAGCAGTCCCTGTTGTATAGGTACTAGGGGAACTTTTGTCAAGGAAAATTTGCCCTCAATGAAGTCGAGAGAAACTAACCAGTGATAGACGCTAGTCTAAGTTTGTATATAAACATTTCCTAATTTTCCTGATACTTTTATCCTAAGTGACTTAGAGTAGAGAGAAGGGTTACAATTTGTGTGCTCCCTGGGATTTGAACCCACAACCTTTCTATTGTTATTTCTATTTATTGAGCCACGGGAGCCTCTATGGTTCTTAAACTAATGTAGCTTTCTGATGAAGTTCAGAACCCCCCCGTTGCTTTTCCGGCAGGTGTGGCATAGCTAAACACACCTGGTGAGGAGCAGATTTTCCTGCAGAAAGGAAGAGTGTCATTGGGCCCCTCCCTAATCTTGGACACTGGCCTCCTAATGTAATGACCGCTTAGCACTTTCCATTACAACCCCCCCCCCCCCCAATTTCTCACTGCTTCTGGACAGCTGAGCTCTTAATTATAATCACTCTAGAGAGGTGCCTCGATTAGATTAAGTGAAATTAGAAACTATTCCAACTCTGCGTTAGATTTTTACAGCTTGTCAAACGGACGGTAATGGACTGCGCTTGCTGGCGTTCTGGGTCTCGCCTGTGTCGTGCTACATTCTCCTTTTGTGTACGTCTGTCTTTCTTTGTAACTGAGCACAATGAGATGCTTCTGTGTGCGTGCTTGTTCAGCGTACAACTGGAATGTGCATAGCAACCTTGACTCCTGGGTGTGTACCCCCCCCCCAAAGTGGCTTTCTGTTCTTAATCTGCATTGTTTGTCTCTCCCCCCCACGCATCATGGCTCACGCCCATATTCCTGTCTGACAGCTGAGTACACAACGGAGGAATGCAAGTGGATGTGAGGCTTAATGTTTCCCCCCCTGCGAGGATATAAGATATCAATATTGTGAAGAGGTTTTTGGGGGTGGGGTGAGAATGGGCAAGGAGGAGGGGCCTGATCACTTAAGTTCATGTGTAGTTGCGAGTGCTTTGCTGCCAAGAGGTGTCCTCTTGACAACATGGGTTTGTCATCACATGCTGGGCCAGTGGTGGCAGTAGGCTCGCTACTGGTCTAGGTTGGGCGGAATTGCTTCTGTATTTGCTGGGTAATGCCAGCCCTTCCCAGTGGAGAGTGAGCAGACTGGAGCTGCTGTTGTCTTCATTTTTGTTCCCATGGCGCTGGCTGATTTTTATTTGTGAATGTTCAGCCTGAACTTGGACCCTTGAGGAAGAAAATCCATTCGGGTCAGTACAGTGAGAAACGGAAGTTTCTGCATCTGTAAACGTAGGCTCTTGGCCAAAATGGGGAAACCTGCTGTGAAGCTGGAGGGTTCTGGTTAAGCCAGCGCAGCTGATGGGATGAGCGCAAAGCATCCTGAACCAGGGATCTGGTGCATTTTTATTGTTTTATGAATACAACTCGTACCCCCATGTGGAATACCCCCTGCTTTAGCACGCTTTGGCAGCATGTGGCTTAGTAGTGAGGGGGGGGGGGGGTAACCACAAAATTTAGTAAACTGTACCAAGTGCCCCTTTTCATAAAGGACAATCATGAAAAATTTGCACCAATGTAACCCCAAGCTAACGCCAGCCCCCCCCCAGGGTTGGCCTCTCCTGCAGTGATGCCCTTTCTCTTCCCTTGGTGTAGCTCAGAGCATTAGGACTGTGATCGGAAGGTCACCAGTTCAAATCCCAGATTTGGCAGGGTGATGACATCAGCGGGCCCCTCGGCATGGCCTTTTACCACAGCTGCTGACACTGCTTTCAATTGTATGTCGCTTTGGATAAAAATGTCTGCTACATAAATAGTTTTGAATTGTTCATCTGACCTTGCCAGCCCTTGTTTAGGGTGTGTGTGTACATTCTCACGCAGATGCTGAATTTGTGTGCGAGTGCGAGGTAATCGCTTGCTTGCCCTTTGGCCCGGAAGAGAGGCGCGTCTCCGAGTGAATTCCGGAAAGGAATAGGTCAGGCTGTGAAAACAGTTATGGAAGAGGCACCTCCGCGTGGTGAACTTTGGGAGATCCAGGCAGCCAGTGCTGCTAGGATATGGACTTAGGAGTGCTGGTTGGTTATTACCAGTCCTGTGTGTCCCTGAAACCCTCTTGAGATGCTCAGCTAGTTCTATGTGTTTTACATGTTACGCAAAAGATAATCTGTTTTCATGGGGTTGGGCAGTAAAATGAGAGATCGGACGCAGGGGAACGGGTAGATTTTCTTGAAATCTGGGTAGAAATTTGCTACTCTGAAAACCGGACTACCTTTGATGTTAGATTTGGGCTTTTCACGTGAGCAGAGTGCCATCGACGCAGCCAGACGACAGCTCAGCCCCAGACCCCTGTCTTTCACAGCTTCCTCTAGCCGAGGGGCCTTGTTTTTCTTTAAAAACTTTCCTTTTTCTGCCACCCCGCTGTGGTTGGTTGTGTTTAGCGAAGAGAGCGCTCCCTTCCTTGAACACCCCCAGTGAAACTGTAAAACAAGCTACCATATGGTGCGTTTCCAATTAAATCGCTGTCAGGTTCCCACCTGGCTCTGATATTCTACTTCAGGGCTGCAGGAGTTTATTCCTCAATAAAATGCCCTCAACCCCGTCAAACTCACAAGGCTGCAGTGATCTCAGCGCTGTCCACATGGTCTGATTTCTCATCATCTCCTGACCCAAAGCCCATCCTCTCCACCTCACCGTTTCATTATCTTTGCCCCAATCTAATACTCATGGTTCACAGCACCGTGGTGAAATTTTTTTTTTTTTTGTCTGCTTTTCCCCACATGCATGGAATGGATGATGCCGGAGTCTGAACACGCCTGCCATCAGCAGTTAATTTCTTTAGCTGCAGATTCACGATCAGTGTGGTGGAGCCCTTGTTGTCCTGCCAAGGTGGTGGCGCCCTTGATCTCCCTCACATCTGTATAGGGTTGGGAGGTGTGTGCGGGCGCCCAGATCAGAAGGCCCGTAGAACAGGGGCTTCCAATGTCCCAAACATGGTCTAGTTCCCACTGTAAGTCTGTGCCAGAGAAAAGCCATTACAAAATTGCTGCTTCAAAGACTCTTGTTTCATTAATGCTCTGTGGGCTTTTGTTGGTGCTCTGAATAGTATGATCAGAGATGTTTTTTGGCTGATGAAATGCCAGCTGTCCCTCACATATACTGCCCCCCCCCCAGCCCTGGCAAACCTTTATGCATCATCTCTGGCTGAATTGTGCTGCATAGCCCAATGGTCCTTTGCCTTGGGAACTGCTGCTGTGTCACTGCCTCCAGCAGCCCCGTCCAGGCTCATTCCCGGATTGCGCCACCACAACCCCCTGCAACGCCACCCCAACCCCCCACCGCCGTTATTGAGGCCTTGGCAGCAAGGCCGTGGACAGCCAAATGAAAGTGCCAGTGCTGAATATGGAAGTGAGCGCTCCGCTGTGGATGTGTGGCCGGTCCAGGCACTAGCGTGTGTGTTAAGCTGCTTCCGTGGCTTATGACCATAAGGTGAGGAGAGAGGGAGAGCGGAGCAGTGAGAGGGAGACCAGAGAGGAGTGGAGGGGAGCAGAGGGTGAGAGTGGGGAGAGAACCAGGGGAGGGGGGGAGAGAGGAGAGGAGAGGAGAGCAGAGTATCCTGCTGTTACCCCAGGAGCGTTCTTGGGTTTTAGCAGTATGACTGTGTTCTGAGGCTCTGGCCTGCTTTATTTACACATCTCTGTAGTGATGTGGAAATGGGGTGGCCTTTGATATTTGGTGTCAAGGATGTGTAGCTAGGCTATGCCTGCACTGAGCGATGCTGTTAGGGCGACGCTCCTGGACTGCTGGTTGAGGTTTTATTGAGCGCGTTTCCCTCAGATAATATTGTCATGGTTTCTCCTTTGGTTTCTTCCTGTGCCGTCTTCGCCCTGAATTCCGTTGTGACAGCTGTCAGGCCTACAAAGATGACGGAGGTGCTTTAGTTCTGCTCAAAGTCAGGTGCGGGACTGTTCCCTGTGAATCTGACGAGAGCTGGCATGGGAGATGGATGGCCCAGTTGGGCTATGGCTCCCAAAGCTGGTCAGGTGACTTAGGAATGTTATCATGTGGTGTGGTTTTGGCTGTTCTTTACTGTATACCTCATATCTTCTGTCACATGGAGCAAGGACATGTTTTACGCTTCTGGAATGGTTTCTTGTGATTTTCCTGATGGCTCAGGTGCAGATTAACCTGGAAATGGTTCTTCCGCTTACTGGAATATTAGCTGGCAGCCAAAATGTTAAGCTAATCATTGGGTTGACCGGGAGCTGTTGTGTTATACTGATGGTATTACATGAGGAAGTAAACCAGTGGGTATAAAATAATATAATTGATTTAAAAATGTTTGGCCAAAGCAGACTGCTAGGTATTTGATTTCCTCGCCAACGATGTGGAATGCATACCCAAACCAACCCAGACGTGAAAGGTTTAGCTTCTGCCTGAGGTCAGGGCTGAAACCTCATTGGGTGGACCGGTAATGTAAAGAACAAGCTGCACAGGAATGTGGCAGAAACTAAAAGTAGAATGCTAAGCCAAAAATAACCCAGCTTGTGTTCCGTCTACGCACAATGACCCTGGGACCTCGGTTAGCACCTGGCCGTCTGTGAATTTGCCCGCTGACTCGCTCTCCTCGTCCTCCTCCTCCCCCCGAGAAGTTTTGTCATGCGAGTCTCGCCTGATCTGCCGTCCGTGCGCCATGGGAGCAAAGGAACAGTTGGCTTTTTGGAATCCTAATGTCTGCTGATAACTCGTTCGGAGCCCTCTGCCAGTATAACCGTGCATGTGAAATGAGGATATATCAGGAAAGGCATTTATTAACCGTATACGCTGTCCTTGGGAGTCAGGAAGCCGGGGCATCGCTTCTGATCCCATTTTCATCTCAATCTTTACTGTAGTAATGAGATTTATTGTGTCTGTATGTGACACTCAGATTGTTTGTTTTTAAAATAAAGAAAAACCCAGATGTTTCTTAGCTTAGAAATTGATCAGTTTTTTTTTTTTTTTTTAAATCCTTTCTTTCGTTTAAAAGAAACTTGCCTCGTTACCCAAGAAACTACAAACTTTCTTTTCCCTATTGTCCCTCCTGATGCAGCGCAAAAGCACAGAAATTGGTCATGTGGAATCTATGCCCATGTTCATCCTTAGCAGACTTTGTGCCAATTAAAAAAAAAAAAAAAAAAAAAAACCTTATGAGATTTGTTTTTATTGTTATGGAAGCCAGTCTGGCTTGGAAAATCAATTTGGGCTCTCCTCCTGTGTGTCGCTCTTGGCCTCCATTCCGGCGCCGCCTAATAAAAACACGACCGTTTTGAGTGAATCCCAGCGACGCAGAGAGCACAACTCTCCGCCAGTGGATTTGTGCACAGAGATGGCTGGGGCCAGCAGGTTACCCAGAACACACTTAAGTGCAGCTGCCACCCTTTCGGCTCTGCCTCTTAATTTTAGCACCTGTTCTCCAAGTTGCATCTGTGTTAACCAGGCAAGAGGCTACAATGATACTGAACCAAAAAAATCTTTTTTTTTTTTTTTTGTTTTGTTGATAAAGCTTAATCATCTCTAGATCACATGACTTGCACTGCTTGTTTTTTTTTTTTTATTTCACTGCTCTTTGTCTTACTCATCCCCAACTGTGATGCATGAATTAATTAGAATAGTGAAAATTTCCCCACAGGGATTAATAAAGTTTCTTTTCGTCCTGGGAAAGCATACATGGAGACGGGGGGCGCGGGGGGGGATCATAGCTGTTCTGTTGAAGCTCGAACCGGCGACTTTCCCATCACTGCACATAGGCACACAATGCCTCCCCTCAACCACATTTGAGAATAAAACTTGAACTTGGATTCTCTAGGAGGATTATATACAGAATGTCTTCAGTATACCAGATGGTACTACAGCAGACTTTCAGTTGCGTAACTTTAAAGGAAATAGGTAGTTAAAGAAAAGGCGAACCGGCCTGATCCAACCGGACATTCTCCTACTGGTATTCGTGAATTTAGTGACCCCCTCCCCCCCCACCCAACAAGGGTGTCCCATTGGACATTTGG
>JAABNX020000119.1:21962521-21974140 GCA_015163995.2 Mormyrus lacerda
CCTCCCAGTGCAGATCGTCAGATGTCCATAAATTCATCACCAGTCATGTTTAGAAAATGCATCTCTTGGAGGGTTTCTGAAAAACTGACTGCGGTTCTGTTTCAGGTCCCTGGCTTCTGCAATCTAACAGTCACCCAAGGGAGTCTCTGTCATTTCTGGCGTGTTTGTCGTTATTATGGCCGTTTTTGTGTGTTGAAGCTCGTGCAGAAACGATACACGAGTTCGACCCCGAGTCCAGCGTATCCAGACGTATCCTGCTGCTGCCTTCATGTACCTGTTGAACATCCGTTCCCTCCAACCATAGCTGCCCAGGGGGTCCTGCCTGCACCTGCGAAAGGGCAACCGGACCTGAATGCACTTGTCCTGTCCCCGCTTTCGCTACATAGCCCACCAGCCTAAATAAACAAGTTTTTAAAACCTCCCAAATAAAATGTTAACTAGACCATTTCGTATATTGCAATAAATCCTAAAATAATTGTCTGGCAGTAATCAAACTCCATTTGCCTCAAGTACTGAAATAGCGTGAAATATTGTAAGACTGGCTTCCCTCGCAGACAATTACCGCATGCTGTCCGCAGGCCGACCGGCTCCATGAAAGTGAATCGTTTGCGGTAATACAAGGCTCTTATCAATGATACACCAAAGAAGCTTTACAAGCCCATTCTTATATTTAATGAAGGGGTCCTCCAAGGGTGACAGTGTATCTGTTGCTGTGAATTTGACTCCAGTACTTTTAAAAGACGGGGAACCATGAACTCTACCTGGCGAGAGAGGAGCTTTGCCCGACCAACACCAACTTCGAGAGGTATGCTGCTACCTCCAAATGCCTTAACATTTTTTCAACATCCTCCCCTCCCCAAAAGGCACCACAAGTGCATACGCATATATGACATGCCTCTTTGTACAGAAGGGGACGTTGCCATAGTTTCCATGGTTTGAGCAGCGGAAGCCAGACTGGGGCAAACTCGTCTCGGAGAGGATGAAAGCACATGCGTCCTTGATGCGTTGATTCTGATGTAAAACCCGCAGCCCAATTCAGTTGAGAAATTGCTGGGGAGTCACTGATGGCATCATTGTAAGAGCTTTTCTGTTTGATTTATTTTACCTTTGTTGTCATGTAGTGTTTTTATAAAAAGTTGCATTGTAGTTATAAAATTTAGAAATGCAATGAACCTTGACATTTTCACAAAAGAATTAATGCAATAAACAAAGGAATTTGATTGTCAGTGCAGTGTGTTCGAGGAACCAAATTTCACCTTCCTGTCCTAGTTGGGACCCTGCTGTTTCATTGATTTTAAAATCTTATTTCAGTAAAGCATTCCATTAAAAAAAAATCTGCTCGGCTAAGATATAATAATGATAAGAATAAGAATAACAGGTTAAGAAATGTTTTTGAATCCTTTATTGCTTATAAATCCCATTTTGTAAAGCCACTTCAGTAGAAGTCACTGTCAAGACCAATTTAGCCGCAGTTGTATGAATTGACAAAGCATCTGAGCTACATCACTTAAGTTGACAAAGATGTAAGCAGTCAACTAGACATCATTATCAGCCTGCTCCTTCGATGTGGGTTGTCCCGTCAGAATTCTTGTGGACCTATACTCGCTCCATGTTTTTGCTTCCTCTGAGCTCCTTACCAGACAATCCACATTTTTTTTCCACTAGCAGAAGCTGGGAAGGAGCACAAATGTGGATTGCCTGTGGCTCCCTGAGGACCGGATTGGGAAACGCGGCACTAGAGGCTGTAAGGTGCCTCTGCCACTTGTCGGTGACAGAGCTGAGCTGTCCTGCCCGAAACCTAACCCTCACCAACCTCCCGAGCCCATGTGCGCTTCTCACTGTCCCTTCCATTCATCCAGGCTTGAGGAGTCTGTTTCACTGAGACTGAGCGCTGTGTCACCGAGATAAAGCAGACTGGGCTGTGGATTTGCCAGTGCTGGCTGGGAATGACAGGCTCTGTAGGCCAGCTGATAAGGATTGGAAAGCCCCAGCTGTGTCCATAGCTAGAGGAAGGCACTCTAGACTCAGGGGAGTCGTCATGGGCAACTAGTGGAAATGTGTCATCTGAAAACTGGATTAATTAGAGATGTGTGTACAGAAGGGACTACTGGATATGATTAGGGAAGATTTTCTTTTTAATCAGAACTCATTAAAGTAAAGGGCCATAAGGCAGTGAGACATCCAGGAGGTAAAGGCATTTTTTGTAGGTGAGGAGTTAGGGTGTGGATATCAGGGTGGGAGGAGAACTGTTTTAGATCCAAGCTCCAGTAATATCAATGCTTGATGTTAGCCACCTGTGAAAAAGATCATTCCCGACACTGCTCATGCCAGTCCCGATCTCACCAAGCTGTCATCAAGCATGTCTGGATGTTCATTAGATCTCCTTTCATTAGCCGCCTTCAGCTGTCTCTGCCTGCATGTCTGCAAATATAGTGCCTCCTAACTTAATGTATCAGGCGAAACCTTGTCTCACCTCATGCTTGGTTAATGAGTTGTGGGACTACAATCCCCATCGAGTCTCGCAAGCTCCTGAGTAAATGGTATCGGGCGCATTTCCTACAGGACGGGTGCGTTTGCCTTCTTGAGCAATCGTGTTTAAAAAAAAAAAAAAAAAAAAAAAAAAGCGCCACATCTCTCCGTTTTGGAGAGAGGGGTATATCATGGCTGTAATTGGAGTTAGGAGCAAGTCTCTGTAGATAAGCAAGGAAAATATTTAATATGATGCTATGGTTTGTTGCTATTGTAAGGCTTATGTCTGATGTTTAAACATAAGTCCTAATTAATGGAATAATATTGCAACCCTCTTATTTTTCCGTTTTCTGTTTTTTTTTTTTTTTTTTTTTTTTTGGTCAACTCTAAACTACAGGGCTGACCTTTTCTTAACTACAACCCATTCAATACAAGTCATTAGTGCAGAAAATGCCAAATGGCTATTAAAAAAAAAAAAAAAAAGAAAAGAAACTCAGTGTGGAACAAATAGACAACGGATGTTGGTTAGACAGAGGGGGGAGGAGAGCCCCTGTGAAGGCAGAGCATGTCCTGGACGCCTCGCTGGTGATAAATGGGGCTTGACGTATTCCCAGGCTTCCAGTCCCAGTGCAAGATGGACGGAGGGTCCTTATCCTGCATTCGATTATCTTGGTGCGTTTGATTACTTCTTACCAAGTCAGAACTCTGAAAACGTCACTTCCTGTTGGAAACGTGTCTCTTTTATGAAGTTGATGTCGGACGAATGTTTTGTTGTCCGAGTTGCCCCAGTGATGTAATTTCAACATGGCGGCTTACACACTCAACAGTAATTCTATTTTATAAATCTTTAAAAATGTTTTTGTTAAATGTATTAATAGTTATAAATGTAATTGCACATTACATTTCGATTTAGAGAATACCATATCATGACCGTAAACAGTATCCTAGAATGCAATATCAGATTTTTACCAGACTTGTTAGTGTCCTTGGTTTGTTTGTAGTTTGTTTGCCTCTCGAAAAAAGAACATCGCTATGAATGTACAAAAATATTTTATGAAGCTTTTAATATGGTTTGACTAGTTTATTTTTCCGAGAGACAAACAAGAAACACAGTCTCACTCCAAATCAGCTAAAATATCAAGCAACAACACAGCAGCGTGTTCATGGTGGCAGCCATGTTGGTTTCGAGATTGTCGGACGTGATGTCACTCAACTCGGAATTTCCGAATTCCGAGAGAAAAACGAACGGACCATCTCTCTCTGAATTGGAATTCGGATGAAAATGTCACGAAAAACGTCACTTCCCGTCGGGAACATGCCTCCTTTCTGACGCTGATGTCGGACAGAATTTTGTAGTCCGAGTTTCCCCTGTGATGTCATTTCAACATGCCGGCTTACACTGTCAGCAGTAATTTTATTTTAAAAATGTTCATTTTGTTAAATGTATTAATAGTGTAATTGCATGTAGTTGGTTTAGAGAATATCATATCATGCTCCTAGAATGCAATATCAGATTTTTACCAGACTTGTTAGTATCCTTTGTTTGTAGTTTGTTTGCCTCTTGAAAAAAGAATATTGCTATGGATCTACTAAAATATATTATAAAGCTTTTAATGTGTTTGAGAAGTTTGTCTCTCGGAAAAAAGAATCGTACTCCAAATCTGCTAAAATATAAAGCAGCAACACACAACAGCGTTCATGGAGGCAGCCGTGTTTGTTCCAAGATGTGTAGCTCAAACGGGAAGTTGGTCGGTCGGTCGGACGTGACGTCTCACACTTCGGAATTTCTGACTTCCGAGAGATAATTGAATGCAGGATTAGGAGTCCCATCCCGTTGCACTCTTCTCCTTCCTGTTGCTCTTGCTCCTTTAACAGCAGCTTCAAAGGGAGGTGTTGCACCTGGGGAATGAGGGGGCGCATGCTCCGATCTGGTTATTTCAAGCAGTGTTTTTCCATCCGGTCCTTGGGGACCCTCGGGCTGTCCACGCTTTTGCTCCCTCCCAGCTCCCTGGTAGACTGTCCACATTTTACTCCCTCCAAGGTCCTGGCAGAGTGAAAGCATGGACAGTCTCTGGGTCCTGGAGGACTGCTTTGAGAAACACTGATGTCAAGGGTCTAGAGGGGTGGAGACAACATGAGCAAAAGCAGACTGGCAGTCCTTAATGGGACGTATGAATCTCCGCTTGTTTTTATTGTGGGGGGGGGGGGGCAGCAGACTGAATTGTTGGCTCACCTGCCCAACAGGAGATTAGCACACATTGTAACAGCTGTTTATTGAAAAACAAGAGTAAAAAAGCCCTTGGTGTTTAATATTTATGCAAATATATTGGTGCAGTGAGTTAGTTGTGATTTCAGTCTTCTGTAGCTGTAATGTCAGAACCCCTCTGCCCATGGAAACCAAATACCGATATCTGAAGATGAGAGTTAAGGTGGTGGATATGAAAGGGAGGGATCAGCTTGCGTCTGTAGTGTTGTTGCCTAGTAACATGAAAACTATGATAATTCTAATCTCTACGATCTAGAAGCCGGTTGGTGTGACAATGGCAGTATGGGTAGCTACGTCTATGTAGAAATCACTTTATCATATAAAACATCTGTTCAAGATTTGCGTTTTAACATGTAACATTTATTTGTGGTAGACATAAAGCAAATGAAAGCAGAAAATGTACCTTGGAAATGTTCCTCCAATATGCAGTACTACTGTAGTTTTGCTGTATGCCAAAAGAGGATTGTAGATATGATATCATGTGGCATAGTTATTCCATGTTGGGTAAGAGGCAAATGCATTTTAAAAGTAAATTCAAAATTGACTTGTCCGTTGTACACATAGGCCCAAAAAACCCTTCACTAAATGATTTCTACCTCTGTCCTGAATGACTTGATGCTTTGTTAAACAACTTCATTGTTTCATGTAACTAATATATTTGCTCATTTGCTAAAAATGAGAGAAATTGAAAGAACAATGAACAGATCCACAGTCAGAACCAATGAGTTAGAACCACTAGCTGCTGGAATCCCTGGGTAGGTCTGGCTTCAGTCTTTATACGTCTAGCCTGCCTCTTAACCAGATATCCAACTGGTCAGGATCCACAGTAATCTTGGAGCACCTTTTATCTCTAAGAGCACAAGTAATCAATACTATTATTTCCTCTTCAACCGGAGGACTGCCCATATGCTGGTAATTAAAGGAGATTAGCTAGACTTTTTTTCAGATGTCCCTGCCGATGATTCTTTTCTTAATTAGCCATTAGCTTTGTATAAACTGTTTGTAGCACGGTGTCAGAATTGTCCAGCATTGCGGTTAGTTGTTCAAATGCTTTTATTTTGCACTCGCAAATGGCTAATCATAGCACAGAATTCAGATAGCAAAAATTGCTATTGACCATTGCCTATTCATTGACCTTCATCTCTCGTTGCCAAGATGATGTTTTACTCATTGGTTAATAAGTGTTATGAATTGACTCTGCTTCCTCTGTTAATGCTGTCGCATGCTGCACCGTGGTCCTGGGGAAAGCTATTTCACGTCACTGTAGACCTGTATATGGAGGGTATGACTTGTCAACCAAAACTTTGTTTACCCTTGGAGCACCTCTTGTTCTTTGGTTAACTTTGGTTATATAGTTGGACTTCTGTTGAGGGCCACTCAAGTCACTTCTAGTGTGTCCAACATGATGACACCGGGATAGCTTGTGGGTCTCAGTCCCCATCGAGAGTTCACCAGGCTCTCCTTTCTCCTTTGGTTGGATGTGTAGAAGGGCAGCGGTGGTAGGGAGATCTTGTGCCACCTGGCTACTGTCACCTCATTGCCCCTGTTTTCTGTGTCGTGACTTGGGCCGTCGCATTTTGCCAGCCATTTGCTCTCATCATTCATTGGTCGCCCCTGACATTCTTAAAAATGACTTTGTTTGCTTGGTCTAGCTATAACCTCCCCCCCGGGATGAGGGGATATAACCCCCCCCCCCCCATAAAGGTTATTCAGGCTTTCTATCCTTTTCCCTGTTTCAAATCCCCCCCTTGTTCCCTTGTTTTTTAAGATGCACAGAAGAGAAATGTCAGCAGAGGAGCTGTCTCTGGAAGACCCTCATTAATTTTTAATCTGATACATTTGTATTGATGATGGCTTGGTGTGTATAAGAATTTTATACTGTATATGTAAAAAGGGGTGTAACAATGCATCGTTTTTTTTTTTTTTCTGTCCCCTCTCACTGGTTCTGTATCGTTTTCATGACCCCCTCCGACGTATACATGGTCTACTCCAGGGGTGCCCAATACGTCGATCGCAATCTACTGGTCGGTCGCAATCTACTGGTCGATCGCAAAGGTAGTGTGGGTAGATCGCATGGCATAAAAAAAATTGAGGATGGACGACCTCCCCAGCTGCTGAAAAACTTGTGACTGAGTCGCCTAGTTAGCCTCCAGTTTTTTTCCTACTAAACTTAAGAAAGGGTATAAAAATGAAGGGGGAGCTGGACCAAGTAAGAAGCCAAACACCTACCACTTCCGTACGGAATGTGAGGAGGACTGTTTTTCACAATGTCATACTCGAAGTGCGTTTGCCTCATCTGTCAGTCTAACGTTGCTATTCCGAAGAAGGGAAACGTGGAGCGGCATTTTCGGACTGTTCATAAAAACTACGACATTAACTTTCCTCCGAAAAGCGAGCTCAGAAAGAGAAAGGAGAAGGAACTAAAATCACAATTCAATTCAAAAATACTTCATTTATCACAAATGGAAATTGATAATGTTAAGAATACTCAATATATTTATAAATATGTTTTGTTTTTTTATAGTAGGTAGATCATTTTGACTTTGGTCATTTAAAAGTAGCTGGCAAGCTAGCGTACCTTCAGAGCTTGTGTTTAGCCTCCTGAACACGTTGACCATTTAATTTTTTTTTTTTAAAAAAACCTTTCAAAGAAGATTACTGATATGCTTGTTTCACCGCAGAAGGGAGTCATGTTAATCTTCCTCATTCTACATGTCTGTCCATGCAATGTTTTTTATTTTTACCTTATTGCACTTTATTTTGCTTGTTTTATGGGATATATAACATGTAAAGATATAAGTTTGCCTGTGTGTGTGTGTGTGTGTGTGTTTGTGTTTGTGTGTGTGGGCTGTTTCAGTTTGCTCTTTGCTCGTGAATCTGTCTGCAGAGCTATGGGTCGTCACCAAAGGAGTCGCGTCTCTCTTCAATTAGGCAATTATGGCTTCAGTCAGTAATTGACAGCCCTGCCCACCCAGGGAATCTTTGACAGCCCTGCCCACCCAGGGAAGGAACAAGACGAACCTCAGGATACTTCTTCCTGTCGAAGGTTGCCAAATTCTGCATTTAGCTAATGTGGTGACAAAAACTTCTCCAAATGGTCGATTTATATGTGGCCTTGTTACGATTTTTGCAGAAAGCGCTAAGAAAGCTAATTAGTACCCCGCAGAAGGCTTAGTCATTGTTGCTCTGCAGAAGCTGTGAAGTCATGTAGGTCTCATACCTGCTTATGCTCCAGCCCCTTGCTGACAGACATTAGCTCCCACAGCATGGGAAGTAGTTAATGGTCCTACTTCTCTTTCTAGAAATCTTGTATGGGTTTAGCATCAGTGTCTGTGTCCATGCGAGTGTCCCTTTTTTTTTTTTTTTGTGAATGTGTTACTTCTGGTTGGTTTTTCTGGGGTTTTTTGAAAGTGTTTGAGCTCAGGGGGTGGGAGTTGTTTGCTTATGTGTTCTGTCTTCCCACACCAAGAAAGGGGGCTGAGCTTTCATTCCGGCCATGACCAGGATAAATGGTTTCAGGCACTTAAGAAGATAATGCATGTCTTTATGTGGAGACTTTCTTATGTGTGCTCAGGTAACCCCTAATCTTTATGTAGTCAAAGTCCTTCACATCACTGCTTGCTCTGAGTTTATTATAGTTGGCGTAGCATTGTTTCACTAGAAAGAAAAGATCAAAAGCTCCTGAACTTGTCCTTGTTTGTCTTAGTCATTGATAGGCTGAAGGTGTAGCCCTCTGAGCAATCTCATTGGTCTGTCAGAATGTCATCTGTCTTTTTTTGGGTGCTTGTTGCTTTGCACAATACTTGTGATGACAAGCGCCTTATGGCAACATTGTAATCCACCAAAGGGGAAAAAATGTCAAGGTGCCATGAAGTTATAAGTGAAATGCTCTGCATCATTAACTATGTACTACTGTAACCTGGGACCTGATTGACGTGCTGAGGGCTTCTGTGTGGGCGTGTAGCCTTCAGTAAAGCTGTCCAGTTGGCGCCAACATGGGGAGTTGCTCAAAAATCAAGATGCAGTTACCTGAAACAGTTTGGTCTCGGGGGGTCCTCCCTAAATCTCTTTTTGAAAGACGTGCTGATTTTATTTCTCAGGTGTTTATGGAGTTTAGGGCACTTTGCAGTTTTTCTTTTCCCTTAGGGGAAGAAAAAGTTAAAAGGTGTTTTTGCATGAGTGCAAGATTTCAGGGCCGCTTTTAACACAGGTGCAATGGGTGCAATGCACCGCGGGCCCCTGCAGCAAGTCGATAGTTGTTCAGCTAAAAATTCGGACGGTCCAAAATGGTCAGCCGGGCGCCTATGACAAATTCTTGCACCGACGTCTACAGAACCTTAAAAGCGGCCCTGCAAGATTTCTGATGAATGTTGTCATTATTTTAAAGGAAATCTGACTATTGAACCCAAGTGGAATTTCTCAGTTTGAAGTATGAAGTATGTTTGTCCTCATCTTGAAACTCAGCACTGTGTTTCATTTTCTCCCTCATAATGATCACCTTGAGTTGCATATCAAACAGTTAAACACTCCGCATTCTGACGACACGACACACAGTTGTGGAATTATGGATCATGTTCAGTTTCATTTTTATTTCTTTCCCATCTTGCTTGTTTCACTCCATGCTGCTTGAAGTTAAGATGTGTGTCGAAGCTGATTCTGCAGCTTTACTTTTCCTGGGGATTGATATCTACTGCTCATCGTTCATGGATATTTCTGAAGAATTACCTCTGAAGTAATGCGCCGCTTTTTTGATTAAAATGAAGGGTTTTCACTCTGAGAAGGCCGTCTCTTTTTTTTCTGAAATTCATTGATAACCTATTATTTCTGCTACTCTCTGGATGGGCCATGGAAAATTAAACTTGAGATGTGCTCCCTCTTTTGGTTAATGTCACCCATGGATAGAGAAGAATTGGGGCCAAGTTTTTGAGGTGTCAGATGCTGTAGCTGATACACTCTGTCAGGGCCGAGCATTAACATGCCGTCTTCCGAAGGTTCCAAAAGGCCTCTTATTAGCTCTGCCTTGTACTGCCCACTGTCACTGTATCATGACCTTCCCAGCAACTCCGATTAACATTCACCAGCGTATGCAATTAACTTATGGCTCGAGGGTCTGAGCAAAACAAAACTCAAATCTAATACAGTGTTTACCAATTTGGTCCTTGGGGAAGAGGGAGCAAAAATGTGAGCTGTCTGGCAGGGAGTTGGGATGGAGCAAAACTTTGACTGTCCCCAAGGAATGAATGGTATGTGTATGTGCCCTGTGATGGGTTGGTGCCCCATCCTGGGTTGTTTGCAGAGTTGTTGGAAGGTGTGTGTGTGTGTGTGTGTGTGGATGTGGACATACCTTTCCTTATGGGGACATAATGTCCCCACAACGTGATGAATACCCTTTTTTCCCCCCCAGTTTCCTCGTCCCCATTAAAAATCTGTGACTCCAATGAAAAAACTAAAAACGGCACAACACTTCTATTTCGTTTGGTTACTTACGGTTATGGTTAGGTCTGGGTAGGGGTTAAGGTTGTCATAGTTAGTGTTAGAATTTTCCCCATGGAAATGAACGAGCGGTCCCCATAAAGATGTGTTGACCCAACGTGTGTGTGTGCGCGCACACTTTGTGTGTGTGAGAGATACAATGAATGGTATAAGTGTGTACCCTGCAATGGGTTGACACCCCCATCCTGGGTGGTTTGCTGCCTTGTGCCCGTAGCCTCTGGGATAAGGTCCAGACCCCCCCGCAACCCTGAGTAAGACAAGCTGTTTTGCAAAATGGATGGATGGATGGAAGGTTTTGTGGAACACATTTATTGCATCCATCAAGAGCTGCCTGTTTTACACAGTGCATTTTACACAGGAATAGGGGACGTCAACATTTCACAAACAAACCTTTCTACCGCTGCCAATAGACTCCCATACAGATTTTGTGAACATGGTTTCTCTGTACCTGCGATACTGGATGGCCTCTCTAATGGCATCAGTAAGGCTGAATTTGTGGGCTTCAGGCTCAGCCTGTCCCCCCCCCCCAAGACTGATAGCACATAGCACTGTTTCTGTTCAATAATACAATAATGTTGTTGTTGTTGTTGTTGTTGTACAATAATACATGTCTGTTTAACATGTGTTATCCAGGGAATGTTGCGAATCTATGGTTCTGGTATTCAGGGGATAGTGTTTCTGAAGATGGTCAAGAGATTGAGGTGCAACACCTTAACTGAGTAATCTTGTCGTCTGTTGTCTAAACCATCAGATATCCAGGGACCATCTCCAGTTGAATTGCAAGTTGTAATTTCACACAATTAAATGGTGTGATGCAATTCCACGGCTCGAATCTAGATACAGGAAACACTTGTGAAAGTGATAGAATGTTTTGGTCGCCCTCCTTTTGAAAACCTGAAAGTTGTTCCTGTGCAGACAGTTTCAGGGCACGCTGCGTTTCCCTGCTAATATCTGGATAGCCGGTGCGTCACCCTTCCTTAACGGATTCCATGACTGGCGATGTGCAGATTTCCCAGGCTGTGGTGAAAACAATGGGAGCCTTGTGTCACAGCAATGGATTCAATGCTTCCCTTTGTTTGACGGGAGCTTTTGTAACCCTTTTTGAGTCTGAGTGATTGTGGAGTGCCTGTCGCCTTATCACAGCTACGGTGGGATAGACACGGACACTCCGGTTCATATTCATGTCAGTGTTATATTGTGTGTTGTACTGTTCTAAGAAAAACACAGTGACATCGCCCGCCCCAAATCCCAGCCTTAGTCCTATCCCGCTGATCTTACTCCTGCATGCAGCCTGCGACACTGAATCCAGATAACCATAATTCGGTCCTCTATAGGTACTCTGACCTTGAACAGATCACTCAGGGTATTTTTTCGGAAAAAATACCCCCCCC
>JAABNX020000119.1:22010117-22035264 GCA_015163995.2 Mormyrus lacerda
TCACTGTGGATGCCCCCCCCCCCCTTTCCACTGACTGTCTTAATCTTCATATTATTTGACCACTAAAGAAGCCAATGGAGAGACCATTGCTCCATGGGGACTTTTAATTTTTAATTTTTTTTTTTTTTTTGAGATTTTTGCACTGTGCATTCCTTAATGTGAACTATGAAGCATTTCCATCCTCTGGGCAACCAGAACTTTTATACTGAAACGCAGATTGAGGCAAGAAGAGCTGTTTTTAATTTAATTCCACTTCATGAGCCACCTCTCATGCTCTACAACTAATGTTCGCGTCTTAAAGGGGCCGCCACACTTGAAGGTGTAAGCTCGGCGGCTTCTCGTGGCATTTTCCCAAGGACAGACTGCAGTGCTGGTCGGCGGGAGGACCAGAGGCTCTGGCGTCCATTCTGCTGTGGTCCACCAGCCTCGTCACGATTTCTTCTGCCATTGCAGTGCCTTGCCTCCTGTTGCCTTGGCGATGCCGTCTTGCTCAGCCTTTACCTCTGAGCCACATGCTAAAGGTTCTTCCTCGGAACACTGTACTGGCTCATAACTATTTACCGCCTACTGCCATTGGTAGTTGTGTCTTAAAGCGACGGTGTAGACTTTCGACAGAGTAATGCACTTAATGGGGATGTCCACAAGAAAAAGATCTTAAGTTTAATGCAGTTGCATTAGATTGTGTGTTAGCAGGTTTAGTCAGTTTATCTTTTTTAAACAAAGGTCATTCCACTTTTTTAAAAATGAATCAAATTAAAACGGGCCGGTGTTTGACGGCCTGTTAGCCTGTGGGTAGATACTGGCTGCACAGTGTATTTGATACTCAAAGTTCAGTGATGCTTACTTTTAAAGAAGAACAAGTTGATTGAAGTTGTATACAGAAGTTGGGCAGAGTTTCCAAATGAAGTCTGTCTTGAAGTTCTGCTGCAGGACCAGATGTTTCCGAAAAGGCAGGTGAAGCAATAGCATATTTTAAAATGAAGCATTTTTTTTGTCTGTGCTTCACAGCATGTATGTAGAACAGTATGCAGAGAGACTGTTAACTTAGGTGTCATGTTTGCTCAGATCCAATGATGACGTTCTGTTGCAGTTGTGTGTCAGGACCATGGCAAATATTAACCATAAACAACCAAAAAGCTATGATGTCACCACACCAGCAAACGCTCTGTTTATCTCTCACGTTCTAGCCATGGAAATTTGTGATTGTACTGAAGCTTTACATTCTCTTTTTATACTTTGGACAGAAGCTAACTGGAAGGATGTACTATAACTCGATTGTAGCCTTACCACCACCTATGCGGCCTTTCGTGAATTCGCCACTGCTCAAAACGGGTCCAGTGGTAGCAGCAGTTTCGAATTAAATAAGGACCATGGGCAGCATTCTGCCTGCTAGATCCCACTTTTTTGTAAAATTGTTGTACGATAGAACGCAAAAAGTTAGTTATTATTAATTATGAGAGTTGTAATCGGCCAGAACTAACAGAGACGCTGTATCTCTTTTCCGCCCTGCCAGTTGGGTTCCTTTGAGAGCAGTGATTTGTCTCTTTGTAGTTGTTTATATGTATGTTCTGTTTTTGTTTTCATTAGTTTCTTTGTGTTGTTGTTAATGAATTAGCAACATAATCATTACCTCTCCAATGTAGACTTCCCAAGGCCAATGGTCTCTGTCCTAATCCTCTGAATTCCGCCTCTTAAGTTGTTTTTATTATCGATGCTGTAAATAGCTACGAAGACCAAAATCCTTCACCAGTGTGCCTTTTGTAGGAACAGCCATTATTAACTGGAGCATCAAACAAAAATGGCAAAAAAGCCATTGAATCGTCCCCTGTATTGTTTTATTACTGTCTGTTTTCACCTCTGTCTTCTTTGTGTACAGAAAAGAATGTCTATTTTGTACTGTTTTTTTCTCTTCTTTATTAAAAGGGAAAACATCTGTTTGCCCAAAATGTCTTGCATAGTAAATCCATTTGCTGTTGCCTTGTTTCCTCACAAGTATCATTTGGTTACTGGATTGGACTTGACTGGGCAGGTAAACCCTGAATTGTAAGGCCAACGTACTCCATCACCATATCAGGTAGATTGTCTGTCTGATACTTCACGAGTCACTAATGCAGGCATGGTGAGGAAGATGGTGGGTGTTAGTATGCCATAGTTGCACCATTAAAGTTATCTTAACTCTCTTGCTCGACGTAATCTGTATCTATCGCGTCCATCCCCTTTAATATAAATTCTGACGGAACAAAAGGGATTTAAAACAGGAGTGTTTAGTTTGTGTTCTGGGGGTTTTTAGAGCTGTTTTACTTCATTTATTTAAATGATATCTGGTCAGGGGTGCCCTGTGATTGGTTTGTTGCCCCATCCTCAGTTGTTCCCTGTCTTGCACCCATGGCTTCTGGGAATGGCTCTAGACCCCCTTCAACCCTGAATAGGACAACCAGTACAGACTATTGGTGGGTGGGTGGATGGATTTCTGGTTGATACAGGCCTTGAAGGAAAGTGACCTGAGGCAGCGAGCTGAAGGTGTTTCCAGAGAGGGAGAGCCTTCCTTCTGCATTCCATCTGGACCGGCAATAAATATTTTGAAGCCCTTAACATAAAACTAAGCCTTTACATTTGCAATTAAAAGCATCTTTGGTCTGGCTCAGCAGACACGCTGGCTTAATGAAGCAATTTGGGATGTCTGGTGCGGAAAGCAGCCTGTGATGTCGCCCCGAGACGCCACTGCGGAGGAGGGGGGCATGGGGAGCTGAAGCGACGGGAGGTTCAGTCAATCTCAGGGGGGTTGAAAAGGCTTTAGATCAGTGCTTCCCGATCTGGTTCTTGGGGACCCACAGACTGAGGGTCCACGTTTTTGTTCCATCCCAGCGGCAGGAAGCCCAGGGGGAGCAAAAACAAAGACCGTCCGTGGGTCCCCTAGGACCAGATTGAGGAAACACCACCTTAGATGTTGACTGTAGGAAGGAGTCCTTGGGCGAAACAGGAGACGATGGTTACGACAAGTTTACAGCCAGTCTTACAGTGACCCAAAGTGTGTCTCAGGGTGGGGCTCATGGTGATTGATCAGTCTTGAACAGTGACTGCACTACATCAGCTTCTAAAGTCAGTTGTTTTTCTTGTGTCTCATTAGTCAATTTCCCTAAAACGTACATTATTTATTAAACTTAATTAAATCATCCTTCTGCATAACAATCCACAGTAAACAGTAATAGTTGTAAAACCCTTGCAATTAAGTAAAGCCTCACTTTCCCACTTTAAACATTTAGCGTAACGGGCATTGTAATTATATATTTTTTTAAATGTACATTTTGTTAACACCAAACCATCTATGCATATTTTTATGCTTTGGTGCTGGGCTGCAGTTAATATGAAAAACAAGTGGATTGTAAAGGATGGGTCATAAAGTACAGCAGTAACTGCAGGGACTGTGTGCAAAGCATGTTTTATTAACTACAGAGCAATGCAGTGAACATTTACCACAGGGAACATTTTTACCACAAGTAGAACAAACTGGAACCCACAGTGATGCCCAGCCTGGACACTGCTCAATTCACCAAAACACTGTTGTGTCTCACTGAGTGCCAGTGAGCACTGCATTTCTCTGGAAATGTGAATGCAGCTTCAAGTATGGGAAACTGGGATATTGTGCATCTGAAATACAACCTAATGTCCTTTGTTTTTCGGAAGTAGCTTTTCTGCACGATCTACCGTTGTAGGTTACTGATCTGGTCACACTCCTTATATCAGAGGACACACAAAACCACGTGGCTAAGATCACTTCCTCTTCGTCCCAGTAAGGCAGCCCCTAAAACACTAATTAAATCAGGCCAGTGACCAGTCCATGCTTTTGATTCCATGCACACATCTCAGATAAGGCAGGGGGCCGTGTGACTATGTGCTTCACAGCCAAGCCGTCCCAAGCTGCAGTGTAAATCGTGTAATGACTCCCATCGTCCAGAGAGACGCCGGTGTGTCTGCTCTCTGCGGTGGTCTGTGCCGAGGCCACTGGGGGCGGCGGTCTGTCCGACATCGTCTGTCCCACGAAGCCTGCTGGGCTCAGATGGCTGGTTTTTGCAGCCCATCGCTCTGCTGTTGGACAGCCAGCCAGGAGACTTTCAGGGACAGAGCTAAGGAAGTCCAGAACGGAGGAGAAAGCTGAGGCACGTCTCAGTGCTTCACTGCTCTTGGCGTTATACACATAAATGTGTCTGACACATAATCATACATCATGCATTCATGTATGAAGCCCCTGATATACACCCCCGTCTAGCCTGTCTCAATTTAACAACGGCTTTAATTAACTGCCAGGAAACTTTAACTGTATTTATACATAAAACGGGAAGTGCATGACATGGCAAGCAATACAGTGAAAAATAAAAACACAATGAAAGAGTACTGTGCTATTTATACTTTTGTCAGGACCTGATTGCTTACTGCTTAATGACAACCCTGATTTCATGCCAGGAGAGAGAGAGAGAGAGAGAGAAAGAGAGCGGGGGGGGGGGGGCTGCACAGAGGTCATCACCCCAACAGAGACGACACCACAATGACTCAAAGTACACTTTTCAGAAATATTACATACCATAAATAATGCTCATGCAACACTGCATGGTGCAGCTCAGATAACTTGTTACTTTCTACAATATAAGAGCTCACAGAGATATTGGGCACATATCCATCCCTCCATACATGCCCCTAATTCATTACACGGTCAGCGTATGTATACACAGCAAGTAAACTGGACTGTAATGAAGTCCTCTCAGACTTACTGGACTGCCCCCATTTTTGGATGAAAAGGCAGGTGGGAATGAACGCTTCCTGTGTGCTGCCTGTAACTGCTGACACACTAAGTATGGAACCGCATTTGCGTGTTGATGGCAAACATCTGCAGAAGCTGCTGAATCAACTTCGTGATCGAGATAATCACCTATAAATTATCCACTTGGCCTGTAAACCAAAAATGTCTTTTGGCTCTTGTATACCTGTCAGTCAGAGAGAAACGTCTGGTAAATTTGAAACATTGAGTAATACCAGTTTACATTCCAGTTTTGTACTGAATATACTTATTTCATCATGTAAAAAAGAAAGTCTCAACCATTGGCATGTATTGTCACAAAATATTAATTAATTAAAATCTATTAATCCTGTTTGTGACAATACTCAACTAGCTCAGTGAATCTATACTCTTCAGAGATCACTGCTCTAAATGTTGTTACTATTACAGCTATTTTTATTCAGCATCAGTATGAATCAGTCATTCTTTTAAATAGTTGTAATTCTGCCTGTTAAAGCTGGTGTTAACCCCGCAATAGGGGCTTTTGTTACCACAGGACAGGAAGCACCACAGTCACACTCAACGGTCTGCCGTGGCTTTACCCAGTTATTGATGGTGCTGTGGCGAAATTCTCATAGAAAGCCCAATGGAGGCCTGACTCACTCCAGAAAGCAGAAAATACTTCACTAAGCAGCAAAACATCCAACAACCGGAATCTGCTTAGGAAAATCAGCTGTCTAGGCCACGCGGAGTCACCACCTTTGCCCCGTATAGAAAATAAAATGCTGTGTACTGCTTTGAATCAGCGTAGCTAGCTCAGTTAGCACTCAATAACAAATCATGAAGTAATATAGTTCCTGTATGAAATACATGACCATCATAAATGATTAATGATGAACGAACAAGGGATCACTAGGTAACTAACACTTAGTTAATTGTTAATTAATACATTAGGTAAGAGTGTACTACATTACGTGCTCCCTCTAGTGAAGTGTTACAGACATGATTCGTCCTGTTTTATACACACACATTGGTTCATACATACACTAAGTCCACAACAGGGACCAAAATATAATTTAATCTAGACCACACAATTGACACCCCCCCCCAGCAACATTGTTTGAAATCTGAGGGGGTGTGGCTGGGGGTGGCATCTCTTATTTCTTCAGTCTGAAAGTAGTAACCCCAGCCTTGCTCAGGAAACCCGTATCAGCACCAGCCAGGGCAAATAACAGATGTCTTTACTCTAGCTGGGGGACCGTTACCAAACTCCCATGAGCCGCTTCATTTGAGGCGGGAACTGGGCACCTTGATACTGCAGCCCGGCTGCCATTAACCGCAGGAACAGCGGCTGGGAATGCAGAAACAAGAAGGCTCTTTCTGCTCACAGAAGGCTCCCTTAAATAATAATACTATCGTAATAATGATACTTTATGGATCCCGTGGGGAAATTCTCTTTGCGCCTCCCCCACTTGCGTTCCGTTGGTGAGAGCTAGCTGGCCATGAAGGGCAGGCTCCTGTTGTGGCTCGCAGGCAGCTGGGGGGGGTCAGGGGCCTTGGACGCGCAGAAATGCCGAGGCGCGGCGCAAACCGCCGACCTTTCGGTCACGGGCACAGAGTCACTTAAGAATTACCGGCAGCTCTTAAACGGTCACTTGTCACCTTTAGTGTTCAGATCAATGTAAGCAGCGTGCAGCTGAGAAACGACGACGCTAATCGGCAGGGTATCCTCACCTGGAGGGAAGATCAACTAAAACACAATGCTGAGCTTGTACTTGGTCTAAAAAGTGTATTTCCAGGGGTCTCTCATTATTTATCTCTGCACTATGCAGATACAGCTACATTTAGTTAAAGTCGATGCTTTAAACATACCTAATTAATAACTGTCTATAGCAGGGCTGGGCGGTTTTATCCGCAAAGGGCCGGAGTCTATGCAGGTTTTTGGGGTAACCTTTAGGTCAGCTGATCAAACCCAGGTGTGAGGACACTTCAGCCAATCAGTCCTCTAATTAGTGACCTACAGATTGCCCAGCCCTGGTTTATAGTGTACAGGACAGGCAGAGAAACTCTACAAATAACCATCCATCCATCCATCCATCCATCCATTTTCTGAACTTGCTTGAATATCAATCTAGCAAATTTTATACCACGAACATGACATTATTACTTAAAGTAAAAATAGCTGTTTTATTTGTGTGTGATTGTTGTGCATTGCTGTATGCAATCACACTTCTCAGACACAGCACTGTTGCTGTCATGTAGGGACACTCAATACCATTTCTGGAACTCCAAATTTCACGTAGGGGTGTGGCCCTTCCCAAGGCTCTGGGGCCAGTTGGGTGATAATAAGACAAACACAGCTCCCACCTGAGTCCTGGGTCCAGGCTCAGCGAATAGCATGCGCAGATTCTCACAAGCACGCCCTGGCTATACCCTGGCCCAACAGTAGGGGTAGCATTGCACTTAAAGTGACACTAACACTTCAGCAGGGAGCTGAGGGATTTTGCAGATTTATAATACCGTATCAGGTCCCGCTCTCCCCTGCTTAAACCAAGCCTGTGTCTGTTTTTAAAGCCATGCAATGCTGCACAACCCTGTCCCGGACAGAAGGATTACTTACGACAGTTAAGGACTCAAAGCTGAGGCAACTTCCATCCACTCACCAATATCCAGAGGGAGCCCTTGTCCACACTAACAATAAATAAATTTTCGTTCACCTGCACACACTGCCTGAGAAATAATCTTCTCCGCATCAGCAGGGAAGGCTGAGTTTGAGTTACCAAGATCTAAAACACTTTCTGGCTTATCTCCACAAGGCCCATAAAAGCCACCAAACTGGGATATTGTGTATTTTGGTATCTGAAACAGTCTGTATAGTGGCCAAATCCTATCAAACCAGAGATTAACATTCATCTATAATCTGTGACAATAAGGCAATGATTCCACATCTGAAAGCTCATTTTGGTCTCAGTGTTTTTGATTTATGCCTCTTCTCTCTCAGGTCAATATAAATCACAGCTCACTGCAGAAATGTTTTATCGCCACACATTTACTACACACATATATTATCTCTCTGATTTTGCAAAACAATTGAATGCTGGCGAGTCAGCTGGAAGAAGCAGATTAATGCTCTATACTGACGGGGGTGCTGCATTCGCAGTGGGAGACAGACACGCACGCTCACACTGCTCAACCAGCTGCTGATGGCTCATTCTCCAATGTCCCTGTTCATCTCTGCTTCCGCGATCAGTCCTGCCCAATAAAACTGACACAACATTTGGGGAAAAAAAAACATAAATTGTTTGTCTTATAGAGATGCTAGAACGCTGCAACTTTCAGTTAGAATGTTTTGAGGGACGTCCTCAGATGATCTATTGTCACAAACACCCCAAACAATGTCCGTATGTGTGCCTAACCATGCCTCACAACTGCTTCCAATCTAAAGCTGCCTGATGTCTAAGCTCCACGAGGCCTGATTGCCCCAGTCTGGAGACGAGGCCCTGTGAGGGGAGGGGGAGGGGGGGCAGCTCGGCTCTGCCACTCGCATTTCCCTCTCTCTCTCTCTCTCTCTCTCTCTCTCTGTTCTGCATCATCTGCCTTGCTCAACCTTGCTAGTGCAGAAAGTCAGAACGTTTGCGGGAAAAACCAAAGTCGGTACACGTGTGTCTGCGGCGGAGACGTGGCCTCATCCCAAAGTTTGCTCAGCGCCACTGGGTCTGAAGGGCTGGCCACTTAGAAACGTCTGACAGGACATGCAGTCATGCTTCACTGCTAGTTGAGCTGCATTTTGGGCTCATACGACATGAGGGGTGAGCGTGCAGTTCAAAGACTTCCGACTTTTCCGGCGTTCAAACGGTGTAATACAGGAACACACTGTGCGGACTGTATAGCCCTAAAAGAGCTGCCTCATTACCAGAATAATGTTCCCCCCTGTGGTTTATATAATGGTACCTTGGTTTTTACTGGGACATCCATAAAGGGGGTAAGCTCGCCACTTTAGATGGCTGACCTCAAAAATGCGCCCCAGCCAACGTGAGGAGGAGCCGCGCCCACAATGCAGTTGGGGTGCCTGCTAAGTGCCCATGGGCGAGAAAGTAGAAAAGTACCCCTTTGTCCTATCAGGTGGTCCCTGCAAACTGCAGTGGGTTAGCCAAGGTCAGCTGCCTATCTGCAAGTCACTGCCAGTGAGCCCTGCAGTGCAGTTTAATGAGAATGCTTTTAGACACGGTAAAACACCAGTCGATGGAGAAAGGGTATTGAAATATTATTTAACCAGTGTTTATTTTTGGTGCATTTATATTCTTATTGCTAATTTGTGAGTTTCATTTTGAGTTTATTAGGTGGGTGTTCAGTGTATGCCATTTTCTTAGTATATCATAGATTTGCATTGTATGTCGCTAAGTATTATACGTGCTAAATATTGACATTTATGGTGGTAGGTGTACTAATAGCATTATAATATTTTTCTAGGTATTATTATTGTTGCTGTTGTTATTACTGGTGGTAGTAGCAGTAGTAGTAGCAAATGTTTTCTTTATATTTTTTGGCAAAAGGCAAGATAAAGTGAATTTCAGCCATGTGCTCCCAGGACCTGGATTTAGGTAAAGAATGAAGTATTATAATCAGATCCGAGCTCTCGGGTCTCACCCAATCAGATCTGATTTCTTGAGATGGAATCAGCCACAAAAACAAATTTTCAGTTTTTTTCTTTATAAATTTCAATATCATAATAGTTATTACATAATAATAATTAATAAATTTTTATTAATTTTTATGAATAAAATGACAAGTACTTTAACAATGCCTGTTAGATATCACATACTTTAATTTGATTAATGGACATACTATATTATATATACTAATATTATATTGGACTACTCTCAAATATTACATTTGGGCTTGTAAGCATAAGATCATAGAAATGTATACATAGAGGGGAAATGCTTGGGTTTGTCAGAGACAGTTCTAGCCAGCTACTCTCTCAAATGTTTTAACGTTTCTGGGCAGCATAGTCACGCCAACAATAATATACACTAAAGAGGCTACCATTGTAGATGGAGAAATATGACCCATAATGCTCTTTAGGACAAAGGAAAGAGCCGTGTGGGCAGCCTTTAACTACTGTGTACATGTCCAAACATCACCATTACATTCACTGGTAGGTCACCTAATCGTACAATACACAGAGATTATATTAAAGTAGAAGTCACCCTTTTTAATTTCTGGTTTAAAAAAATTACAGGTACAAAGCTTACCTAACAAATGAAACACTAAGTTTCAAATTTGTTATCTCAACCATCCATTTTCTGAAACCGCTTATCTCATTCAAGGTTACGAGGGTCGGGACGTAAAAGGCAGGGAACAGCCCTGGATGGGGCGCCAAGCCACCGCAGGGCGCAGTCACACACCATTCGCTCATCCTGGCACACTTATGGGCAGTGTGGCAACTCCAGTTAGCCTCAGAACGTTTTTGGACTCTGTCGGGGGGGACCAGAGTACCCAAAGAAAACCCTGCAATAACATGCGGAGAACATGCAAACTCCACACGCATGGATCTCTGGCCTCAGAGGGATGAGGCCACAGTGCTAACGACTTCATCCGGCCAATCTGCCATTTTTGTTTTGAACCCTTTTTTAACACTTGTTGCTTTTTATTTCTTGATTTATTCCGGAGCGCCCCAGTGCTCCTGGCTAACCGCACCCTGGATCCGCCACTCCTGTCCTCAACAATCTGTAGGTCTGCTAGTCAGGAACCATCTCCTGTGTGGAATATGTCTGTCTTTCAAATGGTTCTTGATTACCTGTATTGACAGTGACACCCCCAGCTGTGCCTGGTAATGTAAGTAAGCTAAACACATGGATGTATTACCTTTTAACTTTGTATGATTTTATATTCTAGAAGAGTGAATTAAAATCTGCCAATAGAACACACTTTGAGGATTTTAGTGACATAACTAGTTTAAATGAAAAAAAAAATACCTGCCAATAATCACCCCGCAATTTTAGATTTAAATTGTGAATGTTTTCATACAGTAAGTGCTGGAGGCAGAAGAGAGCTCATGTCAAACCTTAAAGTATTTCATGAGTGTCTTTATGTGAAAAGTAAAATGATACAACTTCAATACGAGAAGCATCGGAAAGGGTTACACTGAAGAATTCGAGGTAAAAATCAAACAGTAGGTAAAGATTAAAAGGCGATATCAAACACAGAAGTCTTATAGTGCAATAAAGGAAGTGCATGGGATTGAAGTGACAGTTTTTAATCATTTTTTACCCAGAAACCCTGTGTAGAGGAGCACAGGTGTGATGGTAAGGGGTAAATACCTGAGATGGGCGGCAGGACAGCTGAGGTAAGCTGAGGGGGGCTGTGGGGGTAGGAAGGGGGATATGGTAGGGAGGGGGGGTGTTTGGCTAGTGGGGGGTGGACATGGACCAGGCCCCCTCCATCCTCCAGACGGAGAAGGCGTAGCTGAGCCGCTCGTGGGCCAGGTAGCTGGAGCTGGCCAGCTTGCCGTGCGTCTCATCGCTCTGCAGCACCTGGTACAGGAAGTCGATGTAGCGCGAGGCCAGCTTGAGGATCTGGATCTTGCTCAGCTTGTCCGAGGGCAGCGTGGGGATGATCTTCCTCAGCGAGGCGAAGGCATCGTTGAGCGACTGGGTGCGCTGCCGCTCGCGCACGTTGGCGATCACGCGCTGCGTGTGCAGGTCCTCGAAGGGCTGACTGCCGCGGGGAACGGGGCTTGCGCCCTGCTGGCCGACCGCAGCCGACGCCGCGGGGGGGCTCTTCTTGGGCCGCTTAGCTCCCGGTGGCAGAAGGTGCGGGGGACTCCCAGCTGACCTTTCCTCAGCCTCGCTGTTGTCATTCCTGGGGCACGGCCCTCGCTTACGGCCCCCGCTCGACCCCGCCTTTGGGGGGCGCTCAGCATCCTCCCCCCGGGCTGCCCGGCTCCCTTCTGGTGAGCGTGTGTAGGACAGTTCCTCACGCATGGCGGCTCCTCTTGGAGGTTCTCTGCCTCACTCTCGCTGCGATTGCTCAGGCCTGTCACTAGCACAGGCTGCTCACTCGCTATCTGTGGACCAAGCTCTGCCTTTAAGAGACAGTCTGCCAAATAAAAAGAAAAATGCAGCAGAGAAGTAGGGCTGGTGCTCAACCCATCTGTCCCTTATGGCAGATCTAGACGGCTTTTCTCTGCCGCGGCTGCATGCGTACTGAAAGCCCCCCGGCCCGCTGTCCGCTTCACTCTGCAGCCCACCAGTATGAGCTTCTGGTCCTCTCCGCTGCACGTCTACTGTTCTTATAATGCGAGGGGCTTGGCGGGGCATCTGATTGGCCACCCTGAGGTGGAGGGCGTGGCGAGGTCTGCTAGATCTGAAAAGGGATGCCGGCGTATTTTTGGGGGGGGGGGTCAGCTCGGTTGGCCAATCCGCAGAAACGGTGGTAAAATTGTCTGAAGTTTATGTGTTCCAGATTTCGCCCGAAAACAATTTGCAATCTGCCCCCCCCTCCCCAATTTCCTGTTTCTGACCCCTGACTGCACTTCTACGGAACACCACAAACAAACTTTTGGGTTTAGAGAGATAGGAGAGAAATTTGCACATTTCAAAAACGTGGAAAAAGGTTAAAAGCACGGCATGAATTTTCATTTCCCATTAAATCATTAGCCTTTCGCACTCAGATCACCCTCTTATCTGTTGAACAAGTACCTCCTGCCTTGCAAAATTGGGGTTAGCATTTTGCAGAGAGCCAGCCAAAGCCGACAAGGATTCAGGTGAACCCAGACAGGACAGTAAAGACAGCTAGTCAAAAAATCACGTGGGGCAGCAGAATGGATCTGGGCAAAGGGGACAAAAGACATTAAAATATGTTGCTTATAGTTCACTGCTTATGATTATCATATTTTAAATGTTGCAGCAGGTTTCACTATTTTTCCAGCAGACGATAATCCAATAAATTGCAGATAATGCAATTGACATTAATTGTGCTGGATGCATGCATTTCCTATATAAGAGAAATAAATCAAAAAGGACTTTTTTTTAATTTGAAAGCTAAATTCTCCATGTTTTGCGGAAAAAAAAACTGCAGTGTGGTGAATCTTCTGAGGAATGGCATTCCTGCCAAAACTTCAAAGGCAAGGCGGAAAATTGTTTAAGAAGCTGTGAAGAACTGCGAAATAACATTCAAGGATCTGTAGGTATCCTGTGCCTTGGCTGAGCTCAGCGTTTTTGTCATGGAACACATGGCGGAATGGCGGGGTTGAATGCCACTCACCAAGAACCGCTCCACTGGCCATCCGAGCTGGGCCAAAATTGACCCGAACGATCCTCAAGAATACTGGGAACATCTCGACACGATGAGTCAGACATGGAAATTTGTGCATGGAGCAAGACAAAAACATGAAACATAGCAGGAAAATTGAATCAGAATGATGGAGGAAGGAAAACTGGTCGAAGGCCAAACCTAAACCCCAATGATATGTTGTGGCAAGACCAGAAACAAGCTTAAAACCAGCAAACATTGATGTGAAGCAGTTTGGCATTAGAGTAGATGACATTCCATGGTCCTCGAAGAGCCTGGGTGATAACAAGAAGAAGTGTTTGCATGGTGCTAAATATGGTGCAACTAGTTCTTTGCTGTAAGGGAGTGACTGTATGCTTCCACACAAAGATATTGCACAAACTCCTTTAATGAGTCAATGAGAAATATTGAAATGTTATTTCTTTAGCATATGTTGACAATGAGCTCCCTGTATAGAAAGAAAAGCCTTAAAACATATTTTCTATGTACTCACACCTTTATTGTCACTGGTTCATGCTCTTGTTCCAGTTTTATCCGGCCTCCAGCTCTTCACTAATGTAAAGATAAAGATACCACATACCATAAATATATCATGTGTAATTCATTTTATATTGAATATATTTTTACTGTAATATATCTGAATGAACATATTATGTTGAAAATTATGGGGCAATATATAATATGTAAAACAAAATTATAACTGTGTGCTTATCTAGAACAAAAATGTCCATGGGGCCATTCGGTCCCATCAGGCTTGTTTGGGGAGAACTTAACTAATAGCTCAGAGTTGTTAAAATCTTATCTAGCTCTGATTTAAAGGAACCCAGGGTTTTAGGTTGTGCTACACTAAGAAGAAAACTATTTCATACTCCAACTACACGCTGTGTAAAGAAGTACTTCCTCAGATTCATTTAAAAATGTTCTCCCACTAATTTCCACTTATGGCCACGAGTTTTAGTATTTAAACTAATATTGAAGTAGCCATTTGGTTGAACAGCATCCAGACCTGTTACAATCTTATATACCTGGATCATGTCCCCCCTTAGTCTCTTTTGCTCGAGGCTAAACAGATTCAGCTCAGCTAACCTCTCTTCATAAGACATTCCTCTAAGACCAGGAATCATTCTCGTTGCCCTCTGTTGCACCTTTTCTAAGGCAGCAATGTCTTTCTTAAGGAATGGTGACCAAACCTGCACACAATATTCTAGGTGGGGTCTTACCAAGGAATTATATAAATGTAGCGTCACCTCCCTTGACTTAAACTCCACACACCTAGAGATATAACCCAACAAGCTTATGAACAGTTTTGTACATCTTCTGTGACTTGCCTCTTCCATTGCTCTTCCCTCCATGTGACACACAGCCATTTTACTGACAATGTGCTGCTTGCTGAAGTACCAGACCAGCACCAAGTTTGGGCTTTGGTGATTAAGAGGTTTTTCTCCACTGCACCAGAGACCGAACTTTTGACACAAAAAAATCGGTACTGCCCTTTTTCCATTAATTTCCAGTCCAGTGCCAAAGTACCAGACCAGCTGGGGTACTCAACATGTTATTGTGAACTGGTTATGTAAATAACCCACCTCACAACAAAAAATACAATCACCATTTTTAAAATGCATAGTTACAACTCAGAAAAAAAGTAATAATAAACGATGCATGGACGAATTAAGATGGATGGTCGGAATAAATGATAAGATCTGGATGGCATGACAAGAAATAAAAAGGTATTTGGTATCTAGAACTACATAATATTGGAAAAATCCAAATTTCATGTTGTGATTTTTTTGTGATACTTAATAAAATAACTTTAAAGCAAAAAAGGACAAAATTTACCCAAATTAAACTATAGACAAACATAATTTATCAACCAACAGTGTCTGTCAAATAAGTTGGTGTTTTTGTCACGAGCTGTGCTGGCAAATCATTTGATTTTGTGCTATATCATCAAAATATTTCCATATGTTAGAAGGCAAATGTTTTTTAATGACAAGTTCTTGTTCTTTCCTCTTTCCTGTTCATTTTGTTTAATTTTCTCACAAATGTGTCATTAATGAGACATTAAACATCAATCATCAGAATGATTACAAATGGCTTGGAGCGCACATGCAGAATACATGCAAAAGCAGCAGAGGTAAAGTTTGAACTAACTTCTTAACATACAGGCCCACTAGGTTATCTTGGAAAGGAACAATCATTAAAACTGTAAAGCTTGCTAAAATTTGTTTCCTATGACAGAGTAAGACAACGATTTAAAAATTCTGGAACTGTATTGCAAAATAATGTCATTTTTGAAAATATGTGCATAACATGCAATGTCAATATTAATACTGCCCAGCCCTATAATGTACTGTAATAGCCATGTTTGAATTTGGCAGAGAACACCTCGCCTGGCATTGTGGAAAACTGCCCTAAGAGAGTTGGGCCGGAATCCAGAAATACTTCATGACCAAATAACTCACGTGACCCCACAATCTTCACCCTGAAGGGTTTAAGACTTGGTCATAGTGTATATCAGTGAACTGAGCACCACCCTCTGGCCTGAACATGAATACCTGGGACTACAGCGCCCCACCTGCAGGTGGCGTGTAAGGACACCTGTTCTGGGGGGCTATTTTTGGCCAGTATGCAGGAAACGAAAGAAGTTAGAAAAACAAACAAGTTTGAGGAGAGGAAAATATTAATGTTGTCACACAGTGGGGGGGGGGGGGGGGAGAGAGGCCAACACTGCAGCCCCAGTACAAAAAAATGGCCCACTGTTCTGTTAAACATGTTCAATGAGAAGCTGACACAAAATTCCACAGGTCTCGGACTAGGCGGTATCAGAACAGAATGCTTTGGTGTTCTTGCCTTTTTGGACCCTTACCCTTCAGAGGCAGCCGAAAACAAAACACGCGGCAAACAGCAGCCGGCCTTTCAGCTGGTTTTTATGCAACATTTCCTGGACTGAAGACTGTATTTCACATTTAGCACTGAGGGGTATTAATCTTCAAGTTGCCTGAAAACCTGATCTTTGTGCTGAGTGCACACAAGCCAGGGCGGGGGAGCTCTGCATTAGCACTGCGTGCACACGCATCCTGTCTCCCGCCTGCACTTTATTTCTAAACTCACACGTAATTATTACTGTATTATTTAGAGTTTTACAACTTGCGTTCAGATTTTTATTTTATATACTTAGTGGAACATTCCTCACCGATTCATTCCTAGGGGGCAAAATGACAGGGCCAATCTGGGAACTTGAACCCACAACCTTTAGAGTAAGTTACAATCTCAGCTGCAGGAGTCAGTGTCAATGTCCAGCAGTTGAATTTGACAAAAGTGAGGCATCGGTTTCTCGTCTATTATCCTGTGAAGCTTCGCATTCGGACAAAATTCTGGTTCAGAAAATCCCAGCATATGTCCTGTTAATTCTGCATTCATGGAATCAGAAATATCAAAGTCACAGCAAGTCTTGGTGATGCGGTTAATAGCCTGGACATAACTAAACAATTCGGAAGGATCACTACAGATCTAGGGTGCTTGAAGCTATTTGTCAAGCAGCTAACAATTTAAAACGTAAGTCTAAAGAAATTAATACCCTTGAACAATTTCATGTAAAAAGTCCTTCATATCCCAGCCATAATCTTTAAGTCATTCATTATTACACATCCTATCTACCTGCGGCCATTTGCCCAAAGCAGCAAATTCATCTGGGGGGGGGGGGGCTTTCAGCTGGTTCAACTCAGACTCTAAACACAGACTTCAGGGGAGTTTCTGAATTGGCAAACTGCCAAATGCGAGTCAGTCATTTTTCTTCCACATAAAATGGCATTTTAATTCCAACCAGAGGGTTGGAGTCCTGACTTAGGAATCACACATGTGAACAGCAGCATAGAAAACACACATCTTCACAACTATATCTATAGATGCCAATTCTAGAGGGTGCTGTGTGGCTTAGAAACATATACATATAACCAGGAGGTTGTCGGTTCAAGTACCAGGGCTAAGAGACTGATGCTGGTTAACCCTCAATTGCCCGAGGGGTGCTGAACACTTTCAAACCATGTGCTGTGAGTCCCTATCAGTGTCCCTCATGGAGAGCAGCTCCTGGGTTGGAGTTTGAATTCTGCCCGTCCCTCCATTCTGTGCTCCTAAAATTGTGCAAGTTGCCTCCCACAATGGGCACTGGGACTGGAATCCCATCTAAAGTCTTTCCTGCCCTGTGCTGTCTGGGATAAGCCGCACTAGAAAAGCAGTTATGAAAGATGAGTGTATGGATGTGGATTTGTGTGTGTGTGTATGTGAAAAACACATTAATTCTTAAAAAGCTAGTAGTCAGACAATTATATAAACAGCAATAATATAAAATAAGTACTATGCTGTCACTATTGCGTTGAGATCATTTATTTGTAAACAGCCTTCAGTCTCTTTTCAATTGATCTAGATCTATTTCAGATTTTTGTAAGACGGTGCCCTTGGCATATTCTCTCTGAAGTTTAGACCACACGTGTTTCTGATCAAACTATTTATATGTGACAGTTATAGTGCAGGTTCGTGCATGAAAATAAATAACTAAAAACAAATGGAAGGATGTAACATGCATATTAAAGATGATATAAACACCCAGGTCTTATATGCAGGGTTTGGAAAGGGGGGGGATGAGTCACAATTCTGAAGAGAAACACCCCCTGGAGATATTTTTAAAGGCCTGAGACAGAGGGCCGACGCTTCCATCTGTTTGAACTGAGTGCTCATGGAAATGTTGCATGGGACACAGAGGGGCTGTTAGCTCATGCAGAGCTGACTATTGGACACGCATTAACACACACATTTGTGCGCACACAACAATTTGAGGCACCGAGACACGGCCGACTTTGGTGGCAGGAAGGTGTGACGGTACGACTAGAGGGTGAGCAGTGGCTGCGCTCGGTGGGGGGTGGGCACCGAGGCAGCGCTGGAGTGGGGGAGGCGGGACAGGCGGGGAGCTGAGCAGCAAAGACGCCAGCAGCACGTGGCCTGAACGTCCCATCGAAGGCCCTGGGGGTCGGCTGCCATACTGCCGTCGGTGAGAGGGTGGGGTCCTCACGTAGGGGAAGCAGAGTTAGAGAAGGGGCTGGGGCAGCGGCAGATGGGGCCGCATGGTGTAAAAAAGAAGGCAAAACCCTGCAAATAAAACCAGATGCAGGACTGGGGGTATTCCTTTCATCTGCGGCTGCAGAACCTGATTGATGCTACAGTTTCCACGCTGAAGGAACGACACAAAGCTTAGGCAGCCTGCCAACACTCTCCGATTCTTCCTCCTTTTTCTTCACCCTCGACAAAAATAAAAAAACAGTAAAAAATAATGGCAGAACTCAAACTGGAAAGGTTACAAGAGAAGGAAGAATATTAGTGGAAAGCATTGCGACTTGGGCTTTAGAGTTAGTTTAGAGTTAGTAAGTTAATCATAAGCAGAAATTAATTCTGAGCTGTACGTGTTTACATTGTTGTATCCTCTGTGCATATTGGTAAACCAACCAAACCTTGTGTTAACTGAGGAGGGTAGTTCAGGTCCAGAGAGTAAAAATCCAAACACAGATGTTTATTTCAACCAACCAGTTGAATTCTCTCTGACTATGAATCTTTACACTCAGCTGCTTTTTAGAAAGATACTCTTGGTCTGACTTTTAACCTCTGGACCTGAACTACCCACCTATGTGCGTTAAAAAACGAAACGAACCCCTGTGAGATTTACTGACATTTTACTCTCATAAACAGCTTATTTTGGAAAGTGAACTCGCTTTGCTATAGCAAACCTCAATTTATCTTGTTCTGGGACAGAAATATAGTTGTTACTCAGAGCAAAAACACACTATTGACTCACAACTTAAAAGAAAAAAATAAGCCAATTGGAGTTTTCCGTCTTTTATTGCTTTTATGTGGAATATTTTCCCCCCTCAGACTGAGCTTGAAAACAACAACAGTATCATTATTAAGAGCCGGTAACCCTTTTTCTCAATGAAAACACATACCAAAGCCCTTTGGCAATTAACAGTCTCCAAGGAGTCCAGCACAGACTGCACAGTCTAAATATTTGTGACTAAATTTAGCAATAAAAAAAAAAAATCATGAACAAGGGGGTGCAAATAAATTTGAGATTGTGACTCCAGGACTAGCCATATGGTGCCATTTTAATGACACATGGCTGGTCTTTGCTTAAATTTACAACTTGGACAAATACATAATAGGGTCAGTGGACTGAATAAAAGCTAAAGGCAGCACCTCCTAAGGAAGACGTTTTCATTTTTACCTACCGTGAGAAGTGAGAGTCCATTTCTCTCTATTGTTTTCAACTGCTCACAATCTTATTCCTCAGGAGACCAGCTGTCTTGAACTGATTTACTTAATGAGCTGATTTTTACAACATGAGTAAATGCACAGAGAGCATCTTTGGCTGCGTGTTAAAGGACAGTCAGAAAAACACACCCATCCGTAGGTGAGACGCAGTTCATGGGACAGCCACAGGTCTCCGTGACATCCAGGTCGGCAGCCGCCAGTGGCAGATGTCCCACGGCGCTCTTTGAAGCCCCCACTCTGGGGCTACTCCTCCAATCAGCAAAACTGAGTCCTGGGCAATTTAGACCTGGGTAGGTTTCCGTCATAGCAGATCAGAAAAAAATTGGTATCAGTTCATCTTTGAGAAACCCAAGCATAGTGTCCACTCCTTTTTGCGTGACTAAAAATGATCAAAAAAAGGGGGGAATGGGAAGAAAAAAAAGCTGGCAGATGAAAATCCAGCCTTGAATGATCCTCTTTTTTTCATCATGCGTGCTGAACAGCATTATTTCAGCCTTACCTCACCATATTGAGCCTTAATTTATCATAACATTCAGCAGTGAGGCCTCTCTGAAGAGCGCGGCTTTCATGTGTGAATTTGCTGATGTCCTGGGACAGCTCCAGTTACGGCACGTTGGGCCTGTGTGGAAGCAGGCGGCCTGTCTGTGCTCCAGTTATGGCGCGTTGGGTCTGCGTGGAAGCGGGCGGCCTGTCTGTGCTCCAGTTACGGAGCATTAGACCTGTGTGAAAGCAGGCGGCCTGTCTGAGCACCAGTAACGGCGCGTTGGGCCTGCGTGGAAGCAGGCGGCCTGTCTGTGCTCCAGTTACGGCGCGTTGGGCCTGCGTGGAAGCAGGCGGCCTGTCTGTACTCCAGACTCACCACTCCTTTATCAGATTCACACATGCACATACTCATCAAATTCCTGCAAAATTATTTTTCTGACACCATCAGATTTGTGTTTTACATATTCCATATTCAAATTTATCTAAAGGTCCCATCAAATGAACACAAACACACATACACACATACACAGAGAACAGAAGTATTTTTACTCGCTGAGCATCACTCAATCCAGATGCATGCATTTGAATTTCTGCTACTCTTATGGAACTGCTTGAGAAATCATTCCTGAGCTGCTTTTTGAAGATTTTTTTTCCAACCAAAAAGTAGCCACTTATTTTATTTTACACTGCTGTAGACTACCACAACTCCAAGTAGGATGGGACCACTGGAGGTTTTGTACCTGCTGTAAAACACCACAATTACAGGTAGGATGGGACCACTGGAGGTTTTGTACCTGCTGTAAAACACCACAATTACAGGTAGGATGGAACCACTTTTTAAACTCTCTGCAATCCTGTACCATATAACAAACTCCAAATTAAATTTACTCATCTATTATTCACTATTCATTCCTTCATAATGTATTATAATTGAATTAAGGAAGCTTTATATTGCATTATGAAGTTATTTATAGTGGATTATAGATGACAGCTTCATAGAGCATTCATAATGCATGATAGACATGGCTATAATGTGTTATGCCTTTTTAAAATAGTTATAGCCATGTTTATAATGCTTTATTAATTCATTACAATGTATCATGAAGGTATCTATTACTGTAAAGTGTGACCAATAAGATTCATTAAAAAAAAAAAAAAACTATAGACGGCCAATAGGGGTCCCCTGATCACTAGGCGAGCCTGTTCATTAATCTGCCCCAGCTTCACAAAAAGTGCGGCCTCAGGCCTGTAGGCAGCAGCCGCGTCCCCATATGGACCCGGGCAGGGGATTCAGGGCAGGTAGTGAGGCAGAGAATGGCAGAGGTGCTGGGTTTGTTAACCCTAAGAAGGAGTCCAGCCTGGCCAGGCAGCACAGGGATGACAAAGGCCTCTGCTGGTACAGTACAATGGCACAGATGTGGCGTTATTACAATGAGGGAGAGAGTGGCGTTACACAACTCACAAGAGCGCTGTCCTCTACTTAATCTAAAGCATTATTCACTCTGTTCATCCTGCAAAGTCACATAAATCCAGGGGAGAAAATGGTCTGGTGACTGGAGAACTGGATCGTACAGAACACTGACCTTTCAGTTGGGACTCCACCTGTCTCAGCACACACCCTTCCAGGCTAAACGGGCACAGCCACGTCGACCGTCAGGAGTCTCGAGAAGCAACAGAGTGCTCACAGATGTGTTTGCCACAGTCATTGGATCTCCATTTATCACGTGCAGCAAAGGTAAATGTGTTCAGAGAAAGGGGTTTTGGGGAGGGGCATCCGCACCAGAGCGTCGCATTCACTTCCTACCACACTGACGTGGGTTTTATTGCTTCCTGAACTTGGGAAGAAAGAAAAAGGGAGAAGAACTCAGGGCTTGCAGCCCTCTTGCAGTGTAATGCTGGCAGAACCGTCTGGCAGAGAAGAACAGACCAAAAAAAGACCCGAGGAAGTATTCTATTCCTGACCTCCAGAAGAACGACATGGGCTAACCTGGCAAAAAAAAAATGGACCATGAGCAAGATGATGAGCTCATTCCACGGCTGCTGCAGCTTGATATTTCACATGAGCTGTGCCCTGAGAATAAAAACCATCCAAGGATCACTTTAAAACCTCAGCCAATAAGCTTGGGGAGCAGTAAACATAACTACTTGAACCCCAACAGGATCTCTGTCGTTTCTCCATTGCAAGATCCATCACTAGCAGAATAAACCCCCACTGAGGCATTTGGGTTAAAGCTCAGCAGCCTTGCCACAGGGAGGGGGGGCTCTGTAGGCATGTGCACAACCATGCTCTGCCCAGCATCTGGAGAAGCGATCTTGCCCCCAGCATGCTGAGAAAAGAACACAATGGCGAATAAACACACATTGTTTCAGTCGATGCAAAAAAAGCATAAAACTGAGCGCACATCTACGTTTTTTTTGGTTATTTAATTGACCACTAAAAGCTTTGTTGCTTCCACGTCTGGGAGAAAACTTCAATGCATTTCAGCTGCCTGCCTAACTCTTCCACTTCCAGAGAGGGAAGGAGACGGACGGCACATTTAACAGTCGCCCCACTTCAAAGGACAGGTTACAACACACCACTAAGTCGCCTGACTTGCCAATTTTTTTTTCCCTTTTTTTATGTGGGCTTGGAACGGCAAACTCCTTTTGATTAGAAACCACCCCCAGCAAATCCTGGCCCCGCTCGTGCCTTAGTGCCGTCGCCCTTCCTCCAGACTGGAAACGCAGCAAGCCTGAACGACCTCTCAGCCACATTCAAGGAGCTCCCAAATATTGTGCTACTTCACAGAGGTGGCCAGAAAAAGTGACACGTAATACATTGAGAATTGCTTTTGTCTTCCTTCGTGTGGGAGGCTGTGATCTGAGGATGGCAGTCTTTTAAACTGTTTTAGTCCCAGTCTACTGTAATCTTATTTTTGTTTTCGCTTTATTATGGGTCTCACGTGAATATAGAATGGCAAGCTGGTCGGCCATTCATCCTCCATCCGCTTTCATCCGGTCGGGGTCGCCTGGGCATCCGCACTAATACCAGGCAACACAGGGCACAAAGCTGGGCTCCAGCACACATGCAGAGTGCACACATACTCACATACTAGGGCAATACAAGCAGGACAAGAACGTCTGACTGACGGGCAACTCATGCTTACAAATGCATCACCATAAAAACAAGTTATATACGATAGTTTGTAATAATGACCACCTGCCATAAGGAACGCACACACTACTTAGTGAGTTAGTGAAAACGTGCGGCTTGAGCGATTCGTCTGCTCGAGGTTCGGTACAGTACATAGTTCATTTTTATTATTGTTGTGTAATTACCGTACCGATTCACCAACAGATTCGACTTAAATACAAACGCAGGGAATGGATCTCCTTCGTAACCTGAGGACCGCCTGCACAGGACTACATCTGTGTACTGCAGGAGGAATATCCAATGGCAATCTGGACAATACGGAAGAACGTATGACTTTCACATGCACTGACTGAGGGTGGAATTTGAAACTGCAACCGTGTAGGGGAACCACGCTGTGCACCGAGCCACCACACAGCCATTGGTGCTGAGCGATCCTCCTTGAACCCATGAAGCGGATTGCGACAGAGCCTCTTAAAACATTTGGTTTCCCAATAACCAAACGTGTTCTGTTCACTACAGCGGAATGCAATCCCGTGCATCCATAGTTTCCGTCTGTCATCATCATCGCACAGCGAACAGCCGTGCACTTTGCTGGCCATGGAGTCCCCCGAAGGGTATAATGACTCACCTGTCACATGACAGTAAGCTTTGACCTCTTGTGTTTTTTCACCCCATTTTCCCAGCACAGCCTCAGCAGTTACTGACTGCTTCCTGGCACTGAGCCTCCAGAATGCTGAGTATCTCCAGTGGAGCTGGAAGAGCGTGATTAAAACGCAACGCCATCAACATCCCCCTCAGCCTTCTAGAGACAGCAAGACCCACCTGTTCCAGGAAGGCCTCAGCTGGCTGGCCAACCACTGTGCCATCCCTAGGCTGGCGTATCCTGAATGCCCTTAGCTTTGCACTTTGTTTCTGACCTTAGCAGCCCTTATAGATTATGTTCGCATGTATGGTGTAGCTCCCGTTCCGATGGTTTCTTACATTTGTTACTGGGCATTCGATGGAAGCTCAGAATAGCTGTGCTTATGCACGTATGCTGGTGATGTACTTTCTGCCTCACTGGTGCGTCACTTTTGATTAAGGTGTCTGGAAAATAAATGTGATGTTAATGTAACACACTCCCGATGATTTGGAAGCAATTATTCAAATGAAGCAAAAAACATGAGTCTTTAAAAAACTCAGCTTAAGGTAAAAGACTATGGTGGGGGTTAGAATAACCTGAGCCCCCCCCCCAAAGCCACGCTGAAACCTCACCCAGGAAGACCTGGTATCTGAAGCCTACAGGCTAAGTTCATCATTCATAGTCAGAATAATCAGAGCAGTGCACAGGCTGGCCCGGACGGCTCACGAACGGCTTCACACACCAACCTGAGCAGACTTACCTCCTGCAGTTCCCTTACAGTCCACACGGTGCAGAGCTGAGCCGTGCATCATCACACATTTAATACAGCATTCAAAAGTATGAAACAGGACTGCACACAGGGGATGCTCGAAGCACAGATTTTATATATAAATACACACACACATACACATTCAGTGACAACAAAAGTTAAGCACCCAGAAGTAATTGTCCAATTTGGATGTAGTTTCATACGCGTGCAGACCAGCGATGGGTGTGTAAATGATTCGATTTGCAAGGAGCTGGCATGTCTAGTCACCAGACATAGAGGATGTCTCATAGATGCATTAGACAGCATTACCAGCACTTGATGGTGTTTGATAGGGGTCACATCACATAGTGGGTTTGCATGAGGCTGGCTGGTCGTATTGTGCGGCTGCCCGGCATATGGGGCATGCAGATTGACAGTCGCTCAATGATACGACCAATGAGCACGTGAGGGCACCCACATACGTCGAGAAGATTCCAGTCACCCAAGACAGACCACACCAAGGGAGGATCACCGTAATGTGCGCCAAGCATAACAGAACCCCATAACATCAGCGCCTACCATCCGGACACAGATACTGGACTCTCTACAACACCCACTGTCATCCTGCACCGTGTCTCGAAGACTGGCATCGGCCGGACTATGGGTTCACCATCCCATGCGTAGACTGCCGATATCACCAGCGCAGAGACGGCTGCGTTTGGAGTGATGTCATAACCGGGAGGCGTGGACTGATGACGAGTGGCGTCGTACCATGTTCAG
>JAABNX020000119.1:22045305-22057337 GCA_015163995.2 Mormyrus lacerda
TGGATGGATGGATGGATGGATGGATGGATGGATGGATGTGGATGTATGGATGGATGGATGGATGGATGGTACCAGATGGTCCAACAAACCCACAGTATCTATATTCCCATTAAAGTACAGATTCCTCTCCAGGTCTGACAGTGACTGACCTCCGTAAAGTTTTGTGCAAGAAGAAACTAGGGCAACTTACATCAAACTGTTGGATCTTGTCAAGGACTTAGGTGTGGCTTCACACTCAGCATCTCAGTGCTGCCGTTAAGATGACGCCCCACACCAGAGGGGGGGCTACGGAGAAAAGGCAGCGGAGGGAGACCATGCACCCCTGAGGAGACGCAGCCTACGACTCTGTTATTAGCTTATTAGCTTAAGCGTGGATCAGCTTCATTGCAAAGGTCGTTAGTTGGTTCGGGAATCTGTTGGCCCTGGACTAGTCTTTGTGCGTCAGTGATGGGAGCAGATCAGACTCCTTAAACAACATATTACCAAAAAGAATAGAGGACAGAGGAGGAAAATGGAGACGGGAGAAGGAACACGGGCAACAACATTCGGACAGAGACTGACAACAAAAAAGCAAGAAATCGAGATAAGGGTTAGGCTAAAATAAAACACAGGACGCGATAAGACAATGTTGAGGTGGACACAGAAACAATGGGGGTGTCTTGAAGCTTTGCTATATAGGGGAGGGTCAGAGGAACAGAAGGAGAGAGAGAGTAAAAAATGGGTCAACTGGCCATCTGGCTGAATTTAGTGTGGGGCGCCCACTATGTAACAAGAGGATCGATTTTTAATCCCCGGGCAGCCCCGTTTTAGCTCAGGAAGGGTTGTGTTCTTCAGCAAACAATGCACGAGGCCTTCACATCACTTACATAACGTTTCGAGGGGGGGTTATGACATTACGAGTGCAGCTATGGGAGTGAATTACAGCCCTGCCTAATATCCCTGCCTTAAAATTCCTGTATCTTTACTCCTGTCCTTTGACTGAACTCCGAATATATTGACATAAGGCCTGTGGAGGACCCGACACATTTTTGGATGCTCAAGTGTTTCTGAAAACGTGCAGTGGAAACATTTGCTCTGTTCATTTTTTCTTCTTCCTGTGCCTTTCCTCAGTCAATCCATCACCTATGTGCTCCCCAGAAAACCTCCTGTCTTCCAGTCTTCCCACAGAGAGAAGAGAGGCTGAAGGCGATGTAAGTCCATGCACTTGCCGGGGAACACAAATCTGTGAAAAAGATGGCAATGAGTGTTAGCATGAGCGTTAAGTATAGGTGCTGTGCAGGTGAAGGTGGTCTTCATGGTACATGGTACATGGTAAGGCTGGCATTCATGAATGCAGTTTATTTGGCACAGAGCACCAGCCCGCACTACATTAGCAGCTGTACCGGCAGGTGCAGAGAGATTTTTACTAAAACACTGAAACAGCCTCTTATGCAAAACATTTCATTTTATTGGCATTGATTTCTAATTGCCATTAAGTAACTTGACAAAAAGAGGAAGATACTAAGATCTACTGTAACACTTACGCTAAATATCTTTCTAACTACACTCTTACTGAACACACAATTATCACCGATTCAGCCACTTTTGTTTGATCACATGTAGCTGTTTTGTAAACACTTTCATGAAATACTTATTGGTCTATCCGTTCATGGTTCACATCTGACAACCCCAGTTTACTATCTAGCTCAGCCAAAAAGCCCTGTTCGATGGCTCCGCAGACATCTGCCTCGCCGCCGATAAGAGTTATCGTCTGCGTAACGCTGGCATAAATTTTCCAGAGGTCTAAAAGAACCAGTTCCGCTACACTTCAGTTGTATGGTGAGATGACCTCACAGATATAACATTTTCTATGCTGTAAGGTAGGTGCGTGGTGTCGACATCAGATGCGGCTGGAAGTCATTCATTAGGCTTACTTTCGCTGCGGATTGCTGTTATATAACCATTACATTTAAATGCTGATTCGTGTTAAGCTCAACCTGCATTTCAAGAAATTCCACCCGAGCGAAATCAGCCTAATTTTGTAACTATGTAACACTGACGCTCCCCTCTTCTGCTCTTAAACAGTCTTATTTTACGAGTCTCACTACCCTGAACAGCATATTTTTCTTTCATCGATTGATTTACTGTCAGTGAAAGAGAACAAAACAAGCACAGATTCTACGGATTGCCCCTCAAGACCACAGGCTGCGGGACATCTGGGGCCGAATTCAATGGGCCCGACATGAGCGAAATGTACCTGCAAGAACAACACGCTTCCTTCTTCTGCGCGTTCAGCTTAGTCCTTGGCGCAACTTTACTGATAAAGACAAGGAAATAATTTAGATTAGGGCGGCTTTGTACTGTAATTGCTTTTAAATAAGTAAACGCGTTCGTGTATTCATCCCATTATTAAATGTTATACAAAGCCTATGAATTAGTAAATCAGTAAAATAAAAATATTATTTCTTTTGAAAATCGATTCCATGGAATTTTAATACTTGAACTGTTCTTACATATCTACTGGAAATATTGGTGTGGGGTAAAAAAGCAGCGATTGTAACTAATTAGTAAATTATACACAGCTAAGGAGCGCAAGCTGTCCGCCTTCGTGTCCTTTCGGCGCAAGTGGGGCGGGGAAGTGGGCTGGCGCTGTGTCGTGAGGGCGGCAGCGGCGCGGAGACGCGGGGAAGCCGCGGCTCGGGGACGGAGCGCTTAGGGCTCGGCGGTGTGCGATGCTGTGTGCTCCGGGGACACGGCGCGTCCCTCATCCTCCGAGCCAAGGGTGAGACGCCTTTCGGGGGAGCGCTCTCCTCGCAGGCACAGTCGCACCTTTCTTGGTTAATTCAGCTGAAGAAAAAAGATGCATCTATTCAGGACTTACAATTATCGTGTGCACCCGGAGCGCTATTCTTGGGAAACGCCGTACATACGTGGAATCAGCTGGGTATGTTTATTATTATTATTATTATTATTAGTAGTATTATTATTATTATTATTATTTATCGTAAGCCTGTTTGATTTACTATCAATCGTGTAATTAAATTGTTAAGGACAACTGTAAAAATATTTATTTTGTATTCATAGTACATTAGTATTCAGAGGCACAAGTGAGGAATACGGCTTGTAAACGCGTGTCAACTTCTGTATGCTGACACTAAACTAGTGACAGTCCTTGAGGAGAGCAGCTTGTCATTAACTTCACCGACCGAAAAAACTCACTTGGATCCGAGCAAGTTTCCAGTAGCAGCAAATGCGAGCCCAAGTTCAAAATGGAATAGTACTTGTGCCTTTTTGACGTATGTCATATTACTCCTGTTCGGCTACAGTGACAGTTATTGGTGCAGGACCTTCGACAGAACTAAACTTTTGACCTCGAATGTAACGAAGAGCAGAGCATATGGTGCAGATAGGCTAAAACTGCATGGACAATTCTTACAGATTATTTTTTAAACAAAATTATTTATAAAAGTAAAATCGTTTAAAACGTGAATGGTATTTATATGACAAATGGTGCAAGACGACAGATATTTCACTTGCATCGAATTTTATTTCTTCAGAGCCAGCAGGTAGAACGTACAGGATTTCTACAGTTTGCGGTTTTTTTAAGTTACAGATGCGCTTAATGAATTTCACTTATTTTGTCGGTCGTGAATGATTTTGGGCGTAATTGTCCATTGAATTGTTTCATAATACACTTGGATGGTGAGCGGACGGTCTGAAGGGCTGAACTTGGCTCCGTCGGTCCTGTAATGTCACCCTGCATCCCCTCCCAGGCGAGTCTCTAGCTGTTGAAAAGATCAGGGGCTACGTCAAGTTTTCCCGGGGACTTGACTTTTTGTGGTTTGTTTTTGAAGGAAGAATGGCATCGGGGATGAAGTACTCGGGGCTATAGCCCCGGGTGATTGGCCCTAATGACGCTCGTGCTCTAGCCCGTACTGCATGAAAAAAGTGGCCGTGTGGGCTATTGTCTGAGTGTGGGCGTGGGAGGGCGGAAAATAACATTATGCAGCTATTGATGTTCAATTTTAAGTTATTAATAGCACATTGTTTTTTCACAATAAGTAGTAAACCATAAGCTGACTTCAGAGTCCTGTATTTTTCTTTTGAATACACATTATAAAGCGGAATGCTTTCTGCGACTTACTAAATCGAAGTAATAATTGGTGGAACCTCTTTTTTGACCAGCAATGGAGAAATTGTGACTAGCTGTATTCGGAATGAGTGTGTGTGTGTGTATGTGGGGGGGGGGGTGCTTTAATGCCAGTTTTTAATGTTGTGATGGTGTGTGACATATAAGTTGCATTCCTCTGAGCAGATAACAAACAAATTAGCAGAAAATATCCTCACGTTATCAGGCCGAAGCAGAATCCTCAGCTGGGTTAGGATAATAGGAAAACGGGGAAGCTTGTATTTGAAAGTATATCTCAAAATGACATCTTGTGTTTGTGCAGGGAAAACAGTTGCCTTGAAGATTGTAATAGAGGTGTAGGTACAGCACTCCTTTCTAGCCAAATCCAAATGAAGTCAAATTAAAGTCACAAAACCACGACCTGTTCGGAAAGGCAGAGAGGATGGTAGGTGACAGACACTGCAGCCTGATCAGGCGCATCACCATACAAACACCTTGTGGCAGCCTAGAGGGAGGCGCACACCATTCTGGATAGCAGCTTTGGTCTTGCTGTCTGTTTCTTTAACAGATTCAGCCGAAGTAGCGTGGAACGAATCAATCTCAATAGGAACCTCTTACAGCGCTCAACAGCAGGTTCAACATCCAGGCTGAAGTCAAGTACTCAAACCGAGAGAAAGGGGAAGAACGTCCGACGGGGCTTTTGGTACCACTGCCGTTCTGTTTGAGGAGATTCCAATAAGTTCTCCGTGGTGGAACTGAGACTTTCATCATTCCAGCACCAGCGGCAGGTCCTTTGTAGTCTTGATGTCTATGCGTTCTCTCACCGCCCAAGGAACACAGAGCGTGTGCGACGTACGAGACTAGGGTCAACGGAAGCCAGCTGCAACAATCCATTTTTGTAGCGGGGGGGAGCCACATTCCATTCTGTTGTCCAGTAGCAGCGTGTGATGTTGAGAAAAAAAAAAAGAACATTGTGTGCCTGAGGGTTACTTCTGGGGACTTAATGTTTTACATTCAGAGTTGGATGTGGATGGAGTTTTGAGTGCGTTTGTGTTTTGATGCGATATCCTCAACTGAGCGACTGAGGATCAGACAGCCCTGAGAACGTGTCTGTTGGGGAAGTAAGCAACTTTTTTATTACAGGAGGCAAACAATCCAGGATAATCTCCCTGTAGAACAGCGTCAGTTGCATGGTTTCCTCGGTGCAGTTTACTTTGTCAACAGAGCAGGAGGGTGTGGAGAGTGTCGCAGCTGCAAGAACGCAGCCAGAAGACTACTGTGGAGGTGCTTAACAAAAGATTTCCCCAAACACATCAACCCGCTGCTTTTCCAAAGGAACGTTCATCCCTTTAAATAGCCCAACCAGGTGGAGGATGCAGGGGAGACTGCTTAGTTTTCAGCCAATGAAATATGTCGTTTGATTGGTTTGAGCTTGATTGTTCAATGAGAGCCCAGACAATCGACACTCACAGAGGCAGCTTTCACTGTGTAAAACCTACTTGTATGTCGGGCCGTTGTGCTCCTTTGACTTTGTCTGTCTATAACTATAAAAACTTTGAATGAACTCTTGGATTTGATAAATGAAGTCGTCCAGGCTACACACGGGAACCTTCCTCGTTTGAAAGAAAGCTGTTATGTAAGTTGTCACAATCCGATGCATTGCAGCAGGCGGCCGGGTAAAATAAACAGACGAGGTGCCACTGGATCACTGGATTTTTTTGTGTTGAGAAACTACACTGGGAAAAGAAGTCGAGTCATCAGATGGAGAGATCGCATGGTTCACGCTCCATTGAGGTGGGCGTGCAGGACTCGTCACCACGCACCGGATCGACATGGCTCATGTCCTCCATGATAAGGCTGGGCCTCCAAGCTAGCTCATGAAACAGCAGAATTTGATCTCTAGTCTCAAACCAGCCTGCTGCTCACAAACAGCAACAGGACTTGCATCAGAATCTCCAAGGCAGCGGCTATGATTGGTCAGCCTTTTGACGGAGTTCTTGTTTGCTTCATGCATCTTAAATGAATTTTTGTTCTAGTTATCTATAAGTTACTCAAATTCATTCAACTTCTTGATTCGCCATTTTTGTTTTCTTGGTCGTGAGCCGTGTTTTTCCACATGGGAATGTTCCTCTTCCAGGGCATTGACTTACCCTGATCAATCTTTCTGTATCGGTTGTGCTTGTGGGGAATTCCAAGTATTCAGTTGTCATGTTCTTTTCTACTAGTGGGCCGGCAGTGAACACACCCTTGTTTTGAAAAGGGAACTCGTTTGGAGACGTGACGTGCAAGAGGAAACAGATCATTGTAATGCAAATTTAACAGATCCTTCATACCATCAGAGCCTGAAGGTGACACAGCCCTTAAGCATACAGGCACCTACTGTGTCTTAACCGACAATGTTTGGCTGCATACATAATTTTAAAATTTACAATAGCAGCCGACCTCGACTCACCTGGCAGGATTTATATTTGCAGTATGGGCTGTGACAGCCAGTTGAGCGTGTTCTAAACAAATTCCTTGGAGGTAAATTCAATTCAAATTTCATGGATTAAGGCTATGCGCTTTCAGATAGGGCATGGAAGCAGAAGAATGAGGGCATATCGCCTTAAGAATGACCAGACTGAGTGTGACGACACGTGTGACAGGGCTGATGGATCTGTCAAGTTACAGGTTATGCTTTTTTGATCAGACGCCAGGTGTGAATCTTTACAGTGATGCTGTAAATCTCTGTCTCTCCCCTCCCCCCCGCAGACACCACTTCCAGAAACCTTGGAAGCTCAAGACACCATGAAGCAGGTATGACGTCTCCCGCTGGATACTCAGACAGCCTCAGTTGTCAGAAGTGGTTTCCGGAAAGGTTCCAGAGAGAAGAAGATGCTCCTCCCATAAAATAAAGGGGAGGGTGATTAGGCTTATGGAATGTTAGGCAAAAGCTTTATAGGAAGGTTAATGTATCTGCAGTTTGGTGACTCATAGCTATTTACAAGTATCTTTACACTGGCGCTGATTTCTGAAAGACCTGTGGACTTTTGAGATTGAAATTTTAAGTAAACAAGCCTCACTTGAGTCAAACCGACTTTAGTCTATTCCAGGAACCTGTCCACAAATCAATCCACCCCTTCTTCTTGAATCCACAACTGATAGAACAGACCTGGATTTGTATAGTAGGGACAAAAGACGTTTCAGTATCTTTCCGTGACGAGAGGACACAGCCTGAAGGTTTTTCGTGGTTTGCCATGATGCTGTGGATTAAACTCACTTTTTAGTCTTGATGCCTTTCTTTCTTCAAAAACAAACAAAAAAAAACATCAAGCCCCTGATAAACTTGACTTAGCTCCAGATCTTTAGAATAGCTTGGTCATGGCAGTGGATTGACAAACTCAAGCGAAGACATTTGACTTAGATGTAAGTTGAACACTTCAATTTGATAGTCAAAATGGATACTTGCTTAAGAGAATCCACATGTTTTTGTGCAGGAGAATGTCAAATAAAGTTAACTCTTAAACTTCTCACCCTTCTTTTTTAAAATACTGGTTGTGGTGGCTTAGAAACCAAGAGCTGATGTTTTTGCTTCTCGGGCTTCACACGCGAACATGCTGTGTGTTTGGTGCTGCCACACGGATTTTTCTGTTTTACGACTTTGGGATCTAGAATTCCGCCTAGAAGTGACGTGTCTCCTCTTCCCTTTCTTAAAAGAAGTGTCATAAAGGTAATACGCCTAGACGTGTTTGGATGTGCACAATTCCTGCTGTGTTATAGATCTGGACAGGAAAGAGAGACCGCCAACATAACTCGCTACTAGAATCCCACTGTTTTGTGGGAAGCGAGGACTGGCTCTAAACTCTGAGGCTTCCCCAGCTCACAGACCATGTGTTTTTTTTTCTTGTTTATTACGGACTGTGGGCTCCCTGTGTTTGAGTTTGCACTCTCTGTAATTGCCGTGCCTGTTTTTTTTTATATCCTTCTCAGCTGCTTTTGTGTGTTTTAAAAGCTCATTTCTGACAGGCCATGTTAGCACAGGGTCAGTCGCTAGACGTCTAGAGGGCACTCTGGTGTCCTCAGAAAAGAAAAATGCCTTGCAGCGCTTTACCCTTCTACGTTATCTCTGCTAGTTAAACAGTCTCCCCGGAGGAGCAAAAGCTTCGCCTTGATAAGAGGGTCCAAGAGGGTGGAAAGTCAGCCCACGTTCGCCGAAGAAGGCGTACGCTGCTGGCCCGGCTCATGCCCACCGACGCTCAGGGCCAAAACCACGTGATGTGCCCACGCCCGCCCCCGCACGAGCTGCACATGCGCAGGCAGCTGGCACGGGGATGCCCCGCTTGCACTTTTATCAAACAACTTCTCTCATAAAGTCAGGGCCCGGTGAAGCAGGCCATTTTTTATAAAGCTGCCTTCTTTTATGGGTATGACCTATGAGAACAGGGGGGGAACTTTCGTGATTTAAACTCTGACTCTGTTTCATATGTGGGTTGGGGGGGGGGGGTGTTGGAGGTGCACTGAAGGAGTAAGTTTAATTTGCTTGCAGTTGACCCTGGAATGCACTTTACTCCTGGAGTGTTTTGTTTTCTGCGTGCCGCTGTGTTTTTTGGAGGAGCCAGAGAAAGCCAGAGTACCGGCGTGTGTTAGAGGCGTCACATGACCAGGAAGCAGCTTCATATCGGGGCTCTTTTCCGTTGTAGTTAAAAGAATGTTTCATCTCACACCTCACTTCTGAAATCTAATGGTTGCTTGTTCATTTATAAAAGTGGACTTTTGACACGTTCACAGCTGTCAAGTAATTTTCTCTCGATACAGTTAAATCCTTCCATGCATCCATCCATTCATCCATCCATCCATCCATTTTCAGGGTCACAGGGGGTCCAGAGCCTAAATAAATAAATGTATTTATTCTATTTGAGCACCTTCACTGTACTAATAGGAAATGCAGTTTAGTTTTGCTTGCGTGAAAGTGACAGTATAGTATAAAAAATAACACTGTTTGTCTTTTAAGACCAGAGAATCTGGGCTTCAGCGTGCAGCTGACTGTCCCACCGCACCAAGAAGCTCATTGCTCCCAGATTAAAAAGGTTATGGCCCAGTGCTGGGCTGCCTTTTAAAACGGCGGTTAAGTAATTGGACTTGCAAACAGTGGGTTGAATGTTTAAATACTGGGACATTACTGTGCAGTGCTTTATTATTATATTTACAGTGCTTTTATTCAAAGAGTCAGTAAAAACCCAATGGCTGCAAATAAGCAATTTACCCCGTGTAAGTGTCTCCCACGCCATTTAATACGTAATAAAAATTTTTGGATGCTTACAGTTATGTGACTTTTTTTTTTTAGTCCACCCCAACCATTCATCTGATGTGGAACTCTCCGGGTCCCGTGGGAAGCTTGCTGTGCCATGCACCCTTTTTAGTGAAGCTCAGTGAATCATGTTTATTTCGTCTCCTAGCAAATTGCTACAAGACTGTGTTTAAAGATGCTAGCATTTGAAACAACTGTGATCATTATTCCACTTGTCTGGTTTTTATTGACTCTCCACGCATAATGGAAACCCCCCCCTCACCGTTAGGGGAAATGGCCCACGATTATCGCCCAACCACAGCATCACCTAAACCACAGCATAAGCCACGCCCCCTCTGTTCTCATGCTTAGGCGTACCACAGCATAAGCCACGCCCCCTCTGTTCCCATGCTTAGGAGTACCACAGCATAAGCCACGCCCCCTCTGTTCTCATGCTTAGGAGTTCATGTTAAGCAGCAAATGCAGGTGATTCAGACTCTCAGCCAGAAATAGAAGCACTAAAAAAAGTCCAAGATCTTGGCGACTCGACCCAGTGTCGTTCATCACAGAAATTCATGGCCAAATTTGGAGACTGTGCAAGTGGAAAAAGAGTTATACATTTGACGGGGATTAAACAAGCTTTTTGGACAATCCCTGTGATGAGCTCATTCTGAGCATCCCACGCTCCGGATGACCATGCCTATAATTCAGCTTTTCCCAATCCGGTGCTCGAGGACCCATAGACAGTCCATGTTTTTGCCACAAATTGTGGACTGTCTGGCCGGGAGCTCGAAGGGAGCAAAAGCCTGGGCTGGCTGTGGGTCCCTGAGGACCGGATTGGGAAACACTGCTTTAATTCACAGCAACCTGTCAAAAGGCGCGCTTAAACGTCAGGGAAAGCTGATCTTGGTGGAACGAACAAGGAGCATTTCCTTCATCTCAGTGGTGGTGGTGTTCTGTAAAGCTCACCTCAAAGGCTGCTTGGCCTCATCTCACCCAAATGTGAAACTGAAAGCTTCTTGCCAGCCGAAAAGCTCCTTTTGTTTTTATGTTGACAACCCTGCCTGTGGTGTAATTCATCAGGGTTCATTATTAGATGCGTTAGACAAGGCGAGATGAGCCCTTTGGCCCGGCGCTGTTTGGCACCGTCTGGCCCTCGGGACGTGTCGCCGTCGGTTCTCGGGAGAGTGCTCCTGAGAAAGCCGTGGACTGTTCCCATGGCAATGATGGAAGTAGCCCTGACCTCTGCACGGCCAGATGGTGTGGTCCGAGATGGCAAGAAGGTAGACAGCTAGAGGACTGCTGGGGGAATTAGGATGCTGCGAGGGTGCAGTGACAGGGTCTGGGCACGCAAAGACCGACCGACCCTCATGATTCCTGACGTCATCGTGTCATATTCAGCCTGGGCTTATGACGCATCTATAAACCGCATGGAGCTTTAGAAAAAGGCGCACAGAGGTTGGACGAGGATACGGGAGACTTCATTAAAGATGCAGTTTCCGTCGACACCCTCTGTAAGCAGCCTGCTTCTGTCTGGGAAAATGAACTCCAACGAACCGATTTGGCCTTTACAGCACTCCAGTTTTTCCTATTAGTCTAAAGAGCAGAGCAGCTCATTACAGGCCGTCGATTAATTTCGCACGGCGCTGCCGGACACCGTGAGAGTGATGGCATGACAGAAGGAATGGAGTCAGCGGCGATGACTGTGGTTCAGTGAAAATGGGCTTGTGTTTATAGCTGCCTCTCTGTACGGCAGGCAGAGTGATGGGAAAAAATGGGGGAATGCAAGCGCATGTCAGCACTCAGTTTATAGATGTGTGAGGTTTTTCTGTTAAAGACGGAAAAGTCGCCTCGGGGCTTGTTTATCTCTCTGGAGCATGAGAGGAACGAGATCAGATAGCGTACAGGTTTGTTTTTTTTTGTTTTTGGTTTTTTTTTGCGACACCTGCTGTGAATATCAAACATTTATTTAGATCAGTGTTTCCCAACCCAGTCCTCGGGGATTCCCGGACAGTCCACGTTTTTGCTTCCTCTCAGCCCCCAGCACACCTGTAACAGGTATTCAGTGTTCCTGATTGGCTGGGAGCTCGGAGGGAGTGAAAATGTGGACTGTCCGGGGATCCCTGAGGACTGGGTTGGGGGACACTGATTTAGATGCCACTATTGTCCGAAGCAACGTACTGTACAAGTGAGGCTGATAGGGCTTCAGAAGCAGGAAGGGTTCCAACTGTAGATCGGGGCAGCTGTGCTAACCACTATACCACTGTAATGCTTTGCTGGTGGATGTGGTGAATGAAAATAAACAGCTTTGCGAATTACCAGTAAACTCCCAAGCCAAGCATAGAAGCTTGTAGTAAGTCTGGGAGAGAGGAAGGGAGGGAGGAAGGGGGTCGGCTGGAGGAGAAGGCTGGTCCACTGTGGGTGCGGGAGCCGTAATGGCATACCATCCACTTTCCTGGATGTTCTTACTTCTTGCACCAGGCAGTTGTGTACTTTGATGGCTGGCCTGGGGTGCCGCTGTAGAGCACAGCTGCTTGTTTATGAAGTTTGATACAGATGGTATATTAAAAGTAATCATTTGCAATCATTGTCTTTATAATCATATAAATCATATAAATACCGGTATTTCTGGACTTCCAAATCTGCTAGCCATTTTTT
>JAABNX020000119.1:22066592-22079347 GCA_015163995.2 Mormyrus lacerda
GAACTGGTGCACCTCCTGATAACCTGCAGTCCGCTAAGCACTGGTGCACCTCCTGATGATCTGCAGCCGGTTAAGCATTGGTGCACCTCCTGCAGTTGGTTACGCGCAGTGACTTGGTCCCCATTGCCCCCATTCTCTGGCTGCACTCATTGACCTCACGCCTGCCCCCCCTCCACAGAAGCTGAAAGCAGAGGTGATAAGTGACTCGCGGCTGTTGAGCATGTTGAAGGAGCAGTTCCGGGAACGGAGGAGGACCCGTGTGTGAGTAACCATACTCAAGACACTTTAATGTAAATAAAGCTGCGGTAAAGTGCAGAGAAGCAGTCAGAGCTTTGTAAGACGCACGTCAGCAAAAATAAAATCTCTGTATTTTTTCAATTTCCCTCTCAGGCTTGAGAATGGATACCAAACATTGTCAAAGGTTGGTAAACATTTTCTTATTTGTCTTGTTAGTTTCTTTAGCAAAACAGATAATAAATAATGAAGCCTTTAGCCTGTATTTTTCATTGTGTATAACGACTGAAGCCAGTTGAAATGTGGAAAGGTAGATTGGTACAGGAATGTGGAAGCTGAAATCCACAAATCTGAATGAATGATTGAATGACTGGCAGTATTGATCATATCATCTGACCCTAATCAGTGTTTTTAAAGCCTGTCTTTGGGGATCCCAGATAGTCCACGTTTTTGTGCTGGGAAGGTTCTGGCAGGGACCTGGGATGGAGCGAAATGTGGACCATCTGAGGTCCCAAGGATCGGGTGGGAAACACTGACTTAAAATGAATCAGGGGCGCAAACTAAATATATACTACTATAGTTTAACATAAATATATACTACTATAGTTTAACATTAAAATATACTACTATGGTTTAACATTAATATATACTACTATAGTTTAACATTAAAATATACTACTATGGTTTAACATTAATATATACTACTATAGTTTTAGAAAAAAAGGTGAAGTACATAATGGTCAGAGCAGTAATATATTTTATATTTAATGCAGTTCTTTAATTGCTCCTTGGGCTACATTCTGTGCTTAGCAGCATAATATATGTGTTATTACCTGCAATATTTTGTCCTTTGTCTTGTATTTGGTGTCTTTTGGTGGCATTTAAAAGCTATATTCACTTTTTCCTGTATTACCTTTTCTACATTTTCTCCTGGCAGTTCACCCAGCAGTTTGACTGGTTCTCTAATCACGAGGAGCCTGCAGGAAGAATTCAGCCAATTAAAGCGCACGATAAAGGTGTGACTCACCTCACAATACCACTTGGCTACCTTCCCTCTGGTGCCGTTACTTACACACCTTTTCAAGTCAGTGTTTTTGGTCGTACGAACATGAGGTTGTGGTGACTGACTTTGGCCCTTTTCACTCTCTTATAGTGCTGTATGAAATCTTCCGTCCAGATCATAACTGCATCACCCTGCTGCTCCCAGTAAATAGCACTGTTCAGGACATTATGTCGTCCTTGGTTGGACCCGATGGAGACCATGTCCTGGTGAAGATGAACTCAGCTGGAGGTAGGAAATATCTACAGTAATCCTGGAGGGTAAACAGTAATACTGACTTGTAACATGTATGAGAGTTAAGTGGCACTATGTTTCCAAATACTGGTGAGTGGTACGTGTCTAAGTGCTGGTTGTAGCTTAATCCACTGTACTATGCTCCAGTGAAGTAGAGTTGTATCTTACAGGAACTACAAGTCATGATATTAAACACTGCATGTGTGTATCTCAGGCAGGGTTCAGCTCAAACTGGATGCCACAGCAGTCTTCACCTCGCTGGGCGTCAATGAAAGGTTGTTCCTCTGCACCTCCTCTCAGGTGGACCAGCTGGTGGGCTTCACTTTTGCTTCTACCATCTATACTACAGAAGCTCCTCGCTTTACGATGCTTTGACTTACGATATTTCGACTTTACGATAACAAATACGATAACGTATACGATAAATGCGATAACAAAGCACATTCGGTAGTCTCCTTTGAATTTTGATCTGTTCCCAGGCCAGTGATGTGGCGTTTGATACTTTCTAGCTTACAATATTTTCTACTTAGAATGGGTTCATTGAAATGCATCCCCAATGAAATGCAAATCGTAAGTAGCAGCAGGGGTCACCAACCTTTTTGAAACTGAGAGCTACTTCACGGGTACTGAGCCATATGAAGGGCTACCAGTTTGAAACACCCTCCTTAACTTATCTAAACTTCATGTATAATAAATAGGTTTTAAATATTTGTTTTTAAGATATTGTCATTTTCAAATCTATATAAATGCAAATGTGATTACAGAAGAAAAGCAACAGGATAAAATGAAATTTTTGACGTTGCTCAATGGTGAGTTGCTATATCCACGGACAACTCATGTGGTCCTTGGGAGCATTTTGGTGCCTGCGGGCACCATGTTGGTGACCCCTGTTGTAGTGGAATTCAGACATTTTGTAATTAATTCTAGAGTGATGACCACATAAAAATTTGTTAAAGTTTAATGTTGAAAGTGTCATTTTCATATTATGCCATAATCAAATCAGAGCTTCAGAATATTGAAAAACATTGTCGGATTGTTATGTTCGATAATTTCGGATTTTTTTTCTTCTGTTGCATCGCTCCACCTCCTGCTCCAAAATATTTTTTCAAAGAAGTTCAATGAACCTTTAATTAACAGCCTGCACTTTGCTAAAATTTCAATACACAGGTGCAGTTCTTAATTAGTTAATTGCAGTGCACAGTGGAGAAATGACTACTAAACAGGCAAAGATTCGTGTTAGACGCTGACTCAGACCTCGGCCCTGACAGACGCCCCTGAAGGAGCAGCTTGGCCTGGATCAGGGCACTATGGACTCCCTTGAGCAAATGAGCTCTAAGGACATCGCCGGCCAGCTCAGTGACTACGACTGGGAGCTGTTTGGTGCTGTACATGAGGTGGGTGGGTCCAGGCAGACACACAAGGCAGGCAGGCGCCACTGGGGAGCAGGGGGGGGGGGGGGGCTGTGAATGTTAAAAATGTGCAGTGACTCACATCACATGAAGCACCAGAAGCATGTGTTCACTGGAAGTCAGGATCTGATAAACTTCCGTGTGTCCATCAGATACTGAAGTGACACATCACATACTGAAGTGACACATCACATACTGAAGTGAAATTTTCTTTTGCTTATACCACCATATAAACTGGACTCCGGGCGACGGATGGCAGTGCCCTCATCTTTTCTGCATTTCCGCCCAGCTCTACAGCAACTGACCCGCATCTCCTGTCCTCAGGTGGAGTTGGTCTACTACACTTTCGGCAGACACCGGTTCCCATCTGCCACCACCGCCAACCTGGAGTGCTTCATCAGACGCTTCAACGAGCTCCAGAACTGGGTGGTGACCGAGCTGTGCCTCTGTGCTGACCTGCAGAAACGCAGCCTGCTGCTCAAGAAGTTCATCAAGATAGCCATAGTGTGAGTGACTTTGGCTCACCCTGCCAGGGCCAAAAGCAACCGTCACTAAACAGCCGTCAGGAAAAGTCGCCATGATAAAACTCCCCGTTCACTATTTTTGATTTATGTGATGAGCAGGGGTCTCCAACAGGGGTCGTCATAAATGTCCACTGTGCAGCAAGACAGCGGTGTCCAAAAAAAAACTAAGTATCGTGCTGGATAATCATTGGCTCCCTGCACGCTACACCGCTCTTATTATTCAAAATATGAGTTCTGCTTGTTATTATTGTAGCTAAACTAGCAGTGGTTCAGACAGTTAAAGGTAGTTGTGTATCCCTGTGGATGTAATTTTGGCACCATTAATGTTCCCTAAATGTTCATGTTCCTGAAATACGTGACCTTTTTACAACCGCCTTTGACGTAAATGGCTTAAGTAAACAGTGTTTTTTTGCACGGTTTATACCTCCTGATTGTCCCACGACAGCCTAAAGGAGCAGAAGAATCTCAACTCCTTCTTTGCAGTGATGTTTGGGCTCAGTAACAGTGCAGTGCAGAGGCTGACTAAGACGTGGGAGGTAAGGGTTCGGACCGGGGGGGCACTCCTGGGTACTTATGACCGTCACAGCTTTGGATGCTGTGTATAATGCTGAACGTGCTTATAATGTCCGCACAACATCCGCATTTTACTGCATGACTGGTGTACTATGTTTGAGACTGTGCTCTGGGTATTTTTGGTGACCGCTGTTCAGACTTTGAAAAGGCAACTATTTAACATGCTGATCAGGTTTAGAGGAGAGTCAAACCAAGGCCTGTGTAGGTTTTCAACGGCCCAGATACAGACCCTCACAAACAGTCTTGTTCACAGAGAGTGCCGAGCAAGACCAGACGGATCTATTGTGCTAATGAAAGATTAATGGTAAGCCCATGTTCACAAATAATAAACGCAGCTTTTAGCGAAACTCTTGCCAAATAGTACTTCCTTTGTGTTAAACCTTTGGGATTTAAATTGAAGTGTGGCTGAAATGCTATTTTGTAGTAAATTTTCATCATTTTTAACTATTAAAAAACATATTTCAGCTGTGTGTGCTTCTTTCAGGATCCGTCCCGTAATCACAGAGCTTACAGGCTCGCTGTAGCTAAACTGAGTCCTCCTTACATCCCCTTCATGCCTCTTCTGCTCAAAGGTAACAAGGCTTAGGCATCTGTGCATATGACAGAGCAGCCCACAACTGTCTAACATATATAATACAAAATAGGTTTATAGTCCGCTATTTAAACTGAAGTCGTTATATAATAATATTTACAATTGACCTTGCCACATTTCGGGTGTTAGTGATGTATCTCACAGGAGATATCACGTGCTGCCATCATCCCAATAGACTATTCATTCAATCAAAGTGTGTATGTACACAAAGTCAAGGGGATCAGTGTAGCCATTTTTTATCTTTAAATAAGTGACATTTCCTTCCTGACTTGATTCAATCTAGGGAATCAGATATGCATAACTTTCCTTGTATAAATGAATACTATCACAAACAGAAAAAAAGGAATTGTACAGACAAACAGAAACCAAAAGAATTGATTTCATTTAGATATCTTTGATCAACAGTTCTTCCTTAAACCTTTTCAGAATTTAAAAACCACTGAGATGATGTGTTCAAAAAAAATCTGGTGGTATGTTTAAAGATTTTATCTACTATGTCAGATTTTATGTAAATATGTAAATTGTAAATGGTAAAAAATGTAAAAGATGTCTCCTTTTCCTTTTCGTAGACATGACTTTCATCCATGAAGGAAACAAGAACTACACTGAGAACTTGATCAATTTTGAGAAAATGGTAACTTGCTGTCTAAAATCTACCCATAGGTTATACTTGTCCAAATCAAATTTAGGCTTGTATGCAGTATTCGTAAGAAAGTGGGATTAATATTAAGTAATATTAATCAAAAAATCATGTCGTAACAGATTATTACACTTTTTCAGCGTATTCATTTTGTCACGTGGCATCAATGCTTCAATACAATACAATCAATACAAGTTATTTGTAATTTGTAGACACAAAGCTGGGGCATTATACAGCTTTTAAGATTGTTGTTTTAATGGATACTCCTGGGCAATATTTTGCTGTATAAATGCGTAAGACAAACACAAGTCAGTCTGTATCACGGCATGGCGCCAATTCCTTGCTTGTCTTTTCCATTTTGCAGCGCATGATTTCCAAGACCTTGAAGATAGTGCGAGGATGTCGGAGCCAGCCCTACGGTAAAAGCCACAATAGCATTCGTGTTTGGCATATTTGCTGCATGCGAAATATGCAGAATTTAGTAACTCCAGGGTGACGGTTGGGTCAGCTCTGATGACATGTCGTGAGAACAAGTTTTTACTTAGCAATAGCTTGGCATTCCACTGCCATGAGGCATGAGTTAGTCTAATCTCGAAATGCTTCATTACTTACAAGACAGGAGCCGATTCATTCCCTATTGTTGAAATAGAAAACCTCTAGAGTGGTGATAATGGATTCCAAAACTGAATCGCTATTTTAAATATCACACAAATCCTGCACTGCATTTTGACTGACAGCTGCTGATTTGCACCAGGCAAGTCCAGTAAAAGTTTGCGTCGTCCTTGGCACTCGGGGGGGTGGGGAGTCCATCAGACCCTTTCTACATGTGTCTCTGTGCTTTTACATCTTGCAGTCCCCTCGTCCCCACAGAAGGGTCTGACGGAGCGGATGTTTCTAGAGACGGGACCTGTGCGGGTTTCTACATGTGAGTTACCATTTGCTGCTTCTTGTCACTGCCAAGACAAGGATACTGGAAAAGATATTTCAATTATTTATGTATCCGTCCAACTTCTATGACCTTTATCCAGCACAGGATCACAGTAATATTTAAAAAACACTATCACCTTGTTTAACCCCCACTTCCTTACATCCTTTTGTTATCCAGGTTCAGAACAGTCCCTGTCATTACGCAGCCCTACCACCGTGCGGCAGTATATCCAGAATATCAGAGTCATCGACAACCAGCGAAAACTCACACAGCTGTCCAGGGCAGTGGAGCACTAGAGCCAGAAGCCACAATTGGACAACTGCCAGTGTGCCTGTTATTTCTACAGATACCTCAGCCCCCATCCAGGAACCTACATGTCTGTCAATGGTGCATTCTGGGAGAGGGGGCTGTTCACTTACCAACTTCAAAAGGACGCTTTTTGATGACTCATGGTGTCTTAGTGACACCTGTCAGACATGAAGAGAACAATATTATATTCCTGTGGTTGGACAGACGTTTCACACTAGCTGACATGTATTTTGAAACTGTTGTGATTCTTTGTTAAACTGACATCGTTCCAACTCTGTAGCAGGGAGCTTTGACACACAGGAGGGGAGCCAAGATAAGTCATTAGAGCAGCTCATTCTGTAGCCTGACTTATTAAAACTGAATTTATATACATATACAACACATTACATATGATGTGAAAAAAGTCTATTTTTTTATAAATAAATTATTTTAAAAGTATGTCTGGTCTGCCATCTCATTGGAACATTTTAAATTCAAATTACATAAAGAAACAAGACTAAATGAACTAAGTACTACAGGTGAAACAAATCTGTCGATCTCATTTATTTCTGATAAAAGAACAACCACCAATAAACACTGTAAAACAGATACCGGAACCATGGCAAAGACAAGGGAAGGTAGTTGAAATGAACATATCTTGCTTACCAAGGCATAATTTAATCAAAATATAATTCTAAAAAGCACAGTTTAGTCTGTTCAAGGCCTCCTCTTCCCACCGCAGCCAGGGGGCATGACTGCTCACTACCCCAGGCATGGTACAGCATCTTGGGGGCAGGTTACCACCTCCCTTGGCCTCTCACCACAACTCCTCAAGTCAGCGTCTCCCTCATCTGTACTCCTCATTCTTTACAGAAATGGGAAGTCGGCACTGACTCCTCCAGTGACTGACTCCTCCACTGCACCCTCACAGGAGCTCACTGCCTCCTCTGCTTTATTCTCCACACCAAGTTGCTCCTCATAATCCTAGACTTCCCCTGGAATATGTTGTGGTCTACTTAAACTGAAGAGTCAGTGTTGTGCCCTCTTCTTCTCGCTTCTCCAACATTTGGCCTACTACCCGCTCTGGACAGGAAACAAACCATGCTCTGGACTGTTAAAGTGTTGGACCTTGCCCTCTCCAGCAGAGGGTGCTGTAACCCAGTTGTATGCCCAGCTTCTGCCACCCTGACAGGGCTGGGAGAACTCACCAGCAGGTTACAGGCTGGACAAGGCTGGATTCTCGATCACAGGACATGGTAAGCTGCTGAAGCTCAGGCATGGTCTTCTTCTTAGATGCCAGAAGGTGCGATGGTGGTCCTGTGGCTGCTGGCAATGTTTCCTGTATTGGAGGTGGCTTGCTGACATAGCTGGATGCTGTGATCGAAGGTGAGAACTTGTTGCTAAAACAAAGCTGAGCTTCTCTGTAGATCTTAGTCCCCACAAGGGACTCCTCAGGCACAGAAACCAGGGTTTTTGAGGGAGGAAATGCCATCTCGCTTCCTGTTGTGGAGAGGAGGAAATATATCTACCATATTTCTCAGAAACAAAGCTGACAACCCATGTGGGAGATGCTGGGATCCTCTGAATCCTGCTGACCAGGCTTTGCTCCTGCCCTGGCCGACCACACAGTTTGTGTGACTCCAGCCTAAAGCTGCAGCAGTCAGTCTGTTGACAGGCTATCGCTGCAGGAACCCGTCACTCCACAGCTCGGTGGCTGGAAGCTACTCCCTTGGATCCTCTTTACCTCCAGAATGATCGTTCCAAGAGCCAAGGCCATGAGGCCCATGGGCCAAGGGGCTGACATTGTCCGAGAAAGAGCTATATTGGCATTAGGCGGTGAGGTGGTGGCGACTCGGTCTCTGGGGGTTGCCTGTAAGTAGGGCTGGGCAGTATATCAAATCTTTATGGTATTTAGATATATTTTCAAAACAAGATAGAGGCCCTACTATAGGATTCCTTCCTGTTTGTAAACGGCGCAAGAGCTTCTGTCGTGACGTTGCACAGAATCCCAGAATAAAATCTAATCATTAAGTTAGCGACTCGCTGGGAATGTGATGCAGGGGAATGGCCAGGAATCATTGGTACCTTAGTTCATTTATAAATGATAAATAAAACATTGCCAAATGCCTCACAGGTTATAAATATCTCATACCTTAAAATGAGGATCTTTCCAGTTAATTTATTAAGCATGTTGAATGTTTGCCAGGCTTCTGGTTTACAGCCGTTTCCCAAATATGTTTCAGTTCAGATTTAGGTAACTTTTATATTCATAAACAATCCAAGTCATAAACAGAGAAAAAAAAAACAGCCTATTGGTGGACATAGAGAAATGCTTTTATATTGTAGCAGCTTTATTTAAGCCATGCAACACAGATATAGGCATCATTTATTTTTGTCTTTATTTTGAGACTTAAGTTCAAGAATTTTAAAAAGCCTATACCTAATAGCTGTAATTGCAAATAGCTTGTAGTTTACAAACTAGAGGGGGGCAGATTATGAAGGGCTTTGATATGTTAAGAGCAGTATTTTGAAGAGTATTTGATGGGACACAGGGAGCCAGTGGATTTGAATGAGGAAAGGTGTGAGGTAGCCAATGGACTTGGAGCATATTATTATCCTGGCTGTGAAATTCTGGGTAAGTTGTAGCCCTAGACTGGAAATGCTTTGATTATGGAGAAAGGCAGTCTGGGAAAGGGCACTGGTGCAGACGACATCTTTACCTGTGCGGAGCTGGGCATGGAGGAGTCAATGAAATCAATGAAAACTGTAAAACGGTCAACCTTTGCCGGTGTTGATCGAGAGCCAATAATTGATGCACAGGGCCATAGAGTCTAACACAAACTTCCAGTAGTAGCTGGTTGGACAGGATGGAGAAGATGGAAGGGAAAATGGAGGAAATCGAAGAGAGGATGAAGGAGGAGATGGAAGAGTGTTGCTTAGGGTGATATTATACATTGTTGAGGCTGGTGATTGGCCAGCAGTGGTTATGATGACAGCAGGTACCTAGCAAAGGCCATTGACGCCAACACTGAAAATAAATGACTGTTCCTTCACCTAATATATAACAGCATCTCTGACAGGTGCCATTGTAACAAGATTGGCCTAATAAGTGTTATTCACTTCACCCGTAAATGGGCCTAATGTTATAGCTGATCAGTGTATTTAATATTTGAACTTATCAAGGAATTTAGAAACTGGATATTTCAGAAAAGTGTGAAATAAGAACAAAAATGTATATAATGTATTACTTATATCGGGACTAAATAATTAGTTATTGACATGTCTCCTACTGCACCGTATGTGTAAATAGTGTAAATTAATATGTGTATTCATGTTGTAAATAGTAAGTGTCGTAACCAGGTAATGTTTGTTGTGGAATGCATGTTTTCATTAGCGTATCCGTGCAAATGTGTCGTGTAGATTGTTGGCTTCCACGTTTGCAGCTGACAGAATAAAGAGAACAAGTTCCATTTTAGAACAGCTGTCGTCTCCTTTATTAAAATGACTCATGTACTCACCAGAATAGCTATTTCTAATTAATGTCATTTTTTTTTTAAATTAAGATATAAAACATGTTTGTTTTTCCCTTATCTCCATAATCATTAAAAAACCAAAAGGTGGCAGAAGCAGCTTACCTGGAATAATGGAGGGTGGCAGTGATTGAGTCAAGCAGAATGAACACCATCGTTACCATAATCACCAGGAAAACGACAGTATAATGCAAAAGGTTCCATGTCATCCATGAGTCACGCGTGCATTATTTTAACGTGTCACAAATATATCATTAGCATTAATATATTCTAATTATAGGTAATATTTCAATCTATGCTGGGGCACAGTGGTGCTTTGGACGATGGAATGGGATATTGCAATTTGCCCAGGACATATGAGGGGGAAAACAAAAAAAAATCCAATTAAACTTAGCATGTTTTTGGAATGTGGGGGCCTGTCTATTTTGTTCTTATTCTACGACAATCATTAATTCTTACAGTGTAGGCTAACATGTCGCACAAAGCTCTTTATAAAACGATGAGGTCAAAGTAGGATTTTGAGCACGGAAACCTCTCATTCGACAGAGACTCGTTGAAGATGAAATTAGATAATGGGTTTCGTGTTGCATATCAGGCACAGTTGTGCCTCGTTCTTCGCGGCTAATTCATCAGTATTACAACATGATTATATGCCTAAAATTTACAACTCCTATTATTAAACACGGATCTGTAAGCCAAATAGGTCGGAACGTAACGCTCTTAAGCCGTTGCGCTTTCATAATTTGTCAGCGACGCATCTGCACAAGATGTGGGGAAGACTGTATATGTTTAACATATTTCCAACAGTGTCACGGATGAAGCATTATATATAATAATCTACAGGTCAACAAGGCAGTTTTTGCATTTAAAGGTTATCTTATTTTGCACATCTAATTCGGGCTCATGAACTTAGTTTTACATACAGGTCATATTTTCCATGGCACTCATTAAAAAGTTACTCTACCTTTGGCTTGGGTTTAAGACGCAGCGAAGTGGTTCCATTACAATCTCAGTCGGCCTGGTTATCGACTGCCTGAGCAGATGGTGCCCTAATCCATTAGAGCTCTGTATCAGGTTACCCTAATTGTAGTGACACTACTGGGTTTTGAAAATCACCATTATACACATTACACATGTAGTAAATGTGTGTATTGATTCATAGTAAGTGATGCCACCTCATATTAAACGTTTTGCCATTCACAGCGCAACGTTAATAACGATCACTATCAAAGTCAATTAAATAGTTAAAACACGCAGTTTTTTTTTTTTTTTTTTAAAAATAAAAAAGGACATCAAGCAGAAGTTTGAAAAAAAAAACTGAACACTTTATTTGAAATGCAAATCAGTAGAATACAAACAATTTAAAACAATTATAGTTCCCACAATATGGGGAGCGAAATGACAAATCTAGACTCCTCGTTGAATTTGCAAATATTGTCCCTGCCCAACATATATTTACACCTTTAAAATACTTATGACAGGAAAAAAATATTTTTTTTTAGAAAAAAGGACAGTCCCAGTGCGTCCTCCTACCGAGAATCAGAATTGTAATCCAAATTACGTGCCAATATAAATAGTCATTTGTAGTTCTTGTATGTACAGCACAGGTTAAAAAAAATAAAAAAGACACAGAAAAAGGTCTGCGTCTGCCTTAGCACAGGACAAAAAGCGAATCGAACGGCCAGATTTAGTCTGCCAAGTACTATATTCTTCGATACAAGTTGTAAGACGGCAGAATCAAAATGGAAACGATGAAGCCGACAGGGTGAAATCCTTCCTCTGAAGGAGTGACAAAGCATGCCGAGAAAGAAAAAAGTATATATAGATATACGTATATTATGTGTGATTCTGTATTTCACGCAGACCTTAGTACTGTACATTTTGTGACCTCAAAGCCATACAAGCACTTTGGTCTGTTTTTCTAAACTTTATGCATAAAGTGGAAGTGAAGTGATATAATATTGCACTTATAACAAACTTATCAATAACCAGCTATTATCCCTTTTCCTTTTTGGTTTGCACACATTCTACTCCATTGTGATTCATTCAAGTTACTGAAGAGCCACTTAACGGTGACATTTTTGGTTCCAGATACAGGAACCAGACATTGCAGCTGGTTCACGCGAATCAGTTCCTCAAACAAAAAGTATTGCGTGTGTTACAGACATGAAGATGTCTAACTCATTAAGGAGCAGGGGCTTGTTCTTACACAAGACACACACAATTCTGGCTTTTTAAATGAACCTTAAGGCATCTCCATACTTGGTTTCTGTATTCGGCTGCAGACCGGAGTTCCTTGAGAACGACAGATCCTATCTGAAGAGGATTTATGGCACGTTCCGCTGTGCCCCTTCCCTTGCGTTTGCATTGACATGCATAAGACGAGTTTCTCGACGTGTGACCCAGAAGGTTTCCCCGTTCTTTTTCAGTGTTTGACTTCTATTGTTTGACAACAGCTCACCAGCATAGTTCAGCATTTCCGTAGCGTCCCTACTCAGCACCTTCAAAGTCTTCATCTGCTGGGAGTAACATCCTCCCCCCCCCCCCGCATCCCTCGCCTGAAGCTCTAGAGACAGCAGGTCAGCTGGTGTCTCCAGCACATTCTGCACACACCGCATTCTAATCAGAGAGAAGATGAAGCTCCACCTTCCTCATGTAAGACTTCCATAAAGGTTTCATAAGTCCAGTGTAGCTCCAGTTATGTCCCAGGCGACTTTAAAATGTTTTTATTCATATATTATTT
>JAABNX020000119.1:22110140-22127893 GCA_015163995.2 Mormyrus lacerda
CCCCCCCCCCCCCCCCCCCCCCCCCCCCCCCCCCCCCCCCCCCCCCCCCCCCCCCCCCCCCCCCCCCCCCCGAGCTTTCCACCTGGGCACTGGAAAAACACCAACACAGACACGCCACGCACGTGACGGCTGCAGTCCCCACACAGGGACACGGGCTGCTAACTTAGCTTCGCGACAGGGGTGGGTTCAGAAGTCAGCCGGCAGCACCCGCGGGGGGTGGGGGGGGGGGGGATCATGTACGGCATTTTGCCCCAGCTGAAAGATGATGAGCAAAGCAGGGTTTGCTACCCCTCCCTCACCCAGCACACATATTTTCCAGACCCTTTGCTGTCGTTAGACTGACTGTAGGAACAGAGAGTGTGGAGGGAACACAGAACCTTTAAAAGGGCTTAAACTCAGCTACAAAGACAGATCTGTGTGTGGGGGGCACTGAGTCAGCTGATGCTACACATCTCAAGAGGATCAAGCGGATCCTTTCTGACTGGGGCTCTGACTGACTCAGATCTTTGTTAAACAAACAATCTACTACAATTAAGTAATCACCAGATAACATGCTTACTGCAACGGAGAAAAAAAAAAAAAAAAGGACAGGATATAACGTCAGCGTAAAAGAATTTCCTTCCGGTGAATACAAGTCCACTCTAACGGAAAGGCTAACAATCATGGGCCTGTATAACAAACTGGATTTTTGGGTCAGAAAGGTACCTTGCTGGATTTAAGGTAGTCTGGCCTACATGCAAATGAACTTATTTCATTGAATTTAAGCCGGGGCACCTTAAATCTGACAAATTATTCTGTCTCTACACACCTTCTGAGCTGATACTGGCCAGCTACCTGGATGGTGTGCTTATTCTACAGCATAACTTTACCAAAAATAAAACACTAAAAGCTAATCTGGGCTCTCTGTCCCGAGTCCGACAATCAAAGGAAAGAAATCTGGGTTTTACATTTCACCCTTGAGGGGAAGCAGAATTTAATGATGAACACAGCATCACGCATGCAGCCCTTTGCAGCCGCCCTCGCGCCGTGTACAGAAAGTGCAAGCGAGGAAGGACCGTGCTTCGTGGTGTCATTTTCACCACATTTTCCTCCACCTTGAACGGAAAGGAAGCATTTTTCAGCCGCCATACTTCTGCCCCCCCCCCCCCCAACTCTGCTCCCCAGGCCCATCGCAGGGTCATCTGTTTCGGCTATTCCGGACCGCCCTGTCTTCATGAAAGTGGAGCCCGACAGAGACGTAGCAGCACAACGCCAGAAGAACGTCGCTCTGCAAAAATCTCCGGACGGCGGCACGTTTTATGAGGCTCGCTGAGGCTAGAGGCGAAGCTCCTGAATCAAACCCCCGGCCACCACCGGTGCCGGGCCCCTCCATTTACACCCTGAGGAATGTGCCCGGTGATTACACCGAGTGCCACTTAACGACAGCACCTCACACCCCGTGAAGGAGGCTGCCGCTGACGTGCTAACGTTGCACTTGCGGAGGACTGAGGACACTCTGGGGGCCTTTTGTCTTTCCTCCCCTTGGGGGATGGGCATGCAAAATGCGGGTAACTTAAAATTTACCCCCCACCCCCCAAACACGGCGGGTGGTGGAGTCTCCTGGAAAACACTCCCCAGTTTCCAGAACAGGAATTCGATTAAAAATAAATTGATAAAAACATCCAGACAAGCAGAATATCCTGAGACACCCTGTGACGGTCCGTCCATTTTGCTAATCGGCAGCCAACGCCAGGTCTCTCCTACAGAACCACACAGGAGCCCATTATGCAAGTTAGCCTTTACGGTGAACGCAGAAAAGCAGACTCGCCTTGAGGTTAAATGCGAACCATTCAACAAAGTTCCCAACAACCGTAGACATTATCCACTGCCATGCCCCCCACCCCCAGCAAAAATGCTTTATAAGGTTTCTGGGAGGTGAGAAATGGGCTCTGCCTTAGCTTCGGAGAACCAGTCAAATGGAAGATTAAGCAAATAGTATCAGACGGCAGACATAAAATAGCAGAGCATAAAGTCACATGGGAACTTTTTCCAACTGAAAACTGCACTCTTTCTGGCCAACGCACAAAGAGTGTCATTGTCCAAAGAGCATGGAAAACACTAATCATGGAGCTTGAAACGGGGACCTGAAGAAAGGAACGGCCAGAAAGCAGCAGCCCCCGGACAAGCTCCAGTGCTCCGAGATGTTCCTGAAATCGTTGAAAAGGCTTAAAATCAACAAACGCAACATGCCTAACCATACACAAGGTACAGGTAAATACAGGGAAGAAGCACTACTAAGGGGTTAAAAATCACTGACAATTTCCCAGAGAGTCACCCAAAAAGTTCAATGATGAAGAATTAAAATAACCACCAAAACAAGTTATTCTGACCCAACTTGTTTGCTGCAAACAACTAATGATCTCATTTCAGAAAAGCAGTGACCCGGTGAATGGATGGAAATCATTTCACACAGTGACTTGCCTCAGATATTCAGGTCCTCATCGTGTCCAGATATGAGTCAGAAGTGCGGCAGTAATTCCACACATTTCCGCTGTGAACCGTTCAGTCATTTTCAGTTTGGAGCACAAAATGTGATGAATGAATACACTGAAGCTAAATATACAAATATGCAAAATTGTGGCGGGGAGTTGGTTCCAGCCAGTGCTGGCTACGGTCATAACCATAAAGCAAGCGTGTCCTACAACACTTAAATCATTAGCTTGGGAGCATTCTGGTTTCCCAATGAATTACACAATCACCAAGATTGGTGTGATGCTGAGGTATCACCCGCCGCATGGCTGCACTCAGGATCTCATCCCTGAGGTGGTTTGTTGTGTGGTGGGTGCGGCAACGCGCTGTAATCAGCGCATGCTCCTTACCTCTACGGGAGAGAGCAGTGGGTAAGACCAAGACTGTCTGTTGGCTCGATTATACCGAGCTTGGATATGTTGCTGGAAACACCACCAAAATGCCAGACTCATTTATTTGAGACATCATCATCTGAGCGTGTGTATGACGGAAGCAGATCAGAGATAGCCTCTACGAGACAGTCTTTATGGCAAATCTCTATTATTGATGTGACCATACTCAGTAGTACACAACACAAGATTAAGTGCATTACAATGGATATTATCTCATTTTTCATTTATTTAAAATATTCATATTTATTTTGTGTAAATAAGGTTTTGAAAATGGGTTGATGCCTCATCCTGAGTTGTTCCCTGACTTGCACCCTGGCCTGGACCCCCCCCATGACCCTGTATAGGACAAGCAGTTACAGAAGGATGGATGGATTCGTAATTCTAACATTGACAAACAATGTTTGGTTTACTGGTTCCTAATTGTTGGCAGTTTTAATAAACAATTTCAAAACAAAACTGTGTTTTGCCTGCTGTATAAAGCTGCACCAAACAATGAACCCAAAGCTAAGGTGTCTGCAGTGACTCACAGATCAGTTCAATCAAATTTATAACCATTGGCTCAAGTGAAGTTCTGGAGGTCCATGCCGAAGCAGAATGGACACTTACTAATCCTGACAAGGCCTTTCTCAATACAGTACTTGTTCCCACATAGAAATAGAGAATAATTACTATTTCCTAGAAGCAAAAGGTCTGCTCACAGTTCAAGAAAACTACAACCAACCAACCAACCATCCATTACCTGCAATTGCTTGCCCTACTGAGGGTTGCAAAAAGAATCCTAAACTCGACCCATATTCAGTTCAGTACCTTAATTCTGCTAAACATTCTACTATTCTATTTAGCAGGACTGGGGACACAGTGAAATTCATATGTGGAAAAAGAAAAAAAAAAAAAAACACAGGAAAGGGATAGAATAAGGTAGGTAAATGGAGGGAGATGGAGTTTTTATGAAGTTGGCCACAAGCAGGGATTCTGGCAAAATATCGTTTTCAAGTGAGGACTCTCCCTCTCTGCATGCTGAGGCAGCTTTTATAGCAGCGTAACTCCTCCAGTTTGGCATCAGGATATTCCTACAGAGACTAACCCCTCCTGCCAGTGGTAACATCCGAGTTGCCGAGCATCAACAAGAGACGAGGGGGAGGGGCGATAAGCCTTAGCATTTCTGAGATTATGAAAAAGGCCGGTGAAGTATTGGCGTACTGCAAATGTCACTCGAGTCCCCCTTACACCCTCACAACCTACCTGCAGACACATTCTCCTCCCAGAGATCAACACCTTGAGAACCTTTAACACAGACCAGGACCAAAAAAAAAAAAAAGTGTCATTTCAGGGGCTCATTTCCTTAATTATTTTCCATCCAAGAACAACACAGAACTGTGTTCTCTGGTTCATGGGCCCAGTGAAGGGAAAGGTGCTTAAGTTTCTGGTTTTCACGCGATGCGTCACCTAGGTCAGTTTTGGGTGAAGTCGGCGTCGGAGCAGCCCCGGCTCTTGTCGCGCGTTTACTCTGCTAGAGAAGAGTGCAGCTGGAGTGGGCGGGATTGAGAGGATTGAGAGCTTTGTAGGAGGACGGGTCAAAGGAGCAGGACAGGGACCTCGTACCTCTCACACAACCCCGAGTCACATCCTAAATCATGCAGCTTTTCCCCGGATCGCATAGCCAAGAGAGATATGGACTGAGACCAACCCCAGAACACCGACCGCCTTTCTGTCTAGTACAGAAGGAAAAGAAGAAACAAGGCAGAAACTAGAGAGCCTCGCGGCTCAGTCGACAGTCCTGGCTGAAAGCGACGGCAGGGACAGAGCCAGACACAATCATCGTGCAAACACGGGTCCCGCTTCAGTTTATAAGGACAGGAGGACCGCCAAGCCTGACATTAATATTCCTCCAGTGAATGCAGGAGCAAACCTCCACACAGTACCGCTTGAGAGTGAGTCTACATCGCCACTGAAAAGCAGCAGATGGGCCTTCAGCAGAGAGAGACAACCACACTCCATTAAAAGCCATTAAACATTATGGGAGGAATTCCCCTAAGCAGAAACTCCATGTCTGCGAGAGTTACCATCTGACTTTACACAACCGGTTCGTTTTGATCACTCATCAAATAAAGTCCCACCATTCTGCGCTATACAAGCTTAATTGAATGTGGTAGTAGACGTATGAGCTGGGCGGGCTGGGAACCTTGGCGAATGGGGTCTAGCAAGGCAAACACATAAACCCATGATGTTGCCTCCTAACCAAATAATGGGTCTTCAATTTGAATGAGGGTCACACCTCAGCTAAGGTGGCCTCTTTGATCTGCTCAAACTTACTATGTGAAGGTAGTCAAAAGGCTTAGATTTGAGCAAATCGGAAAATCATCTTTGGCTTTTAAGGTTCAGCAGAGAAGCGTCACTATTGGATACAAAAATGAGGCTGCGCGTCCATGTGTATTACGTCAAAAACTACAAATGTGTAATATTACGGCAGCACGCACCGTGGAAATTCACTTGATAAGCACCGGTTTCCCGTCCATACATTTCCTACACTTTTTTATTTCGTTCTGCTATTGTGCAAGAAACAGTTCAAAATATGAAATTCTGTTCGGTTATTCCACAATATACCGTACATGCTGATTTAGTTTAATCATGGCTTTAGAAACGGGAGGGTTCACCCCTTTATTTGTTGCAATTTCAAACAGCAGAAAGCTGCCAAACTCGCACCGAAAGTTTTATCTCGTCCTGTGCAGATTTCCAGAAATAATTTAGGCTAACCATAGTAGTCATATGACTACATTAGGCTATTATGAATAATGAGTAACGACAGACACGTAATTGGCTGAACTTGTAGTTGAATCTAAACCAAATAATTTTGGACGAATGCTTTGTTTGGAAAAAAAATGCATATTTGTGAAGTACGAAATCCCGTTATTGAAATTATATAAACACCAATCCATCTTCTAACCACTTATACGTATTGGGTCGCGAGGGCTATATGAACACATATACGGCTTTATAAACTTAACGGATTATTCTTTACTTAAAATCTCTGTAAGTTCAACTACAGTTTTTAAAATTATGTGGCGTTTTACCTATCTAAACAAGTTGTAAAACTTGTTCATTTTCTTTTAAATACAATTAATATTTTACTTAAAATATCAATAATGGCGAAACCATCCCATGTATAAATGACGCAAATCAATAGTAAATGTAGTTTAAGGCAATGAAATAAATGTCACATGGAGAACTTGTAAAGGGTATATAAAAGACACTCACCTTGAATTAGTTATGTAAAACTCCACCGCATAGCCGAAGTGACTCCCATTAGCTCCGCTATAGACGGTGGGATTCTCCGCGTCCAGGTTAAACGCTGAGCTCAGCTGCATCGAGGCTACTACAAAGAGGCAGAAAATCGCGGCATGTTCTAGGCTACGGGAAAAGACTTTTGCCGAATTTTTCGAACGATGCTTCTTCGAGCCCATTTCTATAGTAAAACTAGCACGCCCAGATGTTGTACTTTATCCAAACCTATGTTCAGTTCAGAAGCGGAAAGACAGAGATCTTTCTCCTCTTCGGCCAATTTGTTTATGACTGCATGACGCCGGCAATTACAAGGGGCGTCCAATACTAAACCTTATACTATCCGTATTTCTCCCGACTTCCTCTCACTGTCTCTTTGCCTTAATTGACTGCATATTGAAAAGGAGTTCCCCCTGCCTCATGACAAACTTCTGGAGAGGTGGAGCTTTTTGATTCACAAAAATCGCGAGGGAGGGGTAACGAGGGCAGGATTCCTTATAACTCCGATCTCATTCGTTTATTGCCTTAGATTAATTGCCGTACCAGTGGAGTTTCCAACAAATTTCTTTTGCAAAGGAGTGACGAATAAATGTTTTTATTTATTTATTATTTTTTGGGGAGACGCCCCATTTTAATCGAAACAAAGCGGTTACATCATTTAAATCATGTAATACAATAATATGAAATTAAAGTAGACTTTAAAGTGAACTTACTATTAACAACTGCAATGCTTTAATTGAAAACAGATCTTGGCATCAGCCAAAAGTCTTTACTTTAAGAAATAAGTTAGCAAAATAAGAATTCCATCCTTTACATGAAGGTATCAGGCCACACTTACAACATGTCACTCACATCCACTGAACTCTTCAACTGCCTCATGTTCCGTGTTTACAGTGGGCTTGTGTTGCCATGAGCAGATGCACTTCTGTGGAATTTGCTGATGTCATAGTTGCTGCTAGCAGAGCCCTTAATCTGCATACCCCCAACCGTTTGGGAGGTAAATCGACCCTAAAAGGTTGTGCATGTTATTTATGTCTGTTTCCAGGGAACCAATTGCAATAAACATCTCAGAGGGTGTAGCTGAACCCCAGCACAGCTGCCAGATCTGGACTCCTAGCAGAACACTAAATATGAAATATGTATTCCATCAGCCGTGACACTAAATATTAGGGTACAAGTGAATGGTGTCATTGTACAAGTAGGTGTGTTTCTCATGTTCAAAAAGATATATGAACCCAAACCTCCTTCATTGGACTATGCGTTATGGCATTCTGACTCAAAAAACCCCAGAATACTGAGGGAGAACAGGCAGGGTTTGCTGTGTCTCCTTTTTGGTCAGACCTGAGTCACATTCGATCCACGTAAGTGGAAGGAGGCGTCCATGTAAGGTTGTCTGCCTCACCGGAGCCAGATGTTTATAAAGCCACTCATCTCCCTGGAACGAGGGACCACTGCTTTGCTGACTCACTGTCAGCATGGGGGCCACTTTGTCTGACGCCAGGGCAGGGGTCTACACGTGTCTCCAGGGAGCTTCTTGTGGGGCGGGGGGAGGGATGTTTGAGATGTCTATCATAATGAATGAGGGCTGGGACATTAAGCAAAGGGTGGTCAGAGCAGACAATAGCTGTTACAGCCATCATTAGTCGGCTAAAAAATTGTCACGAAGACTTGCCCTTGCAGATTTTCATCTAGGGTAGCCCCCAAAGGCTTGAAAGTCTCCTTTAATGGCATTGAAGAGCTGGTTACTAGACAGAATGGCATGTGCTTAGTTCAGTGTTTTCTTTTCCATTTAGAAATTTTGCTAACTAATGCAGAAGCACACGATGTTGCTTACAAATCGCGTCAGAAACACTCACCAAAATGTAGCATTACTCTGGTGTCTCGGGGAGGCTGCATTTCTCAGGGATTGAGTCTGAATGAAATATACTTCCCAGAAGAACCAGAAATGTCAGAAAGCTTAGCTCCTAAGTTTATAGCCATAGCCAGAGCCACATTTTTACACATCTCGGGTCATGTGAGGTCATCATAGGTCATGTGAACATTTTACATTTACATTTGTTTATTTAACAGACACTTTTATAAAAGCAGAAATCCAGTATTTGAACCAATAACATATCAATCACAGGTACAGCAGCCTAACCCACTGAACCACAGGCTACCCCCACAATAGACTGGGTCAACCTGAGCTTTGAACCCACGCCCTATAGTTCACCAGCCATGCTTGTTAACCAGTATAACTATGTATACATTCCAAAAGAGATTGCTTTGCAATGATAATTAAAGTTAATCCTGCTGCACGTTGATCCTTTGCCATGTCTGTACCTCAGCCACAGATACCAAACTCAGGTAAATGTCCTTACATTTTGCTCCAATGGCCTCCAAGAAGGAGTAGCATGCATGTATTCATCTGATGTCTGCAAACATGTATGTATATATCCTGGCCGACATGCATTTTGCTAGCAGTTCTCATATTATTGCTTTACAGTGAAGACAATGAGAAGGTGTGACACTCAGTAAGGTTCATACTTCATAAATGTCCCTTAGCATATTTGAAGGCATTAACCTTCAGAATAAGGTAACCTTCAGAAGAATGAGGCCGGCAAAACTCCTCATTCTAACAAAGGACATTTCGGATAATCACGAGTACCCGGACTCTGTAACACAATAGGCCATTCCTTAGTACTGACTAATAAGCATTTTAGGAAACCACACACAAATGCCCATATCCTTATCTGGCAGAGAGCGGGGCAGAGAGAGACAAAGATCACCTCAGTGTCACCAGAGGAAGAAAAGGGCAGCAAACAGTAAGTGACACAACCTGTTTGTGAGCTCCTCCATATTTGTAGTCCATATCAAGGGGCCCTACCGCCAGTATCCACCCTGGAATCACCCAGAAGAAAAGGGGGGGGGGGGGAGGGGGCGTTGTGCTGAGAAATGATGTTGGAAACGTTCAGCTAAAATAACAGGAAAAGATGAGGTAATGCGGTTGGATTTTGGTCAAGTTTTCATATTTTTTTTTCTAGGGCTAAGATTTTCTTCTGTTGCATGTTATAGGAATGCTGTCATTCCGCAGGGGGCATGTTCGACATGGCAGCACCTCAGCCATGGGGGTGCAGGATCATAAACGTGTCTACAGACAAGGTAATTGATCGGAAATACCTTGGAAAGAACTCTTTTCTTTCCACGGGCTCTATCAGTGCAGATACGCTAACCGAAGCATTAGCATTCCTTCTGAGTGGAATCCAGCTCAATGAAGACTGCTGCTGCCTTTTCCAGCCGCCCATGTGGGCCAAACTAAGTCCTATTATTAGGCCTTCATTTGTTCCCTTATTTACAGTAACCCGGCTGCTCTTCTGCATCCCTGTTAAACGGACAGACAGAGTAATGCTTAGCTTACACTTGCACTTTATAATTATCGCCTTCACGTCGATACAGATCCGAAGATCTGAGTTAAACCACCACAGAACGTATCTCGGTTCTTTTCTATTGTATATTTTGAGAATACAAGTGTCGTTGTCTGAAAAAGGTGGTGGAGTGGAGCGTCATACCTAAGGCTGATGTCAATTTCAATATCTAAACATGCAATTCTCTTGGAGGATTTAACAGTTCAGCTTTACTCTGAGGAATCAAACATTTCTGAGCTGTACTTTAGAGAAGGGGTACAATTTCTTTGCTTGAATGTAAAGCCCACCAGCTATTGAATATCAGTCCCTTTCAGACATGCATCATTACCCCGAACTTTTCTAGACATGCATGTGTGAACACAGAAGCCCAAATCAGTCGTATTTGACGGACTTTAGCCAGCTTGCTCCCTAGTACATAGTCCGGGTAATTTTCGATTGACCCCAACGTGTGAGAGGAGGAGGGAGAATTCCGGAGTGGGCACTTTGATAACACTTCTATAAAGTCACTGGCGTGAAAACAGAAGAATACAAACATCCAGAAGGAGGGTCATTGCCACAAACAAGACCCCAACGAACACGGCCAACTGGAGAGAGATGATGAGATTTGGGAACATCTGTCAGTAGGGCAGTGTACTTCTTGTGTCGTGTCCTGCCTCCTGCATGCTCTACCCAAGTGCCTCCCCTTATCTAAACCGACTGGAGTATTTCTAGTAAGTGTGAACGTGGCTGATACGGAAATTCTCTGGTCGACCACCACATGTGCGAAAGGACAACTCTCTGATGATTCTCTGGGCAGTGCCCAGAGTTTATGCTTGAAAATGGCTATTGATAAAATCACGGGTCTCAGACCAGGGGGACGTGACTCACTGCATTTACCCCAGGGCACCTTTAAACAGAGAATGGTCTTGTTAGCCGAGACAAGCTTCCAAGCTAGTGTCAAAACATAATGCATCTCGGTCATAAATAAGTCTTGGCAAAATGAAGTTTCTTTCTACTTTTGGAAGGGACCTGAGACCTCGCCTGTTTCAAACACCACCTCATGCTTCGCATTGCCTCCTGTTAGCTCTGAGATGCCTGCAGCTCTTGGTCACAACCACAAATGAGGAATAATTATAGCCAGTTGGTTAAAATGCAGTACGTAATACTTCCACTCAATAGAAGCACGCGGCAGCTGATAAATACTCTTCCCCTGTCATTGTGGAGGCCACATTGATTTCAACAGCTTCACGCCCAGACTTTCTGCATTTCCGTAAACCCTCCCTTCCTCTCTCAGGAACGTTTGTGTGACATCATTGTAAAAGCTGTCATGGAAACCAAATCAGTACAAAACAGTATGGCACTGTCCCTTCCTCTTTTGAGTGCTCTGAACAGCTGGCTTCATCTTTTAAAACAGAGCTCTCTCTCACACAGAAATTTATGTGTAAGCTGTGAGAGCATTGCAGTGCATGCAAGTAGATTGCAGGAAGTAAACTATAGAGACGTCTTCCTGTACAGTTAAATGTGGTACTTGCGACATCTCCCTGCTCCACAATGCTCAAATACTGTATCCTCTAGCTGGGACTCCATCCAGTGCTCATAAATAACCGCCTCTCTTTTATTCTTCTACATAGTTTCCTTGATTTTCAACGGTATAATGAAAGAACGCAGTAATGACACTAGTCAAACCATTCAGAGTAATCTTCTCTTCTATGCTCCGGTCACCAGCTACACTTTGAAATTATTTTTTCTGACCAACTATCGTCTAAATTACAGGCAGCGCACTTAAGATCAGCTTCACTGAGTATTAAAATTTCCAACTGAAGATCAGAGGATCCCATGTACTATCGGGCTCACGGTACGACTGGAGAACGTGTGTATGAAGTTCAGCACTTTTACCTGCAGCAGACATGCGCAGTTCGTATGCAGTTCCGGAGTGCTGTACTAGTCGGTTACTGTAAACTGACGCTGCCTGGAATTTCAGATGCATCCTTTTTGCACTGAGCTTTGTAGCTGTAGGCCAGACAAGAACCATGGAGTTGCTCATAGGGGGAGGGGGAGGTCTTGGGTGGGGCCATCTGATAACAGGAAGTGCCACCGCTCTTATAGTCAACCGAACCCTTTGGGCTCAGAGCAAAAGGCATTTCAACAATAAGCCCCCCAATAGCACGTGGATGGGGGATGGAGGTGCTTCCATAAAAGAGTCACTAGAACCACAGCAGACGTGAGTTAGTGGCTGCTTGTTTTGCATGTTCTTGGAATAAATGGCCTTAATCTGGTTCCATTCCTGCAACTCAGCACGGTTTCTTAGTCAGATAAGGAAACAGCAATATCACTGGAAAAGTACTAAAGCCAGAGGGTTTGGAGCAAGATCAGGATTTTCCCTCACAGCGAAAAAGACACGGGGGCAGCCGTAGTGTGTCAGCGAAGATGCTGAAGTAAACTGTCGCCTGTTCTCCTTATCAGACTCGCCCCGCAGCCGTCGACATCCAGCAGCAGGCCAGCAGAGCTCCCTGCTAACCTCTCGCTCACCGCCAGCTATATGCATTGAACAGGCAGGAAATTCCTCCAACGAAAAGCCCGCTTGCGTTTCCTGCTTCATGTACGCACACGCTTTTTCATTTTGTCTCTCCCCTTCACTTTTGGTTTTGCTCTTTCCATTACGGGAGAAGAAGGGTGTGGAGGTGAGGCTGATTATTCCAGAAAGGCCTGACGTTCTGAAGCAGACTATTCATTAGCTGCTAAAGAGTCCAGCTTTGTCTGGCTCCAGGACCCTCCATTGTTAAGTGCTCAGGCCTAAATCAGTAGACGCGTCACATAAATGATTGCATTGTGTTCGAACCTTTGAACTCGGAACACTGTGAATCAAATGGCGAACTTTCCTCTCCCTTCCAGGCTGTGAATCGACGGTCGCAGACTTAAATAGTGCATTACTGTAAAAGCTGCCTTCCTCTCCATGAGATGGCGATTTGTTGGAAGATACCCGGAGTCAGTCACGAAAGATTCTCAAAACATCTCCAGACGAAACCCATGTTATGCACCCCCCTGTCCCTGTAGGGAGGGAGCAAAAATGTGAACTGACTGTGGGTCCCCGAGGACCGAGCTGGGGAACACTGTGAAGGCCAGAGAAATTGCCATTTTTCTCTCATTTGCCAGGCTTCCATTAATCTCTGGGTGAATGTCAGTGATATCTATCCATCCACCTAGCAGCCAATCATCCTGGTGCACAACATGAATGTTGCGAACAAGCAGTGACTCTTGATAAATCTTGCGTTAGTGTTCCGCATGGGTGATTAGTTAAGATATTTAGAAGAATCATCATCTCCAGTGACTTGTTGCCCACTGCAAACATCCCTGACTCAATGACAGCCACGTGATGACATGATGCTGCCACTCAGGTCTACAGTTTTGAGCTCTCCAATCCATCAGTACCCCCCCCCCCCACGACAAATGACCCCACCTCTAAGAATAAGGTCTCTCTGCATGGCTTATGAGTATGAAACTGTGATCATTATAAAGGATGCAACTTGTAACACGTTTGTTCGTATTTTCCCTCTGTCTCCATGTGCCATGTTATGTTAGTCTTTTGTCATGTGGAATGGAGGTCCAAACCTTTTATGAATCATGAGCTATAATCAGCCTGGTAGCAAACATACATAAACATGCATACATGCAGGCTCACTGGGGCGAGGTCCCAGCAAGCGTGGAAGCCAGCAGCGGAATGCGACGGGCCCACAGAGTCATGCGGACGCATGTGCCGAGAGCCATATGGACGCCGCGGTGAGCAAAAGGACCAGAGCGTAGGATGCAAGCCGTCCTGATCCGCGGCTGGTTTTTACAGGCCGGTCTGAGAGACATAAACAGTTCGAGCAGGAAAATTGTGTGTCGATTGCTGCAAGAATGCAGACTGGGGGGTGCATTCCACGTGCCTCCATTTGCTCACCAAAGAGGGTGCATTTACACTCCGTGCCCTCTGTGCGCAGGTTTATTTGCCTGGTGTGCTCAGTTTTCAGAGGGACGATCACAGGCTGACCTCCTCCCGCTCGCTCCGGCGCAGTGAGGGCGCCGCGGGCTGCGGTCCAGTGGGGAAGGAATGTTGCTAGAATGTGCGCAGCACGGGTACAGCAGGGGCCATCAGTTAATCAGTCACACAGCGAGACCCCCTGGGGGGAGGCAGGGTCAGTCTGCTTCTCTCACACCCCCAGGCTCGTCCCTGAAACAGCTTTCCCACACTCACTCCCACGGTGTTCACAAGACCCAGGCAGTCACGTGAACATAGGCAGGGGTGGACACACTGCAGACACAGCCACACAAGCCATTCTATCCCGTGCCTCACGGACATGTCTGCAAAGACTCACGCTGCAGGGAAACACACAGATACCATTAATTGCAACACTAATTTAACCATTAAGACTGATGCGTACCTAAACTTCACTTCACTTCCCGGCATATGAGCTGATGCATTTCAATGCCCCATAATCAGCAGTTCAGAAGGCTTGTATTCATCCATCCATCGTCAAAGCTTTTTAAATCCAGCTTTAATTAAGGGCTGTTCTTTGAAAGTGGCTCCTTAATTACTCCAGCAGTCATATGAACAAAGGCGTAATGGCTTGTCTGGTGAGAACAATAGTGGGAGCCCCGTTACTATCTTTCCTCTACAATGCAGTCATCTAGTTAATTTGCTGAAGTTGTAATTATCACATGAGAGATCTAACAGATTTAGTAAAACAGCAAGTCCCTTAACAATTATCAATGTATGTAATTTATTATTGAGTACTAAATGGTGATTACAGCTTCATAAAACAAGTCACATAAATCTCCAAGTTCAAATACCATCCTAGATCAAATGGCGTTTAAAAATATTTCCAGGGCCGTTAAAAATGGCATCATCATTGCAACATTTAACTGTTTAAGTAACTAAAAGTATATTGGAAAGTTATTTTGCAACCACAAGCTCCTGTTTGTCTAGGAAGTGTCAGTTAGGTGTGCGTCGTATGTGCTTTGAAAATAATTTATTGCCACTGTTATTGCCAGTGTTATTTTAGCTCCGGAAACATCATGGCAGATAAACGTGTCTGATATTGCATATGACTTTGCATTTTGCAAGCATGACAAATTTAATCTGTGTTTTATCTTCACCCCTCTGTGTGTCGGAGTTGGTGCGTTTCAGTGATCCAAAGAGCTACGCCACCCAGGGATCAGCTCCTGGCTGGGCCTCCATTGGGGAATAGGTCTGTGGAGAGAGATCAGGCAAACCTTTATCCTGAAGGACTCCCATAAAACATGCTTATAAATATCAGTATCCTGCCTAGTCTAGGGTTACGGGGACCCACGCCTTGGGTTGTGTTCGCGGGCAAGCACCTGTTGGCAAGCCCACCCATGTAACCCGGTGGGACTCAAACGAAAAGTAATACATAAAAGGGTCATGTGCAGAGCATATGTGCATCATACCTTTGCAATGGTCACTGGCTTTGGGTACACAAAACATTGCCTCTCTGACAGGGTAGGTGCCAACGTCAAGGGATAAAAAAAGCGCAGGAGATAGAAATGCAGAAATAGAAAGCGGTGATAGATTTAGTTGGCCTTACCTCTATGTATTATGTGGGCTCATCTTCTTGATCAAGAGTGACGTTAGTCCTCCTTGACCCGTGGTGAAAGACCTCAGGAGGGCGCAGGAATACTCGCAAGTTCAAATTTATGGGCTATGCTGTTCGAGTTTGCCCTAGGGGGCAAGAAAGTGGCTGAAAATTGCAGCGGGGAAGTCAGAGGTCAAGACTGACTTTGTTGTTGGGTCATCCGAATTGTGGCCACATGTTTTGGACGCTCGGTGAGGAGGAGGAGGAAGGAGCTTTAGAACATTGAGATCTTGTTCATGGGTGAGGCTAATAGGGACTCATGAGATTCACATGAGATAATTCCTTGGTTGAAGCTCTGTGGCATTGAACAGGCCTGTGGTGGGGAGCTTTTCTCAAATCAATACCCCTACCCTCACCTGTGGTCAAGGGTTGTGAGCATCAAGTATATCACCATGATGGAAAGCACAGGGGGTCAAAATGAGGTTTTTCCGCAGGGTTACCATGCTCACACTCCATAGCTGAGGGTGTTTGGAGATCAGGAGGGGCCCGGAGATACACAGCCTTACTTTGGATAGGAGTGTAAGCATCTCATAAGGATGCTTCCTGCATGGGGCCCAAGAGAACTGTTCCCCCTCCTTCCTGCTGACTTGGGAATACCCAGGGATCTCCTAGAAGGCGTTAGACCCTGTAGCTTCGGAAAGAGAGGTTTGGGCTGATCTGCCCGCCTGCTGGTACAGTAACCCCCTGTCATTCATCGTTTATGGAGGGTGTTACTCAATTCAAAACACTTAACACTTTACAACAATTTACAATGAACAATTTACAACTTTAGCAATGTATTCCAGATATTAACTGAAGGAAGAGGGGTAAACCACTGTGGTGTAGAACACCAGCATCCTCCCTGAACAATTAGAATAAAAATGCAAAAGACCAAGATGGAAAGGTCATGTTCCTGCGTTTCTGATTGAGTACCCCAGTGTGCAGGCAGTGCTGGACTGGTATTTCCCCGTGGCGAATTTTGTCGAGCGACAGACTTTCCCCACCGGGAGGTTCGCCCACGATAAATGTTGTTGGCCCACATACCCATCGTCCCACCCGATATGGCAGAGGGCCAGTTCAGCCCAGTTGGTGCATGGAGCATTACCATATATATCCTCCCTGCACTCATATGCTCTGGGCAGCCCACTCAATATAACTGGGTGTTAGCGAAGAAAAGGCTTCTCCCTGCCATCGATGATACATGGTCCTCTTTTGTAGGCTGCCTCTGGTGCTCCTCAGTCTATCCTGTTTAGATGTTGCTATGTTCTGCTTTGCAATCATGTCTGATCAGCAGCCAGGCTTTACATTTATCACAGCGCAGTCACTTAATAATTCAGCAATGAGCCCCCAGATTCATGTCTGTACACTCATTCCCACCAGTTCTCTCACTTCGCCATAAATATTTTGACCTGAGGACATTTCCTTATAAGTTAATGTTGATGTTGCTACCATTTTGATGCACTGCTTTCTCAGACGATAGCAACAATAAGCTTCTGCGCGGTGACTGCTATACAGGCGCAGGGCTAAACTGTGGATGCCACGGATCGGCAAACAGCACATCGCGAATAAATCACCTCCTTTAAATGCATGAAATGAACGTTTACCCTTTATGGAGAATCTGTGGGGCTTTAAGGGATTAAGGCAAGTCTATGCTGCACAATGTAGGGATGTGACAAGATTTGAAGCTGATTCCCAAAATATAAAAGGAGCTGAAAGAAAGTATGCAGTGACTTGATATTAAGCTTTATTCACTGGTTTGTAATTATGAACAGTGCAGCTTGATCCTCAGGATACAAGTATCAGTACAGCCAATCATGCGGCAGCAATGGAACATTGAGTGAAAAAAAAAAGAAATTGCAACACCCCTAAACCATGCTTGGTTCTCCACTGTTGCCTCCCTTTCTGACAGTGCAGGTGTGATTTTGGTTTTGTGTATATCTGTAGTCGCTGACATTGCCTTTATACGTTATGGGTTGAAGGTGAACCAAAATGCATCAGCTTAAAAAAGCTACATTTAGGAAATCTTGGTTTTGACAGCTGCTTTTTGGCACCAGCTGTGCTCTGGATTAAAACTGTAAAAACCAGCAAACACATTGCAGTTTGACCAGTAAGTATCAACTACATTTACTTATACGATTCATTGAGCCTATAAGTCTTAGTTAAATGTACAAGTTTTTCGTTAGTCATTTCACAAATATTAACCTTTTTCGGTGTTAGATTGCCCCTGCATAAACTGGCCCCTTAATACGCTGGAGGGGTTTGCCGCTATGACCCTAGGAGCTGTGTTGTCGAGTCCCCCCCAGGAGGGTCTCCCAAGGCAAACTGGGCCTAGGTGAGCGGCCAGACTAAGAGCGGTACACATTGACCGCTGTGATGATTGACAAAAAGGACCATGTGACCCACCTGGATTGGGGATACTGGTCCCCCATCGGAGCCAGGCCCGGGGCGAGGGCTCGTATGCGAGTGCCTGGTGGCCGGGCCTCCACACTTGGGGCTCGATCGGGTATAGCCTGAAGGGGTAACATGGGTTTGTCCCCCACCTGCAGGAGGAGCCATGCGGGTCAGATGAAGTGTAGATT
>JAABNX020000119.1:22167950-22182173 GCA_015163995.2 Mormyrus lacerda
TCCATTCGTAACTTTTTCCTTCTATTGCCCGCTGGTGTCTCCTCACTTCAGGATGATGTGATAGCCATCATTAGTCTCCGCTGTCAGGACAGGAAACAGCCAGTATTATTGTACGTAGGAAATGTTAATGTACTCTCCAAACTCTATGCAGCTATCTGTGTTGCCCTCACATTGGCATAGTGATGAGGCTTCCTTACCTTTCATTGTGTCCAGGATGAAGCACGTCTCATCCTGGAAGTTCTGAATCATCTGCAAGAAAAGGTGAATTATATTTTTACAAATCACCTGATTAGGTACTGGAGGGGGTTAGGCTTAGGGGTACAGCTCACCTCATCGCTCACTAGGACGTGGATTCCTGTGGGACCCAGTTTGAAGATCTGGCTGATCTGCTGTGGGGAGATGCTGAAGAGCTGGGCGATCTTCTCAGTCAGCTCCACTGCCGTCAGGTCCTCCAGGTAGATGGCATGGTACACTAAGGACATGCGCAAAATTTAGAATTTAGCCCTTTTCTCATGAAGGAAAAGGCTAAGCACTGGCACAATACCTGAGAGAAACCATGTCAAAGACCCTGGGCTAGATTATGACTGTCCAGCAGAGGTCAGACTAAGGCCAATCTGTAGTACAGATGTCTTATTATTTAATTGTACTTAAAAATAAAGTGTCGCACTTGTCACATAGCATCTATCTGCAGGTCAGTCCTAAGAATTATGGATTCTATTAATAAAACAGAGTTTTGAACAAAGGTTTATGAACCCATTTGAATGATCTTGATTACTACATTAATGGTTCCTAAAATATAGTTGGATCTTCATTTACCATCTTGAAGCATAATAAATAATAATAATAATAATAATAATAATAATAATAATAATAAATTCAATCAAACTAGTGCAAAGTGGTGGAAAAAGTAGTCAATTTTCATACTTTGGTAGAAGTAAACATACCATACCAAAATGTTACTCAAGTAATAGTCTTCCAGTGAAATAATACTCAAATGTAGTACTAATGATACTCATACTACTAATAAAAAGTAAAAAGTACCTGGTCTCTAAAGTACTTAAGTATTAAATGTAAAAAGTACTACACATTCAAAATTATTTGATCTTACAACTATTTATAACTATTTCGATTTGTTATTTATTTTAAAATATTAAAAAAATAATACTATTACAGGCAACTTATTTGAAGTAAACTTGTACAACACAGGAAAATAGCTGCCGCTGATGCTTTTACTCCCTAAGGGGAGGAACCATTTTGCAGTCACTGACCGTAGAAGGTGCTGCCAGTCGCCTCTCCGTTCTCCTGCTTCTGCTGCTCCCGGACCTGCTGCGATTCCTGGCAGACGTAGATGGTCAGCCGTGGACGCAGCACCCTGAAGTCACGAGACACACTGCCGTGTTCCACATGCGAGCGGGTCTGTTCCCTAACCGGCCGGCCATTCGTGACTCATCCTCAAAGTCCCACAAAGCGCCACATCCAGTCTCATTTCCTGAGCAAATGACCGGACTGAGGCAAGTTCTCAGCAGAATGTGAGCGGGAACAGGACGCTGTCCACACTTACCGTCCTTTCAGCGCATTGAAGAGTCGGATGCCGTCTGCGGGACCACAAATCTGAATGACGTCTTCCCTTGTAAGCTTCAGCAGGTCCGCCCCTAGCACACAGGCTACAGCTGAACACTAGCGCACTGCATTAAACTATTCCAGAATATGTGTGTACACTCAGCAGCCACGTCACTAGGAACACCATTATCATACTGCATAGGACCCCCTTTGCTGTCAGAACAGACAGAATTTTTTGTGACACACACTCAACACGGTGCTGTAGACATTCCTTAGAGATTGTGGTCTATGTTGACATGACTGCATTACGCAATGGCTGCAGATTTGTCACATCCCAAAAATACTGACTGGATTCAGATCTGGTGACTGGCAGGTCTGTTGCAATAACCACAATGCTGCAATATCGCGATACTGACAAGCCAGCCACAGGGGATGGACAGCAACCGCCGCAAGTGCTGTTTTTTTTCCCCTTGAGACTAGGCCCTTCATGTTTTCAGTGACTGTGTCCTGAATGTTAAATAAATTCATAATGAAAATGAGTTAAGAGTGTAATTATCCTGCCAAATGTACACATCAGGTGCTGCTGGCAGTCAGTCTCCACATAACCTGTACCTGTTACTCAGGGGCTAATGGTGGTCTGGTGTCCATACCTCCAAAGAACTATGAGGGATATCGGTCATTGGATCATTGGACGTTGGAATAAAGGGTCTTGGAACACACTCATATTTAAAAAGCAACAATATACCTAACAATAAAGCTTATTTATATAGCACTAAAGTCAGGATAAATGAAATAACCTGCAAAATAAAGAAATGGCGATAATACTGCATATCGCACTGTTTTGTAAACACTGTTCGGTGTAAACTCTACAGACTGTCCTGTCAAATTCAGAAGTACTCAGCCCCCTTGTTTGGCACTAACGACCAAGCTACTGTCAAAGTCACTTAGATCACATTTTTCCCCCACTCTGATGTGTGATGAGGCCAATAACTGAAGCTCCTGACCCACACCTGCGTGATTTTATGCACACAATGGCTGCCATATGACTGACCAATCAGATACTGGCATGACAGAGCAGGCATAGGTAAAGTGCTTGATGAGTGTTTATTTCTTGACACAGCTTAATAGTTGCAGTTTAAACACAATATTTCTACATCTACAAGAACTGAAGGTTTATAGTGGTTTATAGTCGCCTGTAATCTTGATCACAATGGGTTCTCACCAGAGAAATTTGTGAAGAGCCGGCAGAACGGCGAGAAGCGGTTTCTATGGAGCCACTGCTGTGCGTCCTGTGGCGTTGCCGTAGGCGACAGGTTCTGTGTTTTCCGGAAAAGATAAAGGAGACAGCAATTTTTATGACTTCAGAAAGTTTTCCTATCAAACTGGTATATCCTGTAGGAACTGAATTCAATTGCACAAAAAAATATATCCGATTAAAATTTACCTACACAACCCAGATACTTTTCTGAAAATCTAAATGCACCCACAGGTCTCTAGTACCTTACATGCACACCACCTCACATTTCAGACTGCACACTGAAATATTCTTAGGTTACATTTGTTCTTTTCACTGCAGTTGCTTTAGAATCCTTAATATGTTCATCCAGCTGACGTGTTTTTATTATTATTATTTAAATACAGCTGACTGGAAGTAGTACCTGAGTCAATGGGATCACAAATCAACCATATACGGTTCTTAAAGGGCTAGATCGCTTTTAAAGTGAACAGAGAATGAGATTTAAAAATAAAAATTAATAAATAAATTCATATGTACCTGAGAGCTCTCACTGTCTCTTCTAAGTAGATGGCACGACAACTGTAAGGCAGAACGTCTCTCAATTTTATAACTTTACATCATCAATCCCAGTCCACCCCTCCTTTGTCACAGATTCTTGGCTTAAACACGACACACAGCAAGCAAAGGAAGTGGTAAACAGACCTGTCACCACAGGTTCCTGCAACGGGTACTAAAATATGAAGATGACCCCCCCCCCCTCCAGGTTTTAGTTGAAAATGTCGTCATCCATTTGCAAATGAGGTGGGGGGGGGGAGGGGAATGGTTTCCAACATGCGCAACGATTAAAGCCACAACCCAGACGGCAGGCAAATGAAACACAGGACCTACCTCTTTGCAAAACATCTGTTTACAGATATGAATGTTTTTGCAGCTAGTCTGCTCTTTGGTGATTTTTAGGGGTGGTTTAGGTCTGCTGCAGTTCTAGCTTTTTGATGAACTTCCCTTAAAGTAAGATTTAAGATTAATGGCCCCCGGAGACAGAGATATAAAATGCAAAAACAAAACGCCCAGGAATGACACACCTAGCTAACTGTGGACTTTAACAAATAGGGAACTGAATTCATTTGTAGCTGAAAACCTAAAAACACAAGCCTTCTCAATAATGTTTTCTTTCACTGTAAAGAGTGGTGAGACACATGCAAATGCAGACACCAAGCTGTCTGTTGGCCTACCTCAGCTTCTAAATCAAAAGTGCTTTGTGTTCCATGACAAGCTGCTCAACACAAACATGCTACCTTGTTCGCCTTTGGTGAGAGCCGTGTGGCTTTTACACTTTCACAATCAACAGCCAAGCGAATAACCGCTTCAGTTAGAGACGCTTCCTGCCCACGTGTTAAGCAGCATGCTAGCACAAAAGGCATGGAGACACCTGATGGCTGTGTAACACTCCCGGTAAGTACGGCTTCTCCTCCCCAAACGCGATCTCACGCTAGTCATAAACATGTCGCTGCAGTGCTTGCGATGACTCAACCCATTAAAATCCATTAACCCCATGAGCAGAGAGCACCAGTTTTAGTATTAGAAATGACCTTAAACACAGACTCATGCAAGAGGGGAGAAAAGGTATGTTTTCATACCCAGATATGTTGATAAGAATATCAGTCAAGAATATAAAACCATCAGTTATGAGCCCTGCCTTACCAGGTACCTCAACATTATACCCCCCAGTCCTGGTTTTGGCATTTTTTGCAGGTTTCCAACCAATGTGAACGCAGTAAATGTAGATAAAAACTAACAGACGTGAACAAAGTCGTCTCTCTCCATACTGATATATTACGCTGTTGGCTGGGTGGAACTGGTCACACGCCATTTTGGGGATTCAAAGTCAGGTTCACTTGTATAGGTTTGTACTGCCTGCTTTTCATTTTCATTGTTTGTTCGATGTCATTCTGCCCTTATTTCTCCCTGAAAAGAGAGATGCTGCCCACAAACCTGTCCCTCACTTTCAAGTCCCTTTGTCATCCGATTCCATTCACCCGTCCGGATTAGAGTAATTTCCAAGACAATCTGGAAAAACCGATACATAGAGTAGCCTGCTAGAAGCAGAACCAGGACCAGGATTGGGTACCTCTGCTTGTGCCATCAGTCATTAGTCACTATGATATTAAAGTCACACGCAGGACACAATTACTCACATCCGCCACCTGCACCACAGGCTCCGGCTGGTGTTTCGGAGAACCGTTACTTTCAGGGAGGGGAAAAAACAGAAAGACCAGTCAGCATTGTTCCTCCTTAACCGGCCTTGGAAACATTTTCACGATACAGACGCTCCCTGGGTTACAATGATTCGTGGCTTCGTGTTAATGATTTTACCCAACTGAAGGCTAATGTAAGAGTTCTGAGCATGTTTAAGGTAGCTAGGCTATGTTTGTTATGTTAGGGGTACTGTATTAAAACGCATTTCTGCCTTAGGACAGGGGTGTCAGACTCCATTCCTGGGGGGCCAGAGTCCTGCACATTTTTGGGTTCCCCCTCATTTAACACACCTGATTCAACTCCTTGTGCTAATTACCACACAGCTCTTGAGCGGAATCATTTGTGGTGAAACAGGGAAAGAACTAAGCTACACAGGGCTCCGGCCCCCCAGGACTGGAGTTTGACACCCCTGCCTTTGGGTATGTTTGGCTTACGATAGGATTACTGGTACGTGACCTCACAGTAACCTAGGGAGAGGCTGTACATGGATGTCAGTATAAAAGTCACTTCAGGCAACTAAACAGGTGACTTACGAGACTTTACTGTCCCAGTCACTTACCTTTCTGCTACTGGGAAACTGTTGTGGCTGCTGTTGAAGCCAGGAGATGGGGAGTTGTTGACGTAGGTAACCTCTGGCCAAGGAGAGCACTGCAAGACACCTCAGTCACTCAGTCATCTTTTCAACTGCTCAGTTCCTCCCTAATTAGATAGTAAATTTTGCCCCTGTAAATGATCTTTGGCCAGTCAGCTCAGCAGTTGGCTGATTTCAACCACACAGACACGAACACTATCTTACGGACTATAATATTTTTGTGACATTCTTCAGCATTAATATAATGACCTTAATTGCAGAGGACATTTTCATTGCAGGACCCCATCAAATAAACATAATTTCTAAGTAAAATCAACTTCTTAACTTGAGGCAAATATATTTTTCAAAGGGCTTGATCTTAGGTGTGTAATTTATAAAAGGGTTTTGTGGAGTGGTATTATTCCACATAGCTTATTCATCTACATCAGGGAACATCAATATATTCTGTTCTTCTTCCAATCCTGGCTTAAACAGTTTAGTGACTTTCCCAGAACATCTAAATAAGACATAGAGCCACCTGTACTGTAAATGAAATTCCCCAAATCACCAAAAAAAACAATGCGGGTGTGTTGTTGAAATACTAAGACTCACCGATCTCCCCATCTCTACAGACTTTTTATGTTACTGGATAAGCGATGTTTCAAAAGTATGTGTCGGGTGGGATTATCACGCAGTCTTTTGCCCACTTCCCATTGGTTACTTGCTCGATGCCCATTGCGTTAAACCAATCAGCGATAACAGCAATGGTAACCGCACCCACTTTGAGTTTCATAGTGTCACGTCTCCCATCACTACGCCTGTTGAGCTCAGTGCCCCCCCCCTCTATATTCCTTACTCCATGCTCCGAATTCAGACCTCAGTCAGGATGGTGGTCTCATAAGACGGCTGGTATTTCTCCTTCTCCTGCGGGGCTCGCTTCTCCATCTTCTCACGGTCTGTCTTCTGTTTTCGGTCTGCACCTTTGGGCTAAAAAGCAAAGCGGAGAGCCCCATCCCGACTTCAGTCAATACCAAGCATGTCCCGTGCACAAGGCAGTCAGAAGCGTTACGGTAGCCGCTCTCACAGCCAAGAGACCAAGAGAGCAGCGGCACAGGCCATCCGAACTCTGAGGGACCGTCGTGCCACCAAGGCCCACCCCCCCCCTCACCTTGAAGACTTTGACCTGGCAGCTGGCAGAGTGCAGGTGCTCCGTGTACTCCCCGCTCTCGTTCTCCTTGAAGGTGTCGATCTGGATGCGGAACGGCACGCCCTTCTCGCCGCCGTGCTTGCGCATGGTGAACTCTGTGCTGATGCAGTGCACCTGGCGAAGACGCAAAAAGCTGTCACTGCACAGCAAAAAGCCGTCACTGCACAGCAAAAAGCCGTCACCGCACAGCTCAGTCGCACGGCTGGTGGCAGGAGTCGGCACGCAGGCTTGGCTAGATACATTACGAAGCAAATCATCGTTTACAGCACACATATAATCTGGAAAGAAATCAAATATCAGTAAGGTGTCCCAGAGATTCTTAAAATTAGTTACTATCATTGGGAATTTTTAAAAGATTTATTCATAGAATGACAACTAAATAGAACAGGACGACACATTTCCGGGCATAAGCTGCAGACGTACCGTAATTCTATACTAGGTAAGTGGTTATGAATGAATGGAAATTATCACAGGAACTGTACATCAAAGTAGGGTCCCCTACTGAAACAGTACCTGAATAAAGACTGAGGTCCTTTTTGAGGGATCCCACAGGAACTCCACAGTGTTGAGCTGTGTGGGGTTAGCTCTCGGGTCAATCACACCAACAGACATGGGGATATCTGCATGGGACAATTCACAAATTCCTCGCGGTGTTCAGAATGGACCCCCAGAACTTGGGCCGGTACAGTTCTCCAAGTCTCACCCAGATCCAGGATGCGATCGCCAGGGCGATTCCAGCGCCATCCTTCCAGCTGCTGGTGTTCTGTGTACTGCAGACGCCGGTCATGGAACACCACCCGTATGATGCTCTGGGGGGGTGGGTATAAGGCGCGAAATGAGGCAGAACGCCAACCATGTGGCACCGCGATTTTGGTGGGAAAACGCAGCTGAGAAAACTTGCGGACACATCCCTCAAATGTAATTTGTACAACACTGAAGTGTACCTTCATAAAGCAGCACGTAAGTATACCTTAACATTCTGCCGTACCTTAACAAAGGGGTGGCCAATCTTATCTGCAAAGGGCCGGTTTTTGGGATAACCTGTAGGTCAGCTGTTCAAGCCCAGGTGTGAGGACTCTTTAGCCAATCAGTCCTCTAATTAGTGACCTAATTAGGGAGTTGCAGCAAAAACTTGCATAGACACTGGCCCTTTGCACACACCCCAGCCTTAACAGCTTCAATATACAATACCAACAAACATTATATAATAACAAACATTACAATCGTATTAGCATATAATGTTTGCTATTAGTGTATATTAAAGCTGTTAAAGTATGTTAGGATGTATACTTACATACTGCTTATGAATGTTTTATGGATGCATTATGAAGATGCACTGAATGTTCTATGAATGCATAAAAGATGAGTTAATGTAAAGTATTACCAAAAATATTATGAGCCAGCAGTGAACCTGAGTGTTTAAAACAAATCAAATGTATAGGTGCTGCTTTGGCAGGAAGCTATGGTAGATGCACATAAAACACAAGCTATCTGAGAAGAGTTAAAATAAAATAAAATAAAATACCAGATATGCCTAACAAACACCATACAAGATGAGTAAATGCCAAAAACACACCCACCTTCACCATCTTCCCAGTAATTTCAGGTAGTTCTCCCATTTTCCTATTGTCGAGCATTCGAATTTCATAAGACTGTCCTGGAATGGACACGTGGAATCTGTCAGCACCAGGCGCAAACAGCACAGGGCAAGAGGAGTCACAATAAGACAAGCTGAGGGGTCCCCGCTCTGGCCTGACCGTGGGGACTGACCTTGGTTGAGGTAGGTAAGAGTCTCATCATGCAGCTTAACGGCAGGGGAGGTGGCTGCACACAGCACATACTGGAAGGGAAGAATCTTGTTTTCGCTGTCGGGGGGCAGATTGGACTCCTCTTGCTTGAAGATGGGGAGGGCCAGCACATCACTACCGAAGGGGGAGGAGAGGAGGCACAGAATAAGGGCCAAAGCTCGCAGAAAAACCTTGGTGATGTTCCTGCCTCATTCATTAGCAGGTTGCCATCTCTGCTGAGCTGTGACACACACGGTCATGCTAGCGGCACAAGCCCCCGACCTGGTAGGGTGGACGTGGGTGGCGGAGCTCATGGTCATCTCACATCATCTATGCACCGCTTCTGCTGCTGAGGGTCGGAGCGACAGGATCCCGAGCACCTCAGCCCACACCTCACTTTCCACATTCTAGCACATTCTAAGAAATCCTAGAGATGTCCCCAAGCCAGATAGGTCGCATAATCCCTTCAGCATGACTGGGACCTAGGCTTTTTTTTACTTTTTGTGAAGGGGGCAGACACAGATAAATCTGCCATAAGCCTTCCCAGAACACATGAACCTGGATTATTTCAAATACTTAAAAAATATCTGTCTCTTTACATTCTTTGTGACATTTTGTGACACCTGGGTACCACTTAATAAACTCGAAATGAACAGCCAGCTAATAGGCTCAATGCCATCTCCGCACCATTACAGTATAATAAATCACGAGGACATTTGGAAACTGGATATGCGAGAGTGGGAAGAAAGGTGGTTTATGGGGGCCGGGCGCCTTCCAATCCCTTGGTTTCCTAGGAAACACAGGGCGACTTGCGCTCCACTAACGCGGCTCATGCTTAGATGCCCCCGGCTCCCTCTCAACTCAAGAATGTGTTTCATAGTCAACAACAAAGCTAGTAGTTTGAAACCTCGCTCAGATACCCAAAACGATACAAGGGCACAAAGAAGCCTGGCTACAGTACATGCTGTCCCACCATACTTTTATTTTCTGGGGAATAAATCCGTTTCCACGCTATTATTCACGCTTATTTGGTATTAAATGTGGCAGAAAACATTTACTGCTTAATTATCTTATTATAAAAAAATGTATATCTCTGTTACCACTCCAGGAGAAATGTCCTCAAAGATAAAAAGCTAAACAGGGATAATATACACCATACAAACTCAGAATGATGATAGTCAATAACAATGGCAAAGCAATATCTCCATAACAGGACCAAAGGGCACCGGCACACAAAATTATGAATAAGAAAATAATTATTATTAAACACTAACATCAACAACGTAATGTGATTTATTTCTGTATCCAGAGTGTCCAAAAATACCAAGAGCCAGTTTTTTTCGGGCACCATCTTACAGATGATTTGCTGTATATTCCCTGACTCTGGATTTCTGCATGTCACTTGCACGGTTATGACATTTAAACTCCGTGTGACAGATAAACTCACAGAGAGCATCCATGTCCAATGTGAACTATGCAGTAGCTATAAAGGCAGCCTGAGATCTACCCCTCCGATGGGGATAAATCGACCGCATTTCACTTCCATCATGTAATCTACCATTCGGACGCGTTAAAGTCTCAGGGACTCCGAACGTGTCACGAAGCGTTTCCAGGCGCCACTTCCCCCGAAACCCTACCTCATGCTGTAGGCTCCGGCTCCAAGCTCCTGTCCGATCCCAGACAGACTCGCATCAAAGTCCTGGACCAGACCTGACTCGATCACTTCATCGGCCAGCGGTAACTTCAGAGCCCACGCCATGACAACTGGGACACGCAGGGCCTCCTAGCGCAGCCGTAAGCCCGAGCTGAGCCGAGCCGATCCGGCACCACGCTGCCTTTAATGAATACCTCTGTGCCCCTCACTTTACCTGGATAAAGGAAACAAAGATAACTTTAAACCATTCAGAAGAAGCGGTCAAGGGGTCTGACTTCATGAACTATATTCCACTGAACACTTAGGGGAAAATCACACCCGTAAATACAAATAAATTAACTAACAATAAGAGGAAGGGTGACAGCCGAAACATGGGCAACTTTTCCCCAGATTAACGCCGAAATAATTTACCGTATTCACGCTAAGAATTGTTCAGTTAATTACTCAATATTGTCTCTCCACCCACGAAGTCTGAGTATTACCGTACTGGAATTTAAAAGTATTAATTGCAGTGTGTAATTATCTAACAGATGCTTTACGTTTTCATTCCAGCAAATACTACAGCGAAATACTAGCTTGTTAAACAAAACCCCATATAAGAATAATACAACTAAAAATGTTATCAAAGCTGTTGCATTATTGAATATATTATTGCCATCGTTTCACTAATAAAGACGCATATGACAACACATTTTGACTGTTTAGTAGTGAACATACTTCTTTGCATATATATTTTTCGTAAATAACGCTTTATTAAGGTTTTTAGCGACATACAATGCAGTAACACACTGAATGAAACAGCTACCTTTTTCCTGCACATCTCTTAGCCTCCTGTCTTCTTGAGAACTTAAACAACAACTAGGCAGAGGCTCGCTTGCAAATCGGCGCTAGACACTTCGGATCACTACTGGCACAGCAATGAAACAAAGATATTTATCTTAAACCGAGAGCGTCCGATCGTCCTTGGAACAAATCCTGCGTGTTTTCCAAGAAAATCGGGGAACAAAATACACGTTGCGTGTTGACAAAATTGCAACTAGCTGCCGTAATATCCGCAGTAGCCTCTTCTTCATTGGTATATGCAGCTGTGCCTGAACGGTTCACCATCACCACCTGGTGTATGGAGTGAAAATTTGAGAACAAAATTAAATTAAATTAGTTAAAATAAAATAAAAATAAAAATTCGGAGGAGAGGACAAAAAGACAACCAACGTCCGAAAATATGTAACATTATTACTGCATACAGAAGAAAAGTTAGAAGAAGCTGAACGTATAGCTAACTGCAATGCAAAGGCTTAATGTGAATGCAGGGATTCTGAAATGTGTTTTAACAGAGCAAACTGCACGATGTGGTTGACAATATTTAAGCAATTCATGCAATGTCAACGGACATTTCAGAGGGTATATACAGTGGATATAAAAAGTGTACACACCTCTGTTAAAATGCCAGGTTTTTGTGATGTAAAAAAATGATAAATGATTTCAAAACTTTTCCCACCTTTAATGTGACCTATAGCTTGTACAATTCAATTGAAAAGCAAGCAAATCTGTTAGAAGGAAAAATATATAAATTAAAAATATATATAATAAGATGGTTGCATAAGTGTCCACACCCTTAAATTAATACTTTGTTGAAGCACTTTTTGATTTAATTACAGCAGTCTTTTTGGCTACACATATGTCAGTTACAGTGATTCTGATTAACCCCAAAGAAGGTTATGCTGTCCAACAAGGATTTTTCCTGATATTCCCTCAGTTGTATGCTATAGCAAAAGTCATGCTTTGCGGAGAGTTTACAAAGCATCAAAGAGATTTCATTGTTGAAATGTATCAGTCAGAAGAAGGGTACCAAAAAATTTCCACAGCATTAGACATTGTGGAAACAGTCATCAATAAGTGATTAAATATGTAAATAAGTAAAATATGGGTTAAAAGTAACGTTACCAAGAATGGGACATCCCTCCAAAGTTGATGACAAGACAAGATGAAAACTAAAAACTTAAAACATATTTACATAAAATATATATTTTTTTTAACTAAAAACATAAAACATATCTAAGTATTAGTTTAAGAGTGTGCCCACTTATTCAACCAGCTTATTGTCCATTTTTATTTTTTATATTCTCCCCCTATCAGATTTGGTGCTGTATTCAATTGTACAGGTTATAGGTCACATTAAAGGTGGGAAAAGTTCGAAACTGTGATTACATCACAGAAACCTGCCATTTTAACAGGGGTGTGTACATGTCTTTATATCCACTGTAAAAAAAAGAGAAGATGTTTAAAGTACTGGTTGCAGCCTTATACTGTAATCATTGAAATTCATTTTTCCCTAATTAGTCTAGACCTACATAATTCCACATAAAGACAAACTGAATACAGAATTTTAGATTTTTTTTAGAAATTTATCAAAATTATCAATTGAAACACAAAATGATGCAGGTATTCAGACCCTTTGCTATGACACTTGAAATTTAGCCGAGGTGTGTCATGACCTGCTTGTCCAATTCTCATGTGTGCCACGCCCACCTAGTTACCTCGTGTTAATTCCCGATTGTAATCACCTGTTACCTGTTAAGTTCAGCATGTCCTGTGTATATTAGTGCGCGTCTGAGTTCGTATCCCCAGATCTGTCACTGATGTGCCCTGTCCGTCCTCTATTCCTGCCTCATCCGTCACTGCAGCCCATTTTTATTAATCAACCTTAAAATGTTTCTACACTTTGCTTGAACTCCACTATTGGTTAATTAAATTGTCAGAATGACTTGGAAAGATACACAACTGTCTATATTATTGTCCCACAGTTGATAATGTATATCAGAGTAAAAACCAAGCCATGAGGTTAAAGGAATTACCTGCAGAGCTTATACACGGAAATGTGTTGGGGCACAGAACTGAGGAAGGTTGTAAATAATTTTAATATTCAGGGGTGACCTTCATTATTTTTTAATGGAAGAATTCTGAAAACACCAAAAACCACCTGGCCAAACTGGGCATGTTGGGGGAGAAGGGCCTTGGTAAGACAGGTGACCAAGAACACAGTGGTCACCCTGGCTGGGCTCCAGAGAACCGCTGTGGAGATAGGAGAAACTTCCAGAAGGACAACCATCACTGCAGCACAGATCTTGGCTCAGGAAATGCCTCGGGCTTTTATTGCCTGTGCAAAACCATCCCTACAGTGAAGCATAGTGGCGGCAGCATCATACTATGGGGGTGTTTTGCAGTGGCAGGGACTGGGAGATAAGTTAGGGTTGTGGGAAAGCTGAACGGAGGAAGTGCAGAGATCTTTAATGAAAACCTGCTTCAGTGCTCTGGACCTCAGATTTGGCCAATGGTTTGCCTTCCAACAGAACGATGACCCTAAAAAAAAAGCTAAGACAAAGCAGGAGTGGCTTAGGGACAACTCTTGGAATGTCCTTGGGTGGTGCATAGATAGTTTACAAAAGAGGTTTCAGGGACAGAGCAAGAAAACCTCCAGGACATTTGGCAGTTTAAACAGGACACAAAAGCAGTCACTGAGTTACAAAAACCTGAATGCCGAATGGCAAAAAAACAGCAGAAAGGAGATGTTAAAGATACAGCCAAGTAGACATCACGGTAACGACTTCTGTTGTACGATATATCATCCCATCTCAATAATTGCAATATACAATATTAATGCCATTATAAGATCATTTTATGATAGTGATATGATGATAATATAATAGCATAATAATACAAGTACACCCTTTCAGAAAGCAATAAACTTTTAATTCTTTAATTGGTATGAATACATGAGAATTTGAATGTCAAAGAAATGTAAATATTGTAAGTAAATACATAAGTGAATTAAATTGAATTTCTTTGCAGGATGTCAGAATAGCCTCCCTGATAAAGCTTTTGCTTGAGGATGCTCCAAATGTTCTCAATAGGATTGAGGTCAGAGGAGGATGGGAGACACACCATGAGTTT
>JAABNX020000119.1:22197980-22211544 GCA_015163995.2 Mormyrus lacerda
TATATATATATATATATCTTTGAATTTGGTTTTTATTTAATTTCCAATTTTTATTAAAAATCCAGTATAGTTGTAGTTAGTTTTCAGTTTGGTTTTGTTAGTTTGTATTCCAAAGATATACTAATATTTAGATTTTATATATTTTCAGTTTAAGTTTTAGTAACTGATCATTAAGTGATAGATTAAAAGTTGCAGCTATTTTAAGTGTCTGATCTTTGGAGAACCTGCATTAATACAGAATGCACATTATGTACTAATGTCCTCAAAATGTGCAAAACATGTTCCAGAAGTGTTATCAATGGTATTTAAAGATAAACAAATTATTACTTTAGCTAAATAGTATTAAAAACGGTAACAAATTATTTGACATTTATTTCCACTAGTTTCAGAAGCAATGTTGGGAATTCTCATTTAGTTGTAATTTAAATTTTATTTTCATATTTTATTTCAGTTCACAAAAATGTTTTCTTAAACTGTTAGTTTTTGTGAATGATAATATCCCTGCTGCATATAAAATGTTGACTCATTGGACCTTCAACTTAAATCATTCATGTCTCAAAATGCCATGCATCTGTATTCGTTTAGATTGCAGACCTTTGAATGGAAGAACACGTACGGTTTTGTTTTGACAAAGATGGCTTAGGGTCTACAAAATCTGCCACAAAGTCTCCGACCTCTGCCACTGCTGCTGTGTCTGCGGGATGGAAGTACACGTTTTATTATCTACATCCGGCTGAATGAAAGAACGTGTCAGTGTGAGGAAGTTCTACCAGTCCTTATCCACTGAGGTGCTGCTGCCTATCGTCAGTGACATGTAGCATGAACTCATAGTAATTCTATGCGATGAACATTTTGACCCATAAATGAATTTACAAAAATCATTTTTCACTCTGATGTCTTTGTAAGTGGAGTGCATTGGCAAAATTGTGCACAGATACAGGAATCACGACAGAAAAAGTAATTCCACCGTGTGTCAGGTACCACACGCGATGCTACTGCAAAAAACCTTCCTGCATGGCTGTGCACTTTGAAACAGAACGTTATCAAACCATCAATCCGTGCAACACAAAATGAAAAAGGAACTGGAGAGAGTGAATTTGACTTTATAAAGTTGTGTTGTGCTTGGACATTGAAACTGATACACTGGCCAATAGTGTTTGAGGTTTCACTGAATTAGCAGAGCAACAGCACAGCTGAGCAAAAAATATTGCAATCCACACAACATAATGGGAAACATATTGTCGGTCCACATTTCGCGGGCCCATCTATGACTATATATATATATTGTTATTAACTGAAAGACTCATCCTTGTTATCACGTACAGTGGTACAGTGTCATATTATGTAATTTCTAAGCTGCCAACGTACACCAAAATATAAAGTTAAAAATATTATTCTTTTTCCCTTTGTGAAGCAATATACTCAGGTTTGCCTATATTTTTATTAGACCGTTCCACTCTACTATTGACTTCCTGTCATGTCAGCACAAGCAGACAGAGCACAAATACCAACGCACTCAGAGATATGAGAAACACCAGCCATTTGATTTTTTTTTAACTTGCTGAAAATAAATTATTCTTAAAATATTTGTACAAAATAAATATTCGTAAAGGCCCACTCTTTGTGCTTTGCACACACTGTAATCGGGTTCGACTCCATCCCATGAGCGACTTCAAGGATGTGATAACGTATTACTTACGAGTGTCTCTTTTCTTGAGATAACAAATTACTTAATGCATAGGCTTTTCACTTCATAGTAAGAATACATGTATAAGTGATGCATCTGTAGGCTTCTAGCCAAGCTCTGATAAATACCAAGTACTTGCATAATTTATATATTCATTTATAAAATAGCCATCGTCATTCCTTTAGGCTTCCTAGGTTTATCTTATACTCATCAAAGAAACAAACTAGCCTTGACAAACTACAGATCATGATCCCTTTGGCCCGGTTTCAAAATTTCCCAGGTTCGGATACCAATTCTGTTTTCTTCCTAGATCCCTCAGTTAAGCACAGGACAAACCTGTCACCCACAATCCTTATCTCACCAGTAATGCAAGCACTGGTTATATCCCCCCCCCCCCCACTGGAGCCTTTAATCATAACATGATCAGTACCTTACGAAGGACCCACGGTGATATATTTAATAAATTTCATCATTTTCATGTATATGTCAAATAGTCTGTAAAAACAAAATTGAAAAAGCGCTTCGGAAAGGCTGAAGGCATGTAGCTTCTGGTCTAACGTATCGATGTGATGAGTGATATTCTCTGAAATGGTATAAAGATACAACAGATCCCTCCGCTTCAGGTTTGGGCAGCGCTTAGCTAAAACAGAGTTTAATGCTAATTAATACTGTAACAACACAATACGAAGATTCCTCTGGGCATCGTTTCACTGCCTGAACATTTCCACAATAATATTGGTAAAAATGCAGCCATAGAAGACATAAAGAGACCACTCCTTATTTTTAAACAGATTTTTACCAATTTTTAAATCCTGGTTTAATCGTGGTTCTGCAGGCAAAAGGCAGCTTCCACATTTAAAATTTCCAAGACTGCAGTACAGAAGAACAAGGTGAAGCAGGAGATACTGGGAACAACCAGAAACCAGCCAGGTAAAGGGAGAAAGCGAGATTCTAATGGCAGAGATGACTGATAACTTATCCAACAATTTCTCATGAATCGTAAGATGACATCAATTTACATTCAAAAGGAATGGGAAACATTAAGTGCAGGTGAGAAGAGCACTGCTAGGACAGCTGGTACCATGGATTGAAGACCCATATAGCAAGGAAGAAGCCCTGCATTAATGAGAAACAGAGAAGAAAAATACGAGTGTCTCTTTTCTCAAGATATAACAAATTACTTAATGCATAGGCTTTTCACTTCATAATAAGAATACATGTATAAGTGATGCATCTCTAGGCTTCTAGCCAAGCTCTGATAAATACATTTTCTTTCTCACAGAAGTTCACAGACACACACCCATAAATTGAGAAATGAGTGAAACAAAAATGTGCTGTAGCCTCTGAACTTTTTTCCATGGTTGCCATTGAGTTGAAACCTTAGGACATGCACATGCCCAGTGTCTGGGGTGTCCCGACTGGTAGCAAAAATCATTGTTTCCAGTCCTCGTTACAGCACCTCTACTGCCACCTCTTTGTCCCCTTCCATGTTGACTTCCTCTCCCTCTGGTCACTAGGCCTTGTCATTGAGCCTGTCACAGCTGAAGATTCAACAGCTTCATTCGAGATTTATGGACTACTGTACTTCTTCAGACAGTTTAGCACTCGTTCAGGAGTGGACTTGAGCAGGGCCTTCTTTATTCCAGGTCAGATGTTCAGAAGGGTGGTCTGCATGGCACCTTCCCACTGCCCCTAATTGGAGATCCTGGAATGGTCCTGCATTGCCTGTTAGAGACTACCTAAGGTGTCAGTCACTGTTTCCTCCAGCTCCTGTTGTACACCCTGAATCTTCAGTGAATCCTGTTAAGTCTGCCAATGGGTTGATACATTGAATCTGGTTGCTCCATAGCTTCACGGAGGACCACACTGCCCCGCTGGGTGGGGTCAGGCAGGGCCTGTGCCACCGCTTGCACCTTTATTACGTCCCAGTTCCTTTGGACCTGGACAGCGTCAGGTTGCCCGGCCTGTCCTCGCCGTGGGGAAGGGTTGGGCATCTCCGCCAAAGGCTTTTGCGGAGAGGTGTTGGGAGGAATCTGGCTTCTGTCATGCCCACCTACACGTGTTCGTAGATGCAGCTTTGCACGCTCTGCCACAGTAGTGCTGTGTGATCTCTCCTCCGCTCTCTGCAGCTGGTCCATTCCTATCTGCACTGTGGTAGTGGTCTCATATTTCTCCTGGATCTCCTGGCTGCAGTCCACCTTGGACAGTGGCCAAGGCCTGTTGTGCTGGAACATAAGGCGCTGGAGGAGGAGGGACTGATGAGACAAGCACACTGTCACTATCTAGCTTTTCTTCTTTCCTCACCACAGCTTTTCCTGTTTCTACCTTATTATTATGACCTAACAGCAAACATGTTCATACCTGAATTTATGTTCATGCACATCAGCATCTGCATGACATTGGCCTGCGTTCCATCTCACTTTGCTTTTTAAGATCTTATGATGAACAGCTGGTGGAGGCGGCATGCAGCCAGTGGGCTAAGCCTCTGTGCTTGTGATCAGAAGGTAGCTGGTTCAAACCCAGCCTTGGCATGTCTGTGGGTCCTTGAGCCAGGCCCTTAATCCCCGGCCTCCTGGGTGTTGTACCAGGAGGTCGTTCTTCACAACCAGCTTTCTCTCACCTACAGAAAGCAAGTTGATCATGTGGATCAGTAAAGTATCTATAATTATTGTTAAGAATCTGTCACAGAAAAATTATAGGAATACAAACGAGGTGACATTCTTTCTTCCTGTATTCTTGTCCAAGAATGGGGGGGGGGGCACATTAATATTTTATGTTAAATGTGGGGGGGTCCAAATCAATAATTATGAAATATGAGGGGCACACGTCCCCCTCAGATTTAACAGCGGTGGATAGCTTATTAAGATAAAGATTAAGATTAACTTTATTGATCCTAGGGGGAAATTCTCGTGCACACAGCAGCGTGAACATAATGCATAGATGAACATGCAAACAGATAGTGCCAAACTGACAAGATACAAAGACAGTACACACAGTGTAAAGTAAACATAATTCAAACATGTTTTAGAAGTACACAGTAGACAAAGAAATTAAATATTACGGAAAACAGAATATTTAAAGATAAGAGGGATGTCTGGTGGCTAGTTCAGGCAGTTTGTTAGGTCAAGACACTCCTGTAAGACAGACATTCTCTTACTCTTTTCCTTCCATGTCTTGGTCACCAGAGAGTTGTACCTGTTCTGTAAAAGGTGTATTGCAGTATCTTACTTGTTAATTGATTCCAGATCCCTTTAGATCAGAGCGTAAGCGACTTCAAGGATTCGATGACGTGTGTCTTACAGGAGTTGGAGACGTCTGTGGGAATCTTTGCCCATTCATTAAGGAGAGCATTTGTGAGGTCAGTCACTGATGTTGGGCGTGAAGGCCTGGCTCACAATCTCCGTTCTAGTTCATCCCAAAGGTGTTCAGTGGGGTTGAGGTCAGGGCTCTGTGCAGACCTGTCCGGTTCTTTTACAGCAAACTCACCCAGCCATGTCCTTATGGACCTTGCTTTATGCACTGGGGCACAGTCATGCTGGAACAGAAAGGCCCTTCACCAAACTGTTCCCACAAAGTTGGAGGCATAGAATTGCCTAAAATGTCTTTGTATTCTGAAGCATTAAGAATTCCTTTTACAGTTTACAGTTGGCACAATGCAGTCAGGCAGGTAACATACTCCTCACATCCACCAAACCCAGACTCATCTGTGAGACTGCCAGACAGAAGTGTGTTTCACCAAGTGTGATTCAGCACTCCACAGAACATATTTCCAGTGGCAGCACGCTTTACACCACTCTGTCCGATGTTTGCCATTGTGTTTTGTGATGTGAGGCTTACTTGCAGCTGCTCGGCCATGGAAGCCCATTCCATGAAGCTCCCAGCATACGCTTGGGGTTAATTCCAGAGGAAGTTCCCATTCTTTCAAAAAAACATTTGCAAACCTGACTGCATGGCTATGGCCTTGATTCTATACACCTGTGGCAATGGGTCTGAACGAAAGACCTGAATTCAATGATAAAGAGGTGTGTCCCAATACTTTTGTCTATATAGTGTATTTGAGTATATGTTGGGGGTGGTATGGCGGTGTAGTGCTCAGCACTGTTGTCCCCCAGTTTGGGATCCTGGGTTGAAGTCCACCAGTGTTCTGTTATGGCGTTTGCATGCTCTCCCTTATGTGGTGAGAGGTTTCCTCTAGGTGATCTAGGTTCCCCACCACGGTCTAAAACATGCTGAGACTAATTGGCATTACTAAATTGCCTATAGTTGTGACTGTGCCCTGTGATGGGTTGGTGCTCCTGCCTTGTGCCCATAGCCTCCAGGCCACTTGTGACTCTGAATAGAATAAGTGGTTTCAGAAGATGGATGGAGTATATGCTGCCTTCTAAGTACACATCCATGCAGAATTTAGAAGGCTTCCCCTAATGACACATGGTGGCAGAATGCTGACCAGACCTCTCGTTAATATATCTGCACGGAAGTGAGTGCCCTGTTCTGTGCTTCTGGGTTAGCTGCATGCTCACCATAGCCTGGTGTGGGATAAGTGTTTGTAGAAGATGGAAGATGGATACTGTAGATGTCTTAACGGAAAACACTGAACCTAGGTGTGTTGTCTTTCTAAATCTTTACTGATCAGCTGTAAAAGGGGTCATCAGATGTTACAACTGATAACATACATACAGATGTGGAAGATTAAAAACCTTGTCACCACAGTATATAACTGATCGAGCAAAAAATTATTCAAAGAGCAGGATTAGAAGATAAGATGAACATTATTAGGTCAATTATTTATTTTTCAAATATTTCCAGACATACAATGTATATATAATCAATAATGAGATTTGAACGGTTAAGAGTATATAATATGAACTACTAGCTTCACACTACAGTATCCTATAAAATCTGTTCAAGGTAAACGATTTTCCTTTTCATGTCATAACGTGTCGTGTCATGTGACAATTTCCTTTTGTAACGTTACAGTAGATACACGATAATAGAAATATAGAAATTTCAGGCTTTGTTAAAAACATTCATAGTCGTCATTATGTGATCAAACATTGTGATCGATGTGTTTCTTATATATACTTTTGTAAATATTAATGTGAAGTGTAATTGTAGCTTTTCGAGGGTAAATAACATAACGGATGTTACTGGTATTCATGTAGAACTGCGTAGTTCAAAAAACTGAGGGCGTGGTGAAGCGAAGATGACGTACAGCGACCGCAACAACACAAACAGAAGAGTCTGCAGCTAAAACAAGGAAGTGAAAAGCTGATACTTAGCATCATCGACACTGTTTTTATGTTATCCAGAAGGCCAAGATATACTTTCAGCCTTTGACACACTTGGATTGTAGCACACGACAATTTTGGACAATGAACAATAAAGGTACGATGCAATTTGAATGTATCATGTGTTTGAATCTATCATAGCGGACCTATGCTATCCAGCTAGATACTCGCGTTTTTATGACATATTTAGATTGTGTTAGCTGGCTGGGTTGTCGCTGCCCCTAACACATCGCTTCTGCAGGTACAAATAACATAAGTATATCTTCACTACAGATCGATTGTTGATGTAGTGTGGGGGAATTTTATCAACAAATACATTATAGTGGTCGGGTACTGGTTAGCACTCTTTACTTTGCGTGAATTTGCAAAACTGTGAGATTTTTTTACACCATTTATCAAAATATTTCACTAAAGCGGAGGACGCACGACCTCGAACAGTGCTCACAATTTGCCGTTGACTGGGCACCAGAATGGCCATTTTGAGCAAAACACGCCGAGCCGTCGCTGCAGCTAAACAGCGCGAGCTACAGCAGGTCCTCTTTATGACGTCGGGAGCCATTATGACGTTTTCGTCATAAATAGATGGGTAATCCTTCAGGTGAAGCCTATGGTTGTATTTCACCGAATCGGTCTGCTCTCACTCTGGATTTGCGCAAGGAGCATTTGTTGCACTAACGTTACTTTTACCGTTCGTAATTGCATGATTCCGTCATAAACATACTACTAACCGTAAACATGATATATCTGATTCTACACATTTACTACGAACTACAATATTTATATCTCACACAATCATTGAAATGTATTGCATTCTCGTAATTTTTTGCAAACTTATTTTACTGAAGATATTCAGTATATTTAGTTTACATATAATGTTACATTATATGTCATACGTCTTCAGCAAAATAATCTGTAAAATTTGGAAAAAAAAAAATATAGAAGGTAAGGCATAAGGCCAGACAATGTTATACACTTACAGCATTTGAAGCAACCATCCAATGCATCCATGTATGCTTTAGCTCGACCAATAGCAAACCATGTTTTGCTAACCAATACCTCGTCCAGTAATAAGGCTAATTAAATTAATTGATGGTGGAGCAATTTAGCATGGAATGGCTGAGGTGCCCCAGAGGAGATGTTTGGCAACGGATGGGGTGATTTTCTAGTAATCCAACAAGATACCAGTAACTTTTTGGAACAAAACAGAAATTCTTGTTAGTTTTTATTATGTTACTGTTAATTTGCATGCATTTTAATTAAATTGTGTTCGTTCCTGAGAAAATATACACTTCAAGTGTTTTCTTTGGCTAACACCTGCATATAAGGTATATCCCTGCCTTGTGTCCTGTACCTACCCCCACAATTCTGACCAAGATGAGCTTTTGGATTGACGTATATTGTTACATGCTATAATGCCTGTGCTTGGGTGTGTCTGTATATGTGCATTCCCTGCATTGGACTGGGGTCCCATCCAGGGTGTAGCCCTGCCTTGGGCCCTCAGCTACCTGGGGTAGGTTACAGGCATTCAGGCAGCCATACAGCCCTGAGCAGAACAAGCTGCCGATGGATGCTAGAGGAGGCAGGACACCATGCAAAAAGTACACTGCAGAAATCACAGTGTTTCATTTACAGCACATCAAAGGTGTTTGCTGCCTATGTTTGCCAAGCTAGAAGCCAAGCTGGTTCTAATGTTGAGAGGCTACTGAAGGACCGGATTATCTGTGTCAGTCGTGTTAAATTAGGGCTGGACCACAACCTTCAGGGTTGTGGATTTGGATCTGGTGTGGAGTTTGACCTGTAGAAGGAAACATAGTTTGCAGATGCATTGTTCATGTTCAAGAGACTGGCTCCAGGTTACCCTTTGTATGTATGTATTTTTGTGCTCATGGTTATGGAAGAATATTATGAGAAAGAGTTTGAGAGAAGGCAGAAGCAAAAGCTTAATCAGAGCAGAGATTTAATAAGGAGTTTTCTAAGTATTTTCTATTTTGGTAATGACCTTCATGTTTATTATTCTGTAACATCTTTATGCCTGATTACAAGTTAAAGGGAATCTCCTCCCTATTATTAATATTATGATGTGATTTGTATTGAAGGTCTTTATACAGTAACATCTGTGAATTTCTTTGTCAGTATAAATGTTAAAATTTGCTCTTTTTGCTTTACGAGAGTCTTCTTGCTCATTTCCAATTTTAGGTCTTCAGTTTCCCAGGAACACATAGTGCTCTCTGAAAGTGGGATTGTTTTTTTTATATATATAGACTACACTGCAAAACAGCATTAAATCACCATACTTAAAGTGAATTCACCTTTAGATTTGTCTTCTTTAGGAGACAACGTGGAAAATTCCCCCCAAATGATTAAAGTGGTTATTAATAATACAGTATTAGCAATTATTTTATGTTTAATATCCTCCTAAATTGCATTGCAGATCATACTGGTGTATGTAGACTTTTTATTAGGTATTCAGTATAGATTTCATGTCCTTATTCATGGGCCTTGTTTAAAAATTCAACATGGTGTTTTTCCTTCCATGCCTGGGTTTCAGCCTCCTATCCCCAGCAAGCTGTGTACCCTCCACAACCCAGCACAGCGCTCTATCCTCCCGGAATGCAGGTCTCTTCCCAGGCACCACCCTATTCCGAGGCCCCACCTTCATATTCTGAGGTGACCGCTGATCTGCCTGAACAAAATTCTGCCTGAAACATTGCTGGCCTAGCCTGAAACTGGCCGGACGCTGGTTGGTCATGAACATCGAGATGTTCAGCTAGCTGCAATGTGTTGGTCACCCTTTCTGTGTACAGCAACACACGTTACTAGTCAAAACTTTTCGGCACTCCTGCTGTGCGATGACATAAATTTATATGGTTGTCCCAAAAGGACATCCCCACTTTTATTGTGCTTTTGTAACGTTCAAAAAAACTGTTGATTCTTTCCACTCAAAGACAGTTTAAACTCAGCAACCAATGAACAGGTGCAATTTTGACCTGTATTATAAGTCATGCACATCATAATTATAACAGATCACTTTGCTTTCTGTTTTTACAGTTAAATTTAGCAATGGAAATTGTTTTGATGATCGCTATAATTCAGAGCCTGTGAAAGGCTTTGAGTCTCCTCAGTTCAGTGTATATTTGTGCTGCCGTGTCGCTTGCACTCAGCAGGCCGTGCTGGGGGTGGTTTTCTTATGCGTTTCCCTCTTCTGTTCTGTCTTCTTGTTCTGTTCCCCCTCCACATCTCTCCCTTCCAGATTTACCAGCCCAGGTACATGCACGCGCCCCAGGCCCCAGGCCAGCTGCCACACATCTCTGCAGCCTACCCCAGCACACAGATGTTTGTGCCCCTGCCGCAGACTCTGCCGATCGGACCAATGAGCCACACCATTCCCATGGCGTACTACCCAGTGGGCGCTCTGTATCCACCGGGCTCCACAGTGCTGGTAGATGGTGGCTTTGACGCAGGAGGCCGCTTTGGGCCAAACGGCAGCGCCTCTCTTCCTGTGAGTATCTTTCACATTTGCTTACAGGGTGTGTCACCTATTGGTTGATATGCAATGGAGGCTTCGAACCTTCAAAGCTATGGCGTTGAAACATCAGAGGGTGTTGGTATATGAAATTTACTTCAAAATTCTTGTTTTTCCCATAAGAGCCTTCGCATGAATATTGATGACTCCTGTACACCCAACACTGTGATGCTGGCCTCTACAAGTGCACTGTCAGCACTGTAACTTACGGTCCAATCATGTTGATCGCTTGTATTTTCACAGCCCCCTCCCCCTGGGCACCTGCCCAACGCAGCGCAGCTCGCAGCCATGCACGGCGCCAACTTGGTGATGACACAGCGCAAGAACAACTTCTTCCTGGGGGGTTCCAGTGGGGGCTACACCATCTGGTAACACCCAGTACTATCTGGGCTCCTGCTGTCCTCTCCACCCCGTCAAAAACCCTCGTCCGTCACCTTCCCCAGGGCTGCTTGCTGCAATACTGATATCACCTAACAGAATGTAATATTTTATTGCCCATCCTCAAGGTGCAGTACTCCGCTTGCCCGAGCCAGAGTCCATGTAAAGTTGCCCAATAGGATGGCAGGGCTACCAAACAAACAGCGGCATGTTGGAAACTTGGAGTACTGTCTTGTGAATATTTTCAGTGCATTGTAGACCGAGAATTACATTGGGGGAAAGCTCCCCCCATCTTTAAGTCAGTGTGTAGAAAAACAGAAATAGCATTTTTTTTTTAGTCTTCGGATACGTCTTCCTCAAAATAAGTGTTTTCCTTATAGTGCAGCATTAGGGTCCCTTTTTCAGTTATTGACTACATCAAATGTTAAATATGCCTTGTAATAATAATCATATTCTGATAAAAAATGATCCTGTAAATCAATTGATTGTCTAAACCAGATGGAATGTTTCATATGTATCCTGTTTCACACATTCTTTCTTTAGAATTACAATTCAGAACTGTCAGAGGCGGTCTAACAATGAAATTAGATGTGATGGAAACAGAGATCAGTGGGTTAGTGTAGCTTTCAGGGCAACTATAGATGAACATTATCAGGTGCCAAAATTTTCAGTGCACCCTTACTTAGGAAACAACAAATTTAGAAGTATCCTGAAATTAATTGCAGTTTAGGTCACATTGTAGCCTGGATTGGAAGGAGTGGTTGGCATCATAACATTAAAATATCAGTGTCGTGTTTTGCCAGACATCTAGGTCAGAGTTTCCTTTAGTACAACTTAAACTGTCTCGCACATGTCCTGTAACGTTTTCTAGCATGTAGAGTTACTGTATATCATTTGCTTTTTCTTACCCAAAGCATAATTAGTATATCACTGTAATATCCTTCCTGAAATATGGGTAATGATCAAAAAGCTACATTTTTATACTCGAAACAATTATATTGATAATCTAGAGTTAATTACAGTGTATAATCAATTGATCATTTAAGAAGGCTGGATACAGTTTAATGCTGAATAATATGCAGTTTCACCTTATTAAAGAGAAAATTCCAGTGAAATTTGAACATGTGAGCATTTGTGATATTGATATCAGCCTAGGATGTAAATATTTCCAGAGGTGGTGAAGCCGAAACACCTTTTCCTTGAATGAGCGTGTTTAAGTGAGACCATTCTGAGGTAATGCTGTAGCGTTAAACAAAGTTACAAAGTCAGTCTTTTATGGTGAACCTAGGGTGGGCTAAGTTTTAGACTTTATACTTAATGGTATAATTTATCTCTCCATTTATTATTCAGTGGCTGTCACTTATTTTAAAATATATTATTAGTCAAGTGTAAGGAAAAAAAATCAACAGTAATGGTTCCATTGTGATGCGGTTTAGTTTCAAAATTGCCTCATTTATCCCCTGTATCTAATTATAATAATAGTGAAAATAATGATAATTTTATGATATTCTAAAATCATCAAAACCTGATGTTTGAAATATAATTTGCGTAAGAGTACTCAGCTAGTCAAACACTGCAAAATTAGTGATTCATTATTTTTCTTGAAAAGTAAAGGTTATCTGCAAATGATGCATACATTGATGAATGATGAAACACTAATGTGCTGATGCACATGCACTGAATGACAGAACATCATTATTTCTACACTTGCATAACAGCAAAGCTGGTGCTTATTCATGCTTTTTGACGTAATTGTTGCTCAGCATAGACATTGCTTGTTAAAATGCCTTTACTTTCACTTGCAGTGTTAGATACCGGGTATCTAATCTGGTGGCACGGTAGCACAGTGGTTTGCATGGTTACCTCACAGCTCTGGACACCCAGCTCCCAGCTCTACCTGTGTGCAGCTTGCATGTTCTCCTCGTGTCCTCATGGAATTTCCTCCAGGTTCTCTGGTTCCCCCCCTCTCTCGCAGTCTAAAAAAATGCTGAGGTGAATTGGAGATGCCAAATTGTTCATAGGTGTGAATATGTATGTGTGAGTGGCGTGTGTGCTCTGCAATGGGTTGGCGCCCCATCCTGGGCTGTTCCCTGCCTTGCACTCGTAGTTTTGAGGACATGCTCCAGAGCCCTGCGCCCCTGCCTAGGACAAGCAGGTATGGATGAATGGATGGATGGATATCTAATCTGACAAGACTTTTTTTTGCTTATGAACTACAAACAAGACTCCTTGAATCTATCTACAAGCTTGTCGTCTTCCCATTGTGAATACATTTCATAATTGCACATGCACTGATATTTAATATCCAGGGACTTAACCTTTATTATTCTCTCCAGAAATCATTCAACATTTCTTTAAAGTACTTCTGTTAGTGCAAAAAAAAAGAGACCTGCTCATGTTGTTTTCCTGGTTTTCCACCGGTCATCGCGCCTTCCGTAAGGGGATGTGACAGGGTGCAGTACTCTCACAGTAACCCGAGTATTGCGCCTTCTGTAAAGGGATGTGACAGGGTGCAGTACTCTCACAGTAACCAGAGTATTGCGCCTTCCGTAAGGGGATGTGACAGGGTGCAGTACTCTCACAGTAACCCGAGTATTGCGCCTTCTGTAAAGGGATGTGACAGGGTGCAGTACTCTCACAGTAACCCGAGTATTGCGCCTTCTGTAAAGGGATGTGACAGGGTGCAGT
>JAABNX020000119.1:22219939-22233314 GCA_015163995.2 Mormyrus lacerda
CCTTTTCCTGTCTCACCTTGGCTATTTTGGCATCGTCTTTTTTTTTGCTGTTACACAGCATCTCCAGGTGGTGGCGCGAGGAGTCATAGTCCACCAGCTTCCTGCCTCGCTTGGCCACCTTTTCCTGGATAAGTTAATGAGTAGTTTAAAAAAAAATCCAAAAAACAAATAAATACGGAGAATCAGCATTATGAAAATGACAAGTTATATAACATAAACAATACGAGAATGAGTGTTTCAGGCTGAGACAATTATTCAGCAAACGTCTGTAAAATGATCTTTTAAGGTAAGAATTAAGCTGAGTTTGTGTCAAAGTGTGTATGTACGTGTTTCAGTTTTGACAAACCTTGATTTCAGGGAACTGACTCATGTAATTATCCATGATACGGATGCAGCCATCTGCAAGCTTCTCCTCAAAGTTACTCCACAGACGCTCCTCCTTCTTTGAATGAATGAATGAATGTCGTTTTATTATCACTATACACACGTATAATGAGATTAAGAGCATCACCTTCAGTGCAAACATGTACACACGACAAACAATATCAAATAGTGCAAAAGATCTGTAGCGCTATATACATTTGTAATAAATAACTAAGTAGGGAATGGAGAGAGAAAGTTTACCGCAAAAAAGGAGCCCCCCCCCCAGCTTTTAACATGTTCTCTAGGTTTCTAGGCTAATGAGAGGCCACAGCCACCTACCACCATAACGAGAGATAGGTCCTCCTCTCTTTCTAAGTCGGAGCTGTAGATCCCCATTAGCGTCTGCGACAGCTGTTTGGAGTTCTCGCGCATAACTGCGGATCAGGGGACAATGTGCAAATTACATACAAGTGAGTCCCAGGGCTAAATGAAAAGGTTTTACCATACAGTATACAGTGATATAAGCAGGTCAAGGCATTCCAAGCTGTGCATTACACATTTTTAAACGCACAGCCTCAGAGGCAACATATATGTGTGTGTATGTATTTTCAGCAACTGGTTTATTAATTTAACTTCATGTACCTCCTGTTAGTCAGCAGTGTCATGGGTAAAGCCAGACTTATTTAGTGTTTGCCGATTATTAAACCGGAACTTATGCCCCGTCATGTTTATGTTGGCTAAATAGAGCTGTAAAGTATGACTGGATCAGAAGTGCATTACATCAGTAAATCAATTTGGCATGAAATCAATGACCACAGATCTTGGTCCTCAGCCTGAAGCACTGTTGTGGTCTAAGTGATCTGTAGCAATTTCTTTGTTTTTATTAAGTAATGTTAGAAATAAAGATTACAATTGTGCATCGATTTACTATGTGATTTGCGTGGCCATCACTAGGTGTGTGGTTATAGTAAATCATCACTTCAGATACGTGAATTCAACAGTGCCTTGGTATGAGTATGGTTTAGTGCAGGGTTATTCAAATCATGGTCCTCGAGGTCCGAGCCCTGCTGGTTTTCTAGCTTTCCTTTACCTGTCAGTCAGGTGTGAAGCCTCTGACCAATCAGAATCATTAATTATTAAACTAACTACCTGGGAGAACTGAAAACAAGGCCTGGTTTTGGAATCGAGGTCCAGATTTGAAGAACCCTAGTTTAGTGTGCGCAGCCTTCTCTGCTACCTCTTATCAAAGAACTGGTTATGCTTCACAAAGCATTTTCTGACTCTAAATGTAAAAAGTAATTGTACAACTACTGCACTTGGTGGGTCAGGGTGATATGTTATTTTTTTTTTAACATATTTTGTTTTGTAAGCTGGCTAATTAGGAAAGAGCAAAGACACTTGTTAAAACAGAAACTCATGTTATAATGTATCTGTTTATCAGTGATGCTTGTGGTGAACTTTTCTTTGAGGCAAGTTTCAGAAGACCAAACAGAAAAGATGAGAGTACCTTTCACAGAACTGTAGTATGCCTTTAGGTCTTTGAGTAACCTGTTTCCGTCAGTCTACAACAAAAAAAAATACAAACATTTCCTTGGAATTGCTCAATAAAATTGTTTCTCTCAATTCTAAGGTTGCTATAATAGGAGTATTTCCTTAGCAAATCTTGCTGATTTCCCTTGTGATTGTAGGAGAAAACGCACAATAAGAAAATAATAAATGGCTCAATAATCAAGCATTTCTCCAATCTGACACCCTTAGTTTGACAAAGGGTTGCCTAATCATCTCACTCGGCTCAAAAACATTCTTAGCGGAATTTCACTGTAGACACAAACACCTTAAGCACGTGTATGGATAATTTAATGGGTAATTTTTAGAGTTGCGGATTCTTTTTCACTTTGAAAAACACTGCAGCAAAAAGGCAAATCATTCTGCCTGGAACTACCACTTGAGCATTTGCAGATGCATTTCATTGTAATATCAGGCCATATGGAGATGCCTCTTAAAATCTCATGCAATCAGTCATCTCTGTCGTTATGGACCAGGGCTGTCGGTATCCAGGATACCCAGGCAGATTCAGGCAGCCTTGAATATGTAAAATTAAATGTAATATTGGCCGTGTTTATTCTCTTACTGCGAGCATGTAAAATGTCAATGGCATGTGAAAAGTGAGACCGTGCCATCATCTAACCTGCTGTTTGTTCAGGTTCTGGCAGCACAGGTCAAAGTGCTTATCCTTGGTTTCTTCTGACTTCCCCAGCTTCTGTAAGACCTGCAATCCAGTCACACATCCGTAGGGAAAAAAATCAAGCAGTTGTTTCCTTATGAACTCAGTATCAAAGACGCAGTGATCAAAAAACAGTTCCACAGTGGCATTTTAGGCAAGTCTTAAAATTATACTGCCGGGGAAAAAAAACAATTATGGAGTCATACTCTGTAAAATACTTGAAAGAGCCAGAAGGAATAGCCTGGATTTATGCATGTCAGAATTATGGTCTGTGTTGATGTAATTTACAAGCAGCTGTGTAGATATGTTCAAGGTTTGTTAATTGTGCTTCCTCTGCATTTATACAGCCATGCAAACTAGGGAAAGACTCTTCTGTTGCGGGCAGCCCTACTAAAATCAGAGCATTAGTTTGCCTCAGAAATGGATATTAATATGACTAATGTGCCAATAAAGCCAAGGGCATAACTTTCAGGTCTCCATCCATTTAAGGGAGTCCAGGGAGATGCATTGGCTGGTTTTCATTATTGGGGGGGGGGAATTATAATGCCCCCCCCCCCATAATTTACACCCATGAATAAACCTGTCGCTTTTCCAGCAGCTGAAGCTGGAAGTCAGTCTGCAACAACATATTATAAATACAGTACAAGCATTGAGGAGTAAGTTAACCTGACTCTCCTAAGAACAAGAGAAAAAAAATGTGGAAAGTACTTGCAAAGGCCTTAATGTAACGGCTGAAGCTGTACAACGAAACGGCCAAGTTCACTGACGTCTGCTCAGTGTTTCATTGAGAAACAAACTTTAACACACAAGGACAGGAACAGAAAAGAGCAGCAGCCACAGTTTTGTTGAGGAGTAAACTCTGTGCTTTTGGCCCCGTGGTGCTGTGCCAATGCATCCAACAACTGGTTGGTTGAAACAAAATCTTGGTCCGGATTTTTACCTTCTGGATCTGAACTATCCATCTCCGGTGTTGTGGCAGTGATACAGAACTTTGCTGCAGCACCAATTTATTACAGCAAAATAAAACAACATAGGGGGCCTTTGCATTGAGAGGACATGGCAAATGTTTAACCAGAACTCTCTGGGGGAGCTGCTGACCCCTATCAAGGTAACTTAAATCAACCAGTTCACCGCAGGCACTCTTGTTTCGGATCAGTTTTAATGGGGGAATTCCTATCCAGCCCCACACATCATTACCTCACAGAAAAATGCACGGCTACCAAATGAGTAATCTCCCGTTTATGTGTCTGTCTCTTTCTCTCTCTCGCTCTCTCTCTCTATATATATATATATAGATCTATAGATATATATATATATTTTATATATAAAATATTCATAGACCTAATGTGTCCAAATGTGTAAATGTTATGCATGATGCAAATATACCTTTAGGCAAAAAAAATATACATCGTTACATATTTCAAGTGCTATTGCAGTGTTGCCTTTATGTGTAATATTGAGTCCCCCCCCCCCAACAACACTTAGAAGAATTATTTTCTCATAGGCTGACTGTACACTGCTTAAGCACCCATGGGTGGGATATTGGGGTTTTAATTCATCCCGGAGCGGCTGATGGTGTTGAACCCCATTGGCTCCACAAATGTCATTATATAAAACTTAGAAAATTAACTCCAGAGCACTTCGGACAATTTAGCTTTTCTTTGCTTCGATTTTGTGCGCAGCTCGGTGAGAGGTTTTATTCCTGCATCATTAAAACGAAATTGAAATAACAGGACTTCTCCGTAGGCCAAAGGCATAAACAAAGTTACAGCAGTGATCTCAGATGCAACACGTTGACCTCTGTTTGGGGAGGAAGCGGCGGGGATCGGGCATGAGGCCCAGATGCTGCCAGCATACTGTATGTAGCTCAGCTGCAAACAAGCTGGCCCTGTAGTGGGAGATAAGCCTACCTTCTCCTGAGCCCGGCTGAACTGCCTCTGGAGCCGCTTCGCAAAGACTCCGGCGCTTCCAGGGCTACCGGTGGTTGACATGCATTCTGCTGCCTCCTCCTCACCTTCATCCTCTTTGGGCTTTGAGGCCTGGTGAGCCCGGGCTGTGTTTTGTGCTTCTTGTAATCCGCAAGGTTTGGGAAAAAAAAAAAATAATCCTCAGTAGTGTTAAACCTGAATCAGAATTCACTTTAACGGCCAGGTACACCTGCATGCACTAGGAATTTGACCTGGTAGTATTTGTGCACGCATTCACAGACAACATAGAACATAAATGAAGAGAAATCATAAAATATAATGCGGCCCATCTTGGAAGCTATGGGTCCAAGGCAGGAAACAGACCAGGATGGGGCGCCGACCCATCGCAGGGCGCAATCACACACCAGTCACTCACACATGCACACCTATGGGCAATTTGGCAACTCTAATTAAACTCAACATGTTTTAGGACTGTGGGGGGAAACCGGAGTACCTGACAGAAACCCCCACGATGACATGGGGAGAACATGCAGACTCCACACACATGGTCTCATGGGGGAGGCAGCCACTGCACCACCATGCTGCCTCCCAAATAAATGATATTATACATTAATTATAGATGATTGTGCACACAGCAGCAGCAAATGTGCAAGGAGTCCAAGAATGTGCAGACGGTGTGTGTACAAAGGTCCGGGCTGATCAGCATTACTGTACGTAGGAAGAATCTGTTTCTGTGGCGTGTTGATTTGGTCTTCTGCGCCCAAAACAATTTGCCAGAAGGTATTCTTTGGAATACATGGCTGCTTGGGGGGGACAGATCAGCAGTGACCTATGCTGCATGCATCCCTACTCAGGACTCGTGCAAATGAAGCTATTGATTAGTTACAGTACTTATTATTTTACTTATAAATGATTACTTAAATGATGTATTACTTAAAATGTAAGCATTTACTTAAATATTTTCACAACAACTTTCTTTTAGCTCCAGTAGCTCATGTTGAGTGGTACCTCAGGTGTCCATGTCTTTGGATTTTTAGGAATCGTGCATTGTGGGTAACGTGTAGCACTGTTACCTCACACCTCCACAAATTGGGGTTTGCATCCATTCAGTGCTGTGTGTGTTTCTGTGTTTCCTCTGCCAGTCCAAGACATGCAGTTAGGTGAGCTGACCTCTCTGAATGTGTGTATCTTGCAATGAAGCAGCATTCTGTCTAGGGTGTCCCATTTCCCAGTATTGAATTAAGTGATCTTCTCAGGAGTGATTGTCAGGAAGCAATGGATTATGCCAAACATCTTGCTATGGAACATGGAATTTACTTAATACAGCAAATATGTTATATGGTGTAAGCATATTCAATAACAGATTAGAATTATAAATACACTAGTTCAAAGGAAATAACCATTTTAAAAACACTCTTGTTAAATTTAAAGTTAAGTAAAATCATTGCTTCATACAAGGGTGTATGTAACTATTTCGTTTAATCGTTCATACTTATACGGATATGTACATTGTGTATTTAAATGACGTGGCTTTCGGTGTTTCCCATAACGATGCAGTGGTTCTCATAATCCAGGGCTGCCAACTGTCTCTCTCCATCTGGCGTAACAGTCGCCTTCAGATTCACGCTCATGCAAGTAATATTACAGTTAATCTATATTATTCTATTATAAACCTAAAATTAGCTACATCAAACGCGTTGGGGTTTTTGCAAACCCAATACAGACTATTTACATCTCACGCCAATCACTTGACCAAAGCCGGCATCCCAGATCATATATACGGTTATTCTCCTGTGCATTAGCTCTTCATCATGAGGTACAGGTTCGATTCATAGATAAAACCGGACGCCGTTTTGCTTAATCTCTGCTCGCATCAGAAACACGCAAATAACTCAGGCATCTTAAATGCTTTCTGGTATGCAGTAAATAAAACACTACAATTCCAACAAGTCATAGCGAGGATAGGTTTCGTTTCGCCAGGAAGTGCGAACACTTAAAGCTGAGCTGGGGGCTTCGGGCTCGTGTGCGTCCTGCTAGGCGTCCGCATGGGGGGCGTTTTGGTGCGATGCGCCGCCGCAGACCTGGCAGGGCAGTGGCTCTGCTGGGCTGCAGCAGCAGCTTTTAAAACGGAGAAGTTCTACGATTTAGCAGGTAATAAAAATGCTATAGGCTAAAGTCCCCGGTGAGTATTGTAATTTTACCCTAAGTATTAGGATTTAATTTGCAGTACTTAACTTTATATTTTGTACGAATGTTTAACTAAGATGTGCAGCTTTAGCAAAGCCATATGATCTACCTAAATTGGTACGTTACATAAATGACAGTTGTTGATAAAAGGTTGCCAACTCTTAAGCAAATTTATATTATTCCATTATAAACCTAAAATTAACTAAATCAAAAGTGTTGGGGTAGTTTACAAATCCTACAGACTATTTACAGGGTAATAAAACTGTTACATACATGTAAATGCGTGTGCAGAATTGGCTCGAATTGAAGATCTCACGCCAGCCGGCTCACCCGATTTCCGGCCCTGTTGATAATCCTGCGCTATTCTTGTTACAAACCTGAAACTTTTACAGGAAAACGACAAACTCGGAAACCTGGAGTATTCGACCAATGCCGTATGTTAAACGGTGGTGGATCCAAAAGGTTAAAATGATTTAGAATAAGTTCGTTTTAGTCCACCTTTTGATGTTGATAAATTATTTTAAATTGACCAATGTATAAAGTAAATTTGTTCATGTTTAATCGATTGGCGATTGATTCAGTACGCATGGTAAGAAATCTGTATTTCTGCCCAGATGGCAACTAGATGAATAATTGATCTAAAACTTAGAGCACTGTTTATGGTATTACCCGCTGACCTCAAAATGTATTGTTATCCGTAATCATTTTCTCTTTTACAAAATTCTGCATTGTATTCAGTCTATCAATAAAAACAGATTACCTTCCATTTCTCCTTGTTAATCCTCTTCTGGTCTCTGCTCTCTAAAGCTGCCCCTTGACCTTTGATAGCTGGTTATTCCTTAGCCAGTATATTTCCTGAGATGCCTAGGACTTCCAGTTAGCATGCAGCACTGTGCAAGGCATGCTGTGTCTCGAACTGCCCCACCCACATAACGGACAGTTTGCCTTTCACCTCACCTAGACCTCAGCTTGTGTGTTTACAGGCTCTGGAACTTTCATACTCCTGGCTCACCTGAGTCACACATGGGGTGGAACGAAGTACGTGCGCCAAAGCATTCAGACTGGCCTTGTGACTGCATGGGGCTTACGGTGAGCAGCCCATCCCGGCGTCTATGCATGTCCCTTGTCCCCAGCCCTTGAAGCACGCAAGTTTTAAAAAAAAAAAAGTCGTCTTGCCACATCGGTTTTAAATAGCCCTTCTAACTAGCTGAAATGGTTTAACACCATAAATGATTAACAGACCGGAGACTTTTATCTTGCTTGTTGCCCTTCAAATGCTGTGTTCCGCAGATTGGGCACTTTCCTTTTCGTGCGTATATTGAAGGAGGGCCAAGATCGCCGGTTTGACAACGTCAGACACAACCCAGGAACCTTTTTCATATACTGGACCCTGCAAGGTATTGTCTGGAGTTCCCTACACAGCTCACTCATTCCTCTGCAATCCACGCTGAAATTAACACTCTTCTCCCCACCCCCCAGCTCTGTGGATTTTTGTGACGCTCCTGCCCACCCTGGTTCTCAATGGTGAGCGCCATGACAAGCCCCTGGGCCCACAGGACTATGTCGGCTGGGGGATGTGGGCCCTTGGGTTTGTCACAGAAGCGGTCGCTGATCAGCAGAAATGGAATTTCAGGAACAACCCTGACAATAAAGTAGGTGTCCTGAGGGGACTTTCTAGAGCAATTCATATTAATCTTCTTGCTGAAGCAGGCCCCTCCCTTTCCTGCTACAAGCCCATTCAATAATAAACCACTTCTGGTAGCAGGGAACATTCTCTCAAACCAAACGTTGTGTAACCATAGGCAGGTCATTGGTCTCTCTATTGACTTTCCTTCATTCATCATCATCATGCCCCCTTCAGGGAAAATTCATCCAGAGCGGCCTGTGGGCATACAGCCGGCACCCGAACTATCTGGGCGAGATTCTGCAGTGGTGGGGACTCTTCGTGTCTGCCGCCTCCGTGATGCGGGGTGCCCAGTTCTTCAGCGTGATATCTCCACTCTTCATCTGGTTCCTTTTGCGGCATGTTAGTGGGATCCCCATCCTGGAGAAGCAGGCACAGTCAAAATGGGGCTCTGAACCAGCCTTTCAGAACTACATCAAGAATACTCCTCTTCTCTGGCCTTCTTACAAGCTCTGGTGATGATCGCGAATTTGGTCAAAGTTAATTCTGGACATTGTTCCTGTAATTTGCACATTACCTTGACAACCTCTTTGTAAAAGATATGGGGATGTTATGGGGGGAAAAAAAACACACACACACACAAGCATGTTACAAACGTAGATTGTATTTCGGTGAAATAAAGTGTCCAGAGTCCTGCAGTGTGCCTGACGGCACGAATGTGGCCACTTCTTTTTAAAGCGAGATTAGTCACAAACCATTTCAGCTGTTGTAGCAAAAATACAGTGGAGGTCTAGTAGACTCAAAACACTATCATATGAAATTAATCGTGTTATAGCAGTGTAATATATTAATTGGCTTTTTGTGAAGACAAAGACCACTGGAGTGTATATCCACCATTCATTTACAAAAAGAGGGATTAGTTCAAAAACAAACTCCAAACACTGCAAATAAAATAAAAAAAAAACTGGCAAATGAATAAAATTACAGCTCTGTCCTGCCACATACCTGCAGGCTTAAGTTCATTCCCAACCAGAACTGGGTGGACTATCGCAACACTTGGTACAAATTCACATGACTCATGAACTAACATCTGAGAATAGTAGTAGAATTATCATGCATGTGAAAGATGAGCTGGGATGTGTCATTTTAGCAATAATCCAAACTGGAGTGGCACCGTGGCATGAAAACGGGATTCCGCTGTTGTAGATCAGACAAAGCCAAAGGGAACAGATGCACAGCAAAAGTCCCTCTAAATCCAACAAAATTAAAGCATAAGTACATATTTTCCCCAATCTGTTTTTTCCATTTCAAGAGCAAAACTTGACACAATCGTCCCCTAATTAGTGTTTGCATGGTACGTCTGAGAGGTTACTAAGTGGAAGCACGTGTGTATAGTTCCCAAATGCTGATGAATCAACATGATATTTAGATGAGGAAAACGGGACAATCTAAAAAGATACATATGCGCATAGGGTATATGAACAGGAAAGAGCACATTTCCCTTTGTAGTAAAATAAAACCGATAGACAAAGTCCATTACAATGCAAATTAAAATATAACAAAGATAAAAAGTTGCGCCGAAGAATCACTTAGTAAGATAACATATAAATGATACATATAAAAGCATTGCAGTATTGCCACAGTCCCCTGTGTGAAGTACCCAGGGTACTACTTCAGAAGAGGAGAAGCAAAGAAGTTGCCCTGACGCCCAACAGCCAGAGAAGACTTGCTCTTGCTTCCAAACCTGTGGATGGAAGATGTATTCAGCAAGCAGAAGGAACGGAATATGGGGGGGAAAAAAAAACTAAACTATTTCAAACCCATAAAAATTAAATATTAACAGAGACACGAAGTAAAAATGGTCAAAGGTTTCTCTGCATTGACTGGAACTGCCTAAAAGTATTTCAGTCTACTACACCGATTCATCCCTCCTTTAGTCAATAACATCATATTCAAAGCAATAATGAAGATGGTTACCTGGGAGTGTTCCTGCTCAGAGTAGACTTCATGCGTTGAGATAAGGAGCTGGAAGATGGCGTTTTGCTCATCTGGTGCTCTGGTGTGGTCAAAGGACCCAGCATGCTCACTGGAAAAAGCAAGCAAGCAAACAGCCACAAGAATGTGTTAATCACTGACAAAATCAGGAGCAGCACATCACTCCCGACACAAACAAATATATTTCACAACCGTTACAAAATTTCTCAAAGCTCCCTGAAGACGTTCTTTGGTGAATTTAAATCCTTCCCACCCTAGATTTAGAATAAATGAATTGCCCTCATGTTATTTTGGGGATCTACTACAACCATCAAAGGTTACAAATTTCACTTCATTGATTAAACATCAGTATTAGGAACATGAACTAATAGTTGCACTGCAAACACTCAACCGGTCTCACCTTTGTTTTCAGGGGTGGCATAACAATTAGCGTTCTCAATGATCATGTGATCTGGGTTGGCCTGCTCAAGAACCACCATCATGAACTGGCTCCAGTACTCCACCGGCAAACCTAGAAGGCGCTCAACCACCTATAAAGTTAAACACATAGTTTACCAGAGAGATATTAAAACAAGTTTGGAGCGTCTTGAAGGAATATCAAATTGGTTTATTGAGGAAGAGCTGGGTGAACTAAATATTCGTCTAAGCTAGTCAAAGGGGGCATAAAAAAAAAAAGGAAACATTGATGTTAACATTTAAAAGAACGAACAGAGCAGCTCCATCAAGAATCTGCTCATACCTTTGGTTGCCGCTTTGTATCCTGTAGAATTGTCATTGGATCTGGGTCAGGTACTGCATGACCAACAATAGTGGGCCCAAACACTCTTGCCAAATTGCAAACATCCATTTTGGTATCCAGACTCTGAGAAACTCTGAAAGTTCAAATGAAAAGGATACCAACATCTGCCCTTTATCTAGGGACGGACGGTCGAACTGCCATAAATATTCTTTTGTACTAACACTGTCAGAGATGTTACATTCCATGTTGTGTTTCTCTGATGGGGAGACGCAAGTGGGAGAAGCTCAGTCTTCTTAAGGGTTTAAAGTGATGTCACTTTACCAGTGTTGGAGATTTTATATTTCTTCAAGCGGACCGATTCCCTCTTAGTTATGTGAAGCCGAGTTATGCTCATTTACTCTTATGTTTATCTACATTGTGGTTTCTACAGTGTATGTGTGGAATCAGTGCGTCTGTACACTTATGTATCTCAACAGTTTGACAGTAGATCTGGAGGACAGTAGTGCAACAAAGATTAAATCTATCAGTAACTGAAGGACTAGGGCGTCGTATTTCCTGGTGGGACTGAAAGACGGAATAAAAGCATAACTAAAGGGTCAGCTCTAAATATCTTGACTTCATAGCCACCTGGTATATTTTTCCCTCTCTCTTTCAATACGATATACTACTTAAGCCGACCTACCTCTGGAGATGGATCATAAGAAAGGCCAGTGTATCTCTGTTAGCCTGGGGCAAATCGCTGATCGTTTGGTATATCAGAGCAACACTATTGTCATCATCTGTGGTTTCTGCGTCAAATTCAAAAGTACAAATACACACCTTAGCATTCACATAGCGCACATGAAGATGAAGTTTCTAAAACCCTAGTAGTTGGGCCCAGACCCACCTGCTGCTTCCATAAAAGCCCGATTGAGGCGGAAGGTGAGCAGAGGCTCTTTCAGGTTCCTCAAGAAGTCCTTGAGAACGCCACAGATAGCATGAATGTCCTCCACTTTGCTGAGCACCGGGACAGTCTTCCCCCTCAGGAACTTGTCCTTTAGCTCTTTTACTGTACGGTCCACACCTGAGACCCTGTAAAGTCCAGTCTACGAAATAGGGCGACGGTAGTCAAAACAGGGCAGTTATCTGCCCATCAAGTGCAGCTTTTATAGAATTTTAGTAAGTTTAAACGGAGAGATTAAACCCTGGTTAATCTGCATACTAATCCAGGAAGCAGCTTCTGAGAAGCAAGCCATAGCCCCAGATTTATGGTCCAAAACAGCACTGAGTGTAACAGACAGAGAAACACCACTTACCTCATGCAAGCCCCTCTGTTCGATCTCATTGACACAGTGGACCACCAAGGATGGAATCATGGGAGAGGTACCAGGGACATAGTCCGCAAGAGTCCCCTGTAAGCAAAAGTCAATTTTGAAAAGCTAAACTCAGATTAAATGGAAAGACACACATCCTGAGGGGGAAGGAATTAATCATTTTTAAACAAATGTTAAAATCCCGCACCTCTCCGGTCTTGACTGGAGTGCCTCCCAGGCTTGGGATACATGGCAGGGGGCATCGCTCACGGCACTCTGGATGAGTCACGACTCTGCAATCTCGACACTTCAGAGAGATTTTCCCAAACTTGATCCTCTTTCCACAAGGCACACAAGATTCAGGCTTGATTACCTAAACACACAAGGAGGAAAGCATCTGTTGCAGCCGTAAGAATGACACTAATTAGAAAGGTTTACAGCACAATAAGACTTCGATTCTCCCATGCACTGAAGTCAGAATAGCCTATAGCCACATGCTGTTTTGACTTAAGCGTATTCTCCCATTCACATAAGTGTGGGATTCAAGTGCACTAATGCTACATAGATAAAAGCACCAAAACGTGGGCGTGTCACATATAAATGACCCTTAAGCACATTCTACCCCTGACTTCAGTGCATGTTTCACTATGTGCTCTGGAGGGCTGAATGAAGTCACACACCACTACATGGCCAAACGTAATATTGCAGTCTTCGGAAAGCTGAACAAAATAAAACAAAACTTTCTAACGAGTAACATTTAAAAACAAATGCTACAAGCCAAAAATGGATATGGATAAATCATATATGTATATGAGAATGGTATAATGCAACAGTATATAGAAATATTTAATACACAAAGTATATTACCATTACGCAGGATGGAAGTGATATCTGCCTTGCCACCATACCTAGTAAGGTGAATCAAGCTAAATGAGTGGCTGATTAAAAATAAATATGTGGTTTCCTAACCATCATGGGCCCAGAACTGCCAGAGACACACATTTTAATGGCGGTAAATGCCAT
>JAABNX020000119.1:22288645-22300666 GCA_015163995.2 Mormyrus lacerda
GACCTCTGTCATCATTTTAAGTGGGAGAACTTGCACAATCGGTGGCTGACTAAATACTTTTTTGCCCCACTGTATATGTTCTCTGACATCTCCCTGTCTATGTTTGGGTGTGAGGTTGCTCTTACAGCAATAACCCAGGCCATAAAAATACCCTTCAGGTCTTTGCCATGTACAGTAGGATTTGGCCACGCATCTGGACATCTTCGCAAGGGACCTCTTCAAGACTGTCTTATCTTCCCACCTTGTTCATTTCTTTTGTCCTGCCAAGGTCTTTGAACTCAAAGCTTAACACCATTAAAAGATCCCTGGGCACTACATGTACCGCTGGACACAGGGAGTATTTCTGTAATTTTAAAAAATCTAAGATAATTGTCAAAAAATACATCTTTGGCCCTTTCACATAAGGGACTTTTCAGAACGAACAGCAGTAATGTGGATCCCTGGCTTGCAGCTGTATAGAAACAGGTTATTCTGGGTATTTGGGTGTCTTTGCCTTTGAGGAAAAGTGTGTCAGACAACAGCAAGGTTTTGTTCCTGTTTGCAAATGTATATGTGACTGGGACTAGCATTCCAATGAGTTCTTAATTCATCTTGCTACCAGGGATAGACTTATTTATCCATGATTTCAGTATGAGAAGAGGTGATGTGGTGAATGTTGGTCATGGCACACAACAATGAAATTAATTTCCTCCTCACCCAAAGCACCAAACCAGCACAGAAGGTGACAATGAAATTTATAAACCTACGGCTCGTATTTGTATTAGACTTAGCAGCTAAATGAGGAAAACATTTGTTAATTTTTATAACTATTTTCCACTTAAGAAAACTATCAAGGGAGCTTGTTTCAAAATCAGACGTAAGGTGGCCCAAATGTTGATAATTAGCTTACATTTATTAATAAATAAGGCATAATATACAAACCCACAGAGCAAAAAACAACGGCAAAGAAAGCGGGTGTAACATAAGACTTGTGACATGAATATTTATGGAGGCTGAATTGAGGTAGATGTGCCAACACAATGCCAGTGATCTCAAAAAGAACAATGACCATACAGGGTTACTGTCCAAAATGAATGAGGAAAAGGTATGATTGAGTAACACTGCATGTATTTTTCAGCAATGGCTGGTATCAAGGTCCCCATAAGGGGTAAGGGGGGGGGAGGTGATGTCTTCCCAGGGGGGGCTTGGTGTGTGTTTATGATCAAGCAGTTCCAGCATTCTTAATACTTACATTTAATGTCCAGTTCATCAAGAGATAGCTAAATATGTCTGTGCATGCAATAAGAGTATACAGTGGGACCTCTGTATCCGCAGTTTCAGAATTGGAAAATTCCAGAAATAAACAGTTCATAAGTTTCAAACCGCGTATCGAGAAAGTACAGGCCGAGTACATAGCTCACCTCCCATGACCCTATATATACGTTTCCCTGCAGAACTCTCATCCAGTCGGCATCCAGTGTTCTCACTGATTACATTTGTTGGCATGTTCTCAGTGTGTGCTATAAAAATGCAAAAAGCACGATTTTCATTGCTCTGTCATTCCTTAAAACATGTCCTCAGTACTCTGTCGCCTCTTGAAAAGTAGGATACACCATCAGAATCCCTTTCACGAGAGAGTACAGTACTTTACTATTTAATTTGTATTTGATGTTTGCAATGTCCAGTTCATTTGAATTTTATTGGTATATCACATTTCCACAACATTACAGTGTCTCAAAGCCCTTTCCATTATCCCTACCCAAAGCCCCCAGTGAGCAAGCCAGAGGCGACAGTGGCAAGGAAAAACTGCTTAGTAGGAAGAAACCTTTGGAGGAACCGGACTCAAAGGGGAAGCCCACCCTCCAAAGGCCAGCAGAGAAAGTCTTACTGTGTATAATTTATCTGTATTAACCTTAACATATGTTATATATGGGGTCTACGGATGGTTCGCCATTATCCACGGTTTTGGCCATCTGCAGAAGGTCTTGGAATGTATCACCCATAGATAAAGGGGGATTATTGTACTTATGGTCTGGAGAACAGCACATCTCTCAGGGCCACTGAGCCGGATCATTTAACATACATCTGAAAATTGTACATGCAGCAGATTGCATTATCCCTCTATTGTGGATCAGTGTCACTGTCCAGAAAATGGGTCTGGTGGCTGGTAAATGGAAGTCTCCCCTATCTGTTTTAGTGGAATCTAAAGTGATGCATTTTTAATACAACAATGTCCAATCTTATTTTATTTTCTACATTTGACTATGTGAAATTAAGTACAATTTTTGATCCCTGAAAAAAAATAAAGCAATAAAGCAGTACTGCCTAGTAAGAACCTCATAAGATCACCTTAAATTGCACCTTTCTTTGTTTCTATTTAGTAAATGACTATCTTTCTGTACCTTTTTAGCTCCTTTTTTCATTGGGTCAAGATCCAAAAACCATGGTCCTTGTATTCTTATTGAAATACTATTTTTGAAAAAATGACAAAAGGTTCAAACGTGACGATGATAATGATATGAGCTGCTCTACCCTCACGATCTGCTTCAGCATAATCAGGCACCTGTCAATTGCTGTCGCATATTTCAGCATCAATAAGAAACAAAGGTGACAACTAGAATTGCAATGTTGTGATCAAGAAGATCCAGCTTTGTTCTGTTAAAATGCACTTGTGTTTATACTAATGATGAGCTCACAGGAACCTACCGGATTAATATCAGTATTCTAAGAATCTCTCCAGAAACAAGTAATGAGTAGTAGTATTTAGAACAAAAAAGGCAGAGATCCTCCAGGACAAGGACCGAGATCACCAGCCTAGATTTTACCACAAAGCCCTACCTTCATCTCACAGCAATGCAGCACTGCTAGTCCAATCTCCCCCTGAGCTACAGGAACATGCTGACGTGCATGCACTTTGTGTTAACGGAATGCCTGTATCTCTTGTTTTCCTGTACTTTTTAAAATTTCTCTTTAAAGAAATGTGTGAACAGAATTGTTTTATCTCAATAAAATATCTAGCTTTTGGGTTATACAAGTGTTATGATCTTCTCTGCAATTCCTATACCAGCACATGCATTTGAAAACTAGTTGTGATAGGAATGACAAAAATGTATTCCCTGGATGGTCCCATCACTCCCTCTTCCTATGTAATCCCTGCTCCTCTCACAGCCCCCAACCACTACAATCTTTAGTCCCCCTACATACTCTCTGCACCTCCCCAAGAAATCTTTAATTAAAAGCACACCTTTGGGTTACTAATCTCAGTGTTACCAGGGTCTCCATATCTGTATCACTTAGGGATACTGCTTCAGTTTTGGTACAGTTGTCCCAGATTGTAACAAACAAAACATTGAAAAAACCCATCAAATACTTTCAGAGATAATGTTTACAAGATAAAGTGTCTTCTGCTGCTGCTCTTTCCTTCCTTTGCTTCCTGTGATTTGTCACAAAATGAAATCAGGTGTTTCATCTGCACAATGTTTTGGAGAAATGGTAATCAAGACCCTTTACTTTACTGACACTATGCAGCATTGCTTCAGTTTTGGTGTGGTCGGTCACAAAATTTGATCAGTTCCAGATCTTAAGGTGGCCAATTAGTGTCAAAGTAGCAGAGAAGGAATGGATACGTAGGTAAAGAACGAGAGAGATTCCCAAATGTTTCCCAAAAGCCTTCATTATTCCAGAATTAATTAACTTAAGGAACTACCTTGTTGGATAGATTTTTACAATATAAAAATAATTAACCTATTTGTTGAAAAAGTCAGGGTCAGCCCTTGGTTGTCCCAGTCTTTTGTGTCTCCTTCCTGTTTGGCCAGCAGGTGTCGCCGGCTGCTCAGAACTATTTTCTTGTGCCAGTCCTTGCGTAATCTACCCTGATTGCTCATTGTTCTGGACTCTCCCCGATTGGTTAATTGTTTACCTGTTTTGTATTATCCTTGTTAACCTTTTGTATTTAAGTTGATCCTGTTCTGTTCCTCATGGAGTCATTGAAGTTTGTCAGTGTAGTATTACTTGTGTACCTCATAAGGTGTATCTCATGTCTTAGAGATCACCCTGTGTTTATTTATTGCTTGCCTGCCCCTTGTTGCCCCGGCCTTACAGTATGTAATTAGTCTCTTTTCCCTTTTTAGTTTTTACCCCTCGCGGCCCATTTATTTTGCAGTGTTCTTAGTGTGTTCAGCTTTGCTTAATAAACCCCCATGTTCCTGAGAGCCGCCAGTGGGTCGTCCACGTTCGGTTCCTGCCTGCACTATGCCACATCCATGTGTCAGAACCTCCCGGGAAATATATAAATAGGCTCAAAATATGATGCTTTCTTGTTTTTTTTTTTTGAGCAGCAAAGAACTTCTCAAAAGAAGCCTTAAAACAATTTATATTTTTGACCACCTTCTCAATATTTTAATAAGATAGTTACTGCAATGTAATGCAGCATAGCACACACTGATAACGGCAAGTAGGATTAAGGGGGAAAATGTTCCCAAGGACTTGTGAATCTGTTCCTTATAGTCAGGGCAGGCGATGGAACGGTCCTTATGGATGACACTGCAGTTGTGACCTGCTGGGCTAGCAATTTGGAGCAGTTGTTTAAAGCTGTTCCTCCGGCTAGGACGTTGGACATCTCTGGGTCCCCAGTTCTTGAGACTGATCCTCCAAACAGCTGCAAATCCAATCTCTCAAAAATTTCACAGGTGGTGAATCATCTGGGGGTTAGAAAGGCCGCAGGGATTTGTGGTGTCCAGGGTGAATTTCAAGGCTGGTGGTAAAGCTGTCCTCCTGGCATTGCAGATTCTCTTTGCTTCTATTTAGGAGTCAGGCATCATTCCAACTGACTGGAAAATGGGACTTATCCATCGCTTTTCAGTTAGAGAGTTGGCTGGATTGCAGCAACTACAGGGTAGTGCCAGGTAAGTCCTTGCTAGAGTCATCCTTAACAGGATCTGCGATCACTCGCTCACCTATCAGCAAACGTTTTATACCTAAGAAGTCTACCGTCCACCACATCGTGGCACTGAGGGTTCTCATTGAGCACAAACGTAAGTACTGGCAGAGGTTCTTTGCAGCCTGTGTCGATTTTCATAAAACATTTGACTCAGTTGATCGAGTTGCCCTGTAGGACATCCTGAGACTTTGCTGGATCCCCCCAAAGTTGCTGGATGTCATGGTACACTGGTATTGTAAATGCAGTGCAGTGTTGAAGGAGAACCTCCGTGTTCTTCACAGTTGATTCTGGGGTTCGCCAGGGGTGTGTTCTAACTCCTACTCTGTTCAGTGCTTGTACTGTACGGCCTGGATGCTAGGCAGGGTCGTGGGGTCCAGCAGATGTGGGGGATCTTTTGAAGAAATACTTACTGATCTTGACTTTGCCGATGATGCTGTGATCTTAGCGGAGTCAATGGAGACTCTGGTCAGGGTTTTTGAGAGACTGAGCAAGGAGTTGGAGTGTCCTGGATAAAAATCAAAATCAAGGCTGTTAATGACGTCTTGGGCACAGCCATTAGTAGTGTGTTTCTGCAGGGAGAATGTTGACCTTGTAGAAAGATTCATTTACCTTAGTAGTGACATTGATGTTTCTGATGACTCTTCCTATGAAGTCGGCAGATGGATTGGGAGAACATGGGGGTCATGAGGTCGCTGGAAAGAGGTGTGTGGTGCTCCTGATATGTTTACAAGAGGAAGGTCCAAGCCTTTAGAGTCCTGCTGCTCCCTGTCTTGCTATATGGATGCGAGACATGGATGCCATTCAGAGAGCTGAGATGAAGACTGGACTCCTTCAATACCATGTCTCTTCAGAAGATCCTTGGGTACCACTGGTTTGACTGTCAAACGAGCGTTGCTAGTGGAGTCACGAATGAAACATTACATGTGTTGGAAACTTTGTCCTTTGTCGAAGTAGAGACCAGGAGACGTTGGGATATCTTTCAAGCAGAAGTTACTGGGTGCAGGTTTTAATGGGGCCTATATGGGCCAACCCATATGGGACCCATGTGGGAATGCTACCTGAGTCTTTATTGAGAACTCGCCGTGCATCGCTATAGTCATCCAAGTCTGACTAAAACTCAGCTCTGGAGAGTTTATACTTTTTAATGGGGGAGGGATACACAGAACACACATCTAAACAAAGCATAGCATAGTCCAAGAATCAGCCTGGAAGTTCCCCAGCCCTGATCTCATCAGCATAGCAGTGCCTTTCAAATGCATAGATGCTAATCTAATCAGCTATTTCTATTTCTTTCAGTTTATATACTATTATGTTGGAAGCTAGATTAATTATTTTATACATTTGTAATACTATACCTGCATTGTGAGGGAGTGTCTGTAACACCTGGCTATGGCAGATGGATAGCCATTTCTGGATGGTGGGATTAGATCATGTGTCTGCCGGGGGGGGGTCCCTGGCTGGGATCCCAAGGAGCTTTATCATGTGGTGGGTGCAGCAAAGCACGGCATCAGCGCATGCTCCCCAACCTGACCTGACCTTGACTTTTTGAATGACACTGTCTCAAACAGTCTTCAGTTGAGTTGCACAATTTTCTGCCATTACTGTTCATGACGGTTGATTCACCTTCTCAATTCAAAGGATGCAACTGAACAAGTTTGGTTGGTGAACTCTTTATGTACCTGGGTTTTTCAGAATTTATGAATTGTGTCCCAATCAATTCATGAATTGAAATTTAAATTGAACTGGCCACACCTTGTTAGATGTTGACTTGGAATTTGAGTTGGAATGACAGGAAGAAGGAAAGTGAAATCACACAACCTAGGAATGTCATTTAATCGAACAAAAATGATATAACTTACTTTCCAGATGGTGGATCTATATATTGACCTTTTATGTAGTAGTAAGTGAAGTAACCACACCTGTTACTCGTTTCTTACCTCTCGTTCCTAACCGAGTGTTGATCGATCCCAGCTGCCTCTCGTTAGTTCCTCGTTAATGTACTATATAGGTGCTCCCCAGTCCAGTCACACTCAAAAAAATATCTAGGATTTATGTAATTTAATTGTATACAATATTTCCATGCATTTGGATTGCATAGTTTTAAAGAAAGCAAATTTATAAACTTGAATACATATTACATTATCAGTTTAACATAAATGAAACAATTACGAACAAGATTAATGTGATTGTATTAATATGTCAAATGTGTTTAATAGATAACTAAGCCTATGCATTTACAATACATACAATGTGTTTTAAATTCATATGAACCAGATTTATGTATAAATTAAGATTATAAACTCATTAATATCCAAAATGTTTAAATGCATAATTATATTTATGCTATTCTCTCAATGCATCAAATGTAAAAAAAAACCAAAAAAAACAAAAGACAACTTTCACATTTTAACAGTTTGATACTGAAATGCATGTAAAACTACATTAAAAAACAGAATTGGTAACTGTCACGCCCAGCTCCATCTGATCCTCCTGTGTGCCACGCCCACCTCATTACCTCGTGTTCCTACCTGATTGCTCTCACCTGTTGCTCGTTTACCTCAGCTTGTCTTGTGTATTTAGTCCATGTCTTGGGTAGTTTTCGGGAGTTCTGTCATTGATGTTGTCCTACGTATGCCAATCGAGCTCACATGCACGTGGATAGTTCAAAAATACATTTTGTCGATCTCCACTCACTCATGATGCCTATTACTGTAAGTTGCCACCAATAAGAAAGGGAATTTTGCCCACAATTAATGAATACTTTGGTAAACTATGAAACAAGACATACAACAATGGGCAGTGCTATTTTAGATTTAACCCTTTGAATTCATTCAAAAATTTCACACTAAATTTTGGAACTGGAACATCCTACACAAAAAAATAAAATTGTAAAGTCATTATCACTGAAAAACAAGTGCTACATATCAGATTCTTCAGGAGAACTTTAGCTTTCTCTCGTTTTAAATTATTATGAGGCATCCACTTGGTTTGGCATCCTATGATTTAGCAAAAATCTTTGATCTTTACCATGTATTCTTTGACAATTGTATCCATGTGTTCATTGAGGTAGACACTTATGCTCTTCATTATAGTCACGTGAGACTTATCTTCATTCTAATACAGACATGCCAAAAACACACACTCTAGTCAGTTAAGTAATGCTGAATTAAAATGTATCAAGCAGTAATAACCTGTCTCTAGAAACCAGGCATGTACTTGGTGGAATTGTTTGTAACCACATTATCCTGTGCTCCATGAAATTACTGTAAGCCTGCAAATTTAACTTTTACTAAAGGAGAAAAAATGAGAACCTGTCAATGCCATTATTGAGTGTATTTTCTGTCCTGCAGATCCTCCTTTGGCATGAAAAACTTTTTACTGGCCGTTAGTACATTTATCCAACTGCCCAAAGAATTTTGAAATTAAGGGAACAGTTGTCATACGCATGAAATCCATGTTGATCTACAGGAGAGAAGAGACAGACTTTAATTTAAACATTACATTTAACACTGAACGTAGATACCAATCTTGATGCTGATTACATTTCAAATTCTCTAACTATTCTCTAACTAAACTGGACGGCACATTTGTGTTAGCAATCATGCCACTCATTGCAGTTGCTAGATGAAATCCCATCTGGGTAGAACTTCCATGTGCTTGTGGTTTACTCTGGGTACTGCTGTTTCCTCATCCCATATTTTCTCCCACAGTCTAAGGTCTACATCCATAGAGATCAGGGGCATTGGCTATGTGAAATTGTGTCTGTGTGTATGATGTGCAGCTGTTAAACTTGTCCATCTGTATTTGTACCCTATGACGTGCGTGTGCCTTGTCTAGGGTGTCACCCTTACCGTCACTGGAAAAGGGCACCAGATCGCTGTGACCCAGAAATCTGTAATAAGCTGGTAATGAAAATGTTAAAGTTACTAAACTTACTTCAACTTCTAACAGAGCAGGCCATCTGTTTCGCAACTCTGAAACCATTGGCTCCTGAAGAACTTCTTATCTTCTGTAGGAGAAAGTTCTGTGCTTTCTTTTCCTTGATCAGTGCCTCATTTCTTTTTTTTTTTATCTCTGTCAAAAGCGCAACCCTTTCCATCTCTAGGCTGTCTGTGGTTTCACGTCTTGGATGGCTGGGACAGAAATTAACCTCTGCTTTCTGAGGCTTCTTTATATTTGCAGCTGGTTTACCCTGGTCTTTTCTTTTGTTCTTAAAGGAGTTGATAATGACTTCTGGGTGTCCAATTTGACCAAGCTTTGTGCGGAAGCTGATCATCTTGATCTTTATGCAGTACTTCCAGTCATAATACCCAGTGCTAGTTCCTTTGTCATACAAGCATGGGTGTGTCTTTATCAAGGCCTTAGCAACCTCACTTTGATCATCCTTTGGATATGCCGTGTACTTAATTATTTCTTCTGCAAGGCCTTTGAGAATATGTGATGTAGCCTTTGTAGTACAGTAAAATATAGGAGAGTTCCATTCCCATTGAATTCAACATTTCCCTTCTGGAGCTGCATCTCTGCACAATATGAAAAGCGCAGAAGAATAAAGGCTTGAGGCCAAGAGCAAGGAATGGGACTCGGGACATAATGTGAATATAACAGCATCACTGCTGCTAAGCAAGTCAATGGATGTTGAATCATTTGGTCCCCGTGAAGAGCTGCTGGAGGGACAAGGGGGTGTTACTGGAATTGTGGTGCAAGTATCTGCATTAATAGGATCTGGAATTAAATGAATGAAAGTGTCAGCAGGCAGGTGTACAACTTTTAAAGTAGTTCAATCTTGAATGTCTGAAATAATAATAATAATATGGATAAGAGGTTCATAAATTCAATTCCAAAATCAATGTCTTAATTTCACAAGCCAGTTTTTCCACAGATGCTGGCATCGCCTCCAAAAAGGACTCTGAAGTTAACTGGTACTTGCATCCTGTCCAAAAACAAAAAAACAAAAGTGAGTCGTCATTGATAAGTTGTTATACTCAGAAGTAAATATGGTAAATGTTGTAATTTAATCTCATGTTAACATTATAATAGGAAGTTTTATTGCACATGGCATCGTTGTTGCAATGGGGTTTTAACTTTAACAATCCTAAATCATAATCAAAATATCCACTAATATCTGTGTGATATGCTAGCAGTGGATGCTTGTTTAATTGAGCCTGCTCTGGTTAAGAATCCTGTATGTAAACTACATGCACATCAAATCTGAAAACATTTTTGTAACAAGAGTTGTGAATTGCTTGCTATAGAATAATGATTTTATACCAGATTTGCTAATACTGCAGTACAACTAAACCCTACCTTTGATGACAGTGTTTCTCTTATGAGTTACCATAGACTTAGTTCCAACTGTGTCGACCACAAGTGGATAGCAATCGGTCAGCTCCTCAAGCTGAACCAGGGCAACCTCTTTACCTGGTGACAACGTCAACTGAAAAGCTCTAAAATGATCTCTATACCAAGGACAAAATAAACGCACAATAAAAAACTCAAAACATCCCTTATTATGCACATTTGTATTCTCTCTGCAAATTCTGGGATTCCAGTTCTGTAATTAATTCCTCTAGTGGTGACATTTTTTGCTAGATGAACTTGGTTGAAGTGTGGATATTTCTGCCTGAGAGCCAATATAACTTCCTTATTCAAAACATCAGCCTGTACAGCTGAAACTTCCTTAATTTCCAAATGTATTGGATTAAGACTGGATGAATATATAACCGATCAATTGCTGGTGTCTGACTGCCAGTGATTGTGCAATATTCTGGAAATTGTTTGTGTGTTGGGTAACTTGTTTAAAGAAGCTGTGTTTAGCTTTCAATCTCATAGCCCATACAGCTACAAGAGGCCCAAAGCATCTAATCAAATATAGGTAATGCTCAAGATAGTGGTGTTTGGGTAAAGCTTTCCATCTGGGTTAAGATCAAGTAGCCTCTGTCTGTGCTCACACACATTAACTTCATGGTAAGCAATTGCTTCATCAGTATGAACAGGTGCCACTACTAATTCTACAATTTCCTTTAGATCTAACAAGACTTGCTGCCAAGTGAGCTCACCCTCATTTATAATACATTTTCTTCCATTTCTAGCGGGAGACATTAAGTTCCAATTATCTTGGGGATTGCCACCTATAGTCTTCTTCCATAAATAGCTGTGTGGTATGAGGGGGTGAGATTGACTTTTTTTGTCATTCCATTTGAGGATTTGTATGTTACGACGCATAAAATATTTCTTTGAGATCAAAATGTTCAAACATAGAGCCACTTCAAATGGGACAATAGCTTCAATTAAATCATGTGCTATATCTGTGGGATAGCCTGTACTAACATGAAAATGAAGATTTTGAGTTAAAGGGCATGCTCTCTTCACCCCAAAGCAATTTGTTTTTGTTTCTTGGGCAGACTTCACATGTAATTAATGTATTTCTTCGATTCAAAGCACAAAATCCCCTGAATGAACATCCTTTCATTGAATATCTACTTTTTGAACAGTACAAAATCTGCAAATATATGGCCCAGAAAAGTTCGATGATACCAGTCATTCCATGGGCTCCCAAATTGTCAGCTATAACGCTATGAACTGTTCCTTTTACGCACCTTCCAAACTTTGATAAAAACACACCTTGCTCTTCTAAAGGTAAAAAGTCTTGCATAAGTGGCTCTAATATTTTATCATAGCCATATACCTGTCACGATGTGTGAGGCAGGCAAGCAGGTAAGGAGGCACGAGTCCCAGGGTTGACGGGGAAAACGGGGTTTAATCGGGTAACACGGCAGACAGGCACGAACATCGGCGACAATACACAATGACCGACGCAAGACTCAGGAAGACGTGGACTAATATACACCGGCAAGCAGGGATTAACAGGACACAGGTGATCACAATCGGGGCAGGAACACAAGGTAATGAGGTGGGCGAGGCACACGGGAGGATCGGACGGAGCGGATCATGACAATACCTTGACATTGTCACTTTTGCATAAAATTGTCAAATTGAAGAAAGAGCTGAATGCGAGCCGACTGGTCAGTTACATTTACATTTACAGCATTTGGCAGACGCCCTTAGCCAGAGCGACTTACATAAGTGCTTAAGACTCTGCTATA
>JAABNX020000119.1:22308771-22322009 GCA_015163995.2 Mormyrus lacerda
TCCATTGTGGTGGTGTATAGAGCCAAAAATGTTAGCATTGTGTCGATGTCCCAATATTTATGGACCTGACTGTATCAGATTCACTGAAATAGACAAGATAATTGGTGTACTAATACTCAGCTGGGGGGAGGCACAGCCTCCAAACAAGAAACAACTGCAAGGAAAACTGTACAGAGGCCGGGACTCCAAGAATCAGAAAACTGAGACAGACCAGGATTTCCCAAGAGGCATGGGCATTGCACTGGAGATTCCCTGTTATGTCACTGGGAGACCCCCAAGGGCGATCCCTGAGGGTGCTGGCAATCCCGCAATCATCTTATTGTTCTCAGCCTTTTAATCCTGTCATGGACCGCTCCAAGGACGACCCGTCAACATAATGCAGGAATTTCCTTTTACGCCCTCGGGGGTTTCCCTAGAAGGGAGTGTCGCAGCAACCATACTGTTCCCCCCCCCCGCTGGCATCGGGAATTGAGAGAACCGGTTACAGCCCTCTGACAGCTGAAGGTCATTGGGTTAATGGATATTCTTCTGTTGTGCCAGCCAGACGCGAGATCTTCAGCTTTGAATGTAAGTTTGAGCGTTTTCTGTCCCGTATCCCCTCTACCTGTCTAGACCCCTGCCTGCCTGCCTGTATCCTGACTTGTGTTTCCCGACTACGATTATAGCCTTGCCCTCGAAGTACCGATGACAATCGCCTGACCACCTGCCTGTCCCCGGACCAGAACCTGCCTTGCCCCCCCAATTTCGACATAGATCGCCCTATCCCCCGTCTGTCTACCGAGCACGAGCTCGGAATCCCATTTCTACTGTTTGCCCTGGATTATATCAGGTTAAATAAACCGCTTGCGTCAGCCTGACCCGCTCCAGCGTCCTCCCTCTTTCCACTACCCCGTACCATGACAGATCAGCCTTTTGTTAATCTTTTGTTAGTGTGTGTATATATGTACTTGTCTTCATTGTTTCCCAAGCTCTATCATTCTTGCCCTCACTGTTTCCCCGGTTCTTATAATTGTAGCTGTTACAGACGGTGATTGATGTGTACCTGTCTTTCATGTTCCCAACTAGCTGTTGCATTCTATGCCCTGAGCACCCCTTCTGTTCCAGTTCTGGCCCTGCTGCCTTCCTGCTTCCTTTGATCTTTCGTTGTGTTGTCAGCCTTTGTCTCTTGTGCCCGTGTAGGATTGACTACCTCAGCTACTGACTCCTTTAGACCCATGACCCCTAGTACAGGACTAGCCTGCTAATTCAATTTCTGTTTGTCTGTTCCCCTTTATTTAAAGCCCCTGTTATCCACATTTGGGTCTCTGCCATGTTCTGTGATGAATACCTCACCAATACATGGACCCAGAAAATACTCATTGGCAGCTGTAGGATGCACTGCCACAGATTCCCCAGCTCAGCACCCTAGTGGGCCAACCCTGCTTTAAGGATACTGGTGGCTGAGAAGTATGATGGTTACCTTGAAAACTGCTGTTGTGTTATGATGTGTAGGTAATCCCAACAATGCAGTGGGGTTTTTATGTAGATCATCATCTGGAGATATTTTTGAACAATACCAATCACATGCTTTTGTAATCTCTCTACATACTGGAAGAGCTTGAGAGTGGACCATGGTGCTCTGTATGGAGAAAAGCCTGACCCTGAACTCATGTGGTGCTGAGGCTTCGCCTGCAGCGCTTGGGTCCCAGTTTGAGGCAACCAATCCAGGTAGGCGCACAGAACGTCTTGTCTTTGTCAGGGGAACTTTGTAAACTCTGCGTTTCGGTGGCAGTACTCTCTGAGGTATGTAGACCAGGGAGTGGTCAGGTCTCTGTAGGTGGGTATACCTACAGTACTTTTGGTCTGGTCGGTCTGAAGGGGCGCTTTTCCACTGCACAAAGTACGGTACTTTTGGTACTTTCGCTTTTCCATTGACTTCCGGTCGAGTACTAATAGCGAAATTTCGAGTACCAAAAGTGCCAAACCAGTTGGGGTACTTCTTTGGTACTTCGGTACTTTGGGGTGGGATTTGCAAACGTATTTGCTGTCGATTGGTTATGCAAATAGCCTGCCGCTGAAACACAAAATACAACCGCGATCTTTTGAAACACACAGCAAACAGCGAGACCCTAAATAAAAACCAGTAGAAACAAAAATATAAAAAAAGTAAAATGGAAAGATGGACAAACGAGGAAACACAGGCTTTAGTCGCCATATAGTCGGATGATCCAGTGGGGTTTGGATGACACGACTCGAAATAAAAAAGTTTTTGCCATTCTGGGCTATTCAGTTTCCCTGTGTTTCCCCTGTCGCACGCTGATTTGTGCACGGTTTCGCTGCTGTTTATATGTCTTTTTACAAAGCTCTTGAAGTACACAAACCATATATTTTAGAACATCACCTGCCTTTTCGATGTTTCTTGTTTTTAGGATAATAGATTAAATGATTTAATTCGCTGGATAGAGAGATTTCTTTATGACAACGGTATAGAATTGCTTATAAGACTATATTATGTGTGACGATCTACTGTATTCACATGTAATAATGTACCTGAGTGATTGTCAGACATCTCACATACCTCTTTGCTTAAATATTAGGAGAAACATTGTTTCCTGACATCCAGGATATTTGGTTCACATCTGTTAAAACAGGTACACAGCAACTCTGGGCTTCAGTACTAATAACAATACTGTATTCACATGTAATAATGTACCTGAGTGATTTTCAGACATTTCACATACCTTTTTGCTTTAATATTAGGGGAAACATTATTTCCTTATAGACAGGAGAAACAGGGAAACTGAATTGCCTGGAACACCGTAAAACCAAGCTGCTTGGAAGTAATGGGGGGCACACGCGAAACACCGTGCAATGCCGCTTGAAAATCAAAAAACATAATAAAATTATTTTTTTTCTTTCAAAAAAGACTGAATTAGCAGTAAGCTTATTCTTACTGCATTGATCGGCTTAGCCAAAGTAAATGTACCTACATAAACATAAATGATGGCAGCATTCATGCAATTTGAATATTACTGAATCTTATATTGTGATAAAGGTTGACATAACAATAAACTGCATTTTCCAGCCTAAACTGTTAGTTTTAATTTTGGGCGGTTTTGTTTTTTTTTAAAAAAAAGAAAATATGATTTACGCTGCGCTTTGTGACAATGTCAGTCAGGGGCGGTCACTGATGATGTCATTTGGCGCCGGTACCATTTTTTTTTTATGCCAGTGGAAAACCAACATGAATGAAGTACTGTACTTTCGGTACTTCATGAAGGTACCGATAGTGCCTAAAGTACGTTACCTGGTGCGGTGGAAAAACGCCCAAGGCTACCATATTCGGTCTGATGGCTACCATATGGCTAGCTGTTGCCGTAGCGGATTAGCTCCTTCCGGTGTCTGATGTTAAACTTTTCAACAAATGTTTTATGATACTCAGGCTAAGGCACTACTTGGGTGTCTTGTCTGTTGTCTCAGTGGATGCTTCGACCGTGGTGAATGATGTTTCATTCAGGGAGTACATTTTACTCACAATTTTGCTCGGTGGTTGAAGGGTGCCCAAAAAGTGACATAGGTGACTTCAATGCAACCACGGGCACAGACAGGGCTGGCTATGAGGATTGTTTCGGTCCCCATGGATTTGGAGACTGTGGTGAACGTGGCTCCATGTTCCTTGACTTTGCAAAAGGTCAGGGACTGTGAGTCACTGGATATTGGTTCCAACGCCTTGAGCTGCATCATTGGACCAGAAGGAGGTGTTTCATCTCACAGGGCACCATGAATATTATTGAGAGGAGTCGTAGTGCTTGACTTAGTGGCAACTCCAGTCTGTACCGAGAACTGAGAAGGACGGCTGTGAGGGCTCTGAGGGCAGATAAGGAAGCGGTTGTTATACAAATCTGTGAGCAGGTGATGACATCTGTAGTCTAGTGATGCACATCCTGCTTACAGAGGAATCAAAGCACATCTGAATCTGTTCCTTGGAGACTTACAGTCTGGGTGAGTGATGGAATGATCCTTACAGATGACACTGCAGTTGTGACCCGCTGGGTCAGCTACTTTGAGCAGTTGTTTAAAGCTGACCCTCCAGCTAGAATGTTGGACATCTCTGGGTTTACGGTTCTCTAAGGTGACACTCCTGAGATTGCACAGGTGGCGAATCAACTGGGGGTAGGGAGCCAAGGGAGCCGGGGAGACGAGACCTGGAAGACAAAACAAGATCATCAGCAAGGCACCGGAAACAGGGCAGAAACACAGAACAGGCTCAGAGACAGGAACCAGGACAACACCCAACAAAGAAAAGGAAAGGCAGATGAGAAAGGGATACACAGGGGGAACACCAACGGAAGGAACGAAAGGGCCAGGAGTGAACACAGGAGGCACAGAGGGACAAGGAGCAGAGACAGGAGGGACAAAGGGACCAGGGGGGAACAAACCAGGAGACAGGAAGGGAAAGGGTGGAGGAAGAAGGGGAGCCCGAGGGAACCCAGGTGGGCGAGGAAAGGCAGCTGCTGGGGCCACAGGTGGACGGGAGGCCGGAGCCAGAGGGGACCACACAGGGAACGAGGAGACAGATGGAGGGACCAACAGAGGAGACGAGGAGGGAGCAGGAGGGGACACTGGCATAGGCAAGCAGGAGGGGGAAGCCATGGCAGGCGATAGCGAAGCCAGAGCCTGGTAAGGTGCCGTTCGACGCCAAGCCGAAGCAGGGGGGGACCTGGAGGCGTCCGACATGGCACCGGAGGGGGACCCGGCGGTGACAGCCGAGCCGGAGCCGCAGGACCCACAGGCAGCCACCGAGCCACAGCCAGGGGACGCACGGGCGAGACAGAGGGCAGGGCGGGTGGGACCCGAACCCTGTGGAGGTGTACCCTGCCCTTTCGGGACACTGAAAGGTGGGGATCTGGCTGAGATCCACCACGCTGGGGCAAATGAGTCATTAAGGAGGTCCCGGAGGGGTCCCATTCAAGCTCCTCCTCCAAGATGTAAGGAATGGTGGTCAGATGGTCTGGGACCTTCTCGGGGACAGGGACTGGTGCTATGGGCACCGATGCAGGTGTCACAGGCAGCGCCACGACCTCGGGGACTACAGGGAGCAGGGCAGTAGCTGGAGGCGGGACCTTGGGCAGAGCAGCAGCCTCGGGCAGCATAGCAGGAGGTGGAGGCCTCAGACCCTTGGGTGGAGCAGGAGGCGGAGGCCTAGGAGCCTCAGGTGAAGCAGGAGGTGGAGGCGCAGCCGGGACCTCTGGCACAGGGGCCGGAGCGTCAACTGAGATGGGTGGGCCAAGCCGGTGAGACAGGCAGGACGGGCGGAGCCAGAGAGACAGATAGGACGGGTGGAGTCGACGGAGCCCCCTTAGTTGATTCAGGAGGCAGGACCACAGCAGGGGCTGCCTTGGGCGAAGCAGGAGCCTCAGAGGGCGGCACAGCTGAGGGTGGAGCAGGGTGCACGGGTGGTGCAGCAGGGAGCTCAGCCGCCGCAGCGACCGCCAACTCTGGGCCAGCAATGCGTCGTCCCTTTTAGGGACTGCGGGATCTGTGGGATAGCGTCCAGTGCGGCCCTGATTCCCTTAAAATCTAGGTGGCCACCCTGGAATAGGGAGGCTACTGGTGACAGTGGCTGCACGGCTGCAATCTCCCGGCTGGCTTCTGTATCCGGACATTCAGCGGGGAGAAAGCACGCCCCCAAACTGATCATTAGGGCGTCTTCCCGTGTTCTCCCCTTGCGCCTCTTTTTTCTCCGGCTTTGACTGCCTGGTGTACCCAGGGTTGCCCCTAGTAGAGCGAATGGTTGGAACCACCTCTCTGTTACCCCTTCCATCAGGAGCTGGAGATATTCGAGCATGTTCGCTATGATTTGCATGCCCGTGAGCAGGTTACACTTAAATCCCTTATTTCCTCCCTCTCTTACAGATAAAACTCTCACGATCTGGAAGGATTAGGGGACCGTTTCTGTAGAGCATCTTTACATTAAAGGTGTCTTCGCTTCTTTCGGTCAGTTAAGAGATGCTTTTAATTTACCGAAAACCCCCTTTTTCAGATACCCACAGGTTCATGATTTCATTCGCACTCACTTTCCTACCTTCCCTGTTATATCTCCTTCTGCTCTAGTTGACTCCATTCTTGAAATGGATCGTAACATTAAAGGTGCAATTTTAGCTATTAAAGGTGCAATTTCCTATGTCCTTTTACTTCACTCTCCTACCCCAGATGGTCTGCGTTCTGTTTGGTCCGAAGACCTTGGCACCAATATTAGCCCTTCGGTTTGGCAGTTAGTCTTGAATAGAATACACACCTTATCTATCTATGCTCAACATGGGGTCTTACAGTGCAAAGTGACTCATAGAATCCACTAATCCAAAAGTAAATTAGCTCGTATCTATCCTGGCACTGATTTGAACTGTGACAAATGCTATCTTGCTCCAGCAGGCCATACCGATTATGTTCTGGTCTTGTCCAGCTTTATCTTTGTTTTGGAAGTCTGTTTTTGTTTCTCTTTCAGCCATTACCTCAGTTAATATTCTCCTAGCACCTCTCATTAGCCAGTTTGGTGTTCTACCCATTGGGTATTCCATGCCCTCTTATTTTGTTGAACTTGTTCACTCTCCTGGTGAGACGTGCTTCGTCTTCCTCCTTGACCCCTCTGTTGGCCTCTGGTGAATCTTGATGAACTAAAAAATAAAAAAGTAAATCTACCTCTTTATAAAGTATAGGTTTAAATATTGTTTGGTTTTGGTTCTGAGTTCAGTGGTTAAATCAGTTATTCCTAATTAATCCCAAGTCTAAATCTAGTTATATTCTACTTCAGCTTTGCAAATGTTTTGCAACAGGTAGGCGGGTTTCCAGACACCTGACAGAAGGGAATGAGAAGCGAGGAGAGACATTGCACCTATGAAGATTGCCGGTAAGTTTTCAGGTCTTCTCTCTTGCTTCTTCTTTTTTCTCCTAGTTTTGGCTATCGGAGGAGGTTGGGAGCTGTCAGGGAGATCTCTGGGTGGGTCCACAGACTGCTCACTGTCGAACCGGGTCAGCCTCGTCCGTTGATCAGTCACCCTTTCCCGTAGCTGTCGGAGATTGAAGCACACTTCCTCCGCGAGGTGTGCGTCCTCTTCCAGGGACATCGTCTCCAGGGTATCTCTGCTTTGGTAGACCAGAACCCGAGCTCTAGGATCCTCGTGGCTCTCGGGCTGAGCCAACTAGTAAAGGACCTCATTCACCAGGCCGACATAGTCATCATCGGCCAGGGGGAGTACCTTCTTTGTTTGGTCGGTCATTCTGTCACGTACAGCGGCGAGTGAGCAGACAAGCCACAACGAAGGAGGAGGCTGGCAGGCAGAATGACGGGCAACGAGGGTTTATTAGGGAAACCAGGGTTGACAGCGACGCATATTACAACAATGACTGACAAAACAAGCAGAATTAACCGGGAACAGCTGGGCACAATCGGGGAAGCACAGGTGGATGATGAGGGGGCGTGGCACACGAGAGGAGCGGACAATTAGGGCATGACAGTAAATGTGTTTTTGTTTCTATTTGACCAATTTATAAATTATTGTTGTAATAGTTGTTTCGTAATGGATTTAATGTGAGTTACACACGGCCAGTAGAGCACAACACTTTTGTTAATGTAGTATGTATTTTTTGAGATGGAGCTTAGACGAGCGAAATAATCATGTGATATCTTAGTTGATATCGGAACAGTCCATTTTGGAAAATACCTCAAAACAGTCAGTTTTGAGGTATTTTTTTATTCCGATATTACGATTGTCGTTACATCCCTAGTGTTCAGTATGTCCAAAGTCACACTGTTCCTGTAGAACTGGTCTCTTGCCCATTGGTTTGAGGTGTGGACGGGTCCCCACTGGTTGGAACCATCACCAGGCAGACAACCTCCCTTTGAAGTTCCAAGTTCGGGGTTCCCTCTGTGAGATGGTTCAACTGTTGGTGCTCCCCTCTGCTTATGATTGTCTAATCCTGGAACATAACCCAGGTATTGACTGGATGACCATTGAGATAAAATTCTGGTCTGAGTATTGCTGCTGCTCCTGTCTAACGTTGCCTTATGAGATATGCATGGTGTAGAGTCCCCAGCCTGAAGACAACATGGTCATTTCTGGAGAGTATGAAGACTATCAAAATGTCTTTAGCAAGACTAAGGCATTTGGACTACCCCCACACTATATTTCTGATTGTGCCATTGACCTGGTAGAGGGAACAACTGTTCTCCCTCTCCCAACCTGAAGAGGAGACCATGGACACGTACAAGAAGGAGGCATTATATCAAAGTATCATCGACTCGCCCTCTAGCCTTGGGATTCCTCTTTAAGAAGAAGGTTGGAGGTCTCCATCCATGCGTAATCATAGAGCCTTGAATGTCATAATAATTAAGAGGACCACCTCATCTCCTTGGCCCTGGTACAACTCTATTCTACCTGTGTGTCCACCAAATTGGATCTTCACAGTGCTATAACTTGATCTGGTTTCAGATGGGGATGTATGGAAGACAGCATTCATCACCTCTACAGGTCAGTATGAATATCTCTTAATGCTGTACGGTCTCACTAATAGCCCTGCTGTAATTCAGGTCTTTCATTAATGAGGTCGTAGCAGACATGCTGAATCATTTTGTAATTGTTTATATAGATCAGGGGTGGCTAATCTTATACGCAAAGGGCCGGTGTGTATGCAGGTTTTTGGGATAACCTGTAGGTCAGCTGTTCAAATCCTATTGTGAGGACTCTTCAGCCAATCACTCCTCTGATTAATAATCTAATCAGGGAAGTGCAGTGAAAACCTGCATATATACCAGCCCTTTGCAGACAAGATTGACCAGCCCTGATACAGATGAAACTCACATCTATTCTCATCAACACGTTCACCAGGTGCAGTACTGCAACAACTCTGCAACCATCAGCTGTACATTAAAGGTGAATAATGCACTTTTCATCAATCCTCTATCCATTTTCTGGGCATTGAAATCTGCCCTGGCAGGGAGTGGCCCTAAGCCAGAACAGTAAAGGAATTACAATGTTTCAAAGGGTTTGCCAATTTCTGCCAATGGTTAATCCATGGTCTCAGCCAAATAACCATCCCCTTGACCACCCTCCTGCGCAACAACCAAACCATGCTGCAGTGCACAATTGAAGCAGTAGGGGCCTTCTGCCATCTACAAGATGTGATTTGTTCTGCTCCATAGTCTTGTATTCAGATTTTGAGGTGTGTGTCTGGTGTGCTATCTGTCTCCAGTCGTGTTTATGGGTCCCTATGGCTCCCTCTGCTGTTAGGCACACTTTGGGGGTATCTATCATGGAAGCTAAATGTTTATGCAAATGAAATAGCTAATATAATAATTTGAACTATTTATTGATGAATCAATACAGTTCCTTTATTTTCCTTTTCATCTATATGTTGTTTTCATAATTTCTCTTATTATTACACAAATAGTTGTTTAATGAAATGCTGCATTTTTAGTTCTGTGACACCTGTTGTTGTTGTGTTGCTTGGTGATATTTGTATTAGGTGACCCCTAGTGGCTGCTTTAAAATCTGCAGCCAGTTTGGTACATTGTTAGTTATTTATGATCACATGGGTAAGGACATTTTGTTGGAAGTTTTCACACAGCAAGACACTCTGTCTGATCCTTTCCATCCACCTGTATAGAAACTTGAAGAAGCTTTGTTTATATTCATATGTTTTTTGTTGATGATCAAGGATTAATGTATATTTGTGATATTGTTTTATATTTGAGGAAATTTGATATGTGTAATGTAGCTGAGTATGTAGCATTAAGTGACTGTTACACTGTTAAGGGTTTATTTGACATTGAGATAATTTGTGTATTTACAGGTTCACAAGAAAGTGTTAAAACAATGTAAGAAAGCTCTGATGAAGATTCACAAGTAAAACAGCCTTCAACTTTGCTTCAACGTCATCATTAAATCCTTACAGCGGCCAGCACGATTGTTTCGCTATCTGTCATTTACTGCAAGCTACACAAGCAGGGGACAGAATAGTGGTTCTCTATATACTGGATCCCATAGTCTAGAAGTCACTGAAAAAAATATTTTTTTCCAGTAAAAATTCACATAAAATTCATAAAGGTTTAAAAATTAATAAACTGCTGTTCCCTGTGTGGTTTAGATGCTGTTACAGTTTGCACCTGGTTTTGGGTTACATTTACATTTACGGTATTTGGCAGACACCCTTAGCCAGAGTGAATACATTCTAATACTGGTTCAGAATCAAGAATACTATCATTCTAAAAAACTAGTAATTCTTTTTTTTTTTTAATAACAGTATAATCCTGGAAGTGATCATCCAAGTACTTCTGAAAGAGGTAGATTTTTAGTCATCATTTGAAGATACCCAATAACTCAGTTGTCTGGACATCCTGAGTAAGTTCATTCCACCACATAGGTGCCAAAACAGGGAAGAATCTACATGCATGTCATGCTTACGCCTTGAGAAATGGTTGGATATGGTCTCACCAAGAGATCTAGTATAAAGGGAGAATAGAACAGGACCAGGAACTGAGCCCTGAGGGATGCCAGTGGAGAGTCTGCGTGTAGTAGATGTGGATCCCTTCCACGTCACTTGCTGTGACATACCTTCTAGGTAGGAAGCAAGCCATTGTCATGCTGAACCACGAATTCCAAGGTTCATAAGGATGGACACGAGAGTCTTGTGGTTGACTATGTCGAATGCTCCTGAGAGGTCAAGGAGTATGAGGACTGATGACAGTTTGCTGCTCTGGCAGCATGTAGCTTCTCGGTGACAGATAAGAGGGCAGTCTCTGTGGAATGTACCACTTTAAAGCCAGATTGGTTAGGATCATGGAGGTTGTTCTGAGAACTGTAGATAGACAGTTGATTGTAAACTACGTTCAGCTATTTTTGAAATGAGAGAGAAGTGATACTGGTTGGTAGTTGCCGATGTCTAAGGGGCTTAGAGTGGGTTTCTTCAGGATGGGAATAACACTGGCTTTTTGAATGCCATTGATACATGACCAGATGTTGTGGAGCTATTAATGATAGTGGTGATGAAGGGGAGAAGGTCTTGAGAGATTGTCTGGAGCATTGTGGAAGGGATTGGATCCAGAGGGCAGGTGGTAGGATTGCATGACGAGATGACTTGCAGGATATGTTCTGTCGCTAGATGGGAAAATTGAGCCAGGGAAGGGGAATCCCTATGGTCTAGTGTAGTAGTTGGGGTGTGAGAAAAGGGTCCGACAGATTTGATCAATCTTCTCATGAAAGAAGTTGGCAAAGTTATTGGCAGTCAGGGATGACGGAGCAGGAAGAGTTGATGGACTGGATCCCATAACCTGGAAGTCATTAAAAGAAACCTTATTTTTTCCAGTAAAAAGTCATATAAAATACATAAAAGGTTAGAAATTTATAAAATTGATGTGTCCTGTGTGTCTACTGTATGGTTTGGGGTCACTGGATCCTATGACACAGAAGCTATTGCAAGAAATTAGTATTTTTTTGACGGTCCTCATATCAGCTGCAAGCGATCAACTGCGGGGTTCTGAAGTTTTACAGGTCTTCTTTGGATTGCTTATGCCTGAGTGAAGCATCATCGCTTAGTCTGGAGGGTGTGGATCTGAATATCTGTCCGCAGGACAGTCCCCCTTCTTCGAACATCTCTTAAGCCCCCCTGCATAATTTTGCATTGGTCAGCTGGCTGGAGTGAGATGAGTCTGCACATGCACATGCATTTACATATATGAAACAATTTTATTACCTTGTCAATAGTCTGTATTGTTTGGTAACTACCAAAAATATTGCTAATTTGAAGTTTATAATGCAAAAATTTAGATTTGCCATAAGATTTCCTGTGTGAACATGAGAGTCTGAAAGAGTGTCACTCCAGGTGCATGAGATTTGCCAACCCTGTAATAGCACAAAAACATGTATACTGTAACCTATGAAGTTAAATGTATATGAATAGTGTTTGCAACTGCAAAAACAAAAATCCTACTAGCCAATAAACACTATATTTAGATAACAATTATAAATAATACAACTGGAATAATATCAGTACACAAGGGCATTGTGTCTAAGTATTGGCTTCTTTACAAGCTAAATCTCGCATATTTAGCTATATTTCCATGTAAATATTGTGTGACTACGCTGTAGTGTAGAATAGATCAATATTATAAATGCTACCTGTTCTGAAAAATACTATGGCTGACCGAATGAATAATTTCTCTTACTGTGTATTTCTTGCTAGCCAATAGCACAACAGATTTATGCTGAACCAAACCCCTTTACATGTGCAAAAAAGCTTAATTCTCCTTTCATGGCAAAATAAACAAATGGTTTCATGTATGTACTTGGGCAGATTTGCCCAAACTGCATTATGAGTCCACGCATTTATGCATGCAAATATGTACTGGTGCAGCCCCAACACAGACACACAATAATAATGAACTGGGAATATAATTAGTCATTTTGACCTCTTAAACATATTTTCACACACAACACATAACTATTTATAAATGCTTAATTGTTATCTTCAATTACTATTAATAATCATCAAACTAATTTAAAGGTACACTATATTGCCAGATGTATTGGGGCACCCCTCCAAATCATTGAATTCAGGTGTTCCAATCACTTCCATAGCCACAGGTGTATAAAATTAAGCACCTAGGCATGCAGACTGCTTCTACAAACATTTGTGAATGAGTCGGGCACTCTCAGTAGTTCGGTGAATTCAAGCATGGTACTGCGATAGGATGCCACCTGTGCAATCAGTCCATTCGTGAAATTTCCTCGCTACTAAATATTCCACGGTCAACTGTTAGTGGTATTATAACAAGGTGGAAGCAATTGGGAACATCAGCAACTCAGCCATGAAGTTGTAGGCTGCGGAAAATCAGAGCGGGGACAACGCATGCTGAGGTGCACAGTGTGCAGGAGTCGCCAACTGTCTGCAGAGTCAGTAGCAAAGGAGACGTGTTCTCTAGAGTGACGAATCACGCTTCTCTATCTAATCCGATGGATGAGTCTGGGTTTGGCGATTGCGAGAAGAACGGTACTTGCCTGACTGCATTGTGCCAAGTGTAAAGTTTGTGGAGGGAAGATTATGGTGTGGGGCTGTTTTTCAGGGGTTGGGCTTGGCCTCTTAGTTCCAGTGAAATGAACTCCTAATGCTGAAGGATCTGAAGCCATGTTGGACAATTTCATGCTCCCAACTTTGTGGGAACATTTTGGGGATGCCCCCTTCCTGTTCCAACATGACTGCACATC
>JAABNX020000119.1:22329940-22351948 GCA_015163995.2 Mormyrus lacerda
TGTAGCATTCATTTTGTTCCTTTGCATCTTTTTGTTGTGCCAAACGGCGGCATTTCTGCACATTTCCAGACAAGGCGGGTCAAAGCTGTTGGGACTTTTTTAGCTTTATTGCCCAGTTTAAAACGTTTGTTTGAAAAGTAATCAAAGTTATCAAATGTATTTAGTAACATTGCTTTGAAATAAGTTACTTTACTTTTAACAGGGTAACTAGTAATCTGTAACCTTCCCAGCATTGACTATACAACAGTATTTCCTCTCAAATGTTTTAGCACCATTGATATACAGTAAGTAGATATTAAACTAGAATCCTTAGATCTGTACCACCTCACCGACAGAGGGGACATGGTGGGAGTTCATTAACAGCCAGTGCATACAGTACATATGGAATTCAGATGTGTTTGTGTCCTTTCGGTGGGGTCTAGGCTGGAGACACTGCATATGAAATCCAGTTACAATTAGGCACATTTCCAGTTTCATTCTCCCTCTTGTGTGGCATTTGTTTCAGTTTTACTGCCTTATTTATTTTTCTTTGTGTTCCTGGGCTGTTTTACAGAGCGGGAGTCTGTGCTGCACTCTTCTGTCTGGTAGCCTCCAGGAGTGCTGCTTCTCTGCCTCATAATGGATTCCAATCACCTCTCACAGAACCAGTGAGGCCTGCTTGTGCTAGGTGTGTAGTTTGGGCTGGCAGGCAAATGGCCACTGTGTTCATCTTTGGGAAGTGAGTTGCGATATCCCCTTAAGCCGGAAGTGCTTTGTCCCCTCTGCATGCTCACCCGCTTGATTACAGGGGTGTCATTCTAAGATGCTACCCACGTATCTCCTGAAATGCACCACAACACGTCCTGAGCCTTCCCCGTCCTCGACTGGCCCCTGACCTCGTAAACCGCATCTTAGTCGCGGTCATATATAGTACATGCAAAGGATTGCACAAAAGTTCTTCCTCAGCTTTGAGTTGGCTAAGGATTTCATCTTCCTGCTGTCCATATTTTCTGATGCAATGAATTTTATATATATGCAAACGAAACTTGTTGAGGGGAAAAAAAAAAACATAAAAAAAAAACATCTTACTTATAAACATAGAATACACTTGACTAGTTGGATGTAAATATGACTCTTGCCTGGGGTTCTTTGATAAAATGGTGTGAATTTCTACAAATGTTAAATAGCCCATCTATGTCGTCCTTTGAAATCTATCGCTTCAGTAAAGCAAAAGTACAGTGCATTGGATTACAGAGACTGGGCGCGTGCCAGAAACAATTAGGATCTCTTTAGAATATATCCTAGACAATGCTGTGTTTTCATTCTCAACTTCAGACAGTGCCATATAAAGAGAGTAATGTTTATAATCAAAATAAGTGTCAGGAACAGAGTATGTATTAACAGCCTTAAAGACACTTTATAACAGTCTCATAATCAGTTTATTTGAGATGACTCGCTCATATTTAATTCATTGCTGAAATACCGGGAATGCCATCCACTGCAATTCCTGTGAGCTGTGAACCTCTGATTTTTAAGTTTTTGCCTTTTTTTCAAGTTTGGATTCTTAAGTCTCAAAGCAATAATTGTCTCTAATCATATTCTCCCATCAAAGAGAGGATGCAATTCATAGCATTTGTTCAAAAACACTAAAAGCCACAGTAAGCCAAGTTTTAGCCCTAGAATTTAGACAAAATTCAAAAAAGTATCTCTCCATTCGCTTGAATTGTAATTTCAAAACCTGCATGCATGTCAAGTTCGCATCCCTTCTTTCAGCGAATCCTGGATTTTTGGAATAACTAGGGAGAGAGAATTCAGGAGATTCCAGAAGCATGCATTTTGAGTAGATGAAGGGACATTTTGAGCAATAGTTCTAGAGTGGATTAGGTTAAAATGTGGATGAGATGGAACGTTCTCACCTTTATTTGATGCCAATAAATAGAACAAGAGCTGCCACGCGCGTGCAGGAGAGCTTTTACCACCAGCAGAGTTCCTATCAGAATAAAGGGCTGACAGGGACACACACTTACTGTTCCAAAGTCACCTTTTTGCTCTTTGTGGCTGTCTTTGCCTCAGAGTTAATGGCTGCTGCTTTGAAATAAAAGAATGACTCTAATATCATTAATCCCCCCTGCCACACCACCCCTATTGCTTTGTTCCTCAATAATAATAAACTACATTTTCATCAAGCTCAGTAAGTCACACCACTGCTTGGCATTATTCGTGATTCACAGTGGAATCGTAACAAAATGCAGGGTTACATACCTCAGAGGGAGGGGGGGGGAAATCCGTCATGGTGGAGTTTCCAAAGTCTTGCTATTTTCCTCTCATTTAACCCAATTTACATGACATGCACAGCAAATGTCACACAACATGGTAAAAATACATTATAAATGCTCGACAGTTGTTACGCTTTTTTTTTTTAATTTGTCGGATCAAAGAGCGTGTTTTCACGAAGCCCTGCACTGAGCCAATGTCTTGTTATCACTGAGAGATCAATGATCTTGATCAAAGAGAGAGATGATGTAAAGGCAAAGGGTTCCTCTGCATCCGCTGAAGCCGGCACGCTGTAAATGTGGTCTGCACCTCCCGTAGGTCCCCACCCCCCCTCCCTGCACTTGCTTGTGGGGGGAGCAGCAATAGGAGAATGGCAGCCACTCATCATTCAGCCTTCAGAGTTATGGGAAAAAGAGATGCGGGTGAATGAATTCCAGGGAGGCGCCATGTTTGTATACATGGTGTCAGTCGGCCATTGAAGTGTCCAGCACTTTGGTGGCTGCTAACTATTGCTGTAGCTGCCATGTAATAAAAGGAGCCCTTTGTCTGGAATGAGTGAACACAGAAGCTACAGAGTTGGGTAAAGGCCCTGGGTGATCACCTGAAAGGACAGCCGCAAGCGGGCCGCCGACTGCGGCCGCTTCTCCACAGTAAATCTTAGGAAGGTTTCCAATGTTCGCTTTTGTTTTCGTATTTTTCTTCCTTGTGATTTTTTTTTATTTTTTTTCTCATTAGGGATATTCTAGCAGCCAACTCCAGTAAGGAAAGGAAGTATTTCCAAAAGTATTTTTCTTTCCAAAGTAAAAAATGTTATCCTCCAAACATGCCTCATTTAAATTAATTAATGCTCGATGCAAATCTAGATAAATGTCCTCTCACCCATGGTATATATGCAGAAACACAGTGAGAACCCTGAGGATGCTAATGACCCTTCAACGCCAGCACTAACCGAAAGAGAGCAGGGGCTCTGTTTTACACGTCCAAGCACAGCTTATGGTATTTGCTTATGGTTTTCAAACATCTTTGATAAATCGAAAGTAGCGTCCTGCTTTCCCTTAAACCAGAACGGTCATTAACATTAATCCTGAAGGCAGTTTACACCAAAATCAGTGTGATCTATTCACAGTTCACCCACATTAATTGATTTGGTGTTTTTTTACCTTTCTCTTTTTCCCTGATCTTTTTCTGATCAAGGGCAGAAAATGGCACTGGAGGGCCCTGTCGTGCACTGGAGGGCACTGTTGCTTCGCTCCTCTGGGACCAGGGTTTGAGTCTCCTCCAGGGCTCCCTGTATGTGGCGTTTGTATGTTCTCCTTGTGGTGGTGTGGGGTTTCCTCTAGAGGTGGACAGAAAGTGAAAATCCAAACCAGGATTTTGTTTCAACCAAGTAGTTGCATACTCTGTGATTGTGACTTTATGTTCAATTGGTTGGTTGAAACAAAATCCTGGTTTGGATTTTTACTTTTCTGGACCTGAAATGTCCGACTCTGGGTTCTCTTTCACCCCCTCACAATCCAAAAACATGTAGATGTGATGGAGTTAACAGATTGTCCATATGTGTGAGTGTGCCATGCGATGGGTTGGCCTCTAGACCCCTACCACCCTGAATAGCATAAGCGGTTACAGAAGAGGGGTGGATGAGTGGAAAGCCGGGGTTGGGCTGGCTATCTGGCATACTGGACATTTCCCAGTTGGCTAATAAATCTTGAGGGTCCACATACTCGTCGTGAGGGACGTGAGGTCTTGGTCAGGAAAATGCATTGTTCTTGCAAAAGTTGTCACGGGGCCCCAAAGTCTGGGATGGGTTTTTAATCCTGGTTCAAGCCCATCCAACTGGCTCTTAAACCATCCACCCATTTTCTGTGACAACTTGTCTTTTTCAGGGATGTAGGGGGTCTAGAGCCTATCAATGAAGCTACAGGCATGAGGCAGGGAATACCCCCCCCAATCCATCACAGGGCACACACACATACTTCAGCAACTCCTTTTTGCCTCAGCATGTTTTTAGACTGTGATTGGGAAACCAGAGCATGGAGAAAACCTCATGTTGCCATGGATGCGACATCCAAATTCCACACACACAGCCATAGTGGAGACCTGAGCCCTGGTCTCAGAGGTGTGAGGTAACCACTGGGCTACCTTCTACCCTGCTTTTGAACTTGACAGTCAAAACCGGCTTGTGATCCTGTGTATCCAGACTTGCCTCTGCACTCTTCCTCTTGTGCGACCTGTGCCGCCATCAACTCTTCTTAAAATTGCCGTTAATCATGTTTTGTCGTGACTTTGTCAGCCGAAAAGCTAACCTGCCGGCACCGAGGCACAGCCACAGGCGAGAGCACTGACACACATGCCAGTCCATTTCCACACGGCAACATCTGGGCCTGAAGTGTTATTTATGAAACGATGCGTCGTGCGAGTTTCTGCCCACCGAGAGCAAAAGGGAAAAATGAAAGGAGAGGCAGTCCTGGTGGCTTGGAATGACCCCCGCCCCCCCCCCAGCCCATGCACCCTGCCAGCCAACACTCCCAGCTCTGAGTGAACGCCATGATGAGCGTCGTCCATCGCAGCTTTCCACCGTCTCCGGCTGCCTGACAGCAGCCCTTTCAGGTCCGCCGAAACTCACACACAGAAGTAATGCGAGGAAGGCTGAGGCTGCCTTGGTCAGGATTGATTTGCAGCCAAGCTTTAAGTGACCTGGAGTCCATCATTAAATCGCTTTTGAAGACACATACTCATTATAACATGCCAATTAATATGCTGTTTATTGATTTGCTTTGGAAGTATTGATCTTGTTCACTTTGCAAAAATTTGTTTTTTTTTTTTTTTTTTTAAATTAAACTACAGTAAAGTATCTTTGATATGTGAACAGAATTTCTTCACTTTTAACATGGTGATATCAGGTCCACTGTGTTAAATAATATGTCACCATCCTAAAATAAGCTTTAGATGAGGTAATTACACTACCTTTGTACCTCAGGATATGAATAAAAGACACAGACTGGCTATCATATTGCTTAAGCTTTAGATGAATTTTCTATTAGATTTTTCCCTCCAGTCTTATCTGCATCTTAATGTACAATTTAAACAGTTCTATATCTTTTACTTGACTGTACTGGAAAATTGTGCTTTTAGTCACAATCACTTTCCCTGAAAGGACACACTGGAAGCATAGTAATGCAATTTGCACAGTGGTTTAATAATCAGTCATTGGACCCTTGCTAAATTGTTCCTGTGGTATTTAGAGAGAGCGTATCTCACCAGGTTCATTTTAATAGACTGATTTATATTTGGTCAAAGTTAAGTGGAGGGAAATTTTTTGAATAAATGTCCACACCTGCTGAGCTTGATGAAAGGGGCCCTGGTGCTGAGCAGCCATGAAGAGTAATTCTAAGGAAACCACAGAAAGGGCCTTTATCAGTGAGAAAGAGAAAAGATATGGCAACATGAATTAATCTACGAATGGATAGAACATCCTTGGCTTTATTGTAAAGAGAGGATGAAAAGGAGGCACACGGAAAAGACTGAGGCCTTTTGAACACATCTGGAACCGGCTCTCCTGTAGGCTGCTTCATATAGCAGGGCAGAAGGCTTCCCAGGCATGAGACATAACCGAAAACGACACACCAGAAAGTGACTGAAACGTGGCTGTGCTGCGTCGTGCCTGTTGACATTCGCTAACTGGGTAAATGCGCTTGAGCTGCCATATGGTGAACTTCAGAAGACAACAGCAACCGGAATGAAGCGATTCTTTCGAGCGGCACTAACTTCCAGCTGTTTCATGAGTCAGAGAAGATCCCGCCAGACCGAGGGGTGAGGGCGGGTGGTGCCGTGAAGGTGGACCCCTTCCCCAAGAGGTCCGCCAGCGAAACAAAGGCTGTAATGATGATACACGCATCTAAGAGCTCCCTACTGATCTTTGGAGCTGGCAGAGCCGCGTGGGTACAGTCTGAGAGGCTGCTGTGAATTCACACCCCCGTGGGTCCCCACCCCCAATTATTGTCTACCTGAGGAAGCCATTGTTTGATTAGGGAACATTTGTCAGGCTGGGTTAAATGAGGCCGTCTCACCTTCCCCAGCGTATTCTGCCAAATGTATGTCAAGGCAACAGAAATTGATGTGATGCAGGTGCACCTGTCTCTGATAAGCGGGAAGCAAGGGGTCCCACTCTAGCTCATTTTTCAATTTATGAGCATTTGGACTCTAATGATCCAGGGGCAACAAAAGCAAATCCTAGATGATAATAGCAAATATGACCTTTGACCTCTGACGAGATGATTGGAGATATGGTAGAGGAGCATGTCCTGTGTGCATTTTTGCTGGTTTGCTCTGGGAGGAGAGACTCGCTGCCAAGATCCTTTGCCATGTGTGTCTAATGAGCAGCTAACAACTTGTCTCACAGCTGTTCTCCTGAGAGCAGACAGCTCACAGGAAAGTCGCAACGAGAGATAGAGACCCAGAGCAAGCAGAAGGTGAAGAACTCTTAAGGCAGCCTTACATTTAGTTTTTAATGGGGATCTGCCGCTTCTGTATCCTCTTGGCAGTCTGACACATTTGATGCCAAACTGCGCAGCATAAACAGGTTTGCTATGCAGTCGGTCCAGGCTGCTCTTCCATCCCACCCCCATTCTACTCACAGCCCATACAGAATTTGAAAGTTAACACACTTCAAATATTCATGTCCATCCATCCATTTCCTGTCTCTGCTTGTCTATGCAGGGTTGCAGGGGTCTGTAGCTTATCCTGGCAGCTACAGGCACGAGGTAGGGAATAACCCAGGTTGGGGTGCCAACCCATCCCACAGCGGGCGCACACACACACACTCAGGTTTGTAATTATATCTTTGTGGGGACTCTCCATTCATTTCTGTGGGGGAAAACTCTAATCCCAGCATAACAACCTTAACCCCTACCCAGGCCTCACCTTAACCATAAGTATCCAAAGAAAGTACAAGATTTGTTGACATTTTTTGGTTTTTGATTGCATTCACAAATCTTTCTGGGGCCTGAAAAATAGTCCCCACGACATGAAAATAACGGGTTTTTTTATTACGTTGTAAATATAATACGCACACAGACACACGCCTGCATGGCTACAGGGAATCAAGTAACTCAAATGAACCTCAGTATGTTTGTGGACTGGGGGGGGGCTGGAGTACCTAGAGGAAACCCACGGCGACACAGAGAGAACATGCAAACCCCACACACACTGTATATCTTTATTGGGACAGAAGATGTCCCTTTAATTCAGGTGTATTTACAGGGCACACGTCTGCCCTGTTAAGTGTGTCTCATACACACATTTATAAATCTCAGTGGTGCTCATGTGGCAGTTAATGGCACAAACCAAAAGTTAGCTGGGTTGAACCTCTTTAAGTAGGTTTCAATACAGGTAAATACCTTCAGTTGATACTGGCTTAGATAACCATTGCTTTACTAAAATGAGTTGGCTAAGCAACAGAGTCATAAAATACTTCTACCTCCTAAAGAAGAATTAAGCAGGTTTCCACAAAAAACTATACAGAAGAAACCTGTCTGTACTGAGCCGTCCTGCTGTGTGTATTAGTCTAATGATCAATTTGATGTGGTTAGTGGCCTTTCATGTCTCATTCGACCTGATATCATCCATCCATCCATCCATCCATATTCCGGGTCACGGGGGTCTGAAGTTTATCCCAGAGGCTACATGTTCAATGCAGGAAACAACCCAGGATGGAGCACCAACCCATCGCAGGGCACCATCACACACCATTCAATATAAGGCTCATGCTCAGTAAAATAGAGACTTTGTTTTCAGCCCGGATCATTTGTAGGAGGGACCATAAACAACATGATGAATCGGTCATATGGAAGAATAAACATGCCCTGTAATGCACATTAACAATTTGGCAAATGCGCAAGAAGCCGTTTGTTACCTGTGGTTCTCTTGTAGGGTAACGTCTGATCTGAGTCTCCCAGCTACTCCCCCGATTTCAGTGTCACTGCGCTTCCTCATCGCTGACCCGCTCACCCCCTCTCCGCCTCCCAAGCACATTACGGTTGGCACCTCAGCAAATTTTAGTCCACTGTAAAACTTCGTCATTTTACAGATGACCTATGAATTATATGTGGTTCACCTTCTCACGGAAGAGACGAGTCGAACTGGCATTTTTTTACGCTTATTCCGTGTTTTGGTTGAGGAAGCACAAAAATGCCTATATTTTAAATCAAATTCTAAACAGTTTAATTGCTTAATTGCCCCGTTATTTTATCTGCATTATTAACATAAGCAATTCCTGAGTAAGAGCGCTAGCATAGCAGAAAATTGGCATTTGGGCCAGAGGGAATTAAAAAGCCAGATTGCATTTGTGGGGGGGGGGGGGTGAGAATTTTAAGCTAGTGGAACTGACACTTTGTGGCTTTTCTCTAATTATCATCTGTTTTTCCACTCGCCTCTCTCTCCCTTAGTTCCCGGTCCTCCTTTGCTGTCGGCCACTGTAAGAAATACAGTAAGAAATCAGCTGCTCCCTGTGATTTTTTTGTTTTAAAGCCGAAGAGCTGAAACCTGACTGTGCAAACCTGAATTTGAAAATGTTGTTCTAGACCCTTTTTTTTGCTCATGGGAATAAATTATAGTCAATGGAACAGTTAGCTATACGTGCTAGTTAGCCCAATGACTCTGTAGGGGTCACAGTTTTAGCTGGGTTCATTGGGCAAGCCAGTGCTACAGATTGACTTCTTGGGTCCTGGTTTTAATGAAATCTCTAGATTGTTTTGTCCAAAATAGGATTTTAATGCAAGAGAACATCTGTACTGCAAACTCTCTTTCCTTGAAGTAAATTATGTTTTAAAAGGCACACTTTCCCCTGTTTCTTTTCAATTTAATGGTTTTGAGCCAGCAGGGGGCAGAGCAGTTGAGCCTCTATAGCAACTAATCACCAGTCCTGGGTAATGAAACCCAGCTGACCATGATTATAAGGTTTAAATGGGCTCTGTTAGGAATATTTTGGAGTGTTAAGGAATACAGTGCCCAGAGGTATTGAACACATGCTCGGTGCTTTGAGTAGGCAGTGTTCATTTGTGCTTTAAAAACACTCTGAGAGCACTTGTCGTCTCTCTTGCGTTCCTGTTTTGAGCCCTAATGCTGCTCTGTTTGGACCTCCCTGCTGATCTGTGCTTCTGCACTGCTGTGTAGAAGCCCACCCCACCGCACGTGCTCTCTGGCTTGCTAACAAGGATTTCTCTCCTTTTTTTTGTACCAATAATACGACATTTATCAGACAGTATTTGCGCTCTATAAGACCTTTTGCTTTCTGTTCCTGGAAACATCGATACTTGTCCTTGTATATATGTGTGATTTGTATTTAATTCTTTCAGGTTTTATTTAGTGGATTTCAGGATCACTAGATTTTAGACACTCTTACTGAGATCCATAGGAAGGAATATCCTTAGAAATGATTTGATTTTTGCCTGGTTATCATTCAGGATTAAAGCGGTTATCAAATCCATATCAGGGAGTTTTCTAGCTATCTCTAAATTAAATTAATCTGATCTTGGCAAAAAATGAGCACATAATGGATGTCTGGATCTGTGTTATACCACAATCACAGCCAAGCTTAGCCCCCTGACACGCAGATGGTCAGCTTTCTGTGCGTAATGTGCTATGTTGCTGGGTGAGAAGCATCCCAGCGTCCAACCTTTTTTGTTTTGATTCATCATCACTTCCCGATCTTTTTAAATGGCAGCACCCAGGTGTGATAATTCCTCTCAAACTGTGCTTAGTTTCTCCGCTGCTGCGGTTCCATGGGGCTGGGTCTTCCACATGGGGGAGTAATTTAATTTTGGCATTCTATAGAGTGAGGTCAGGTGTCACTGACTGTCCTCCAAGTGCCGCGGCTGGCTTGTCAGAAACTGGGCAGGGGGTAGCTTCCAGAACTCACTCTGGTACCCATTGAGGTAAATGTAAGGTTTCAAGCTGCACGTTTTCATCACAGCTGCGTGCTTTAAGTATGCGGAATGTATGTAGTTTTTGTCTCCTCCTCTCTCGTGCTCTCTCTCCATCCTCCATTTCCGTCACTCCCCCATCCTTTATTTCGCAAAGCGACATCCTGTCTCTCGCAACGCAGCACTTGTATTCCCCAGGAAATCAGCACTCCTCTCGGATGGCTGCTGACTGGTTTCCGTCGTCGTTTCTCTGTCTGGTTTGGTGCAACACCTCTTCCTCTTCTACTGATTTTGAGGCTTTTCTCTATATATATGAGTCACCCCCCTAGAGTGAATAGGAAGTCACCCCTTTTTTATACAAAGCAGAAGATTCTCTTTGCACATCTTCTCCAGGATTTGCGTTCCGCTGGCTTTGCTAATTCCAACCTGTTTTTATTTTTGTGTGCATTTTGCTCCTATTTGCTCCTTGTGTTTTAAATGAAACTTGCAAAGAATATAATCTCACAAAACTGGCGAGCACGTGCTGGCTTTATGTGAGACTGAAAATTGCCTCTTTAGTTTCTGTGTTTCAACCATGGGACAAGGCGGGCGGAACCTGGAGACGGAGCAGGGCTGGAGGCGGGCGGATCCTGGAGACGGAGCAGATCAGAGAAACGGCGGCTGGAAACTGACATGCAGGAAATGAGTGCAGTGCTGGTGTTTTTTAACCGTCCACATTCATCTTTGGTTGCTCCTCATCTTTTTGGCCCCGGGAAATAAGACACCACATTCGATCGATTCAGGATCTTTACAGGCAGCATGTCTTGTTGCACCCATTACAAAACATCTCTTTTGGCAAAAATTCAGGTCAACAATGCTTCCAGTATAGACCTCCATCAAGATTCTGCATGGTCCTGTTGTTACATAGGGGACAATTATCATTAATTCAACTTGGTCCAATTGAGAATTTAACATGAATATTCTGTCCGTGCTCAGAATCCCCCAGCTCTTTATAACACAAGCAACGATGAGGTTTCTCAAAACATATGACTCTTTAATTTCTTATGCACCTCTCATTCAATAGATCATTTCACTTGTATCAGGGAAGACAAGAACTGATCCACTTTCCTTTTAAAAGAAACCCTGTACTTCCACAGCAGTGTACAGGTATTTATTAAGATTTCACATAAGGTGATTGACAGTTAAGTCACTTAGTAGACAAAGGTAAAGATGAAAATAAGCACAATTCATCCTGATATATCTTGAAGACTGAAAAGAGAAAAAAAAATAATGTGGGGAAAAAATGTATATCAAATGTGATCTCACAAATCAAATTGCTTCTTTTTGACTGCACTTATCTCTTGACAGGAAGAGACATTTATAAAGAGCACAGGAGACATAAAAGGGGCAAAGGCAGCCAATTGATTGCAGAAGCTAAAACAAACTTAAGTGTCATTTAAGATGCTATTTAAGGGGAAAGACAAGTTGGTGACAGCAGAGTGCCTTACCAACTGGCAATTAGTGCTGCCCCAGTTTGGAAGTGTTAAGCTCTTAATGCTTGATAAATCTTCTACACCATTAAACCCCCATCGAGGGGGGGTTATTAATTGCTTGGTTATGACACTTGTTTTTTTTTTATGGATCACTTCATCCTGCTTTAACAGCTGATCTGCATTTATTTACTTCCTCCTTCCTCCGCCCCCCCCCCTAGAACATTGAGCACCACTCCCTGCTATAACTCCCCTTACGTCCTGAACAGCAGCCCCAGATGCTTCATCCGTTACTGTCAACATCAGTGTTGCTGCATCCACATGAACAATGCCTGGTCATACCCCTTGCCTATTACAGTAGTTGCTTTTGTCCATGATAGGGGTGGCATTTGTGGATGAACCATCAGACTGGCATCATGGGAACATTAATGGTTTTACCTTGGCATCTGACAACTTTTCATCGTTAAATTTAAAAGAGCAGCGCAGCCGTTTAAGGGGCTTGATCTGTAGTCCATGAATTAAGACATCTTTGTCGACTCCTTGATGAGGAGTCAAAATGAAGCAATGAAGGCACCATCTTAACCATTTTCTTTGGCCCACAGCAGAAATGGGACAGATGTAGTGCTGGGATTATCTCAGAGACGGAGGATGCAGGATGTATTATGGACACGAAATGAGATGGAAACATGACCATCAACTGCTTCCCCCACATCACTGAGCAAAGGGGCCCCATGAATGTTTATCCAAGGTAATTGTCATTTTTTTACTGTTGCACATTTGTTAGATACAGCTTCTGCACAGGGATCTAAACAAGCGGCTTGTTTTTGTCACTCTCCTATCCTATTCTGTAAGACTCTGAGACTAGACAATAACTTGTTTTGATGCTCCTTTTTCTCTGTGATTACCTTGTGCACTGCAAGTACCGAGGCATTAAAAATAGCTTAGAAGCTAATAATCAATTATCTTGTATGCTCTTTTCATTACTTTTCATTAGTGAAAGCTCATAAGTGACCGCAATGCAAACTTACTTGTATCTAAATAAGATCTACTAATAATGCGCCTACTGGTTTTTCTTCCTCGACATGATTGATTTATGTCATTATGTCAACCAGCTTGGTGTGAAAGGAGCTAAACCAGAGACTGAGAAGCAGGTGGAGTCATGGGAACTGAAGCTGCAGCCATTTAACATGACTTTAACCGAATAGGTAAATTATGTAATATGTTTTTGGGATAAGTGATACCACTGAAGAGAGATGGGCTACTCAAAGTTCAGAACAGAGTAGTAATTTTGTAGAACGTTCTCTAGGATGACTTTCCATGTTCTTCTCATGAACTTTTCTTCAGTACCTGTTTATCGCTGATCCTTTTGTGGTTTTTCCTTTGAATGCTCTGGCCAGTTGGCTTTTTTTGTGTTCCACATACTGTTACTTAGAATCATAATTCCAGTGTTACATGGCTTTGGGGTCGTGCCATATGGCAGTGAAATAGGGTTGATTTTCACTACCGGCATCATCTGATAGCTTTGGGCATGGGTGTACATTTATGCTTCCCCTGGACACCCTTAAATGGGTGGAGACCTCAACCCCCAGTGGTCTCATCAATATAGAGGCCCGTGTTTTGCAAATTCTGCATTCCAGTTTATTTGTCTTTTTATTATTTTCTATCAATTTCCTCATTCGCAGTCACAGGCTGCCTTTAGAGAACAATGCAAGTCTTTTGTCAGGCATCAGAACTCATTTCCATAATCATCATAATCATTTCTTTAGAGCAAATCAGGCAAAAAAATGGACAAAATTGGCCCTTTTGAATTTGAGCAGATTTATCTTAAGCATTAAGACATTTTGTTGTCTGACATGCGACAGAATTTGGATGTTTCTAAATGTTAACTAATCAAGCTGATAGTTCAGACTTGTCTCAGGAAATGAATAATTTGCATCATTCATCGTACCAAAATATATTTTTCATTTTCCTGAAAAAAAATCTTATTAATTTCTAATTTGGGAGGCCTACACATCTCCATTATAAAGGAATTTGTTTGGGTATTGTATTACTCAGACAGTGGTAAATTTAAAATTAATTATGCATGAATTGTTGGGATAAATCGGAGCAAGAAAATACAGGTTGAGAAAGAGGAATGGAAATCACAGAAGCCATCGAAGGACAATGTCAGAATTCTCTGACATGCGCTGAAGATGAGAAAATAAATGTTTATTTTTGGGTCAGTGAGAATGTTAATTAGAAAAGCATTATTTTTTTTTTCCCCATTGCAGACAATGTGGTTTGAATGAAACCACAATTGTCCTTGTCTTTGCATTGTAAATGACAGCTCTTCACAGAAAGGGCATTTTCAGTGACAGGATCCCTGTAGTAGAATGTCAATTGCCCCTTTGTCCCAGTGTGTACATACCCACATCCATGCACACAGATTTAAATGAACACACTGCCAAACACACACACACACACAGGGTGACCACCTGATCCATGTCCGGGCGGACACTATGAGCTACTTCAGGTTTAACTACTTTAAAACTGAAAGGCTCCTGTGCTTGACTAAACTGTTTGGTTCGTCTTTTTCCTTGATTGAAAGTCTCATGAATCATTGTAGAAGACTGACCACTCAGCATATAATAAGACCTCAGTGCTAAAGTGAAGTCCGGAACCTTTTTTAAATGAAATAGTTGCAACATTAGTTTGCAAACCCTCATATTGTCCTTCCTGACATTGATTAGCTGGTCACACACACATACCTGAATGCAAACTGAACCCACTTTTGTTTGAATCTGCACAAATGATTACAGACATCTGCAGGTAAACAGAGCAGACAGAAATTGGGTGCAGAACCACTGAAGTACAGACTGCTTGCAGTGAATGGCAGAAGTTCTGCCATCTTGTACATCTGTTGTATCTGAAATTGCTTAAAGGGCAGTATTTTTAGAGTCCTGATCTTCACGTCACGAGCTGGAGTCCTCTTGTGTGCTTAGGAGAGACAGTCCTCCTCCCTGCTGAGGCTCTGATCATGGCATCACAAGCGAAGTCACAAAAGAGAGAACAGAGAGAAAAAAGGGGAGAGACCTGGGCCTCGTTTATGCATATTGTTTCTGAGGAGCTGAGAAGGCAGCTATGTCACGGCCACCACCCAGCACTTTGTCTCCTGGGTTACATCAAACACTTTAGTCGTTCTCAGACGGATCTGAACCAGAGTCACCGTGGCGCTTACAGAGAGGTACTCCCAGAGACGGGAAGTCACAGGAAAAACGAAGCTGGAAAGAAGAGCTTCCACGCCGCTTCCGAGCCAAGCACAGCTGGTCAGAAACAGAAGAACAGCGAAGAGGAGGGCAGTCACAAGCAAGAGGGAAGGTCAGAGTGACTTGGTGGAAGAGAAGGTACACAAAAGCCTGAATAATTTAGCTGAATAAATAACAGCTTTGCGGAAATTCACGGCAGATAAAAAATGTTCATTTTAACCAATTGCAGCCTGTAACTCATCTTCAACTTTTGTTATGACTATCGGGAAATCTATCTTTTTAGATCAAATTCAGTCATATGGCTGGTGTTTGATGGACCAAATCTGCAAAGTAAAAATGTTTCCAGTGTCCACATGCTTTACCACAGCCTGCTTGTTGATACCCGGACAGTCATCTCATTCCATACTAAGTTTTCCCCAAAGGACAGCGACTCTTTATACTGCACTAGGCATGAAGCATATTCTTCTGGATTCACGTAAAGGCTGAGCACAAGATCCACATTTTACACAATGTTTAGGTCTGCAGAGAAACAAATACACTGGCATTTTTGGTCCTACTAATCTACACATATTTTAATCAGAAAAATACACATTTGTGTCTACCTGTATATCATCAACATCAGGAATAGGTTGCAGCAGGGTACCACTGCCAAGCACTGCTTCCTGGGTGCTGAATTAGATGCCCACTGCCATGTCACAATGTCACATATGGGTTAAATGCAGAGGACACATTTTTACGGTGACCCTGAAGGTCGAAACGACGACATTTTAGAAAACGGAACGGGTAGGACCACACTTCTGGTTCGTGATTGGACATTACCCTTGTTGTGACATGGGTACTGTTGGTCACTCACAACAGATTGTTTCCTGTTTCTCATAATTATTATTATTGCACAAATATTACACTTGGTTCTCTTTTGAAAGGATGAACGAGGACACAGTACGGGAATATTTTGATCAAGGGCATTCATACTGGGTTATTATTGATTTGCTTGCTATGTACCATAATGTCGTGTTTTTTTTTAAATGACGTTGTATGGTGGCCCTGAAGGTCAAAACACATTTTGCTGTTGTGGTGTGCCAACAATGACAAAGAATTGCTTTCGCTACACCTGGGCTGCTGCTGGCAGAGCTCTCTGTGCGGCTAACAGATTATCCGGTGGTCTGTGTGGGTCCCAGTGCCCCAGCGCAGTGTTGAGATGTAAAACTAAGGTCCTGATTCTTTGTGGTTATAAAACATCTCTGGGTATGTTTGGAAAGAGCAGAGGTGATACCCTGATGTCCTGGCTAAAATCACCCACTGGCCTCCTCTCAGATCTGGCCTCCTAATCGTCCCTTTTGCCTGATTGGTGAATTCTCTTCTGCCTCCTCATCACCTTAGTTATTATGTGGGGAGTATACTGGTGCAGAATGGCTGCTGTTGTGTCATCCAGGTGGGTGATGCTCACTGCTAGTGGTTGAGTGGCTCCCCATTGTTTCTGTAATGTGCTTTGGGTGTCTTGAAAAGTGCTATATAAATGTAACATTCATTCATTCAAACATTCACAGGTGATCCCAGGCAAGATGGACCAGGCCAAGTATGCAACCCAGGGACTAAAAGTATCAGGATGAGAGCATTTGAGGCAGAATAATGGCTGATCTTGCCTGAAGATTTGTTTCCATTTCTTTCTTTTTTCCCCAGACAGCCCAGAGTGGTGAAGAGATGTATTTTCTTAGTTTAAGCCCTTTAGGGTGGCCTTAGTCAAAACACCTCAGTCTTTGTTCTGTCAGTCAGACCCTTTTTATTATTTACAGATTCAAATTTACTTAAAGTATAAATGACTATTAATTTCAAACTGTGTCTACACCGGGCCACACATTCCTATGCACAAGGTTCAAGATTAGTCCTCAGAAAAATTGTGGATGTTACCCATTGCCAGCAGAAGTGTAGGAGACTCAGAGGTGAAGGATGGCGATGGGATAGTGTTAAGGGGTGCTAACACAGAAACACAAACTTCTGAGAGGAAAAAATGACAAGCAGAATGTGATTTATTTTTGGGAGTAAGAAAGCAGCGACAATGCTTCCAGTGGCGTGTGACAGGAGGGCATGATGAGCAGACAATTTGGGCTTGTAGCGGGTATAACGGGATCCCGCAAGAGAACCAGGCTTTAAAACATTATTCACAGCAGGTATTTGATCTTTATTTGCTGAATGCACTGGGGTGAAGCTGCCATCTCCAAACAATATGGGCTCGGAAAACGCACGGTGCCACTTGGCCGGGCACACGGTCTGTCCTCCGTGTGGGGAGAAAACGATTCTGCCTCCAGTGCTGCCTTTTGCTACATCCCCGCCTCTGAGAAATGCTCTGTTTCTTACTCTCGCTCACCCCCCCGTACCTCAACATGTCAATACCACTGTCAAAGGCCATGTCGCTCCATCCTTTCTACAGAGAGAATGGGGTGAGTATGAGATTCTGAAGCGAAATCTGCTGTTGCAGTTTGCCCATATGTGGAAGAACTGAAATAGAAAGTCAAGGATTTAAATGAACCAGAAGATGCTGAAAATAGCATGTCAGGTAAGGACTCGCATATGGGTAATTATGGAGATAAACTTGTTGGAAAACTGCCATGTCTATCAATACGGTGCTATACCAACCTCACTTCCTGTAATTCCTCTGCAAACACACTGGATAAGCCCCTCTCAGCAAATGTGTCATCATAAAGCGAATGCGGTAAAATCAGTGGCCTCTCTCCCACCGCTGTCGTGTGCTTGGGGGTGAGGGTCTTCTGTAAGTGGCAGCCTCTGCTGGGGACGTTCATCTCCGGAACCTGGCATCTCGCAGGCTCAGTGAAACAAGCCCAGCAATAAAAATCAAGAAAACGCGCACGGATTAGTTACTCGCCAACCTGTACTGCTTTATATTCATGAAATCCTTAAATTATCCAGCGAAAGGTCTCTGAGAAAGGAAAAATATTTTTCCTTGTATGTACATTTTGAGCATGTCTCTTTCAGTGTTGGGATGAAGTTGTCATTGATGGCAATAGTGTTTTATTGCAAGAACGTCTCCGGTTCTGATGGTGAGTTGAATGATGCATAGTAGCAAAACCCAGGTTAACTTGCCAGTCTTTCTTTTTCGACAGGGACAGGTAAACTGGGCTTAAAAAGATGCAAACAAAAACAGCGACACGGGAAGCTGCATTCACAATAAAGTAAATTCATACATAAAATATGAGAGAATTATGGGTCAGTGTTGAACCAGGAAATGATTGCTCACAGGAAAAGTGATTATGGGTTTTGTGACTGAAATCAAACTGGTATAAGGATACCACATCTGATTTATACACATTTTGGAATACAATAAAAACCAAATATGAATGTCTGGTCCCCCCATTTTAGTTCAAGCGGATGTTTGATTAATCAAAGAAAACATGCATATATTTAGGATAATGCTGAACTGAGCAGATCAGTTGAATTTTGTTTCTCAGTCTCTGTAAGACGGCATACATTTTACATTGGTCCCAACCATGTATGCCATTAATCATTAACTGAATTGAAGATGCAGTTGGAATTGCTCCCTGCTCTATGAAAGAAATTAGAATTGAATTGGAATTGCAAGGAAACAGAATTGTATTCCACTAAATCCAGTCCCACACAACCAGAATCAGTACCTTTATTTGGCCAAACTTCTATCCCAATACCTAACAATCCCTACCTTATCAACACAATGCATTTTCAATGTCATTGGCAAGTGTTACAAGGTTAGTAATATGAAATTTGAACAGGTAACAATTTGATGCAAAAGTGGAAATGCACTATATTGCCAAAAGTATTGAGACCCCTCCGAATCACTGAATTCAGGTGTTCCAATCACTTCCATAGCCACAGGTGTATAAAATTAAGCACCTAGGCATGCAGACTGCTTCGACAAACATTCGCTAAAGAATGGGTCACTCTCAGGAGTTCAGTGAATTCAAGTGTGGTACTGTATCGTGATAGGATGCCACCTGTGCAATAAGTCCATTTGTGAAATTTACTCGCTGCTAAATATTCCACGGTCAACTGTCAGTGGTATCATAACAAAATGGAAGCAATTGAACAACAGCAACACGTAAAATCACAGAGCAAGGACAACGCATGCTGAGGCGTCAATAGCTTTGTGTGGCCTTCAGATTACCTCAAGAACGGGGTGTAAAGGAATTATTGGAACTGATTTCCATGGCCGAGCAGCTACATCCAAGCCTTACATCACGAAATATAATGCAAAATGTCAGATGCAGTGGTATAAAGCACAGGGCCACTGGATTCCAGAGCAGTGGAGGTGTGTTCTCTGGAGTCATCAATCATGCTTGGACCAATCATGCTTCTCGGTCTGGCAATCCGATGGACGAGTCTGTGTTTGGCGTTTGCCAGGAGAACGGTACTTCCCTGACTGCATTGTGCCAAGCGCAAGTTTGGTGGAGGGGGGATTATGGTGTGTGGTTGTTTTTCAGGGGTTGGGCTTGGCCTCTTAGTTCCAATGAAAAGAACTCGTAATGTTGCAGCATTCAAAGCCATGTTGGACAATATCATGCTCCTAACTTTGTGGGAACGGTTTGGGGATAGACCCTTCCTGTTCCAACATGACTGCACACCAGTGCACAAAGCAAGGTCCATAAATACATGGATGAAACAGTCTGGTGTGGAGGAACTTGATTGGCCTGCACAGAGCCCTGACCTCCAACAGAAAGAACACCTTTGGGATGAATTAGAGCAGAGTCAGGCCTTCACGTCCAACATCAGTGTCTGATGTCACACATGCTCTCCAGGAAGAGTGGTCAAAAATTCCCATAAACACACTCTTAACCCATATGTGACTTTCGTGACCATAGCAGGGGGCAGCTAATTCAGCACACGGGGAGCAGTGCTTGGGGGCGGTACCTTGCTCAGGGTACCTCAGTGGTGACTTGAACCTGCAATCTTTTGATTATAAGTGCGCTTCCCTAACCATCAAGCCAGCACTGCCCACGTCTACAGGTGTCTCCAGTTCTATGAATACACATTCATCATTCCTCAATTTAAGTTCTCATTTTTATTTAATTTCCTTTGCAAAAACCATTCTGCTACCTGAATGATACCTTGAACATTTTATTGGATTCTGTAATGAAAATGTATGTATCACTACTTGTAATCTGAGATGTATGTCAAAGAAACCCATGAGAAATGTAACTGCAAAGAATTTCATTGAACTTCCAGAAATTCCAAATTCATTTCAAATTCTGCTTCCTGTAGGTAGTTTTTCCAGTTTCACCTCCAGTTCCACTTTCTGATTTGAACTGTAATTGTTGGGTTCATGCATGAATGGCCCAGACCCTGAAGGGACAGCATAACTTCTGTGAGGGACGCATCAGATAAGTGACGGAACCTTCAACAGAGAGCGCCGACAGATGCAATCGCCGTGGTTAGCACCTTGATTCATGTTTGTGGATTTCCTGCAAGCTAGAAACCAAAGCTGAGACTTAAGTCACCTTATTATTCTTGTATTAACAATAAACGTGAAAATGAAAATAAAACCGTCACAGTACAGAAAACAACATGCGGAGCCATTCAGTGGGGTCAGGTTTCGTGGATCTTTCTTTCGGATTATTTCCCAGCATGGAGCGGCTGGTCCACTTTATAGAGAGACACATTCTCAGGTCTGGCCTGGTAGTCAGTGTCCACATCGCTGTCCGGACCTTGTGGTGCTGACCTGTTCTCATACGAAGGTAGATGCACACAGCATTCAGCTAGCTTCACATTAAGCTTTGTTTAAAATCAAAGTTTATGTAGTATTAATTATGTAGTACAACTGTAATATTCGGTACCACAGATAATACCATACAGTGTTGCATTTACCCACTTTTTATCATAAATTGAGTTATACTGGAGTACTATTCACTTATGGCTACCTCAGTGTACACCATTTGCCTAATTATATCACTTCAATGCATTTAATATTGAATTTTGACATTAAAGTAACATATTACCAAACAGCCTCCAAAATCCCTACACCTGAGGCAGCAAACTCTGTCCCTACCCTGTTCCTGTTTAACTACATGCCCTCACAGTGGTGAATTATTTGTATTACATTAAGCAAAAGGGGGGCATCGCCCTGGATGATGGAAAATGCAAATTAGGTTGCAAGAACGGTTTGTGACTCTGGCACTACAATGTAAGTAATGAATGACCTTCAATGTAACACAAAAATTTTAAGTGTATGGTTTTTCCAGCATCGCTTGAACATAATTGGGATAATAGTGCTCTAGAAGAGCTTCACTGCCGGTGGGAAAACACCAACTATGTAGAAGGAGACACATAAATACACACACGAAATATGTCAATCGTGTTTGCATCTTTGGACCTTGAGAGGATAAGCACATTAAAAGGTACTCAATGAAAAGAGGCTAGAACTGGGGTGGGGGGGGGCACAAAAAAAGTTCTAGATTTATATAGAATGGAGGTATGTTCTTTTTGATCCAGGATGCAGAGATCAGCAATCACTTAAAGAGCGGAGGCTCACAAGCTGAAGGACACCTGCTCAGCTGACAAAGGGCCTCCTGCCGTGTCCTCCAGTGAAGTCCTTAGCCATGACAAAAATACTCCGCTACATCAAAGGTTAAATATGTCATTTATACTCGACGAAGGCATGGTGCAAAGCCAGGATATTTAGGATGCTCACCCTTAAAGAGCCCTGTTGTTTGCATTCTCTTTTCTGTTTAAATTCAATGAGCTTCATGGGTGAATCGTGAGATCTATGTACTGATGTGAAGCAGTGCTTCTATGCATGACACATTCGTTTATCATCGGATGGCACCGTTTGGCTTGGAATGTGGTCCTGATGGTGCACTAATGTTAATGTTATATAATAATGTTAATAATATTGGTCTGATGTAACTGAACTGAACATATGACCAAAAATTGAGTGAATCCAGAGGGATAGATTCTGCTTTTCTGTGTGTGTGTGTGTGTGTATGTATAGATAGGTAGATACTGTAGATATAGATACTATGGCATGCCAAATAGGAAATATTTAATCATCTTTGAGTGCACGATGAGGGGGCGTGTCAGCTTTCATTCCATATATAACAAAGATTATGAAATATTTCCTGTTTGGCATGCCATAAGACA
>JAABNX020000119.1:22387987-22407123 GCA_015163995.2 Mormyrus lacerda
GTCTAGGGAAACCCTGAGGGCGTGGCGGGAGAACCCTGCGTGATGTCACAGGGGCTTCCCCGGAGTGATCCATGACAAGATGGAAATGTTATGTTACATTGAAAGAAACAGAGTAACTGCATTCTGTCACAACTTCTCTACTAAAATTACTTGCAGTTACTTTTAAATCCAGTCAGACAACATTATATTTTACAAATTTGCATTTGTGGATAAAGCAGATGGCCAGAATAATTGTCAAATAGACTTCATAATCTATACATTGATTTTAGAACAAAATTTCTGTGTAATTTACATTTTAAAAATGTATTAAAGGAGCAGCAGAAGAGAGGAGAATGTTTCCATATATGCATGTTTTTTAATCTACTTATGAATACCATAAAAGCTGAAATTTGAAGAATGTCAGTTTTACATACATGCTATTCCCAAACATTTAAAAGATACATTTATAATATGTTGTGATGACTGCGTGCGGGCGAGCAGGAAAGTAGGCGAGAGACCCATGAATATGGGAAACGGGGTTTATTTCGGACAGAACAGCAAACGGCAATATGGCGAACTTGCGTTAATGACAGACCTGGGGAAAACGGACTCAGACTAAATACACAGGACAAGCTGAAAATGTGATCACTTGCTGCATGTGAATCAGAAAGTAACACGAGGTAACAAGGGGGGTGTGGCACACAGGAGGATCCGACGAGCAGGTCATGACATGACATGTCATGTAATAGGTGATAAAAAGCAGAGGACTTAATTTTGTCATAAAAGGATTTATCGTCTTCCAAACAGGCCTTCCTTAAATATATGAAAGTGACTATGGTAACCTCAAAAGGTCAAAAAACATGACATGTGGTACAGACGCCAAATGCGACACTGTGGTAAAATGTGAGAGTACACAATAAAAAAATAATCACGTGTTATTTTAAAATTAATTGTAGGTGTTTAACATTGATAGCCCTATAAATACGATAAATTACATTTTTTGAACATTAAGATATACAAAGGTAGAATATGGTTCATCACCTAACTGGTTGGGAAAGATGAACATTAGATAAGTGGAATGTACAATAAATGAATGTGTAGTGTAACTTTCACATGTCCAGTTAATCCATCCAGTACTTCTCGAAATTGTACTGGTTGGTGGATGTGGGAGGAGTAGGGATTAGATGGGCGGGGCAGATGACGGGCTGTCCGAGGAACGCAGTACTACTGTTCTGACAGCCCCCCTTTCAAAACTGTATTTTGTGTTTATTCAGGCTGTTTTTGTCTTGTGTTAAACGCTGCTGGCATCAAAGCACAGTGGTTAATGCTGCTGCTTCACACCTCTGGGACCAGAGTTGCACAGAGTCTGCTATGGCTCTGTGTGAGGACTTTGCATGTTCTCCTGCTGTTGTTGGGGAGTTTCCTACATGCATTCCAATATCCCCCTGGTTGAGAGGGCTGTTTTGCCCATAGGTGAGAGTTTATGGTGTGTGTGATTGTGCCCTGCAATGGGTTGGCACCCCATCCTATGTTGTTCTCTGCCTTGTGCCCATAGTCTCTAGATGCCCCGTAACCCAGAATAAGGCAAGCAGTTACAGAAAAGGGATGGGTGGATCTGAAACAATGAAGTGTGGCGAAATACAGGAACAGGTTTCTCCTCACCCTTAAGGTTATATAAAGCTAATATTATGACAACTGTAAATTCCTATAATTTTCTGCTGCATATGTACTGGAACTGTTTTAAAATTAGGGGGGGTTCATGGAGTTTGGTTACAATGTCATATCTTTGAAAACCGTGAGGGGGAAAACTCTTGCTGGGATTCAGGCCAGGCCGCTAAGTATGAAAATTATCCACGTCTCCTGCAAATGTTTGTTTACAGTTGCTGAGGTGCAAAGAGCACTGACGATAGATAATTAAGCACCAGAGAAATGCAAAGAGGTCTCCTCAGGGTCAATCATTCCGTGTTCTGTGTTTTTTATTTATTTTTTTTTTGCTTTGCCACACTCCCAAATGACAGCAATCTAGGGAGTCCCACAGCCCTGAGTGCCTATTTCCCACAGCCAAAAGGCTCCAGAGTTCCGGCAATGATGTGCGGACAGACTCTTGTGGCATGGCCCAAATCCAGCCTTTCCATTAGAGGGTAAAGCTGAAGTGGAGCACTGCATTACCATCCGGAGCAATCATCTACAACCCATGCATCTGTTTCAAATCAAAAGTTTGTATCTGGGCACAGCATTCCATATCTACATAATTTTACGCTGCTTATTGTTTCGTTTATTATTAATGAATTCAGCACTGCTGAAAAGCAGAATTTCATCATTTTTGACTTTAATTTCACAGTACTGTATTTTCAAAAGAAGTAGGTTGAATAAAGAAACATTTAATTTGTGTTATGAGATACAGGGGATTGTCGGGTTACGACACAGTTCAGTTCCTACGACAGTGATGTAACCCATTTTTTGGTGTAAGTCAAAACACACCCTTTTTCTGATCTCTACAATGTGTAATTTCAGTTCCATCGTGAAGGCTTTCCTCTTCACAAACGGAACACTTGCGCTTATACCAGCCTAAAATTTTTTTTAAAAGTTTTACCACGGGCCCGTGTAAATAGCTTTTTTTCTTTTGTGTGTGTGTTTGTGTGTTTTGATTTTGTTTTCTACGGTGTGGTTGGATTGTATTAGATTGTCTGCTCGTCTAGTTGCTGCGATGTAATGTTCCGTGGTTTTGGGGTTTTAGTACTTGCCTATAGTAAGGGGGGGTCCAGCTAGTCCCCTGACATTTCTGTTATAGCCGGCAGGATCCCCTTTTTGTATGGACCATCAGAATATATTTGCGGGGCGCGGTAGAGCAAATTAGCATAGGATCTGTAGGTTTTCAGGAAAGAACGACTGTTCCCCCAGCTTCTCCCGCGATAATGCCCTGGTTCTTCAGTACGCAGTGGGTACCTAAGTTCAGTGGAGAGCGACAGAAATATGGTGAGTGGCAGACACAGATGAAGGCAACTGTTGCGGGCCCAACCGTTGACTGGAGAGCAGCAGATTGACTTCATTATTAGCATACTGGATGGTGAAGCTCGGCGGGAGGTGGCTCTCCTTCCAGGGAGGGAACGGGTGGATGGTGAGCGATTGCTCTCTGCCCTGCAGAATTTGTATGGCAGTACTGCTACTGTTGCACAGATGCGGTGGATTTTTTTTTTTAAGTGTCAACAGGGATTAGAGGAAGGGGTTGTGTTATACACATTGCGACTGTGAGAATGTTTGTTTTTCTCGGTGGCAGGGTGTTGATCCAGAGGTTGTGCAGGAGGAGGAAGCCATGTTGCTGGACCAGTTTCTTCTGGGGTTACAGGCTGGGCCAGTGCAACAGTAGATTCAGCAAATGTTGAGACGAAACCCACACTTTCAATTTACTATCGCTGCTGCAGAAGCGCGAATCCTGGAGGACGAGTTCACTTCTGAGGCCCAGGTTCAGCTGGTACGGATTGCGCCCCAGGGACGAAGTAGTGATCAGGGGGGAGTGGTGTCAAGAGTTGACTGCTCAGTTGAGGAGTGTGAGTCAGATATTGAAGGAGCTGGGAAGCCGATTGTGGCTGGGTGCCGGACCCTCTGTAGCCACCCCTCTCTCCCAGATGACTGCTGTGCCCGCTCGGGGCCCTATGCATTTTTCCCAGGCTGCTCCTAGACCTTATTGATGGGATGTGCAGGGTAGGCCTATCTGTTTAGACTGTGGGGAAGTGGGTCATATACAGAGGTATTGCCCCCGATGGGAGGCATTTCAGGGTTTTTGCAGGCTCCTGTTGTAGAAGGGCAAGCAGCAGGGGCAAAAATTACATTTGGGGGACCCCCAGAGAAGCCTGCTTTGATTGGTGAGTGCCCAGGAATAATGCTTGAGATTAATGGTACAGTAAGAACATTGGCTGTGTTCTAGATATAGGCTACTTAGCGAAACACATTTTCAGAGCCATTTTGGAGAAGCTAACCTGCATACTGGGCAGGAGCACCCATGGTTGGCACTAAAGGTAGCCTCAAGATCTCTTATGTGGGGTATGCCCTGTTGACCTTCAGAGTAGGGGGAGTTAGTGTGGAGGACGGGTGCCTGGGTAGCGATCATGCTATTTTGGGCATGAATGTCATCACAGAATGTTGGAGGGAACTCATGCAGGGGATCCATCCTGGTGACAGTGCATTTCGGGCTATCCTACACCTTGTGACAAGTAATGAGTGGGGTAAAACTTTTGCTATCTGACGTAAAGTGGAACAGTAGCTCTTGCTCACACTTTTCAAAATAAGGTAGTGTTAGCTAAACAACCACCTGTACGAGTCCCCCCCCGGGCCAAAGTAGTAGTGTGGGACACTGTGACGGCAGGGGCTCCTTCAGTCAATTGGATGGTGTTGGTGGAGCCGGAAGAGAAGCAGGAGGAGTGGCTAGTTGCAAGGTGTGTGGCTAAGGTGTCCGGTTGCCCCTTCGTCTCTTTAATCCTCATCCGTGCCCTAGAGTAGTGACTTGGCAACGCCCCCTAGCAGTTGCTATGCAAATTATAGCTGAAGAGATTCAAGCATAAAGGGAGCTGATCTTGTGGGAAGCTGGTCCTGGGGTGGTGGAGGTTGACGTAGGTTCAATGGAGAGTGATATTTCAGTATGGCCTGCCAAGTTTGACTAAATAGGCACAGAGCTGCCGTCGGCACAATGATAACAGCTATATAGTTTATTGTGGAAGTGGTGTGCTGTATTTGCAGAGCATGACGAGGAATTTAGTTGTACTGGGTTGGTAAAGCATCAGATTACCACAGGTACCACTCTGCCTAGTTGGGAGCTATTTCGGTCAGTACCCCCTACCCTATATCTTGAAATAAAAAGCTTGTTGTGAGTGATGATGGAGAAGGGAGTGATTCTGGAAATCTCTAGTACTCGGGCTGCTCCTATTGTGTCGGTGAAGAAGAAAGATTATTCTTAGAGGTTTCATGTCGATTATCGATAGCTTAATGCTAAAACCCATAAGGATGCTTATCCCCTGCTTCGCATAGAGGAGTCTTTGATAAGTTTGTGGAAGGACCAGTGGTTTTCTACCCTGGGTTTAGCAAGTGGGTATTAGCAAGTGGAGATGGAGGAGCATGACCAAGAGAAGACAGCCTTTACTACTATAGTAGGGCTGCATGAGTTTGAGCGCATGCCTTTTGGGTTGTGTAATGCACCAGCTACTTTTCAGATGCTTATGCAGCACTGTCTGAGAGAGTTTGTAAATGAGTTTTTACTCATTTACTTGGATGATGTAATTGTGTTTTCTTCGAGTTTTGAGGACTAACTTAAGAACTTGGATTTGAGAGGTTTCAGCGCTATGGGTTGAAGTTCCAGCCTAAGAAGTGTAGTTTTCTCTAGCGGCACGTCATCTACCTTAGCCATGTCATTAGTGCAGTTGGTGTGGCAACAGACCCAAATAAAGTGGCACTTAAGGAGTGGCCAGTTCCAGAAACCGTTCGGCAGGTACGATTTTTCTTGGGTTTTTGCAGGATATTACCAGCAGTTTATCATTTTTTAAAATTGCTGCCCCGTTGACCCACCTTTTCCCGCTCAAAGACTGCCCCGGTGGAGTGGACAGAAAGGTGCGAGCAGGCTTTTTAACAATTTAAAACAACTTTAGTGAATGTCCCAATTTTAGCTTATGCTGACTTTAGTTTGCCCTTCCGTCTATATACTGATGCAAGTTTGGAGGGTTTGGGGCAGTGCTAGCCCAGGTACAAGGTTGACAGGTGAGGGTCATTGCCTATGCAAGCCACAGTTTGCATCTGTCAGAGCAGAATGATCAGAACTATAGTTCCTTTAATTTGGAATTCTTAGCCTATGAAGTAGGCTGTCACTGAAAAGTTTAAGGATTATTTGTGGAACGCAGAGGTGGAGTTGTTCACAGATAATAATCCATTGCTTCATCTGGAGATGGGCCGGCTGGGGGCAACAGAATAACGTTGAGCCGCACAGCTGGTTAACTATCATTTGACGATAAAGTACTAGCCTGGCCGTATTAATCAAAATGCAGACATTTTGTCACAAATGCCTTGAGAGCGGGGTGGTTTACAGGTGTGTCTTGCAACCCAGAGTCCAGATGAGGAAGGTGACAAGACAGTGAGTTGAAGTGAGTTGTAACGACAGGATTTGGACTTGAGGCTGTTGTATTGTTGGAAGGAGTAAGGTCAGAACCCTTCCTTCTTAGAACAAAGTCCAGTCTCCCCAAGCTTGAAGTTGTTATTGAAGAAGTGGTCTAAGATTGAGTTGATGGATGGTATTTTGAAGTGTCAAAAGCAAGAAGAAGGTCTGGGGAAAACTATTAATTTTCAGATTACTCTGCAGTAAAGGAAAATCCTAATGTTCAACAGGGGTATGACCAGAAACACAGGAGAGGATGTGGATGGAGGGTGGATCTGTTGCCTGGGAAATGGATGCTTCTCTGTCATTTTCGCCGTCAATCCCAGGGATAGCTGGCGCCCAGATGCCGATTGAAACAACTAGTGAGTGTGTCCCCTGACTTATTCCCAGGCGCATTCGGAGGTGACAGTAGGGAGTGCTGGGTGCCAAAGTGGAGTTTCCCCAAAGACTGATAGGGGATATCGATGATTAGTCCTTTATCGGGCAGCAGCCCCAGTGGGTAATGTTGATGCAGTAGAAAATCATGCGGGACTTGCATAACCAGTTAGTTTGGGTAGAATGACTCCCCTTGCCCCAGTAGACCAAGTGGCGGAGGGGGAGGTAGGGCAAGACGATGATCACAGAACTGTTGCTACTTGAACGGGGGCTCGGGAGACCCCAGCAATGCGTCGGTCCATCGGGGCCACCCGTGGTATACTGCCCTCTAGATATCAAGAGGAGAATTAGCCGGAACGACTACATTAAAATGGGGGTGGGGGGGGGGATATCAGGCAATGTGAGGGGGAAGTAAGGGGATATTTTCATTGTTTTTTTATTGGTTTGCGTTTTATTTATATTGCATTTTGTGTGCTGTGTTTTGGATTATTTTGTGTTTTTTTTATTTGTGATGAAATACACGTGTGATTAATTGATTTATTGGTTGAAGTATATTGGGATGCGGGTGAGAGACGACGGGAGAAACAAACGGAGTGATTTGGATCCAGGCCGGATGATCGGTAGTGGGACCCAATCTGCTTTAATTGCATGGTGATGCTGTGTGTCAAAGTAATGTTTGTATTCTCTGTAGTGTGTTAGTGGGTATAAGTGGCTGCCGGTCTGGCAATGGACAAGGGAAACTGGCCCTCAGCTCTATAGTTAACAGTCCTTTTCAAAGCACTACACTTCCAGTGGGTGTCTGAAATAATCATTATTATTATTATTATTATTATTATTATTGGGTGTTAAACTGCCTTCAAAAATAAGAAATAATGTTTTGTTACATTTTTAGCAATACAGAGTAAATGTCTGCTTCAACCAGATCTAATTAGAGGACAAATGTATTGGACATTTAGAATAAATAGATATCGGTGAGACAGTAGATTTAGTGCAATTTATGCATGAGTCTGTATGAGCCAGGAAGCAAACCCATTTAAAGGTTTCTGTTCTTAGTGTCAAATAAACCTTTGTCAAATAAATTCTTTCGTACAATTTTTGATTTTGATTGGTAGCCTGCATAGCCTTAAAACCGACGATTAGGATGTGCACTGAATATTCTATGTATACAGTATGAAGGTGCAGTTAATGTAAAGTGTTACCAAATACATTTGGAGTATACTTCAAAGGAAAAATGTGAGTGAGGCAACTGGGCACAGAAAAAAATATAATTAATCGTTAATTAAAGTGGTCTTATCAAAACTAATTTGGAAAGTGTCCAGTGTGTAAGCGACAGCCTGACCCTGCTCCTTCATGCCACAGAGATTTTCATTACCTTTCATGGCTTGTGTAATGGCAGATTATATGTGCAATGTTCATGAAAAAACCTTGGGCTACAGTACGGCCAACACCAGTCAGCTGTCCCTCAAGATCCTATCTTCACACAAAAAAAAATTTACACAGAAGACACATTAAATGTTGAATGGTATAAGATTATTACTTAGCTTAAAGGCACAGTACACAAAACAGTATTTCCTAAATTTAAAATCAACAGTTGTGACAAATTACTTCTGCTTTGGGAATTTAAGAACATAAGGCATGGTGTTAATTAAGAATGGTATCATTTTGCTCTGCTTCACAGGCAGAGGATGAAGCAACGTTACATGATTTCAGTACGTACTGTATAATGATACAGCCATCCAAGTTGGGTTATTTTATCAAGGCATGACAGATTGCAGCTGCACTTGGATAACAACACTAAGAATAACTAGAAAGGGTGGCTAATTGAAACGAGAACAATGTACTCCCCAGAGAGCCCCCTCCCCCCATCTAATCCCTACTCCTCCCACACCTGCCAACTTCTACAATTTCTAGAAGTACTGGATGGATCACCAGGAAATGTGAAAGCCAATGTACGTGCTTTTACCCAAATGCTGTGAGTCCTAATCGTGACACGTAACGCTGAAATTTTACCTATTCATTTTGGGGTCGATTCTCCCATGCACTTAAGTTAAAAAAAAAAAAAAAAAAGTGCATAGCTGCACAGCTATGAGCAGCCAGTTGTCTGTGTTCCCTTCTGTCCTGTGTTCGAATCCCACCTCTTCTGTTTTTGTATTGTGCTCCCTAGTGTTTCAGTTGAGTTTCTCTAGTTTTGGTGTCTGATTTTGTAGTTTGTTTTGGTTTTCTCCCTTGTGCCCTTGCTTGTGTTTATACCTGTCTGTATTCACCAGACTTAGTTTCTATTTCTCTGTTCCTTAGTCTAGGTCTCGTTTTCCCTGTTCAGTTCTGTGAGTTTATTAGTTTCACCTGTTGCCCGTTCTTGTGCCTGCCCTTGTGTCCTGATTGCACGTTGTTCTGCACTTTTCCCTATTGATTGTTTGTTCACGCCTGTCATTACCTCGTTCAGTTTTGTATTTAAGTTCCTGTCTGAGTTTTAGTCCCCAGTGGTTCATTGTTTGTTGCTGGTTGTTTGTGATAGTTGGATGTCTGTTAAGTTTTGAATATTCTGTTTGTTGCCTGACTGTCTTGACCCCATTTGTAAGTTTAGTCTTTGTTAATCCCTTATTAGTTTTTGACCCCTTGTGGTCCTTTTGGTTTTGTTTTTTGTAGTGTATTCTGTTTTATTTAACAAACCCCCTTTTCGTATTTCTGGAGCCACCAGTGGTCGTCCACCCTTATTTCTGTGTGCACCATGCCACACTCTCGCGCCCGAGCCGCCTGGAACCGTGACAAATTGAGTACGCCATATTGTTTCATACTGTGCATAGCAAGAAAAATCTCGCATTAGACTGAAATTATTACTACGCAAACCCACCCTAGGCACTTCCCTCACCTCTGCAAAAAAATTTTGTTATAGGTCGTGTCACGACTAACGCAGGGAAGCAGGCAAGGGAAGCCATGGATATGGACAAAGGACTTTATTCGCGGGGTAATTGCTATATAACACATGTAACGTTAATGACCGAACTGGGGAAACAAACTCAAACGTGGACTAAATACATTGAACTAATGACAGCAACAGGAAACAGCTGGTGAACACAGGGAATCCACACGAGGTAGATGAGGGGGCGTGGCACACGGGAGGAGCAGACGAGCGGGGCATGACAGTCCAAGGTTGTGTCATTTCTCTCAATGCAGTCAGGACTCACCAGTTCTGCACCTGTGTTCTTTCATGTGCTGAGTAGGACTAGAGATAACTGACATGATTAAATTCCTTCGCGATAAATTTTATGCTGAACAGGGGGTGGGGTTCCTCCACGATGAATATCGCCAAATGAAAAAACTGCAATATAAGTAAATTAATAATTCCGCTGAAGCCAACTCTACACATTGTCAACACCTCTCCAAAAAACCCTTAAAAGCCCAATTTGCACTTAATGTGCACTTCACATTCAGCAGCTCTCTTGCTTACAGTGGTAAATAGGCACAGTAAAATTAATAATACTTATAAAAACATAGTCAAATGGTCTGCAATGTCCCATTATTCTATTGCTTACAATACTCCTTACTGTACCATGTCACTGTCATGTATTTTTATACTTATTAGTCCGTTAATTTTATCTTTTGTACTTTTTGTACTTCGGAAACAGTGCAGTTATTAATAGTGAGGCAAAAGTATTGCTAGATCGTGCAAAATGACTCGTAATTTTTTTCTCCTCCATTAATTATTTTCACCTCCTGTGTCCCTTTAGGGCTCCATACGATACCTCTGCAAAGTTTGACAAAACCAATTCCAGTCTTACAGCGCCAGCATCCAACACAGATTGCAGATTTCTTTACTTAAGCATATCTTAATCAGCTAATTGCCAGATTTAGTAGGTTTGTTCTGCAAACTGTGTTGGATTCTGACCCTCCAGGACCGGAATTAGGGAACCCTGGACTAATATATGTATATATCACATTATATTAAGCTCTCTGCCTTTTGAGTAAAATTAACTTTTTTTACGCTTTTTAGTAATGTGATTGTATGTATCATTCCACTGTATTTTATATGCATCAGTCACATTTAGTTACGGTACTGTATGCACCCATTTTGACAATTCAAACACCAGCTAGCACAGGTTTAAAGCAAGTCAATGCAAATGTGCTTATCTGTTACTCTAAAACTTACTCAGGGCCAACACCCGTATTGTTTTTTTTGTTGTGCACTGACTGCACAACATTCAGTGAGCCTCTTTTTTGGTCTCTTTCTTCTGTGGATCGCCCTTTGCGTTGAAGACGTGACCTACCTTTCCATTGCACACTGACACACTTTGGCAGACATTTATTTATTTTCAGGTGCTTACACAAAATCCCTTCAGTCTTGAAGACACAGCTGTGAATCGCCATAACGAAGAGGCGGGTAATTCAATTGAGAACTAAGGCCAGCGACGTGTCATTTACTGAATATGTGATCTGTACAATGAAAATCAGACAAATAATTCTTCATCTGTGTCATGTGGGAGGTGCTGCAGAGTCTGCCTCCCTTTGCTACCCAGCGAGGCAGAAGAACAGGCTTTGACACCCACTTGGAGCAGAACGCAATTGACCTACATTAATAAAATATCAATATATGCATAGAAATATCATTACTCCCAATAAATGTGGAATAAAAGTCAACTTTAAAACCTTTAAGAACTGTGTTTTATGTACTGTTCTTTTCAATGACTCAGGGCTGAGATGAGAACGTAGTAACAGTAAAATTTTCTTTTGCAGAGTTCAGTCCCTGAGTTGTCTTTGTGCATATTTCTGCTACCTCTTTAAAAGAATCTACACGGATGTTTCTTTTGCCCATATTTTTACAACTTTCAATCATCACTTGACTGAAAGAGTATATAGACATTCTTTCCTGGATGACTTGGATGGAAAAAATGGAGGAAGAATACCATTGATGAGCTCAGAGGTTGTTTTCTTGCTCTCGTCTTCAACCAATCAGCTCCAATCAGTGGATGTGATTGGCTACATTACGTGAATCTGACTTTAGGCCACGCGTGACAAAACTATGCTCATTTCAATGTATTCCATGTACCCACTTGCTGCTTTACTGAATCGCCTTGCAGCGTGAAGCGGGGAGGAGATGGCTGGCTTGGAATGCCAATGAGAAGACTCACCTGTCACAGTGGTGACATTCTCCACTGCCATTATCACATGGAACAGGGAGCGGGAACCTGCACTTACAATCATGCCGTTAAATCAGGCAGACCCGTCTGTGAAAATTAAACATGATGTAGAGTACAGACACAGGTGTAGCACCCAACAAAACTATAGAAGACCAGATGGAATTGTTTTTTTTCCTTTGATTTTTACAGCCACAGCGTGTAAAATGTTAAAGGATTTGAAAAACAATTCTTTTAATGTGAACAAAAGGATTAGCATGAAAAAAGCAATATTTCTTCCCTTACAAAAAGCACAATTTTGTATTTTATCTGATCCACGCACACAGTATAGTCCTCTGTCATCCATTGTCTCCTGCATTCTCTTGTATTCGAAACCTTGTGTTGGGTGATACACAAGTGAATTTCATGGTCAGTGACGATAAGGTTCAAAAGCTTGTGGGAAGTGTTCTGTTTTTGGTTGGGGGGGTGGGGGTGCCTGGTGTTAAATGCTTGTCTGCGTGTGCATTGGAAGCCCAAAGGGAGGGAAGAAATGGAAAGAGCAAATCAAGCACATGTGATTCAGGAAGGTAAAGTTCAATAATTGCACATGCCATTTCTCTGCACACTTATCTTCTCCTGCACATGTCCGGTGAGGCCACGAGACGAAGTGTGGAGCATTTTCATACACATACTGTTTGCTTCCAGAAATTTTTAAAGCTTTATGTGACATTTTGTAATCTTGAAAAAAATCTCTTCAGGGGCCACACAGGAATAAATACATTGTCCACAATGTGCCAAAAGCTTCAAAGAAACGTTGCAAACACAAATCCAAGAAATGCATTTTCTTCCTGAGTCCACCTTGAAAGTTTGTTTTAAAAAGTGTGTGTGTGTGTGTGTGTGTGTGCTCCTTCAAATGTATATAGGTATGTGTATTGTAATGTTTTGATATCCAAAAACTAAATATATTCTGCTATGCTCTGACAAGTAACAAGATATTTGATATTCATGTTTGTGCATTTCTAGAGGACCGTGCCTACAGTGATTGCCATATTAATAAACACACCCCCTGGTGCACTTTGTTCACAGTTCATTTCAAATGTTAAACAAAATGCTAAATCAAAGAGGATGAAAATCTAATAGGTAAAATTTCACCGTAATACCCCTGGTGCTATTAGAATTAGAGACAAAGGTACAAGATCCTTGACATACTACTGTAAGCTGTCAGAAAACTCAGTAACACTTTTAGTAAAGTTGTAATGTTTTATAGATACCTTCATAATGCAGTATAATGGTCGGTATAAGATTTAATGAAGCGTTGCAGTATCGTCTATTGATAGTCATAAAGCATTATAATGCTGATACTTCATAAGCTCTAATGAAGCCGTCATATACAGTATAAGGCACTATAGATATCTTCACAATGCATTAAATTGGCCAATATAAGAATTGAGGATGCTTTGTACTGCATTATGAAGATATCTATAGTGCATTTTACATGACAGCTTCATAAGGCATTTGTAATGCATAACAAACATGGCTATAATGCTATTCCTTCTTATAAATAATTATAGCCATTTTTATAATGCATTACAATTTGTTTTGAATGTGTTCATAGATTCTTATAGACATGGCATTCATAAAGTGTTACCAAAATCTCTCCCACAAATGAAAAATGAGATTCATTATGAGCTATAAAAAAAAATCACAGGGTAAGACAAAGGGTACACGGTATTTGGGGTAGTATGTCACTCGCATTCTGTTGGCTCTTGTACAATACCTTGTAGCTTTAAGGAACACCGGTGCATGCAAAGGATTGTGGGTGCATGAGAGACGAGAGAGCACAGGACAACCTGACAGAAGAGGCAGCGTGTCGGCGAGCCGGAGTTTTAGATGTAGTTAGTCTAGTTGTTCCTGTCGGTAAATGTAGTCCCTGGTCTTATGTATGCGTCACTGACGAAAAGATGTTTGTGTTTATCTCCCATCCATTTTTTCCCTCTCATACAAATTGCTGCTAATGTACCGTATTGTTACGGGTATAGCCGAACTTACCAATCTTAAGCTGATATGGTACAATTATGCATTATGTTAGTATATTATGGTCAATAGCCATTGTAAGCACTGTGGTAATTTATTTTTCCTGTTTGTTTGCTATAGAAAACTATACAGCTAAATACAAGCTTACCTACCAAACCACTTTCCACTGAGTGTGCATCCTACTGATTACAACTAGGATAAGCCAGAGCCAGCTAATTTCTCCCCACACCTGACTGAGAATGTGTATCTGGTGTATTACGGTCATCAACAACCCCCCCCCCCAATCTTGTCAGAGGTGGAAAGTTTTGCTTCAGAAAGTACAAATCCAGACCAGGATTTTGTTTCAACCAACCAGGTCAGCGTAAAGAGTCTCAGTCACAGAATACTTAACTGGTTGGATAAAACAAAACCCTGGTCTGGATTTGTACATTCTGTACCTGGACTTTTCACCTCTGCATCTCGTCTATCTTGAACCATGACTGATATCCCACAGTGAGAACTACCCTCCTGCAGCACCCCCTTACAGTTTCCCAGGGGAGTGTGCCCCCCATTCCCACACATTCATTAAGTGAGCGATTTGGAGACTCTCGTGCACATAAACCTTTAGTGTTTTGACTGAGGGAGAAAATGGAAACTCCCAGAAGGAACTAGCAGAAATGAGGGAGGGGGATGCTGACTGTATACACCTGAAGACAGGAATCAAACCTGCAACACCGAAGGGCTGCGCCTACCCACTGACCAAGCAAGCTGCCCAAGACTGGTATCGAGCAGCACAAACAGTTTGCTATAGTTGTTCATTCTGAAGTGCAAAACAAATGTGGTGCTGCGAGGAATCTCTCAGACTGGCATGTGAGTAATGACGGGATTAGAGACGTAATCTGAAAGGGTAGCGGAAACACGGGCCCTCAGAAAATGACATTTGCCCAAGCATCAACGGCGTTTATCGCTTTGTCGAATCAATACCACTGTTCGGAAAAACCTACCTCATTTTTTAAATTTTGGGGGCATGGCATTAAGCAGTCAGGGTAGCTAGAGGAATTATTATATGAAGGGAAAAGCCCTGACTGTATGATACTGCACAGGAGATGTAATCTTGGTGAATGTTTAAATGTTTCGTTCTTGGGTTTTACATGAAAGTCCTGTGATGAGCTGGGACAGTACAAACTGGCCTCAGCCTTGTACCAAAGCCACCTCGCTCTATCTGTGGGCCGCTCAAGGCATTGTCTTGCTCTTTCTTCTGCAGGGCCGCTCCATGAAATATCACCACACAAGGTATTGTCCTTCCACATAGGCAGCTAATGAATGTTAGTACACACAGCTGAATATATCTGGATGAAATGAAATAGCCATCAAAGTGCATAGGTTTATTACTTTACGTAATAACACACCATATTCCAATTTCCCCTGTCTTTTTATTTTGTCTGGCCCAGATAGCTTCCAAACTCACAGTGACTCAGAAATAGATATGTGCTTGGAAGATGGATGGATGGATTGAGTAATAGTATATTTGCCCTGCTCTTCCGGGGACTGAGATCCTATGCTGGACTAGGTCAGATGGCAAAAGACTGTATGAATTTTATTTTGGGTTTGAGGCTGAAAGGTACTGTTTCTGTTCCTTTTCATCAGTAAGGGTTTTTGCTTTGCTTGAAGGAACAAACAGGCACATTATGAAATATAAAGTGAGATGAAATCATGAAGTAGAATAAACAACAGTAAGTAGTTCCTTTAATGATTACGAAATTATGAAATATAATAAAGCAAAATTATGAAATGCCACATGAATTGATAAGTAGTCCAAAGCAGTACAAAATTAGGAAATATCATAAGCATCGGTGAGTCGTCCCTCTAATAATAAAAAGAAAATGCAGTTGCAAAGCTATTCACACTTGGACGTGCCATCATCACCCAGCTTCACGCAAGGACTGGGGAGCCCTTTTCGGTCCTGGCAGGAGACCAGCATGTGTGTCCTGAGAGTGCGCATCACCCAGCACTTTCTGTCTCATGGCTGAACTCCGGTCAGTGCGGAGTTCTCCCCCTTCCTTTATACTAAATGGGGGGTGGTACGCGTGTGGGCAGAGTGGAAGCTGACCAGGCTCACCCCTCCCATCGGCGATGCTCTCTTCGTATCCTGTCCAGGTGAGGCTGCTTGTGGTTACAAAGCATTTTGGGTAATGCTTTCCCTTTTCCCCTGAGAGACGAGAAAGGCGAGAGAAACAAATTATATAAGTGACCAGTGGAAAAATATGTGTGTGCAGTTCAACTTTGGCACAATAATAATATGGGTGAATCATGAACTTCATATTTGAATCTCGGGATGATTAGTCTATACATGATCAGAATCAATCAATACCTCAATCACCTCTTACTGTATGTATGTCTGCTAGGTTGAGTTGAGCAACCACAACTTTCCAGAATATTACAGTGACAGGAGGATGTAGTGACCTACTCGTCCGATCCTCCTGTATGCCACGCCTCCCTCGTTACCTCGTGTTAAATCCAGATTGTGATCGCCTGTTATTTCCTGCTCGTCTTGTGTGTTTAAGTCCACGTTCACGTCTGTTTCCCCCGATCAGTCATTGATGTTCATTGCCGTCTGCCCTGTGTTTCCCCAAAATAAACCCGTTTCATTTTAGATCCTCATCTGCCTGCCTTGTCCTTCCCTGATTCCTGCCTGCTCGCCGGACAGCAGTCAAAACAGAGGACATTGAACAACTCTCATTAATTCTATGCTAAGTGGAGAACGTAATCTAATACACTTGGGAAACAAGTCGTTCATGGAATACCAGACTCTTGAATTGTGTGATTTATGCATAATCAAGTATTCCATAACTCAAAACAGGACTCTTCATTAAAAAAGCAAACATATTAACACGTGTGTAAATGCAGACACCCATATGAATTTAAAAAGGTTAAAAACAAAGTCACAGTTCCAGATATCTTAATAGTAACAGTCCTGCCAGCTGCCATGCTAGCTGAGGGCTTCCTTGGCGATCGATGGGTCCCGCTGAGCCGACTGCCTTGATTTAGCAGCATCATGACTTTCAACAGTGTCCTGGCCTGCTGCTTCACAAACGGCAGTGGAAACAGACCAGCCTTTAAAAGGAAGAATTTTCTTCCTTGTTAGCTCAAATATAACTTTTTTTTTTTTTTTTTTTTTTTACTGCTTGGTCATATGTTTTTTTTTTATTATAATTCTTTATACTGACTTATATTTAAAAGTAAGAGCTAGTAGTCTAAGGTCATGATTTAATGAGTACATTTTGCCTCTCAGAAAAACCAATTAGTGTAATCTTTTGACAGTCCTTTTCATTTTTTTCGCACTGAAAAACACATTCTGTGATAGAAGATATAGCTAATTTAGGAGTTATTTTGGGTTGAATAACAGGGCAAGTAAACTGCGTATGATTTTTTTTTCTCTCTCTCAAAGGGAGTATAGCGTCAGATGATACCCACTGCCCAAAACGGCATTCTTAATCATGATTAATTTCTCAGGTAGAAAAGGCAGCACACACCCTGGGTCCTGTGAACTCCTGTGTACTGTCATGCCACTTGCACTTTGTAAACATGTTCATTGAAGAAATCCTCTTATTCATTTGATGGAAGATTTCCAGGGCATCAATGCATTCTGGCCAACTGTGGAACTTGGGATGAGTATGGAATATAAACTAGAGGAGATAAAGAAGCAATAGAAGAAAGTTCTCCTTCAGATATTTGATAAGGGTTGGATACCAGCATGGTCATGTGATATAACATGGAACAAGAAGACACATGATGGTGAGATTTAATGAGAAACGGTCAGTTTTACGTCACCACAACTGTCAGTATGGTTCAACCTTAAATAGGAGGTTACTTGGAATTATTTCTAACTTTCAGTTTACTGCATATTTTCATTAATATATTATGTTCGTCCATGAGACAGATGCATGTGTGCAAATACATAATGCATGTAACAAACCTAAATCTACAAATTAAAAAGACTGATAAGAAACTAATGACAATTATGGTTCACTGCTAAACTCTTAATAATTAATATAATGACTCATTAACTGGTGCCCAGTTTAAGAGGAATACATAATATTTCACTCACGCCACGAATATGCTAAAGTCATTGTGCACAGAAGCATCTGCTAAGCCATGAATAACATCATAATTATGTAATTTGCTGCCATTTGTCTTGTAATTGCTGTCACTAGAGGAGTTCTGGGTTCACTCAGCTAGGGAGGGAGCCTACCCTATGTAGCCCTCCTGAGTATTCCGAGCCCAGCCCCCAGATAGAACCCACAGTTCCTTTACTGAAGACTTCATCCATTCTGTGATCACTAGCCCCTTTAAACCACCAAAGGGTTTCCTGCAGTTTCATCATAAAGTATGCAATAATAAATGACACAATAGAAGGGAGCCATCTCTGGGACAGAACGTGACTAATGCCCTGCGTGTCCCTCTAGAGCAGAGGCCTCCAACCTTTTTACAAAGGAAGTAATCTGGGGAGCTACTAAGTTGTGATGGTATATTTTGCCAATCGGGGCAGGTGGGGTGGGGGAGTTTTGCATCACATCAAGAGTCACCTAGAAGGGAATTAAAATGTATCCCAACCATAAACCATGGATGAATAAGGAAGTCTAACTTCTTCCAGAAGCACAAGAAACCAACGACTCATGCAGAGCTAATCAGAGGAGGGAATCATAAAAATACACTATAAAGACAAAAGTACTCAGACACCCGGCCATTACACCTACAGGAACATTCATGGCATTCCATTCTAAATCTGTAGGGCATTGATATGGAGTTGGTCCTCCCTTTGCAGCCATAACAGCTGCCACTCTTCTGGGAAGACTAGACTTTGGAGTGTGTCTGTGGGAATTTTTGTCCATCCAGAAGAGCATTTGCGAAGACAAGTGCTGATATTGGCCTGGTTCTTAATCTCCATTCTAGCTCATCCCAAAGGTGTTTGTTGGGGTTCATTCAAGATTCAAGATTCTTTATTTGTCACATGTTAGTTATTACAGGTAAAACACGCAGTGAAATGTATCCTGATCCACTCTTTTGACTGTGCAACATTAGAATAATTCATGAATGAATAAACAAGAATATAGTTACAAGGAATTTGAGGAAAAAAATAAAAATACATGTTCTAAAAATAGAACTTTTGAATATGATACAGATTTTAAACAGATTTACAGATGTACAATATGCAGTTATAAATGGAGCAGACTGAGCCACAACCTGCGTAGTTGGGGTTTAGGCTACCCAACCCTCTGGATGGAGAGGGTACAGCAGGATCTGGGTCCCTGCACTCTCGCCGATCACCCCCTAGTCTGCTACATAAGAACATAAGAAATTTACAAACTAGAGGAGGCCATTCGGCCCATGAAGCTTGTCTGGGGAGAACTTAACTAATAGCTCAGAGTTGTTAAAATCTTACCTAGGAACCCAGGGTTTTAGCTTCCGCTACACTAGCAGGAAGACTATTCCATACTCTAACTACACGCTGTGTAAAGAAG
>JAABNX020000119.1:22407223-22426139 GCA_015163995.2 Mormyrus lacerda
AATTGAACCCTGCGGTACCCCACTATGAACGCAGGCCCACTGTGACATTGTGCCTCTAATAACTACTCGCTGCTTCCGGTCAGTTAACCAGTTTTCGATCCTAGCTGCCACAGTTCCTAAAATCTCTGCAGCTTTGAGTTTAAGCAAGAGCCACAGTTGTGGAGGACAACATCAAAGGTCTTCTGGAAATATAAGTAGTTTACATTATAGGATTTTTTGTGATCAATTTCACTTGTAGCTTACTCAAAGAACTCAAGTAGTTTCGTTAAACAGGATCTACCTCTCCTAAATCCATGTTGGCTATCCCTCAGAATGTTATTTGCATCCAGGTAATCGACCATTTTCAGTTGGATTATAGCTTCCATTATTTTTCCAGTAATGCTAGTTAAACTGATTGTCCTATAGTTTGCTGGATTACTTCTATCCCCTTTTTTGAATATGGCTGTTAATTAGTATGCTTCCAATCTGAAGATACCGCACCAGCAGATAATGATTTCTGGAATATTAAAGTTAAAGGTTGGCTAATAATATCTCTCATCTCTTTTAAAACTGTAGTTAAAATGCCACCAGGGCCCTGTGATTTATTTATTTTGAGCTTAGCTAGGCTTAATACCGCATCAGCCTCAGTTATACATATATTGGTCATAGACGACTCTGTATTCATACTATATGGTGGTAAATTACTCATGTTCTCTACTGTGAACACCCGTGTAAAATAATCATTAAACTCATTTACTATATCAATTTCATTTTCAATTATAAGGCCCTTACTATTCTGCAAATTAGTGATTTCAGCTTTTAAAGCTCTTTTGAAGTTAAAATACTGGAAGAAACTTTTTTTTTGTCATCCTTAGTCTCCAATGCAATTTTTCTTTCTACATTCCTCTTGGAGAGTCTACTGTTATTTTTTTTAACTCAACCTGTAGACCTCCTGACTTTATTCTATGTACACCATGTGAGTAGATTGGCCAAGGCTCCAGGATTTCTCTATCAGCATCACAATACAGACCTGGAGTGTGGTACCATTGGAGGTGGCATGATGTTTAAATTTTAAATACCCCCCCCCACCCCCGCACCAAGGTACTCAGCAGTAGCAAGTGAGACGCCCCTACTCCAGATGATGGAGCCAAACTAATAAAAGCAGAGGGTAAAGTAAGCTGAACACACAGGCAGTTTATTCGCTGTCCAATAATAATCAAGTTATTAAATTGAAAGAAGCAAACCTTGCACACAAAGGGGACTACAATTACCGTACTTCACCAAAAACCGTACCGTACTTCACCAAAAAAACCTGACTGCCCTCTATTAACGAAGCCCCAGTCCTTGTCAACCTACTGAGCGCTCAGTGTCTAACTGTAGAGGCCTCAATTAAGGACCCCCCTTAACTGCCATCTTACTCTGACGGGTTATTTTTCACCCTTCATATAACACATTCGTAGTAATCTTACAACAGGGCACATTCATGTAACACATCCATAAAAACGACCTTATAACAGAAATTAACCTTATCCATTTGGCACTTTACAGTTTACACCACTGTTACATTATAATAATCAGTTCGATAACATCAGCACTCTCAAACGAAAGTCTGCTCGGTACGTCCACAATGGCCGCTGGAGAAATTGGGCATCCGGGGCGTGCAGTTAGAAAATGGCAGGTCCGCCAATCTGTAGCATACGCGGACAATGGGGTGTACAGCAGTAACCTTTCACAAACTCCGCTCGCTCGAACCTGCTTTCCGACTAACTCTGTCCCGTGCAACGGTTAAGTGCGAGCAGCTTTACTGTAGGTACACCTGAGATACTCCCTATGCGCTCTACGCTCTACACCAGCCGTCCACACTAGAACGAAAACAAAACTACTACTTCACTCGCCGCCCCGTCCTCTTTTTTTTTTTTTTAAAGCAACTCTTAGCCCTTTTTTCTAGAACCCCGCCTGCTGCATTGGCCGGCTATACACAGCAGCATTACATCGTGACGCACGGTCACATAAAGTTAAAGTGCATTGAACGATGACGGCGTAACAGTGTAAACAGAAAGAGACATGATTGAGAGTGTAGCGGCACAAACAGTGTAGTAATAATGATGGAGACAATATGGAGTGATGACAATGAGACCCTGAGAAGGTTGCTGTCCTGTGATCATGAACAGAGTATTATACTATAATAACATACTATAATGAATGAAGTACCATAATAATCTAAAATAAAGTACTATAATAATATACTATAATACTATACTATAAAGAGAGGGGGGCGTGTCCTGATTGAGGAGTTGAATGGCCTAGGGATAAAAACTCCTCTAGAGTCTTTTTGTCATGGGCATGATGGTGTGGAATCTTCTGCCTAATTGTAGAAGCTGACCTGTTACTGGGATGAGACAAGTCTTTTACAATCCTTATAGCTGTAGATCTACACCTCCTGGTGTAAATGTCCTGCAGTGAAGAGAGAGCTGACCTGCAGCAGCGTTCCGCTGCACGGATCATTTGGACTATTTGGTCCAAAATGCAGCTGTTGCCGTGCCAGGACGAGATGTTCTGAATGAGGATGCTCTGCACAGTGCCAGAATAGAAAGTCTTTAGGACAGCATGGGAGACCTCAAACCTCCTTAGCTGTCTGAGGTGGTACAGATGCTGCTTTGCCATTTTTGCCTGAACACAGATATGTTCAGCCAACATCAGGTACTCAGAGATGTAGATGCCCAGGTACTTGATTTTGCTCACCTTCTCCACTGGTGCTCCATTGATGATAAGGGGCTTGTAATCATGCTGCTGTCTCCTGAAATCTACCACCAACTTTTTGGTCTTACTGACGTTCAGCTGGAGGCAGTTTTCCCTATGCCATAGTACCACGTTCTCCACTTCGTCCATGTAGGCCAGGGTTCTTCAAATCTGGACCTCGATTCTAAATCCAGACCTTGTTGTCAGTTCTCCCAGGTAGTTACTGTAATAATTACTGATTCTGATTGGTTAGAGGCTTCACACTTGACTGACAGGTAAAGGAAGGCTGGAAATCCAGCAGGGCTCGGACCTCGAGGACCATGATTTGAATAACCTTGATGTAGGCCTTCTTGTTACCAGAGATGAAGCACAACACCACCATGTCTTCAGCAAACTTTACAATGGAGTAGCCACACAGTCCAAAGTATAGAGGGAGTACAGCTGTGGGGAAAGTACACACCCTTGGAGCTCCTGTGTTGGTGATGATGATGCCAGAGACGCACCTGGCCATCCTCACCACTTGAGATGTGTGACGAAGTCCAACAGCCATGCACACAAACCATTTGTTGAGGCATAGATCCCTATGGGGCTCTATGGTGTTAAATGCCGAGCTGTAGACAATGAACAGCAATCTCACATTGCCCTGTTTCTTGTCCACATAGCTAAGGCATATGGGAGATGGCATACTCTACCGATCTGTTGGAGCGGTAGATGAACTGGAGCGGGTCTGTGGTGGTGGAGATAGAGAAGGAGATGATATTCTTCAGCAGCTTCATGGCCACCGATGTGAGGGTGACAGGCAGGTAATCAACCAGGCTTAAAGGCTTGTTGTTCTTGGGCACAGGGATGATGGTAGATCTTTTGAAGCACATAGGAACCACAGACTTCGCCGGATGGAGGTGAAGAAATCTGACAGCTGGTCAGCACAGCAGGTGCCCAAAGATGCTGTCTGGACCTGCCACTTTCCTGATGTTCACCCAGTCATCAGGCTGTAGGTAGCGCAAGCTGCCTGACTAACCTCAAAATGGGCAAAGAACGAATTCAGTTCATTGATATGCAGAGTTGCCGCTGACGATGTGTTGCCCTGGTGGAAATGAGACCCCACAAGCTCCCGGTACCGGTGTTTAGCATCTGTCACCACTCGCCACACGGCATAGGAAGCCGGTTTAAAGACGCTCATGTCGGTGGTGGTGGTAGTGGGAGTGGCGGTGTAAGCGGCGTGCCATGCATTCACGATAGCGAGGCTCGATCTGTCCTCCCAGTGTTTCTGATTCGGGAACGATTTGATTCTCACCATAGGGACAACTTCATTAGCAAGCATGCTAATGAAGCTATCTGCTACGTCCGCAAACTCGTTGTTCCAGGCCTTCGCAGACGACATCAGGTCCCAATCAATGTCATCGAGTACATCTTGCAACGTTGCCTCTGATTGGCCAGACCAGCGTTGCACCTCCCTCGTGACCGGAGCTTCACGATGAAAGCTTTGTTGATATTCTGGTATGAGGAAAATGGCGTTGTGGTCCGATTTCCAAAACGCTAGATGTGTGTTAAAGCCCTGCTTGTACGGTCTGTAGCATTAATCTAGAATTTTAACTCCCCTCGTCAGACATGTAACGTGTTGATAAAAGTTCAGCATTACCTGTCTGAGACTGGCCTTATTAAAGTTCCCTGCCACAATGAGGTCCGGGTCTTTGTTTTGAAATGCACTCAGCACATCATGCGGTTCAGAAAGAGCCAAACCAGTGTCTATGTGAGGTTGAATGTAAACCGCTATGGCAATGGCCGAGAAGAACTCACAAGGCAGATAGAAAGGACGGCACTTTATATTCAGGTGTTCCGAATGAGGCGAGCAACAGCTGAGGAGAGTGTCGCGCTATTTGCTGTTAAGCATGAAACACACTCCTCCACCTTCAGCTTTGTTATACTCTGCTATTCTGTCTGCACAGAACCTGGAGAAAGCATCCGACGGGGTTATGGCTTTGTCCGGCACGGTGGGGGTCAGCCATGTTTCACAGAAGCACAGAATGTTGCAATCCCTCATGTCTTGTGGGAAAGTAACTCTGGCTCTTAGTTCGTCCATTTTGTCCTTCAGTGTCTGTACATTGGCTAGCAGGATATTTGGCAGTGGGGTGCGATGTGCCTGTTCTCTCAGCCTGTTGTGGAAGGCGCCGCGTTTCACACTGTGTTTCTTTGTTTTTCGCTGCGGGTCAGCGTCGCTTCCATTGTTTTTGTCCGAACCATGTAGTATCTCAGACGGCCACGACGGGTCAGGCTTCTAAGTGGTTGAAATTAAAAGGAAAAACTGATTTCCTACAGTATGTCAAGCAGTGGTCTACAGTCATAGCTCACTAAACCCAAACACGTGTGCGTATAACAGAGTACTAAAAATAATTAAATAACGGAAAACATGCAGTCTGAACAGAACAGTCAGGAAGGTGTCTGGACGTAGCCGCGCCACCTGAGGTCAGGGCTCTCTGCAGGCCAGTCAAGTTCTTCCACAGCAACCTTACCCAACCATGTCTTTATGGACCTTGCTTTGTGAAGTGAGGCACAGTCATGCTGGAACAGAAAAGGGTTTCCCCAAACTGTTCCCATAAAGTTGGTAGCATAGAATTGTCCAAAATGTCTTGGCATGCTGAAGCATTAAGAGTTCCCTTCACTGGACCTAAGGGGCCTAAACCAACCCCTGAAAAACAACATTCTCCTGACCCCCTCCAAATTCAGACTCATCCATAAGACCGCCAGATATACAGTAGAAGCATGACTTCACAGAACACGTTGCCACTGCTCCAGAGTCCAGTGGCAGATTACTTGACAAAGGCTTGGCCATAGAAGCTCATTCTGTAAAGCTCCCAGTGCACACGTTTTTTGCTGGGGTTAATGCCATTTTGTGTCTGAATTTCTCTTGTTTCAAAATGCTTCCACTTTGCAATAATGCCACTTCCAGTTGATCATAGAATATCTATCCTATGGTGGCATCCTATGACAGTACCATGCTCGATTTCACTGAACTCTTCGGAATGACCCAGTCCTTAAAAATCATTTGTAAACCTGACTGCATGGGTAGATGCTTCGTCGAATAACTTGTGGCACTGCATCTGAATGAAACACCTGAATTCAGTGATTAGGAGGTGTGTCCCAATACTTTTGCCCATCAGTTGATACTTTTGTCCATATCAATTGATTTCAGCTTGGCTTTCCACATAGTAATCCCATCCAAGATCTCCAAGATCACTAACTTGGACATCAACTCCTTGCTCTGCAAGTGGGTTCTGGACCACAGTCTGTTAGGACTGACGACCTCATAACATTAAACACCAGCATGCTACAAGGCTGCATGTATAGCACTCATCTAAACACCTTCCTCACCACTACAAACCCATTCATGACTTAAACTCCATAATTAAGTTTGTAGAGAACACCATGGTGGTAGGCCTGATCAGTGAAGAAGATGTATTAGCCAACAGGAAGGTGGTCCAACACCTGGTGGATTGGTCTGCTGACCCTCAACACCCAGAAAATAAAGGAGCTCATGGTAGAGTACGGAGCGTAACACGTACTCCCCCATCTACATCAATGGGGCCGAGGTAGGGCGTGTGTCCATCTTAAAGTTCTGTGGGTATCCACATCTCTTAAAAACTTTACTTGGGCATTTAACACAGCCATTTTGATAAAGAAAAGACATAAGCGTCTCCACTTTCTGAAGGGAGTTAAGAAAGCTCAGGTATCCCTGTGCACTCTGATGAATGTCTAACAGTGTACCTGACAGTGCATCTCAGTATGGTACAGCAGCTGTACAGTTGCAGAAAGGAAGACCCTCGAGTGGGTGGTGAAATCTACCAAGCACAACACCAGCACTCAGTTACCCATCACAAACACTGCATACAGTGACTGAGCAGTATCTTCAAGGATTCCTGTCACCCCAATCATGGTCTGCTCATTCTTCTACCATCCGGGAAATGCTACAGCGGCCTCCGCCATTGCACCAGCAGGCTGAGGTACAGCTTCTTACCCACAGCTCGCCATTGTACTCAATAGTACCTTACAGTGTTAATTCTCCAGCCTGCCCCCATGGACACATAACTTGGTACGTTAACCACATTTCTTTGGCTCTGTACCTGTACTCACCACAATGACAATAAACTCTAATCTAATCTAATCTAATCTAATCTAATCTAATTGAATCTAAGAGGGGGCAACACAAATTAACATAATGTAGGGAGGGGCACAAAACTTTATAATAAATTGTACTTGAATACTGGCAGCATTTGGATGATGAATATGGTAGCGGCCCATCCTGTCCACATGGATCAAAAGCTGTGAGCAGTTGTGCAGATATTTTTTGATTTATTTCTGTAGTAACCTGGAGAAGAAAATAATGTCAAATGAATGTGAATGAACTTGTGTGTTTGTAAGTTTGGGGAAAGTGGTGTGAGTCAGTCTGGCTTGCGCCTGTTCTTGAAAGAAACCATTTCAATTCACAGGATGTGGTCCACCCCAAAATCAATAGCTGTTCTATAGTGTCACCCAGCTGGCCTGCACATATATCGGGGGGAATCCACATCTCCAATCCCACAACGTGGTATGAATTTCATATTTATGAAATCTGTCTGTCCATCTTCTAAGAACTCATTCTGGACACGGAGGTAACCTGACACCTCTTCTAGGTACGAGTGTTGATTTTGACAGCATATTATCATTTACTTTTAATCTCAGTTCTTTGTCGGAAATGGAACTTAATTTTAGTCATCTGATTTAATTTTTTTTTTTTAGTCTAGATTTAGTCAACAGAAATTTCAGGATATTTAGTCAACTAAATCCAGATTTAGTCAACTAAATACACACATGTACACATACATACAGAGTGGTTTAACTCTATCTGCTCTAGATTCCTGAAGGAAACATGTAAAGCTGTTATGTCATGCCATTAGGTTTGAACATACCGTCTTTAAGGACACGACAACTGTTGTAATATGAAACGATGCACTTCTTTGCAATTCTAACACTTTACTTGAGGGACACAAATATTTAGTAGTACTCAGTTACTACTGTAGTACAAATCATGAACAAACATAGTAGCTACTTGAAATAAAACATTTGTCACGATTCATTTGTGATTCATATTTCGCTTGTTATTCATTACTTGTTCCTTTGGTAGTTCCTTCAGTAGTTGACAAAGGTTTACAGAATTAACATGTATGGTAAAAAATATAGCAACTGCTTGAGATGAAAGATGTTTCATGATTAATTAATGATGAACAAACATGAGATCATTATATAATTAGGACTTAGCTTGTGGTTATTTAATACATAAGTAATAGTATAATATTATATATTTCCCAGTTGGCACGTCAACATTTATTCATGGGTGAATCAACATCATGGATTAAGGTTGAATCACTATTGAATTTCGTTTTGATTTTGAAGATCGAAAAAACGTTGATATTCCAATGTTGCTTCATTGTCATAATTTTCAACATGGGCGAATTTAGGTCTTGCATAAATATTGAATTAACATTAATTTTGGAAGATGAATCAACATTGAAATTTCAAGTCTGGAGTCAATCTAGAGAGGTAGGAGAAGACACTGAGCAGAATGCCCGGCCATCACAAAAGGACACAAACTATTAGCAATTTGGCTAGCTGCATGTCTTTGGAAGGACTGTGTGTGATGGTGGGATTCAAACCTCGGACCTGGGAGGTGTGAGGCAACTAATCTACCCAGCAGGCTCTGGAAGTAGAACCAACAACTCAGCATTAATGTAGACCTATCAATAATAATATGGTATTTCATTTCTTCAAGCAAACCAGTCAGTCTCAAAGTTTGTTAGGAATGAAGTCGCGGATAGCATATTTGGGGTTTTTATTATGGGTTTTAATACATGCTGGGATCATAAAAGGAAAGAAAAAACAGGAATATTGATATGTTTTACACACAGGAAAGGAGGACATCTGCACGGCTTCAGTAGAGATGGGCTGGTTTTGTTTTGGGGACATCCAAACTTGAGGTTGACAGTCCAAATCAAAGTCAGAATATAAGAAGAACATGGTCTGAAACATAAGGCAAATCGTACCCGAGGGGCAGGTGATGGTCAATTGATGCGTGTCATTCAACAGAGGGGTGAGATGGAGATGAGTCGTCAGGACAGAGGGCAAGATGGGTTTCGTGGTCTGTAGACGGGCTTGGGTCAAAAGAAAGGTAGGCAAATGGAGAAACAGAAGCACTGGAACTCAGGAAAACCTGGAAGATCGTACGTAAGTGTGACGTATCAAACTGACAGAAATGGATAAGATAATTAGCGTAGTTACTGTCAGCTGGGGGAAGGCACAGCCTCCAAAGAAGAATCACTTGCAAAGGAAACTGCAGAATCCAAAAAAAGGCAGAGGCAGACTGGAGTGAGGTGTGAGCATTGCGCTGGGGATTCCCTGTGATGTCACTGGGAAATGCTCGAGGCCGATCCCTGACAAATAAGAGATACAGTGACACCTTGGAACACAAACTTAATTCATTGCAGAAAGCTGGTTGAGTTGCAATTTGGTTGAGTTTTCCAAGTCGAATTTCCCCATAAGAAATAATGTAAATTAATCAAATTAGTTCCTTCAAGTCTCACTGTAATTTCTGTTTTAAGGTCTACAGTTACTCTCATTGTTTTCCTCTTTGGTTTGCTGCTATCACCGCTCACTTTAATAGGGGCCATGATTACTATATCTAATGTACTGTATATAAGCACAAATAAAATAAAAAGCACAATAAAATCACATTGAACACAGGAACACGGCTTTTGCACGTCAAACTTAGTTGAAAGGTACATTGAGAGTAATTCATAGGCATAAACATCCCAGTCGTTCTGTTTGCCTTTGTATCACCCCATCAGTGACATGTTTCTATCCATACAAGTTTTAGCAGGTCTGTTTTGTTTTGTTCTGTTCTGAGTTTTCGGTCAAGTTGCGATTAGATTTTTCTTTAACGACCCGTTCGAGGTCCGAATTGAGGGAGTTGAACGTGTCTCAACCCATACAAGTTCTTAACAGGAATGGTCAAGTTCCAAGATTTTGGTTGAAGTACAAGTCGAAAAAACATTCAACAAACCCATTCGACGTCCGAATTGGTCCAGTTAAGAGGTGTTATAGGCAAATTATATTCATTATAATAATGTTTATCATAATAATTTAAAGAGAAGGATTTTTTTTATATGCTGCTGTAGACATTATGTCGATTCAATGTAAAGATCTCGTATAAATTTCTAAATTTACAAGTATTTTGTTAACCCTTAGCATTAAACGTCGAAGCGTAATGTAAATACTTCTCTGTATTTCTTATGAATCATGGTGTTATTGTACAGTATGCAATGTCATGTGTGGCATTAATGTTACCTGTTGTGAATGGTGGTGCGTGCGCGTCCACCGTGTGCTGCTGGTGTAATGGGACCGCCAGCCCGGTGGCCAGTGTGTGCCAGTGCGTGCCAGTGTGTGCCAGGAGCGTTTGGTGTTTGTGCTCAGTTCCTTTAAGGGCTGCAGAGAGCGAGCGAGCACTGCCATTCAAATAAAGCCGCCCCATTTGCTTCCTGCTGCTGCGACACCTGGGTCTGCCGGTTATTACAACATAAATAAAAACAAAATTTATTCTCAAACAAAATACTTGCACATTACGCATCTCCAGTAATATTATAAGACAAAAAAACTCAAGTATCAAAAATTTTAACAAGTATCAGACTAGTGAAAACCAAGTGGGTTGTGCTTATTTTTACACCTAGTTAACTTTCATGCCAGTGAACTTTTTAAACACACAAAAAAGAATCAGCTATTTGTTTCTATTCATTTCACTGCATTTCAAGTTTTGTTTTTTTGCCCCGTTATTTCTGCTCCACATGGCTTGCACTGAGTCTCGTTTTCTTTCGCACCAAATGTGAAATTTGTTCATATACTGTATTGGTACGTTTTTCCTTACCTAAGGCCCACTGTGACTCAGACTATGCTTCTGTCATACCATTAAGAGATTACACAGTGCTTCACAGAATTTCGAAGGTATTTACAAAAGCAACGTTATGTATTTCTAAATCTTGGTATGTTAAAATTCCCTGAGGTGAGAGAGGGCGTTTTCATTCGCTGACAATAGTGTTAGTACATCTCATCTCAGTTCTTGGCATCATAAATTCATTTTTATTTTATTACTGTCTCATTTTCGTCAATTAAAAATCTTTGTTGATAATTTTCCTCATGGTTTTGGCAACAAAATTAACACTGGGAAGGAGTATTCACCGACTGGGATTCCAGTCCAAAACAGAGCACAGACAAGCACTGCAGGCAGTTTAGAGACGCTAGTCAGCATAACTGCTTTGGAGAGAACATGCAAATACTATAAGCAGAGGCAGAATTCAACTCTTCCACCTGTGATGTAAAGCAACGGCATAATCCACTAAGCCACCATGTTGCCTGTGGTCAAAAGTTATAATACAATAACTATATAGATTTTTCCCCACTGAGTACTCACATAGATGACTGATGGATGTGAACGAGAAATCCAGCAGTGCCCTTTTGATATTATTGTCATAGCCATGACCTGTCTTTGCTTGTACAAGTACCTGCTGTTAGTCTCTGATATGGGAAACTTAGCGACTTGTTTTTGCTGTTCTTACAATGCTTTTGGACACATTCACGGAGAAGGCTTTAGTATATAAGAATATTAGCTGTCTGACTATGACTTATCCGGCCGAGAGCAGTACAGTCATTTTCAATGGCACGACAAATCTCTCTGAAAAAACATGAGGGCTTCTCTGGGAAGGAGGTGCTGAAACACAGAAAGGCAACATCATTTTGAATCATTTTCTCCGGCAGTACAAGGGCATGCAATTAGATATACTAATGTCTTTACATTCTACATAGAGTGTGTGATAGATTAGCAGCTTGTCCATAGTCTTCCCCAACTGCGTGTTTTGTGCCCATCCACTACCCTTCAGCACCCCTGTCCCGTGTAAGTGGATAGAAAATACAAGCTTGGCAGTCTTGGCAGGACATCAAACAAAGCACATATAAAACATAGATACATACTGACTTAAAATGTACAGAAAGCATAAATGAATATACATTACCATTAGATATCAGTCCCTAAACTTGGGGTCTGTCTAGGGTCAATGTCATGGGGTTAGGAGGGGTGGTTGGGTGGTATATCTAAAGACCATTCCTGCAAAGTCAAGCCAAGTGGACAGGCTTCCTGCCGACTGCTGCCATTTTCATCCTCCAGTAGACGGTGGCGGTTGCCCCCCAGTAAACCATGTAGCAGCTTATCCCACAGCCTGCTGAAAGCTGAGTGACGGCTGACATGAGATGGAGCAGTACTGTTGGCAGTGGAGACCTCCCGCCGTGTTCTCTTATGGAGCCCCTAGGCTCCGACGTGAAAGGCAGCCACAGAAAGAGAGAAATTACAGCTGGATGTGGGCATGATTCCACTGCTTAGAGGAGCTGCTCGCACACTTACACTTGTTGCATCAGGTGTCCCTTAATAATTTATTGATCCCACTTACAATTCTTACTAAGTAGTTTTAAGGCCTAGCCTGGGGCTGGGGGAGGGGAGCGGTGGATGGGAATAAAGTATAATTTTTTTGGCAGAATCAATCGGACTCACTGATGCTGCTGCTCTCTTTCATAACCATTTAGGAGCTGCAAAATCTGTGATGGTAATTTTATGTCTTTCTCATTAATTCAAAAAGGAGAACATGAGGTCACATGAAGGATTTCAGTGGCACATTCAAGGACTCGAGGACCATCGACACACACTTTGAAACGGCTAAATGCAGTTCATATAGGATGCATAGAAACCCTTTAAAAACAAATAACATTTGTTGCCCCCTGACATTGAAAAATACTACACTACACCTTACATTTCTGCCTATACAGTATTTACAAAGGATAACCAAGAACATACACGTATAAGCCAAAAGGCAACATGTTCAGAAAGTTAATTTTAACTAATCAAAGTCGGTTGGATAACTAGCCATTGTCATTGTCAATAAACTCAGGTATGATTGGCTGCCTTCTAGGTAATATAATGTTAATTACCCTCCACCTGTGTGAAACTGTACATTGTAATAAGTGTGACCAGAAAAAAAGAAACTGCTCCAGTGTATCCAGATATCACTGGCTCTGTCAAGATGTTCAAAACCTTGTCTAGGTTGGGTTCCCAAAACAGGAGACCTATCAGAGAACGAATCTAATGGCCAATTTGAAGGAGTTGCAAGACATTTTCTGAAAGAACATGCAATTTGTGCGCTTTCTAAAATATCTCATGTCCTACGAAGGGGGTTCAAGAGTAAAATCAGTGGAGTTGCTTAAAGCCCTTTTCCGCTGGAAAGCCTGTGCAGTTCAACATCGGTGTTTATGCTGTGGTCAGGCAAAAATGTAGGTGTCTTTTGTTGATATCAGCTAAAAAATAGTTGCCATATTTTTTAGTTTTTCAAGAATTGAAAATATTTGTCACTCAAATGCCACATGTACATAAGGAATTGCATGACTGTACCTTACACATACATATAATACGTTGGTACTCAGGGGTGCTGTGCTGGTGTACAGTGGTTATCACTGTCGCCTAACACTTATGGGACCTGGGTTTGAGCCTCCACCAGGACTCCATGTGTGGGGGGGTTTCCTCTGGCTACTCCAGTTCCCCCCACTCAGTCCAATAACATGCTGATGGCTGGCAAATTGTGCCAGCGCACTGGAATGGGTTGGTGCCCCATCCTGTGTTGTTTCCTGCCTTGCAGCTATAGCCTCTGGAATAGGCTCCAGACCCTCTGTGACCCTGAATAGGACAAGCAGGTACAGAAAATGGAGGAGTAGATGTCTTGTACTGGCCAGTGAGCCATTGAAGTACCATTCACATGTTGCCGAATAATGTGGCTGTTGCTAATTTAGTCGGACCCGAAGTCCTTTTCACCTTTGTCATTTGCCCCCTGCTGTACCTCTATTCCTCTTCTTCTGCAGTCTGGCTCTTATTTTACTGTGACACTTCAATAGACCGTCCAAATTTCATGATAATCACTCAGTCTTTACAGTCTCCTCACTTTCATCTGTCCAAAAAATGGCTCGTGGACGTTTGTCAGACTCTGGCCCCAAGGATCAACGGGACTGCATGGCTTTAGCATTCAATTAGCCAAGCAATCGTTAGCTGGAAAAAATGAAAATGTACTAAAACGGACAAATAAACCATACGCTTCTCTGACAGAATAAACATCATGAAGCGTTTCTGGTATATTTCAATCACTGTTTTCAGAGGCTTTGCACACTGTTGAGTACTTTCCCTTTCCTGTACATCAGTGTACAGCTGTACCATGTGCATCATACTGTCTGTCGCTGGCTTTGTGTATGTACCTATTTCATCCTTATAAATTGCACAATTAAGATTAACCTTGAGATGCCCTGGCCTCTGATATTATTTATAGCGGCAGCTATAGGTAATTACACATCAAGTGATGCGTCTCATTGCAGAAGGAGCAATGATAACACAGTAATAATGGCATCAGGATGTGCTGTGAGGATTATTTTGACTGGTGTGCGGAACATTATCCAGAACCTGAAAAGAAGAGGGACACAGAAATAAACAAGTATCCCTGGCGATCGTTCTTGTTAAGTTATGGATCTGTCAAGGGGCCAGTCGATGGCCTGACAAATGCAGTAATAAGCTGACCTTAGAACCAAACCGGAACCTGACGGCTGACAAATCGAACCATGTCCATGTTCTATACCTGTGGCACTTGTTCCAGTGCCATGATCAGTTTTTGGGAAATGGAGTTTCTATACATTTTCCAAACATCACTTAAACACCTGAAAGAATGCTATTTCTCGCTGAACCCCCCCCCACCCCATATTTAATCCAATATGGTAATATTTAAATAAAACCTTTCTGTGGTAAAAACATTTAAATATGTGCATGAAACTAGTACCAAATGTGAACTGAAAACAAAATAATTGCATGTATCAAAAGAAATCAGATATGGAGCTCAGTGGTGCTTTAAACATGGAGCACTGCAGTTACCAAAGGTAAAAACGTTAGCTAGGGCAATCAGCTAAACTTAATCCACATACAGTAAACTAACCCCAGCAGAAATCACAATTCAAACAGTGTTTACCTGAATTTTAGTTTTGTAAGGCATGCCACTTGTTATGTTAGGCTGTTGCAGGGCACACACTTGCACACACAATCACAAACTATGGGAAACTGAGACACCAATCTTCCACGCAGGCTCACTGGGAACATTTAGACTCGCTTACCTGCTTCCACTGCATCTCATTCCACTGAGGGAAAGTCACTGGATCTGGACAGAATGTCTCAATCACTTCTTGTTCTTGGTTGAGCAGCTCAACACAAATCTCATACACACTTCCACAGTCCCAGCGGGGAGAAAACCTGTCATACACATACCAAACCAGAAGATTAAAGTTCTCTGAGAAACACAGCAAGAGACACAGAAATACGAGCTGCTCTCACCAGTCAGATATTACGATATCAGGCTGAATCTCATCCATTAGATTTGGTCCATACCCCTCTTTACTCAGGTCTATTAGCTGGGATTTCTTGCAAGACCTAGAATCCAACAGAACAATGTGAAAATGTTTAAGCGACCCATGTAAACCATGAAATATAATGGGAAACTGAAATCTGTATAAACCTACAAAATTACGTGATGACCGATGCACACATGTATCCCAAAAAATGTTTACTTAAGCGACTCAGTTCAATACTCACCAGAAAGAAGTAACAAAGTACTTCTTAACTCTTTCATCTGGAAAATTTAAAGCTACATCTTCAATTTTCCACCCATCACCTCCATTTAACATGATTGTCCATCCTGCAAACATTTCTTAATGATTGGAAAAGAAACAAAATCTGTTTAACAAGGAGCAGGCAATGTTTTTTGTTTATACTGTAATTCACCTCCCCTCCAACCCTTAATCGCACTGATAATCCATCCACATCTCCATCTATTTCTTACCATCAGCCCTGGGGTTCTTCAGCAGATTTTTTCTATTCTTACTTAAGATGTAAAACTGGCACCAATCTTCAGGACACTTGTTCTGATTACGCAGCTTAAGCCCTTCCCGCCGGCACCTCTCTCTCCAGTAGGAGGCGCTGTCAATGATTTCCTTCCACTGATGACAAACAAGCCGGCAGACGCAAACCACATCATGTGGGGAGATGTTAAAAAACACTTCCTCTAGTACTGCAGTAGGGAGCAAAGGCAGCATCCTGAAAAAAGAAGAGAAGATGCTCCTCAGAAAAAGTATGGAATATTTATTTCAGTTGTTTTAAGAACTATTTAAAAATTGCCCACATTTCTACCTAATTCAGTAAGTATTCAGCTATATTAGTTCATAGGTTTACAGTCTACCATCTGGTTTGTATTATTGTAATATTGAGAGGAATCTGTAACACTTATCTTACAGGAATATTTAAGACCGGCCTGTTTGACTGAGAGTATTTCTGTCCCACTGCGAATTAGACACTGTAGTCCTATACCTTTAAAATATTCTCAGCTTAGGACACTTACAGGGAACATGAATAAGGAAAAAAAATAACTACATATTTAATTTTTCCTCTAAAATAGTGCTGATAAAACTAATTCTTGAACTTAAGTGATAAAGCATGAAATTTGATTATAAACACAGAACATTACATTTTATTTTTTTTAAACGCTACTTTTAAATTTTTAAAAGTAGCGTTCAGCTAAATTAATTTAACCAATCATTAGTCCCCTTCAGCAATCAGGAGATTTAAGCTGATTGATTAAAAAATACAAATTAATGCTTTACTTTCAATTATAAACAAATGACCTTTGCATTTTATTTCTGATGAAATTCCAGAGCTCATTTTCTAATTCCACATTTCAAATATAGTGCTTTTTCTACATCCAGAGTGTTTTCTTATGTCCTGTAACTTTTTTTTTTGAGTTCATCTAAATTCCACGGTAAATTTTGGTAAATTCTGTGCAATTGCAAAGGGCCACTTAGGACCTCGGGGGAGGGCAATTCCAATAGATTATACCATTTATAACCCACTTTCAGCACCCATAGGTGTAATGATGTACAAAGGTCTTGGTGAGTCATGAGGTCCAGTACCATTTTAGGCATAATTATGGGCTGAGTTATTCGAAAGTCTCTAGTTTAAATTCTGCAGCTGACAGAGTTATAATAAGATATCACTGCTGGACTTCATAAGGACTTCAGCTGTTAACTTAGAGATTGGAGGTTCATACCCACCCGGGGATGCTTTATTAGGTTAGCTGAGCTGAATCTGTTTAGCCTTGAGCAAAGGAGACTAAGGGGGGACATGATGCAGGTCTATAAGATTCTAACGGGTCTGGATGCTGTTCAGCCAAATAGCTATTTCAATATTAGTTTAAATACTAGAACTCGTTGCCATAAGTGGAAATTAGCAGGAGAACATTTTAAAACAAATTTGAGGAAGCACTTCTTTACACAGCGTGTAGTTAAGAGTATGGAATAGTCTTCCTGCTAGTGTAGCGGAAGCTAAAACCCTGGGTTCCTTTAAATCGGAGCTAGATAAGATGTTAACAACTGTGAGCTATTAGTTAAGTTCTCCCCAGACAAGCTTGATGGGCCAAATGGCCTCCTCTCATTTGTAAATTTCTTATGTTCTTAGGACTAAAACTCCAAAAGCCTTGCTCTCACCTGCGTCAGTGTCTCATAGGAGAGTAAGGTGGCATATATGAAAACTGAAGAATTTTTTGATACAGGTCATCAGCTGGTCAAGCGGCGTGAAACTCGGATGTAAACTAGCACGGAGTCCGCTCACATGAGTGACTGAAGCGACTAAGTACAGTAATATTAAAACTTAGACAACATATCCGTAACACTAAACCGAAAGTATTATTGTTCTCGGAAGGAATTCTGTTAGCGTTACTAACATTACTTGCCAATAAACGAATCTCGAACACTTTATATCGGATGTCTGTAGAACATTGCTGGGGTATAATCAAACGGTTTACACCAAAGTGGACCCCCTTCTCCAGGTCAGAAATGAAAATATTTAATGGTAACCCCCCTCTCGTTATACATTAGCAGTACTGGTAGAGGGTCCCTAGCTCTGGTTTTAATTTCATTTGGGGGTCCTTGGTTTAAGAATGGTTGAACCCCTGTTTTATATGATGTTTCTGTTACCTGATCTACTACTTCCATGGATTTCTCCTGCGTTCGATGAATTCTCTCCGAGTCGGAACTCGGATAAAAACGTCACGAAACACGTCACTTCCCGATTTTTTTCCCCTTAATAATTAACACCTTCATTTGCATTTTGTGTTTTACTTGTGTCATCTTTGTCTAATATTTAAATTTGTTTGTTGATCTGAAGCATTTATGTGTGACAAACACACAGAAAGATAATAAATCAGGAAGGGGGCAAACGCTTTTCACACCACTGTACATGAAGACTATTTGTTATTTGCTTGGAGGCTCACTTTAACAGGCTATTTTTAAAAATCATCTGAGGTACAAGAGAGCACATCAAACACAAAAATATAAGCCACTGTCAATCGTACTGTGGATCATTTGTGAGTAACTCATTGTCAGCTAAAAACCCAATTATGGCCATTTTGTAACAACTTCACTGAGGGAAGGCGTTGCTGATATATGAACCAACATCTATCACAGATATGCACTAATGTGAATTATGAAAGGTTCTTTTAGGGAGATAAAGCTCTGGAAAAAATTAAGAAACCATTTCATATTTTTTTAAAATCTGCATTTTTAAATCCTAGTTTAATCCTGGTTACACTTGCAACAGGCTACACTGAGTATCAAGAATAATGCGGAATTGCGGAAGCTGACAGAAATGACCGTCAACTTATCTGACAATGCCTCAAGAATCATAGGATGACGTCAAGTGACTTTCAAAAAGAATGGGGAAATATTACGGGGTGGGAAGAAGCACAGCGGCACATCGTTATGTGTTTCATTCCTTTACAGTTTAGGGAGAGGCGTACACTCAATTCTTCGCATATGTACAAATTTCATCAGAGCCTTAAAAACTGTCATTGTTCACGAGTCGCTATCAACGAGGTTGCAAGTCAAGTCAAATTAGGAGCGAATCGAGTGCGACTTGAGTCTGTGTAGTGTAGGGGCTCCTACCTGTTAGTCAGAATTCATTTTCGCTTACCTTTGTTCATGCGTGCAGGGTGGGTTTTGTTAT
>JAABNX020000119.1:22429679-22441067 GCA_015163995.2 Mormyrus lacerda
TAAAACCCTGGGTTCCTTTAAATCAAAGCTAGATAAGATTTTAACAACTCTGAGCTATTAGTTAAGTTCTCCCCAAATGAACTTGATGGGCAGAATGGCCTCCTCTCGTTTGTAAATTTCTTATATTTTTATGTTCTTATGAAGGAAAGAGATGAGTCTTTCTCAGGAGGGTTTCCTCCAGCAATGTACAGCCACAGCCCTTAGCTGTTCAGATATCTGATGTAGGAGCCATTCAGTGGCGCTCTTTCAGTGCTCCAGCCTTTCACATCCTTAAAGTGATACAGTAAATGAGGATTTTAATCCCTATGTGCTATCAGTTACATGAATAAATGGATTAAAGCGGGCTGTGATTGACAGAGCATGATAGTCCAACCCACTATGTTTTACAGAGCCTCATTTTTCCCCATCTACCTTTTTACTGCAGATGAAACTATTCAGAACGAAGAATTCCAATTTAGTGTTAGTTTACAATTCTGCTTACAATAAAATACTATTTCTCATCAAACAAGAACAGCTGTATAACGTCCTACAGAATGCCATTGTGAAACTGAGTATTAACTCTGGGGCTTCAAGCATATCAAAAGCAGCTTTGAGATATTTGCTGATGCTACACATATGCAAAATTATTGCTCAGTTTAGACGAAAGCACACTTAAATCACTGTCATGCTATCGCTGAACGCATTTTCAATAGGGGAGGAATCGGGGAATAATAAAACTAAAAAATCGTTTGGAGCAAATTTTGGAGCCAATCATGTTGCTAATACACATAATGATTCATTCAAAGTGAAACAAGAACGTGCAGCAACTGATTGGAGATGCATCTGGAACATTTATAGTAGAAATCAGCTGGAGGACAACTGTAATGTTTCTTCCATAAAAGTCAGATTTTTTTTACTGAAACATATATATATTTTTTTTTTGGAAGAAAAACTAAAACATGCTGAACTGACTGAAGCTGTTCATTAGCTCTGCAAACTTCCCCTCACACCTAAGCGTCTGTGGAACATTGCATGGCGTTCTTTTACATGGCTAGATATTGATTATAGTGCACACACTCATGTAAGTCATAAATATGTGCAGTACTGGTCCTAGTCGTGCAGTAGGCGAGCACCACTGCAGGAGGCCCCTGTCTGAGGCAAAGACAAATTGGTGGCCTAGGATTGTCGCATACAGTATAGGGTTAACACCTATGTGCTATGGAACTGGTAACAGTGTGCATTCATGAGATAAGTCTTCATATTACATATTCCCATAGCACCAATGCAGCATTGAGAACCATATTGGCCACAGTGTTTGGTGAATTTGATCTTCGGAAAGTGGCTTCACTGGCTGTTATTGCGAAGACTTAGAAGCTATCGGCTCCAGTAAGATGAAGAAATGTCAAGTCCAAATCTACTCTGTGCAGCATGTAACATCAGACCCATGGACCACGCATTTAGACGCAAAAGCCTGTGGCCATCTCACGTCCTCGATGGACAGCTTGGTGGCAGGGGGGTTAATGACGAGACCGAGCAGACGGAATGTTGGAAAGGAATTCTGGGATGCTGCACAAACTGCACCAAGTGTCCATCATGCCAAAAGATAGCATACCCCATGGATGCGCTCATCAATGACAAACGTAAGAAGCCATTGCTAGCTGGATCTGACATCAGAGAACTTAATGCAGTAAATTAGAATCACTTCAGTGTTTTCAGTTCCACATCAGCCACTCTGTTCCGTCATCTGTTTCCCAAAATGATTAACAGAACCTATTACACAAGATTCACATTACCTTTCCAGTTAAGTATCATTTTATGGTAGCAGCATAATGGTTGACTGACTCTTATAAGAGCTCCTCAAATGTAGGTTTCAATAGGCTGTAAATTGCTTTATTAGACTTGTTGGTTTGAACCCTTCACTGAGCTCCTTCTGTGCTCTTAATATGCTTGTTCAATACAATAAATATGTCAGATTTTTTTCAAGTACTATGGTTCACTCCCACAGTATGAAGACCTACAGCGAGGTGAATCGATGTTTCTAAACACTCCACGGCATGAGTATGTGTCACTGTATGTACCCAGAAATGGAGTGACATCATATCAAGGACACCCCCTGCCTCATGCCCCCTGCTCATCAAGAAAACAGGAAAATGAATTCATGATTAGATTCTACCTCCATTCATAAAACCCATAACCTTTTAACTGAATTATTAAACTATAATTTAAATTTAATTATGTTAATAAGAAGTATATTTAAATTAGAATACATATATTGTCTATCAGCAGCATTTAATTTTTTCTATAAAACTTGGACATCGTTTTCATCATTTTGCAGATTATATTATACCTTAAACTGCTCGCATAAAAAATAAATTTAATTAGAAGTAATGATTTATGAGGATAACAAAGTGCGATAATTTATTAGAATCCTTTGTTTGTATATTTACTACATTCAAGTGCAATATACTAGTAATGGGCAAAAGAAGTTTCATGAACCATTTGCTGTACATTCTGACCCCACTAGATGGTGCTCTTGTTTTGCTGTGGGGCATGCCTTAAACCTTTTTATGAACAGAGAGCACCATCTAGTGGGGTCAGAATGTACAGCAAATGGTTCACAAAGCTTCATTTGCCCATTAATACCATATACCGTACAATTAAAATAATCACACATCCTTGCCTTCATCTTCCAAATGCTTATCCATTACTGGGCCATACTTAAGCTGGGACTAAGAAGCAGCCTTTGTGAAACTGATATTCTCCCAAGATCTGCATGCCATGCTGAAAGCTTGCAGAGAGAGCCACTCAATGCCTATGTGACACCCTAGGCCAACTTTTTTATTTAACACTATATTTTAATAATGGCAGAGTGGTATGAACATCATTTCTATACTGAATACATATTCTACACCTGTTTTGTTGGCACTATAGCATGATTTTACAAGCAGTTAATCGCCAAGTTGTGTGATTAATCGTGATTAAATAAACCCGCTTGCCCCACATGGTGCAGCTGTTCTGTCAGGACCGCGGGAAGCCTGGGTACTTCTAAGGGCGTGAGCAGGTCATTTTTACACAAGTGAAATCAGCTGGCCAATGTTGCCTATAAGATTGACCATCCTTGATTACAGGCAGCATCACAGAAATAACCAGTAAGCGTTTATGACAATGAGAGTCATCAACACATAAGTGTAAATGTGCCACACTTTTGTAGGTTGGCTCTATTTCACACTAAGGCAGCTTTCTGACTAAAGCTCTATGAAGCTATTGAAGGTTTGTGTTCTAAGCATGTCCTTTAGCTAATAAAAATACAAAAAAAAATCCATCCATCCATCAATTCATCCATCTTGCAATTGCTTATCCTGGTCAGGGACACAAGGGGAGCTAGGAACTATTCCCAGGCAGGATAGAGAAACACACTGGATGGGGTACCAATTCTTCACAAGGCATATTCACATTTACACACAGGACAGAACACCATTTAGCCTGCATGTGCTTGGAAGGGAACTGGAGTACTCAATGGAAACCTGTGAAACACAGGGAGGACATGTAATCTCCACACACAGTGGGGTGGGACGTGACTCTCCAGCCTTGTGTGAGGAAACAACGCTACTGAATGTATTTAACAGCAAACTGCCGTGTTACCAGACACGAATAGCTGAGATGCTTCCAAACGGTTTTTAATTAAAACTCAGAATACAAAAGACGCAGCTTCACGCTCCCTCTCTGTGGTTTGCTGCTGTTTACAGCCCCTTCTGCAGATTTACCCAGCTACCGTTTCAGGGTTCAGGTCCAAAGCTGCTTCTTGGCGACTGCAATAAAGCAATTAGGCAGCGTCCCGTCGAGCACAAGCAGTGTGTTTCATCTGAGGCTGTGGGTGGGTCAGACCGAGGGAGCTGATTGGCTGGCGGGTCAGCGGGGAGGCGGGTCCATGTCACAAAACACCAGAAAGCAAAAGGTCCGGTAAAGGTGAGCATAACACTCTTCTGGGGAAGCACAAAACATTCATGCTAAAACACTTTTATATTAGTATAAAGCAAATTCCCCCACTAGCAGTGGCATAAAAGTAAGCTTGTTATTATATGACTACATTTGCATATAAATAAACTGTGAAATGCCCTGTATTTATGCTCCTTGTTAGCAGTTCAGGGTCCAAAAGGGGCAGTGTGTGGATCGGCGAGCTAAAGCCTCTGAGTCTGCGATCGGTATCGTTGCCAGCTCGAGTCCAGCCTTCGCACGTCTGTGGCTCCTTGAGCATGGACCTTAACCCCTAAGTTCCCTGGGCGCTGCCATGGGTGGCTACGCTTCGCGGCACGGCTTGTTCTCATGGAGCACGAGCTGCGGGAGGCGAAAAGACAATTTTCCCCATGGGGATCAATAACGCATCAATTATCATTATCATTATTATTATTATTCTGAAGGGCAATGTCAAGTTAGCCTAAAAGATAAAAAGGGGTCGCACGCAATAAACAAATCTGTGCTGGCATGGTGGTTTTACTTCATTGTCATTTTTGCATCTGCCGGTATCTAAAACAAGAAGGGGCCACTCGTATCTACGTGTGACACTGTGGGGCTGAGGCCGTCCCTCTTACGCTGCTCTGTCACAGTAGACAGAAGGCCAGTTACGGCTGCCAAGGAGAAGGCGCCCACTTTGGCCTGCATTACGTGAAGCGGGCAGGACATTACAAAGCCTCTCTTTTTATCTGCGCCATTAATGTGCTGCCATAGTTCGGCCCACATCTAAATGTTTCATTACGAGCCACACGGAGACACAATTTCTCTGCCCATCTTGCCCCGGAGCTCTTGCGCTCTCTGAGAGCGGGAAAGTAAAGCATGACAAATTGAAATAAATGAGAGTAGGGTGAGGTGTTAGGAACGCAGGCGCTCCCCACGCTCTGGAACTTTCTTTACATTCACCGCCGACCCACAACCCATCACCTCAACTTTTTATTCCTCCCTTTTTCTCCCTTGGTGGAGAGTAATGAGTGGCCATGATTAGTAATGGCAGGCAGCTCTGTGATGCTCACTGCTAACGGAGCAGCGATATGGAAGAGAATAGGGAACGGGGAGGGCGATCTGCCTCCAGCTTCAACAATTTCTGGGGCATAAAATCAGTCGGGTCTCACTCATTTTCTGAGAAATGAATCACCCTGCATGCTGCAGCGTTTTCGACTTCCCAACAGACCTTTTGTTGATGACCAGAAGAGCTTAATTGACGACCATCACCTGAGCCCTATGCATCTATGAGCCCAAACGGATCTATCAACCCAAAGCCTCACCCTAAACAGCAGCTCACAAAAGGCACCTCAGATACATTTATAATAAATCAAGATATCTATATTGTCACTGTTTTACCTGTTTGGGTCTTTTCCATCCTTGAAAATTTACACCTATCTATAGTTGCAAAGAAAGGTTTAGATACATCACTACACAGCCGTAACGCTTCAGCATAACCTACACAAGGCTATATCAGTAAATATTCTGTACTGAAAAAAGAAGTTAAGGAACTTAACTTTTTAGATATCACATTCGCGGTATATCACAGTTGAACTAAATTGCAGCAATCACCTACGTCTGATTTTGCAATTTCCCACCACTGATTTGTTCTCAAAGTTGCACACACACACCAGTAAGCAACTTATGAAATGCATCAAAAACTGCGAATGGAAAGCATGAACCCATAAGAGTCCCTGCCTCTTCACGATAGCACTTTACCTTGGGGTTGAAGGCAGCAGCATTTCTGTTGCCTTTTTTGATATTACCGAATCTTTGAAAACATTCTCCATTCCTTAATCGAACGCATTTCCTTAAATCAGAAATCTTGGTCTGTGGTGTGAGTGACAGGTGGTGCTATCATTCTAGGTCGCTATGAGATGAGCCGGGGGGGGGGGGGAGGAACTCACCTCCCAGGAGGGTGTACTCTCCTGGCTGGCATTCTGCAGCGACCACCAGGTTACCACGGCAACCGGGATTAACAAATTCAGCAGACTCATTCCACATTCCGAAGACAGACAAGTGAAAAACAATAAACAGCTTTCACGGGTTTAATATAATAATTTTTTGTTAAGAAGAACAAAGCAAGATACACAAACTTCACATTTGACTTGCAAAATAACCATCTCTGATCTAGATGATAAAGGCAGGGTTGGAGTCCATCAAATTAAATGGACTTTGATTCCTAAGTTCTGTTTAATTGCACCCACTAATGACCAAACCATCACTACAGCTCTGCAGGGCTTCTCCCTCTCAAAGGTGCCATAGCTCTGAAAGTAATTGGGCTCCGCTGACGGACCAGAGATCCCAGCACTACAAAGCTCTGACTGCTGGAAGCACAACAGGTCAACTGGAAAAAAACTGCTTCTAATATCACTGACACAGTTGGACTTGCACTGACGTTGCAGGAGGGAAAATAGAGAAGACACAGACTGTTTCAAGGCAAAGTGCATCTCTGAGCCTTTCATTTACAGATGTGAACCATTTTATCTGCTAACAGCTCAGCGAGGCTCACGATGGGGACTATGAGGAAAACAGCGATACAGAGACAAAATGGTTTGGCACTTTTCATTAAGGTAAAAGCAAAGCTGCAAAAAAGGGTGTTGTTCATGAAGGCGTCCACATTTACACACGAGAAAATGATGCACATCCACACACACACACACACACACACACACACAGTCTTACACACAATCACATAGAGAACAAGATACATTCACACAAACATTGAGGGAGAGAGATCTGCCAATCACCTTGCACTCCTATTTGAAATATACAAAGACTACTTTGGAATGGAGCCTGACGGTTTCTGAGTGCTACACATCATCAACCTTAGACACAACGCATTAATGACATACAGCACCAGAAAAGAGACTAATCCAAATTTTTAAATCTTGGTTGAATCCTGGCAGAAGGCTACGCTGAGCATCAGGTTGCTCAAGGCTCAGGCTCAAAGATTCTAAGACCACAGTACAGAAAAACAATGCGAAGCAGGAGACACTGAGGAACAACCAAAAACTACCCAGGTATAGGGCAGAATTGACTCGCTAATGCGATAGATGACCGTCTAACTAATCTGACAGTGCCTCAGGAATCGGAGGGTGACCTCCAGTGACCTTCAGAAAGAATGGGAATCATTAAGTGTAGGTGTGAAGTGCACCCTAGAAGCGCGACTGAGATCCCAGCAAGGCAGGAGTCCTTCGTCAATGAGAAACAGAGAAGAACCAGGTTGGAGTTTACAGAAAATATATTTTGCAAGTATACCCATGAATTTAGGAATGAGTGAAACAAAAAAATTGTGCTGTGGTATACTGCTTCATTTGGGATCTGAGATTAACATGTGACCACACTTCCTGACACGAGTGAGACCTATCACAGGGACAGCAGAGGTGTTAAGAGAGCTGCATGTCCTAGAGAGATGTGTTGCATCAAGTCCTCCATGATTGGCCACTGTGGGTCAGTCCGTCTCACCTGGGTATCTGGTGAAGGTTCCTGGTCAGCAGCACGGCTGCCCAGCTCCTCTTCACTTGGCACCAGGGATGCCTGATGTTGCCTTCAAGGGCAGACCCCTCATTGGCTGTCCAGACAGGTGCTTCTCCTTGCTGTATCATGTTTCCATGGGGAAGGAGGACAGCCAGTCTCTTTTATGAAGGACTCCAATAATGGCTAAACATGAAGAAAGAGACACTGAATTTAATGAAAGTATTTCATTGCCCTTCGCTCTTATGATCTGGTAATACGTAGAACTGGGCTAAATTAAAATATATGAGAAGTAAGGGTTGAACAGACACAGAGGTGTTCTGCATTGTCATTTGTTTGCAATAAGAGCTCACTGGTGCATTCAGACAGCCCAGAACAAGAAGATCAGATCAGAACATGGGTGGTGTAGATGAATATGAGAGTTGTGGGTTCCCTTATGGACTCCTGGAGTGACCTGTAGAGCGTGGAGACTGAGGGCCGTGTGGGACCCAGGCAACGTGAGAAATGCTCGGAATCGCAGTAACTCCACTGCCTGATAGTAAATATCCACCATTTTTCTCTTGCTGTTTGTCTGGAGACTATGGGGACAAGACAGGGAGCAATCCGGGGGGGGGTCCTAACCCATGGCAGGGCACACTCACATATGCACCTATGGGCAATTCACTCACTTCAGCATGTTTTTGGACTGTGTGTGTGGAGGGAGGAAAGCCCAGGACGACATGCGAACTCCGCACACACGGAGCCGTGGCGGAGACTCAAACCCTGGTCCCAGCGGTGTGAAGCAACAGTGCCACCCGCCTGGTAAACAGCAAAGCACAAATATAAAACAACATATGATTGGATAGCGGTGTGTATTTCATCAGTTCAGGGGTATCCGGCAAGACGTTCTCACTTCACCTGTCTGCACATCACCTGTCTGCCTGCGGAGTGTCGACCATATGTGAGGTTCTTTCACAGCCGCGCCGCTCGGGCTGCAAGACGCCTCGCGCTTGGTGTTTAGAGCAAGAGCTGCCTGACACCCGGTGACGTTCTCCGGCAGCTTGTGACTCACGGCGCTAATGAGCAGCAGGAGCACTCCGTGCACCATGGGGGCAATGAGCTTCCCTTAGGCGGGGGGCGGCGGGGGGGGGGGGCACGGTGTGCGATTCGGAGCCCAGGCTAACAGAGCCGGCACAAGCGCTTCGGGAGAAGCGGATCAGGGCGAGGATTTGGGCTTTTCCTCATCTCTTTGATTTTATCCAACTTGATCAGTAACGCGTGGCAGAGGAAAGTTTCAGCTCCCTCCACCAATAGTGAGACTTAACTTTGATCTGGAAAAGAAAATAAAGGAAGATCAAGGACAATTCTTAGAGTGCAGACTTAATTAAAAGTGATTTATTGGGAGGCTGAGAAACGGTGGGTTGGAGATGTAAGTTAACCGTTTCAGAACATTTCCATGTAGTAGAAAATGGTGCAATCTAATTCAGTTTAATCTAACATTTCATTCAAATGACACCTGCACGTACTAGAATCATGACAAGCAGCTTTATAAGAAAAAAAGCAACTATAAATATGCTTCATAACCAATGACAGGCTGTTTTCAGTCCATGTAGGACAACGACACAGAACAATTTCAATAAGCAATTTCACAGCCGCGTCTTACAATGAAGCAGATTTCAGTAATATTACGACTGTTGCTGGTTTGCCTTGAAACCTGTAGCTAGCCAGGAGGGTAAAGTGGGTCCTGCAGCCCTGCCTCCCCCTCACCCACATACATAATTATCTCCCTGTGACGCCTTCCTAACACGCAGCTGACAGTATCAGCAACTCTCAGCAACTGCAAACGTGTGATTGATTCCCTCTGAAGTGCTGTGACATGAATACATAAAATTCTGTCACTATTTCCCGCTTGCATGTCAAAAGCTAGAGATAAAAAATTATAATAATATTCCAGAATTACTGTAAGTCATCATAGTATTGGTTAGTGGAACATTGGAATTAGACCAAAAATGCATAGTATTGTAGTACATAGCAACGATAATAACAGCATACCAAATAGCTTCCTCTACAAATGCACTCTTGTGTATCGTCCTATAAATGCTGATAATAACCAGATAATAAAGCCTTACTGGCTTCTGGGTGCAAACATTTCACAGTGTGTTCGCTGTCTCTGCCTCTTTCATTACTTTTAATTCTGATTAACCACTTCAATAACAGGGCTTCTCTGTCAGGTTATTCATGAGAAGGCGACGCCTATCATGGCATGATATACAGAGAACCTTAGCCATTTACAGTACTGCTGGGGGTCATATACATAAGAAGGGGGTGTTTCTTATTCTAGAGTGAATATGAAATGTAAGCTGCGGGATGCTGAGAGGGGTCAAGCTGGAGTTATTTAACTGGGGCTTATTCGGGACAAGTAAGTACATGCTATTGACATTTCACCTCATCGGCATCTCGATGTTCATGCAATGCTGGTCGCCATCAGCTCGAGGCATCTTGCATAATTAATGCAAAAAAAGATTTCAAAAGTGTGTGATGGAATTCTGGAACATAATTCAATGTTTTGCCATTTTTTAATTATTTTATACATATTTGTACATCGTTGTGATGCTGGATTACACACCTGTTGAGTGTCTTTCATTCACCTTTATACAGAAATAAAGATTCTATGACATACAAGTGGTGAAAACAACTGACTATAGCATGCAACATGTGCCACATTAATTATTAAAAACCATTTTTTGTTTGTTTTTATTCCGGACACAAACTGGTGATTCATTTCTCTCTCAGTACAAATGCACAGTCCTCAGATAAAGATTCTGTTGAGAATGACAATGACAGTGTTGCAGAATGAATGCATTTTAATAAGATTAGGTCAGGGTCCCCACCATATACTGTAATGCAACCAATTTGCGGCTTGACTTACATAATGTTTTCCATATCCCAATCCAACACTGTTATTAAGATCTCAAAGCCATTGCATATTATTCGCGCCATTATGACTATCTCTGCAACATTACAGACTACATCAAAACACAAGTAAATTATGGAAATATGAAGTGCAATGAGAAAAATACATGTCCATTACCAGATTCATACGTACAGTATACGTATGTTAAGAATGACACTTCAACGCAACAAACTGCCATTCGCTGGGAAGATGGAATGGACCTCAAAAGTTCATGGGGAGAAAACTGCCTTTAATTATTCAGCTAAAGAGTTTTCCCACTTATAAAAGGGTCCCAATTTTTCCAAACAACAAGCTGGATAAATAAATCACTATACGGAATTTTTAAAAGTCAGGAGAATAAAGCTGAGAGGAGGGTTGAAATCCACTCGCCCCTGTAAGGCAGCACCCTTCTGCCTCTTAAAAGCGAACCTCTCTGATCCATTATTCAGGTGAGAGTTTCTTAGTTGAAATCACGCGCCTACAGTCTGCTGCCATTAAAGGATCAGCGATAATTGTGATCCTGTTCCCCAAGTTTCCTAGCAATCATTAATGCAGTGAGGGGGCAATACGGCAGAATTAAAATTCCTCCTGTTCCTCTGTGGGTCAGGCTGTAAATTTAACAGCCACAACCAACTGCATGACTAATGAACAAATCGATCACTGGTCAATAATTTACTGCAGTGTGCGCCGATCGACAGTGTGGCTGAAGAGAGTCAATGTAACTAACACTTTATACTTCCTCATAATTATATATATAAAAAAACCTTTCATTATTCTCTGCAGGTCATTCTGCATGGCTCACCTTGGCTATTGGCAGCAGATGAAACGAGGAGAGCAGAGAAGAGTTTAGCCTTGGGTTGTTCAAACTTGTGGGAAAGCAGGCTAAATAGGAAGCAATATTGCGATAAACGTCTGTGCTGATGTCTAGTCAACACCCGATTCTGCAATGCATGACGGTTGAATGAGCCTTATAACTACAAAGTAGGCCTATTTCATCATTTAAAAAT
>JAABNX020000119.1:22458558-22475877 GCA_015163995.2 Mormyrus lacerda
TCAGTCTCCTTTGCTTGAGGCTGAACAGATTTAGCTCAACTAACCTTTCCTCGTATGACATTCCTCTAAGACCAGGACCGGTTTCCTGGTCCCGTAAAGGAAAACTCTATTTTAGAAAAAATGGTGACTGCTATGAAAAAGCTAAACTGAATTTTAAGTTGATAAAATTCAAATGTACTGCAATTTGGATACTACCTAAACATGTGCATCAAACCTGAACATCTAATGTATAATTAGGCACTCATTTCTGCCAATAAGGTGAATTAAATCAGCTTATGTCGTTACGTAAAATGTAAATGTATTGTAATTGAATAGCAAACTAAAGTACTCATCAAACCTGAGCAAGCACATGCATCTGATGTATAATTAGGCACTGGTTTTGCCAATAAGGTGAATTAATTCAGCTTAAATTATTACATGACTGGAAATTTACCCAGGTCTGATTGCAGACCTTCGCTCTACAGAAAGAGTGGCAAAAAAATTTTAAATCCTCAAATCAGTTATACATCTATCATTCACCTGTTCTTACACGTTCGTTCTGCATATAAACACAAAGGATCAAGGGTCAACAGTTTTTTATTTATGAATGTGCATGTGGGATACACAAATGCAAAGAAACTTACTGAACGCCTTGGTAATTACATAATTAAAATATGTATGAAACACAACAATAGACGTACATGACAATCAACACACATAAACACAGAAATACACAACAACCGGCGTACATAACACAACAATCAACAACAAACATAACATAACATAACAACAGGCATAATGGCAATCACCATACACAATCAACGTGCATAAGAAGAAGCCTGCTTATTGAATACCATATCCTATATACTTATGTGCATTGATTTGCTTTGCCATATATTCTGCCTTTCCCATTTCATTAAAAGTGACTTAAATAATTGTCAGTTTCACTTTTTGCATCAGCCCATGCAACTATTAACTGACGTGAAAAAAAACGTTGATTGTTTTGCTAGCCTGGACCCTGGCCGCAATTTAACCAGAAGCCCAGCTACATAGCCAATGCGCACAAGTGCACAACTGCGCGCCGTAATATTCTGTCTGAGGATAAACACTCAGTCTCAGTCACATTTTCAGGCCGGAGTGAGCATCAGCTTTATGTCACATTATTAAAAATATCTCTGTCCACTGGTACATGAAAAATGCTTCCTTCCGTGTAATATCATAGGTAAATCTGTATCGAAGACAAAAATTTCAGATAAGTAAAGGTTAGGTGGGAATTGTAGTGTCTTTCATCTGCCTCTTACTTCCATTCCCCTTCCAGATGTCTATTCTCCTTGCCTTTACCGCCAAACCAACAGGTAAAGTATATAACATAGGCATCCTACACACAATAACTGTGCCGGTGCCCCTTTGTCATTTGCACGCCAACATTCACTGTAGAGAAATCACATGTGATTTCCAGGATTTCCGGATAGCCCACTCTAATAAGCACAATTATCCCACCAACCTACCCTACGACTGATTCATTTCTCCAGTTCTGGTTTTATCGACTAAGCTGAGTGAGTTTTATTGAGTGGGCCAATTGTTTCATACTGGCATCGACATCCACTTAAAGAGGACAATTCCCTTTACTTTCAATGTGGATTTAAATTCAAAGCTTTCTATCCAGGAATTAAAAGCTTTACTATCAACAGTGATGTAACTTTCAAAATTTTAAGGTATTTAACTCTTTCTCCAACTTTTGCTTTTATTTAATAATGAGTGGTACAACTATGGATGCTTCGGAACACTAAACATTAGTTGATTCTATGCTGGTAAAACTTCTGCATGTCAGTGGTCCAAACCAGCCATGGACTCTTACTGCTAATGTACCTTCCCAGCAAATATAACTAGATAATCAGGTGTGTGCGTGTGTGTGTGCGCGTATGTGTGTGTGTGTAAGCACGACACAGTTCGTATAATGTATACTGTACACTTCAATAACTTTTTGTTACTTTTAATGTCAGACTGTACATGCATGGATTATACAAGATGAATTATATATAACCAAAACCATTACATGAACATTACATTGCATCTAATCTTTCCTCCTCCAACACTTGCTAACCTGTACAATTTCTCAAGTTACTGGATGGATCACCTGGAAATGTGAAAGCCAATAAATGCGTTTTTACCAGAATGCTGTGAGTCCTTGTCTTGACACATAGGTCATTACATTTCTTGACACAGGTACACTTACATTTCACTCATGGCAATTTTCAAAATCTTTCCCTACCAAATAGGTGGTTACTTGTATTCCTTTGTGCTGAAAATGTCATTTATTTTCTTTATTTTTTACAAATATATTAACCATTTCTATTCTATTTACTTCACTTATGCCCTACGACCAGCAGTTTCTGTGACATAAGACAGATCTGTAACAGATCTATATACTGAGCCCTAAAGGGACCAAGGACAATTTTTGTTTTTTTTTCCTGTATGCACAATGTACATTCAACTCATTTACATTTAACTGATGTTTTAATCCAGAAAGACTTAAAGTCAAAAAAAGAACTATAATTTATGCATGTTCCAAGGATTTGAATTCGCAGGCCCTATGTTGTTAACCCACATGGTACAGCATTGTACTATCAGAGCACAATTAATGATATACGAACTAACATGGTCATAAAATACGGGACAAATCACATGCTGGTTCAAAACACTCAGAACGCAGCATTTTATTTTTCAATACAGGCCAGTCGCACAATTTACGGGATGGCTGCAAACTCTTTCCACAACAAAACAATAACATTCTCCTTTTGCACAAAAATAGATACATTAAAAAAATTAACATTCTTATTTACAGTATATTCATGGGATTAGCTTGAAGTAAATCCCACATAATACAGGGAAAACCAGGATGTCAATCGATCAGGCGGCAATAGATTAAGAGATATTCCCCTGATAATAGGTGATCTTTGTCCTGTGTAAAGTAACTAGAGCACGCTGGGACAAATGCAGGAAGAACAGCTTCATCTAAAACCACATAAATGGCTGCTGCTCTTGGCCATTCATGCTACTGTGTAGCTTCGGTAATTCTGAAGAAGTACTTTCTCCAGGACATGAGGGTTTGATAAAATGTCCAGGTCCAGATCCATTAGCCCTTCTGAGATCAGCACGGATGATGGCAGCAGGGCCTTTATTTTTATGCTCAGATGGCATTTTGAAAGGCTGAAATTAACGTCCATAACAAGTTGAGAGCCTCTCTTGGGAGGGCCGTGTCCCTACTGTCAACCGTGCCGCCGCACTGCTGACAGCCGTGTGACTGCAGAATTTACGGATTTGCCTGCTTTCATTTAGGGATTTGTGTCTCTGGCTGCCTGGGAGGTCTGTTTGCTTCCCATGGAAGCCATTTGTTTTATCTCTAAATAATTATAGCAGGAATTGACGTTGTACCAAACCATCTCACGCAATGCCAGCTTTACCCATTTATAATAAAGTCTGATATTTTCCTGAAACAAATGTTCCCAGCTAAAGGATACAAAACAACAGACCTCCATCTGGGAGCTCAGTCACAAGCCCGTATATGTGCATACATTTTATTCTTCGTAGTACAGCACAAAGATTTGACCACCACCTGTTACTACGTTTCACATTTCCCTTTGTCTCATTTGCAGGAGATCTGGGAACCAAAGGGTTCCTGTTTCTCTTCTTTTAATCCAGAAACTTGTTTGTAGAAAATTGTATATCTAAATACATGCATGTCAATATTTCAGAGTTCTGTGCATACATGTCAGACTTGGAGATGGAACACACATTCATATGACTTTTAAAATGGATGATGAGCCCTGCCAGTGCTAATTCAGCCAGCACCAGTCAGAGAGCGTGCCCTACCTAGCTGTGCATCAGTTACCATCATCATCCCTCTTCTCCCTGCAGTGATTCTCCTGCCTTTGTTCTTCGTCTCTGTCCAGCTGAGCTCCAGGCTTCAGTGTATATTGATTTTCTGAGGTCGCACATTAAGACTGAGGTAGCACCTGTTCCCTGAAACTTTTGCGACGGTCTCTCTTTGTTGGAGACCCCTCACTTTTTACCCTCCTTGAAAATATCCCCTAAGAGAATTTTAAAAACAATGCAAAAATAATATCTGTCTGAAAGCTCTAATCTATTTAAATTTGTTTTGCTTCCAGATGCAATATTTTCACAGTACCTGTGATTTTTGGGCAGGATTTTAAACTCGTGATGACTCCTGCTGAAGTGACAGCAGAAATACTTTAACACCTTAAGAGGAGGCGCCGTAGATACAGACACGGATCTGTCACATGTATTTCCTGAATAAGAATCCATTTACAGAGACCATGCCTGTGAGACTGTGGGGTAGCGGTGATCCGGTCTCCTCTCTTGGACTGGGGTTTGGATGGGATGTGTGTGGTCAGTGGTTACCACAGTGTCACTGCTGACACATCCCTCTGTCACTCCCTCAATGCCCCTGTCCCTCCATGCCAGGGTCTGGTCCCTCAAATATGAGAGGAGGATCCAGAAGAAATGAAAAGAAAGAGAATGATGACTTTAGTTTCAGTTGTTTCCACTGTTTAACAGTGCAAGTGTGAGAGCAGTAGCGTTTTCAGGGGTGGGGGAAGGAGTGAAAGAGGAGGGAGAGATTGAGGAATAAATAAAGAAATCAAATGCAGAATTGCCTTATGATCTACACAGTCATCCTTTTGTGGTTTGGTACTACAATTAGCTGCCAGGAAGTGCTATAGGGAAAAGGGTAGCCCCCCCCAGGCTGCTTCACCCAGGCTCACTCCTCTACCCCTGTCCCATAGTGGGCATCAGAGGGACCGCAGCATCACCATATTCACTCTTCCATCCTTGTCATCATATCATATCTTGCCACTTAGGGGACAGTCAGCACAAGGAAGAAGCCACACCCGACCCGTGCCCTAGCCCCATGAAGTGGGTCAGTAATTGGCTGCCATTTGTGTATACAGACTGAGCTGAAGTGATCTCAAGTGTCAACAGCGTGGTGTAATTGGCTGGAGTTTGAAAAGGAAAGAAATTAAAACAGAAGAAACTGCACTGTTATTGTTCCATACTTTGGTTCCATTGTCAGGCTGGAAGAGTCATCCTGAGGATCACGTCATTCTGGGGAGAAGCCTGTTGCAGAAAATTCAGACGCCATTCAGACACCAGCAGAGAAAGAGCTTTGAGCGGGGTGAAATCTGGCTGAGGACATTTAGGTCTTATTTCAGAATAATAGCTTCTCATCAATGTCTTAATTGTTCCTTGTGGGATTTCCTCCGCTGCCTCCGCCAACACCTGGCCCTCTATTCGTCCCCACAGATAAACAACAAGTAGCCATCTGGGAGGAAGCCTGGTATACAGAGATGTGCTTTTTGTTCTTTCAAAGGCAGCTTTACTAAGCCATCTCCACAGCCGAGGATGACCCAAGCTAACATGGTTGATGACTGACTTAATCAAGCCGCTGCATCACCTCAACCTTCCATGATCATCAGGATCTAGAGAGAGTTAATCCTACCCCATGGCAAAATAAAACAAAAATAAAAGCAGTCCTTATCAATTACAGTCTGTAAGTTCCCTGGTTGGCCAGCAGGTGTGGCTGGTCATCCTGTTCTGCTCCCTGTGTTTCCCTAGGTTTGCCCTATTTCACAGTCCCCATTGTTCCTCCTGTTCCCTGGGCTGACCATGCCGTTCATTAACTTCGCATCCCAAACCATAATTTTTGCCCCAGAACTCAATTGACAGCTGCATGGATGCTAATACAGTCTGCTGGATAGTGATAATTGCCAGAGGCACTATTAAACATCTACAAAATCACTCCTTTAGATTACATCTACTTATATACTACAGTATTTGCATATATTTGCACACTCGCGCACACACACACACACACACACACACACACACACACACGCACACACACACACACACACACAACTTTGTAATTATATCTTTGTGGGGACTCTCCATTCATTTCTCTGGGGAAAACTCTAATCCCAACATGACGACTTTTACCCCTACGCAGCCCTAACCTTACCCATAAGTAACCACACAAAATACAATTTTGTAAATCCTATGTTAATTGTGTTTATGTACTTCAGCCTATCCTTGCTGTAACGTCATTGTTTACCTTCTCTGTGCCCAGTTTTTATTTATGTGCTGTATTCCTTGTATCTCCAGGTCTTTGAGTATCTAGTTTAGAATTTGGTGATCAGTGGTCATTGTTGACACACCACACAACAGCGAGGTGTGTCCTCTGAATTTAACCCATATGTGACATAGCAGGAGGCAGCTAATTCAGCACATGGGGAGCAGTGCTTGGGGGCGGTACCATACTCAGGGTACCTCAGTGGTGCCTTGCTGGTGGGGATCTGAACCAGCAAACTTTCAATTACAAGTGCGCTTCCAAAACCATTAAGGCTCCACTGCCCCGGCTAGTGCTTGTTGTTAGTGATGCACACCTCTCCATCATTTAAGTCTCATTACCTCTGTATATATCCATGCCCATTCTTGGTTCACTTGTTGGCTGCTGAAGGTGTTCAAATGTGAATGTATTTGCTCTTAGTTGTTAATTGCTGTCAACTTGGTTCCAGGTCTGTTAATTTCTCTGTGTTTAGTTCCAACCTTTGTTACTTCTCGCATCTCCTACCTGCCTTTGTTTAGACCCGTCGGGGTCTCTTTTGTTTTTAGTTCTTTTGAGTTATGTTTTGAGAGTAAGGTACCCTATTGTTTGTAATCCACATCATGAACTGTCGTCAGTCACGTCCCAACGTAACAGTCTGATTACGGAAACGGCGGAGGGGGCTGGGTGTTCCTGCTTGGGAGGCTCGCGAAAAGTTTCAGTTGTGCAGTGGGGTAAAGTTGAGCTTAGTCAGATGAAGAATCCCCCACAGCCCTTACTGTTGTCATCCGTGGGAAAGCAAGAAAGTAAGAAATCAGTTTTCCTTTTATTACCCTGGCTGATTCGTCTCTGCCCCCTCTGGTTGAAGTCTTCCCTCTCTAGCCGATGCATAATTCAGCAATCCCACTCCATTCCCCTTCAAAGACATCTCCTTTTAATGTCTAAACTTTGAACTGCATCATACATAAAAAAAAGCCCCTCATCACCCCAACCTTGTGAAACTGAATGTTGAACCTCAACACCCACACACAAACACACAGACCAGTGTATAAAGCAAGGCTATTACTGGGCCGTGCAGGTCATTAGAGTGACAGCAGCCCTAGGAGACAGGACACCGTATACATGCCAGAGTTCAGTCAATTTTGGACGGGTAGCAACTATAAAATAAGCTCTATTGCACATTACAGTAGTGATACTTTAACTCCGATGTTGTACCTCTGGGGAAAATGAAAAGTATGTGTGTGCGTGTGTGTTTAGGGGGGAGGCAGATATTATGGTTGAACTGGGCTAGATTCCAAGTGTTCACTAGGCAAACAACAAATAACAGCGGGCAGAAAAACAACTACAGGAGTCACCAGTGAGATCGTCTCCTCTGACCCGGGCGCTCAGTGCCAGGTGCATCCAATCAGAATCCTGCTCAGTGAGCCTCCGCCAAGTGGCCGTCAGGGGTATTACCAGAGACACCGAGCCAGACTTGTCAAGAAGATAAAAGGGGGAAATGAAATAAAGGAAATGAGTAAATTACCTAATCAGTTGCTTCATATGGCTTCTGAAAAAATGAAATAAAATCAAATCAGTCATCTACATGAAAGTTAAATGCCTTTCAACAAAATTGAAACAAACTGGAAAAAAACACACTGATATGGAGTTGAAAGTCCAGACTTTGCAAAGACCACCCTTCCTCAGACTCCACCAGAAAACATTTGGGCTAAACACAAATATGGAAATACTGCCAGTCTTTTTAGACCAACCTCTATTTATGTAAATCTGACTTAATTCTTGACTCGTAAAAAAATCCTTGCCATACACATTTATTTACAGATCACACTTAGGCAACGTATCTGAAGTACGATGAGTATATTCCATTGGGGGGGCAGATGCATTTGACCTTAATGTCCTGCAAGAAATGCTTACGCTAGATTGCTAGTATTAAGAAGCAGAAGACAAATTTGAAAACCAATGCAATGCTTTGCAGTCATATTTTACAGTTTATTTTAAATGTAAGTCTTATTTAGAATACCTTGCTTTCACAAGCTTGTTTATTTTTTTCTGTAGTTAACTTTGCTTTTCACCAACGGAAATGACTCTTCCACCTGGGATACCTGTGTTAAGAGTCAAGAAAATGTGCTTAACGTTTCTTTTGCCTGTTTCTAGCACAAAATCTTAGCCCACATATATAAATGACTGCATAATTATTATTACTATTATTTCAGACCCTAGTAGACTACGTATTTAGTGGGGCCACGTGGGGGTCATGCATGTTGTCACGAGGACACTGTTGGGGGTGGGGTGGGGGGTGACATAATTTTATTTTATTTTTAATTTTATCCCAGCCCCAGGAATTCTGCAGACAAGGAACCGATGAAGTCTAATTTCAAGAACTGACCCGGTGACAACACATAATGCATTTACACAATGCTTTCTCTGTTGCTGCTGTCGTAGAACAGAGAAGTGAGCCTTGTGTATGAGTACTATTAGCTGGCTGTTTATATTTTGTTGCTGTTTATAGTTTGCTGTCTCCATTGCATGCCGTGTTGAAAAACACCCTTTAGCTGTGAATATATTTCCAGGATAACAGGGCCTTTCCTGTGTTATTGATTTATTATGTATGATCTACATTACAGCAGAGTGTCAGCCTGTGTCAGGCTGCCTCAGTTGTTTGTTAAAATCAGAGCTTCTTCCTTTTTGATGTAGTCTGTGTTAAAGCATTAGGCCATCTGGAAGGTGTACCTGCTCCCCGCGTGGATGTCCGTGTGTTTGAAGGTGAACATCTCCTCTGTAAGGGCTGCACACTGTGGTGGAGTTGGGTACGATACAGTTATCAGAAAGTTTAGCATTTTCTTTTTAATTTAATGACTGATGACCAAAAAAACCTTAAGAAATACTTTTTTTGCCCACCAAATGTGTTGCTTTCTGATGTCATCTCACCCCCCCTCCCCCCATTAGGATATCATCCCCCACCTTTAAAAAAACCCAAAACCTTCCAACAGGATGCCCAGCAATCTAGTCCCAGAATCAGCACATTCTGCTGATGATCTAATATCATATTCAATATGATTTCCTGTAATGTGGTAACAGAACAAAGTCCATAAAAGCCCTTGAGAAAAACTCTAGCACCGCCTTTCACTATTTAAATTCAGTCAGATATGAAAAATGCACTTTTGCTCTTCAAAAAGGGCAATTATACTTATTCTTCCGAGATTCTTAATAAACCATCTACATATTACGTCGTATTGATTTCCTGCTGACACAGGCACCTAATTAAAAGGCGTCTTAAGTCTCTGCCTTACACCAAGTGGTCTGGATTCACTCTACAAAATCAGCATACCCTTTTACTTAGCTGTGGGCTAATTAAAAATCCAGCCAAATAGAAATGATAATTGGTCATTTAACTGATAGCTACAGTTGGCAAACCCCAGCAAAGGGTCTCCGGACGAGATTTTCGTGATGAGGAAATTTGTCACTCCTCATCTCGTTTGACTCTTGGAAATTGTTTGTCCCGGTGCTGATGCAGCGATAGTCTCTGGAAGTTCGCCCAGCAGTTATTTGCTGATGTTTTGGGTTAAGAAGTGTAATACAAGATGTTCCCTCCCCCTCGTCCCCATTTAGATAGCCATCCCTGATGAAATTGATTAGCCCTGCAGCGATAGTTTGTTCAAGCTGCATGGATGCTAATACAGTCTGCTGGATGGTGATAATTGCCAGAGGCACTATTAAACAACCACAAAATCACTTCTTTAGATTACATCTACTTATATACTACAGTATTTGCATATATTTGCACACTCGCGCACACACACACACACAACTTATACACACAATTATATCTTTGTGGGGACTCTCCATTCATTTCTCTGGGGAAAACTCTAATCCCAACATGATGACTTTTACCCCTACGCAGCCCTAACCTTACCCATAAGTAACCACACAAAATACAAGACTTTTGGCATTTTTAGTTTTTTGATTGCATTCAGAGATTTTTTTGGGAACCTGAAGAATGGTCTCTACAATGTGTTAACCTGAAAATGTCAAAAAATGTCTGACAATGTCAAAAAACTGTTTTGTTTTTGGTCCTCACAATGTAATATAAATCTAATCCACACATATATGTGAGTATGCTGAATGGTCATACTTGCCATGTTTTTAAGACTATAATGCATATGTTACATTAAAGTTTTTTCAAAGCAGATGTAAAAATAAATGACTCATCTAGACATTTAGCTTAGAATGTTCATCTGATTTGTCTTCCTAAACATTCTGTCTACATCATCCATCCATTGATTAAGCAGATACTTAAATCTAACAAGCCCACAATTGTAAAAGTGCCCCTCTGCCATTAGCTCTTTCCTGGGGGTTAAGACAGAAGTCACCCAAGCTCTTAAGTGAGGGGCCATACAAGCCCCTACAGGATTTTTTACGGAGCACAGAACCAAACCTTTGGTTCTTTGGGCAGAAGTGAGGGTGAGAGGCAAATCAAATAGGACACGAAAACAGGATTGACCTTGAGCTCTCGCCTTTCCTTTGCTTCCCCAGCAGCCCCCCCTGCGCCCCCCAACCTTCATTTAAGCCTGGGCAGCAGCGATCTGTCAGCAGATTCATACACTCACTCTACCATTCTTATATATCTATTCATATTATGTATTCAGGCATTTCAGCCTTGCCTATCCTTTATCGCATGTATAATATATATAATATATTTATACTGACTGTTTTATCGTCACAGACTCTTGTGCCCTAGAGGAGTCCAGCACCTACAGTATGGGCAATGAAAACAAAGATTTATTTTTACCGAGTTGCTTAGCAGCCAACGCCGTTTCTGATATTAATCCTTAGTCTTGATCATCGTGCGACTCGGTGACGTTCCTCCTCTGCTCGGCTTGCCGGCCGGCCGAAGGCCACTGAGGAAGCCTTGTGCAGTGGGAGGTAGAGAGACGCCACAAAACGAAATCCCAGAGGGCAGCTGACTAGCGACTAGGTCGCAGCACGGAGCGCTAATGGGCATCTTTTCGCATTTTTAGCTTAGGGGCGTTACGGTGTGTTTCGCGGGTGTCACTGTGAGCAGCGACTGTGGAGCCCAGTGATCAATTAACAAAAGGGAAGGTGGATGGTCTAAATTACAGGCAGCGGTGATGAAAACAAGCCGCTGACGCGTGGGGGTGGCTGTTTATCCTCATATCCGTCTCATTATCTCAAAGAATGGAAAAGGTAATTATCTCAGAGACGCAGGACAACGCCTTAGCTTTAGCTGCTATAGTGGTACCATGCTTCATGTCTCTCCCTAATTAGGGGAAGCTTTCCGTTGCCAAGGCAGAGCCAAGACAAAAGCACATGGTGGATCAGCAACGTCCTTATTCCCATTGCAGTTCCTGGAATTGAATATCTTAAAGAGCAATGGCTAGTGTTCCACCAACACGTTGGGTCCACTGTGTGAGTTACCTGGTCACCAGAGAATGCTGTAATATAGAGTAACAGTCCATCTTCATGCATTGGTTTACCTACAATGGTACCCTCGCTTGCTTTGTTGAAAACGGCACCTTCTCAAATTCAGACACGTAGCTCTCTTGTTTAACTCTCGAGACACTCAGCTCTCAACCAAGTAATACTCTGTCTAATGTCTGTTCCCCCTCCAACTGAAGTTCGGTCACACTCCAGCATACTGTATGTCACATTGGATGCAAACACCTTGCAGGTTCTTCCAATCTGAACTAAATAAAACATATTAAGATATTTCAAACATTTTAAATCTAACTGTACAGTACTTTTTCAGACAGTGCTACTTGTTCATTTTATTCTTTCGGGGAAAAGGGCCAAAGAGCATGAGATATAAAAGGACGTCAGGGGAGCCACGGTGTTTATGGCAGGTGAGCCAACTTTAAGTTTTCTCCAGGGGGCTATTTGTGTCAGGCAGCAGCATGGCATTGGTGCAGAGGGACACGGCTCTCTTACCCCCTCTCCCCGGGGCACAGCGGCTAAGCAAAAGCACTACAAATAAATAGCCCTCATTTCATAAATGAGCTTACGACGGAGGACGTGTTATTATGTAAAACAGCTCGCATAATGGTCGTGGACATGTAACCCTTTCACCCGAACAGCAGAAGCCCTCTCATTAATATTTCATTTTTTTTTTCCAAAATCAGGCTTAAATATTAGGTTGTCATTATACTCTAGCACTTATGTCTCATTCCAACTATTTAGTTGCTTTTTATTATACATGTGTAATTATGCATCAATCAATCTTCATTCCTATTTTACAGAAGCTGTTGCTGTTTAGCAGTATGAAGTGCTAAAACCAAATATTGGTTATGGCCCGTTTGAATTTTTATTTTAATTCAGTGTGGACTCCCTACCGCTTAGCCGCTGGGGTAGTTAAATGGTTATGATGCACTTATCCTGTATGGGGGTGTGTTAAATTCTGCCGTCGAGTTTAGGTAGTCAGGGTAGACAAATGATTCTGCGGGAGTCAAGCAGCTGCGCATATCTTTGTATGGTTCGGTTTGTCTTTGATCACAGTCACATGTGATCTCACCAGGGCTACAAAAAAGGACAGCATGTTAGGGGCCAGCAGCGTTGGTCACACACACCAATATCAGCTTGAACCAAAGCCATTATCTGTTCACTGCTCTCCTTTTATTTTTTCTTTCTCCTTTCCCTTCAATTATAATGTGTGTGTGTGTGTGTGTGTGTGTGTGTGCGAGAGATCTGCATAGGTCCCTTTGTCTCTCCACTTTAACTGCCCATTAAAATGAGGTCTCCATGGAACTAGGTTTTGATACAGATAAGCGGATAAGACATGACAGAAGGAGAAATCGAGATCTACATTTTGCCGGATGGTCAGATGAGGTCGTACATGAACTGTGCCCTCCAATCAAGTTCGCCGCAGAATGTGGATTTCGCATGCCGAAAGCAAGTGTTGGGCATTTCAGGTCCAGAAAGTACGAATCCAGACCGAGATTTTGTTTCTACCAACCAGTTCAGTATAAAGAGTCACATTCAGACTATTGAAACCCGTGGTAGAAACAAAATCTTGGTCTAGATTTGTAGCTTCTGGACGTGAAGTGCCCAACACTGGCCAAAAGGCACCATCCTCTACCAAGGGTAGTCGGACACCAGTTACATCATAAAAAGAAACCAAGTGAACGTCAAACCCAATAGTGAACTTAATTGATGTTGTTACAAGCTTACATTGGTTTCTTTCCTTTCCTTTCTGGAGCTAATGAACTTACCGAGGTGAGCAAACTGAGACGAGTCAGAAAAGAGGAGCTAGAGGGCACTATAGGTAATGAACAAAAAACAAAGAAAGGAACTCCAAAGAGGATAGGAGTGGGGATAAGGGTGGAGGTTGATGACTTCAAGGATGATGCCATGATCACAAAGCCAGGACACATTCTGATGAGACAGGCCCGTCACTACAAGCGCTTGACAGCTCATAAAGAACGCCCAACAGCTAATAGCAAAGTGAGATTTGGTATGTATCTTACACCGTCCAAAATGGCATGTTGTATAACTGGACAGAATATACAATTTTGAGAAGTCTTCCTATCAGAAGAGCTTGTATAAACACCATTCAATCACTGAGCAGCCAGGCTAATCGTCGCATTTTGAGCATGACATGAATGGCTGTCTGTGTGCCTGGGTTTTCAGCTTCCTAACACGCAGACCACAGGTGGTGAGAGTTGGTGGTTGTGTCTCCAACAGCATTACACTAAATACAGGAGCACCTCAAGGTTGCTCTACACTTTCTACACCCCTGACTGCGTGGCCACACACAGCTCCAACTCCATTGTCAAATTTGCTGATGGCACGGTGGTGAAACAGCTTACAGAGAGGAGGCAGGGAACCTGAAATTGTGTCAGAAAAACCAAGAAGCTGGTGGTGGACTTCAGAAGGAGACAGCAGCAGTCCTACACCCCCCTCACCATCAATAGGGCTGCAATGGAGAGGGTGAGGCACGGAATATACAAACACAAGCCCTGCCCAAAAAGGGCAAGGCAGCTTCTCTACCAGAAGCTGAGGAAGTTTTGGGTCTCTCCGGTGATTCTAAGGACTTTCTACTCTGGTGATGTGGAAAGTGTCTTGATCCAGAACATCACCTCCTGGTTTGGTAACAGCTGTGTCCAGGACATTAAAGGTCTACAGAGAGTGACCCGGTGTTGGAACGGTGTACCAGATCAGATCAGATCTAATGTCACTGCAGCACATTTACACCAGGAGATGCAGGACCAGAGCAACCAGGATCATGAAAGACCCATCTCTCCCCATTAACTGCCTATCCGTTCTGTTGAAATCAGGAAAATGCTTCAGGAATATCATAGTAAAAACAGGGAGGCTCAGGAGGAGCTTCTATCTTCAGGTCATAAGATCAGGACATAGCATCACAGTTTAACTGTTCATAAAAAGGTCCATTTACATCAACAGCAACTAGCACATTGCATCATACTGTACAACATAAGTATACATAGTCTATTCTATTACATTGCACATTGTACAGATACTGCCTATAATTGTAATGTAGCACATTGTACAGATATAGCCTAAAATTGTAATGTTTTAAAAATATATTTTCATTACCTTCAGTCGTACCCTTTTTGCCTTTGTCCTTAATTTGCAAAACCTTATTGCACAGCCTCAGGACCGAATCAGGGTGCATTTCACTACATGTTGTACTTGTATAACTGTGTATGTGAAAAATAAAGAGTCTTGAGTCGTCAACAGTCTCTCCCCTGGGGAGGTGAGTGATCCGGAGGGAAACAAAAGCCCTGTGTTGGGTTCCGTCAGCTAGAATTCCAGCAGAGTCTCCACCCTAACAAAGAGCAATATGAGCTCCAATCGTGCCTGATTTCAGCCCCCATAGCCCCGAGCAGATTACAGCCCTGCTGCTAGGAGTGAATGCCTGCATATATACCTGCATTCACTTAGCAGGCAGTTAATGAGGTACACAAACAGTATGCTCCTCTAAATAGTGAATGGTGTGGCTGGCATGCAGCACATCGACAGGGTCAAGGTATTTCATCGTTCTTTGACTACGCATTAGAATAGTTAATATGTGTGATCCGAGCAATCTGGAACATGGTGTGATTGTTGATACCAGATGTGGTGGTTCCAGCACTTCAGAAACAGCCACCCTCCTGGGATTTTCACACAATAGTGTTTCCAAAGAATGGTGCAATGCACAAAAAAAGATCATCAGTTCTGTGGGGGGGGAAGAAACTTCGAGAAGTTAGATGATAATGGTCAGACTCGTTCAAACTAACAGGAAGAGCTATTTATGGTCCTCTGGATGGAACTCTTAACCAAAACAACTTCTTTCCCTTTTTACTGTTTTACTGGAGATACTCAGTTCAAGTGCAGTGCCATGCGTAAAACTTCTACAGCAACCCCACTGAGGACCTTTAGTTTGCAGGTACATGTCAGGATCTCTGTCATGTTCCTCTTTGGCCAGCAGAGGCTACTGCTGGCCGTCCTGTTTTCTCCCTCTTGGGTCTACTAACCACACCTGCTTCTGTTTTGATTGATCTCATTAGTCCATGTATGTAAATATCTGCTCATATTGTGCTCCCTAATCCCATCATTGTCATCATCTATGCAGTAACTCCTGTAAGTCTTTCTGTTATTCTCCCCTGCTGTAGTTAATCTCCCATGACTGGTTTCCCCGTTCTGACCCCACGTGCTCCCTTTGTTTTTGCTGTCAAGTCTCATTGCCCCATAAATAAACCCTTTCGGTTCTTACCCATGATGGTGTATTAAGTTGTCCCTCCTCGTGTCCTGAGAGTGCACATCCCAAAGCACTCCATCGCTTTCCTTATCTGCATACACACACATGCACACTCGCGGACGTGACAACACGTGTGTACACAGAAGACCTTGCTGACACTTGGCCCAACTGTCTAGTTCCCTACATGCACGGTCACCGTCTCTCATACCCACCCACTCCACCGCTCATCCACACACTGACCCACGAATTTCAGCTTCAATACACATTCCGCAGTGCTGTATTGCAAGTGGCCTCAACCAGTGCAATTAATTAATAAATCAATGCAAGGCAGAGCTCCCTGTTTTACCAGTATATTATTCAGCTATGTTGATACGAGATGCCATATCACTGACACACTCACTATTCGCCATAAACTTTGATCACCCTTTGATCTGTTCCCAGTTCAGCAAAGCCTACCTGGTTTGGTGTGTGTGTGTGTGTGTGTGTGGTGTTCCCAGCCCCCACCCTGGTGCAGAGGCATGCTGATGACGAGCCCAGTGGCATCGTTTCATCAGTGCTTCATGCTAAACATCCTTTGAGCTCTTTGTTTGCCGTCCCTGCCTTTGCCTGAGAAACGTGGCAACAGCTTCAGACAGCAGCAGCTCTGACTGCACAGCTGAAGCCAGGCAGAGACCAGAAAACGAACTCAATCCTGCCGAAACTGCCTTCTCATTACTTTGCATCTTCAGACTTCAGAACAATTTATAAAAACACAAGATCAGAATATCCTTTGTAAAATCTCAGCATAGATTTATATTTGGTTCTTTAAATATTAATTTAGGCAATATTGAGACAAGATCAAGTAAACAAAAGATACAATCAAGTAAACAACTGTCTCCAGGTAGATTTAAAGTGAGTCCAATAAAAACTTCACAGTCCTTTTCCTTCCTTTGCACTTAGACTTTAACCCAGGGCATGTTCAGGTAAATAAATAAACATTCAATTCACGTCCCAGTGGCAATTATCTCTTCTTAAGGTCATTATCCCCTGTAGCTATACTGCAGTCTCAATTGTTCCAAGGCAAAAGTGCACAAGATCCCCAGACTAGTATGCTATACATACACTGATGTAAACAACACACCCACTGAGAATGAACGGTGCTATTCTTAGCTTAATTAGTCCGAATTCATGCATGTCTAGTGTGAGGAGCATTCTACGGTCACCAACAAGTTAGAGATCAGAGTCACCTGTAATAGACTAACTTATAGCACTGATGGCTTTTCCCTCGACAACCCTAAAGATCCCAGATTTGCAGTGGCCAGCAGTCAACTGGAAGATGCCACAGCCCAAGATGGGAATGTAAGCAGAAGAGATGAAACAAGTCGGCAAATACGCTATGCTAAAGAACACCGGCACATACGCTATGCTGAAGAACGCCGGCACATACTCTATGCTAAAGAACACCGGCACATACGCTATGCTGAAGAACACTGGCACATACGCTATGCTGAAGAACGCCGGCACATAC
>JAABNX020000119.1:22486849-22528881 GCA_015163995.2 Mormyrus lacerda
ACATCTTGTTAAAATAATTCAAGATTTACCACAAAAACAAATACAAAGTGCATAAAAAATATGACATCACCGCAACGTTGAATCAGATCCGAACGATCAAGAGACATTTGCATTTTATACGTCTCACTAGCTTGTGGGACTATTTTTAGCGGTAAATATCACGTGACCAAAGTTTTTTTATTTTTTCTGTGCAGCCCGCGGACCGGCACCACATGACCCCCGGCCCGGTACCGGTCTGCGGCCCGCGGGTTGGGGGCCACTGGTATATAACACGGGTGTCCTAGGCCCCTCTTACTGGGGCAAGTACCCCAGTATCTATGTGCTGTGCCTCACTAAAATCTCACGTTCAGCTTAATGTTACACGTCCAGGTAAAGGGGGGGGAGGGCCTGTGCCCCAGTAGACTTCATGTCTAGCAGCACCCCTGGTATAGTGTAGTGTAATGCCACCGTGACAGTGGAAAATAATAACTCATGCTCACATTTTTAAATGAAATCTCTGTTATACACTTCATATTGTTATTTGCCATATTGTGAATCTTAGAAAAGCACATTTTATGTACTGCACTTTTTTATCTGCTGTTTTCATACAGAAAACACCCCATGATGAATGGTGTGGTTTCTGATCACGTTGCCGCTTCCCGCGAGCGCCCACTGCACATGTGCTCCCCTGGTCACATGGTCCACCTCAGCGCCTGTGTTCATCAATCACTTTCTCTCCGTCTTAACAGACACTTGCGTCTTCAGCGCCAAATCACTGGGGATGTGCTGGGAGCCAAGAGTGCTGGATCTCAAATGCATGTTGCCTCAGCACCATTTTCAGCCATAAAATGGGGGGGGGGGGAGTTTGTTCTCTCAAAGTAGCACAACATTTTGACTCCAAAGACTAGTTTTTATTTTTATTCTAGCATAAAGACAACAGGTGGCCCAGGTGCCACTCAGATCGAATGGAAGTCATAAAAAACACAGAACGTTTAACGCCCAGTAGCCCAAGTCAATTTACTACTGCCTGATAATGCTCAGAATAAGGATGCACTGTTCCTGCTGACCTCAGCACAGATAAGGAATTATGGAAAAGTGATTAGTCACGCCATACACAACCTTCCGGCGGTACTGCGAACTCAGTGCTTTCATGTGTCTCTCCTATGTTTTCATGCAGGTGAGAAATCTGCTACTTGCCCACGGATTGTACCAGTGTAGGGGCAGGTCATATGAAAAAAGAACCAAGCCCAAAAAGGAAATACCAAGTAAAGATCGACAAGCAAAAATCCAAGGAAGAAAAAAAACTCAAATGTGAGAGTCTTTGATGGAACAGGGGATTTGCTGTCATTGAGATGAACGATCAAGTCACAGCCACAAAGCCTGATGTCGGCTCACTCTTACCGTTTCCATACCTTGTTCTCTCATATACACTCTACTTTTTTTCCCTTTTCCTCATCTTCTTCCCTCTTAATTTTCCATTCCTATCTTCTCATTCGTACTGCTCTGTCTCTTGCTCCCATTTTCTCTCTCTCGGTTTCCTCTGGGCTGCTGAATTATGGAGGTGCCTTGTCCCTGCTGTCAGTCACTGTGCACAGATCGGGCAGCTGGCCAGGAGGGCGCCGTGCGCGTGTCTGCGGCTCTGTGAGGCGGCGGAGCCTCCACATTGCCCCGGGGCTAATCTCCATCGTGGTGCTTGCCAGCTCACGCAATTACCACCTGAAATATGGCTACATCAAGTGCTGTGCCGTGGCTCATGTACGTCAGCTGACACGACTCTTGTTTATTCTGCCTGCTTGGATATAATCTTTCTTTCATCCATACCGACTGCAGGAGACACGACCAAAAAAAAAAAAACTAAAAAAAACAAAATTGAGGATGTTTTTGTAGCAGTCCCTGACCTTACACAGAGCTGTTATCACGCACTGAAGGTCATCATGTGATGAGAATCCCTGATGATGTCAGTGAGGTGACATTTCAGTAAGCAGGAACAGCACTGCACCATACACGTGGAAGCTATGCGATTTGTCCTGCCCCAACCCTCTGAAGAGGAGCTTCAAGCACTCAGACTCACGACGAGGTCGCTGTGACAGCAAGGGTGTTAAAAAGGTTCCCCGTGTGAAGTAGTTCTCAATCCTGTTCCGGGCAGCCCCCCACGCCTGTATGTTTTCATTCCGAACCTACCTAAATCAGGCTTATTTGGCCCTTAATAGGCTAATAATGAATGTGGCAGGTTGAAAGCAGTGTGGGTTGGAATGAAAACATTCTGGCGGGGGTGGGGGGGGGAATGCCAGGAACAGGATGGAGAACCGCTGCCTGTATGGAAGGTGAGGGCACGCAGGAATGCAAACATACACAGATGCCATGGAGAAGTTTGACTTCTAGAATGAGTCTCTAAAAACAAAACAAAAAATAAAAACAGGTTTACCCCTCGGTTCACCCTATGCCCCTTCTCAGTACGCAGGCTAGAGCCATCCTAGCTTCACTGCTCCCCCTGCCAGTATCACTGGGCTCTGCTCCTTTCTGCTCCTCACACAAGCTTGGCTGCCACTCCCTGAAACATCCACGCAGCTGCATTTCATTCAGCTCCACGGCAGTCTGGCTCACCGTCCATTCTCATCTGACTGCTAGAAGCTGCCAAAATCCAGTCAGCATGGGGACAGGCATCAATGCCTAATGTTCTACCATGAACTCACAACAGAGGCTCACAAATGGACCCAAGGACTGGGCTCACCATCAACTTGCCATAGATGCCGTACACTCTGTCAGGTGGGGATAACATATTCTGTGGTTATATGCTGGTGAATTCACAGCACACTGATTAAAATTCATAGCTTTGTAATTCTCAACAAAGACTGTCTCATTAACTTAATAATCCATGTAATGTAATTTCTCATGTTTAGGATTGATAATACTTTAGGCATAGGCATATGCATAGGAACTTCCACATTAATGCACTGGATGTCACAGCAATCCAGGTCTCTTGTGATGTCATGGAGGGCTCAGCCAGCAAGCAATGGGGATGGCATCCAGGACTGTTCTCACTCACTCCCCATGCGGCATTAGCCAACGCCAGCAGGCCTGACTTCCAACAAAATTCCAATGAACAGATGCTAACCACCCCAATGGGAGCTATCCCATCGTCCTCCCCGACGACGGCAGCTGGCTATTGGTGGGAACTTGTCCCACCCACTCACATCTTATTTATCTTGCTGTTCTTACCTTATGCTCTTGTCCACAGCAGGTATCTGTACTGGAACGTGACACAGCAAGCTCAACAAAGACTGACACTGGCAAAGCCATGCTAGTCAGGTGATTGGCGATGAGGGAAAAGTAACACAACCACAGCACAGTTTATTTTAAACAGCTATAATTACACACCGTCTACAAAGACAGTGTTACGCAAGCAGTGGAACGGGTTTCAGTGAGCCTGATAGGATGTGGAAGCTGGGAATCCCAAAGTATTTCCTGTATTGATTCAGTGCAGCACTTCCCTAGCTGAGCAGCTACTGATCAGCTGACCAGACACTGGGGTGGCAAACATTGCCCCTCCAAAAAATGTTTCATGAAAATCTTTTTGAGCATGTTCCACCAGGCTGATGCCCCCAGCAAGCCCCAGGACATGCTCAGGGAATTATACAGTGCTGTGACAAAGTATCTGCCTCCTTCCTGATTCCCTTTATTTTTTCCTTATTTATAACACTTGATTGTTTCTGCCCTCCAAACAGATTTAGAATAATTCAATGGACAACCTAAGTAAACACAACACACATTTAAAAAAACAAAACAAAACAATTGATTCCTTGAAGGAAAACAATTCACCATACAACACCCATATCACCCATGTGACAAAGCAATTGCCGCCTTAGTCACTCAAACAATCAATAAACCAAATTTAAATGATAAAGGGTTAAATTAAATATCACACCCAAGCTTGATTGCTGCCAGTCCTGTTGAAGAAACACATCAATTAAACAGAACCATTACAGAAATGTGTAGTTGGATTAGGGGTCTCAAGAAGCCGTACATCGTGCCTCAGTCAAACGCACTTCCTGAAACCTCAGAACGAAAGTAACTGAAAAATATCAACCAGGGTAGGGGTACAAAGTATTCTCTAAAACCCTTTGACTCCATCAAACCACCTTGAGAGCCATCATCTCCAAATGGAAAAAACATGGAACAGTAGCAAATCTGCCCAAGAGTGACTGGCCTAGCAAAATTACTCCAAGAGCACATAGAAAACTCATCAGGGAAGTCACAGCAGACCCTGGATGAATATCTAAGAAAGACATTAGACAAAAATAGTATCAATGAGGGAGTTGCACGCAAAAACCCCTGCTAAACAAGACAAGACAAACATGAAGGCTCATCTGACTTTTTCCAATAACGCCGTGATTCCACTTCTTGGAAAATGTTCTGTGGACAGATGAGTGAAAAGTGGATCTATTTTGAAAAACATGGACCAGCTACATCTGCTGTAAAGCTAACAGAGCTTTTTCACCCAATGAGCATCATGCACTTAGTCAGACATGATGGAGGTAGCATGATGGCGTCGGGATGCTTTGCTGATTCAGGGCCTGGGAGACTTGCTACAATTGAGGGACACTGAACGTACTGAAGGAGAATGTTGGATTGTCTGAAGCTCAAGCTGCAGTGGGTCAACAATCCGAAACACAAGAACAAGTCCTCCTCTGAATGGCTGAAAACAAACAAAATTAAGCTTTTGGGGTGGCCTAGTCAAAGTCCTGACTTGAACTCGATTAACATGTTATTGTTGGACGTTAAATGAGCAGTTCATAGTCGAAAGCCCTCCAGTGTGGCTGAATTAAAACAATTCAGTGGCGAAGGGTTGGCCAAAATTTCTTCCCAATCATGCCAAACACTAATCTCCTCTTACATAAGTAAGTGTTACGGATAAGCAAAAATAGAATTAGGATACAAATAGTTTGTCATGGCACCGTATCTCCCGGCTGGCTTTGAAACACCTGGGGATCACCAGAAAGAGCTCAAGACTGTGGCCTCGGAAATAGGGGATAGGGGTCCCCCACTCATACTGCCACCGTGGCATTCAGCAGGCATAGCTGTCCAAAGGTGGATGGATGGATGGCTAGATGATGAGATCTCTGAGGGAGCCAAACACACTACCGGCATGTGGGAATCGGTTCACAATCCGCGCATGGTTCATAAGCACCACTGACAGAGAGCACAGAGCAGGTCAGGCCTGAACTGCTTTAATGATGTCTTTAACCCACAAGTAATTGACCTCAGAATTGAAAGGCAAAAAAAGCACCATGGGTAGATTATTACCACTTCACGTTTGACATGTCATACATCATTTTTGATCAGACCCCTGTTAAGAAAGGAAGGGAAAATTAGATTTAAAGACTCAGCAAGAAAATTCAACAGGGAGGGTGTTGGTTTTGAAATGTAAACCTGCCACAGGCGAGAGGAGTAGTGGACACAGTGACAGGGGAAAATATATGTTTTGACATGCAGAATTATGACTGACATCTAGTAAATTGAAAACATGATTTTCTTTAAGGACCTCTGACCTTTTCAGACAGGCTGAACAAGGGCCTGGAAATAGGAGGTTCTCTGATGTTCTTCAGGAAGCCCTCACTGAAAGGCAGGCTAGCCAGTGGAGGAGAAGAAACACCTTCCCCTGCACGCAAGGACAGAGTTCGGCAACAGGGTCGGTAATGCAGTCACCTTTACCTACAAACACTCCACTGTGTCATGACAGCCTGCATTAATTTTGCACTCTGTTACTTTTTAAAGTTATACCCAAAAGAAGAGGCGGGGGGCTGGCAATGCTGGGGGGCTCAGGGTGGCGGACTGGCAAGGACAAAGGGTAATAATTAATGCTCGCTCCTAAGTATATGTGACCCCCCCCCCCAGTGCTGCTGAGCATATGGGGTGTGTTTGATCATAATTAGGCCAGTGTACCCGGTTTTGCGACCCACTGATGGGGCAGGATGCTGAAGGCCTGAGGATTATTCAACCGTACAGCACTGCAGCCCGTCTCTGGCATGTGAGAATTACTGAGGACACTCGCAATTTAGCCGACTCCACATCTCTCTCTCCCCTCCCGTTTTTAAAGACAAATTAACACCCGCTCCTGCAACCCTGAGCCCAAGCGGTAGAAGCAGACGTGCCCATGCAAGGCTGTGCGATGCAGAAGTGTGGCGCAAGAAGAAAGTTTGTAGCAGTAGAAAGCAAATCATCTTGGATGGTTAGATACCAACAGTGTTATCCCTGTTGACAGTGGTGGAAAACAACAGTGTTCAGAGAGTGAAGAAAAATTCTCCAGGGAGCCTCCAGTTACAATATCCACCTCCACTGATTTCAACCCTTCAGTCCATTAGCTGAGGATGGGACACCCCCCAAAACGGTTAGAGGCCAGAACAGGAGCTGGAGTGACGACGACAGAAGCTATACCGATGGCAGTTTTGCATGCAGGCAGTACGGAGGGAATTAAAAAGGAAAAAAAGAAAGCGTCACAAAGAAAAAAAAAAAAGCGACGTGTTATTCACAGCACGGGTGTCACGCGGGGGAGTTAGCAAGCATGGTCAGATGGTGCGGAAAAGGCGTGACCACGGGGAATCGGCGAGCCTGGGGAGGGACGCGGCAGGGACCGGCACATTCGCACGTCACCACAGGGGCTGGGCCAGTCTGGCTTTGTAGAGCAGGCCCCAGACCCAATACCCAGCAGCCCACCCAAAAAGCCCACAAACACGGATCCCAGGGAGGGATGGACTCACACTCCGAGCGGCATTCAGACCCCCCGCAACGAAAGAGAAGTGGCGGACATTCGCACGGACTCACTCCACATTTTACCCGCCCACGTGCCAGCAAAACTCTTACCCAAGAAAAAGAGAGCATGTTGTGTTCCTGTGAAAAAAAGCGTAAAAGCACGTTAATGTGCCGTGCGGGTTCTGTGTCGTCTGCTGCGATGGGTTATTTGGTGCCGTTTTCCACCAAGACATTCAGTATGCAGCGGCCAGCTTCAGACTGACCTTCATAGCCGCATCCAAGCCACAGGTGACTGGGCCAGATAAAAGAACAGAACCTCTGGACCACGAACATAAAGGTAATTCCCTGGGAAGACAAAAGTGACCCATTTTATCCGGTGGGTCAGGCAACCGGGACCATCCGTTTATTGTCACTCCATAGCGATACTGTACCTACTGGCAACTGGATGGCTGCAGTGCTGCTGGTGGAATCCAGTGAGTTTCTTCTTAAGCAATGTTGCATCATTCTATGACGTCTGCGAGCCATGAGTCTGAGGGTGTGTGCTCAAGTCATCGCCCTTCCCCAGTTAAGGTTGCTGTGTGCTGCAGGCAAGACCTGTGCAAAAATGGCATAATATACTGCTTTAAACTGGGTGTAAATGTGGGAAAAATTAAAATTAAAAAGATGGGGGCATAAAAGAAAAATGATACCTGTCCGTCAGACCGTGGTGTGCCCGGAAATGCAAAGCAGGGCGTCTCCTCAAAGGGAAATGTTTGGCAGCAGTATATGGAGCAGATCGACTGTCTGACTGAGTAAAACGAGAGAAAATGTAATGTTTTTCTTGAGAGAGGTATCGTAAGCCGAATTGTGAATACATGATTTCTGCTTTTCTTTTATTTCATGTCAGACAAATTGCACTGAAACATGCAACCAGGCTCATTCTCTGCCAGCCATTTCAACAAAAGCTGTTTCTTCCTGTTTCCACGCAGCATTCAGCACAGAATACAAATGTTGTTTACTATCAATAACATTATTGTGAGAGCTTCTCCTGCAGTTCAAATTGTTGTAATTGTTGTTTTTTCCAGACCTTAGAATTATAGGATTCCAACAGATTTTTAAAAATCATTTATCAACGTGCCCTGTTGTTTTCCGTGTATAAATGCTGTTAGACCTCAGAAGTTGTTTCAAATAAAAAGTAAAAAACTAAGTGTGAAACTCCAAATGCTCCTTTAAGTTCAAAGACATGCATTTAGGTGAATTGAAATCTGATATTTTCTCTAATGATTCTGTGTGCAAATTATCTGTGTATCCTGCACTTAACTGAAACTGCATCCAAAGTGTTCCCCTAAGCTGCCTGCAGAGGTGGAAAGTTGAGGTGCAGAAAGTAAAAATCCAGACCTACATTTTGTTTCAACCAACCGATTCAGTACTCTGTGAAGAATGATAGTCAACTGGTTGGTTGAAACAAAATCTTGGTCTGGATTTGTACTCTCTGGATCTCAACGTTCTACCTCTGGCTGCCTGGGTAAGGCTCCCAGTTCCTCCCCATGACTCTGTATTGGGTAAGCAGTAAGTAGATGGATAGATGAAACATGCAAAACATGCTTATTGGCTTCAGATGAGGTAATTGTTGGACGGGGTCTGCTGAATCACCTGTATGCCACTCAATGCAGTCAGTTCTGCTTAGGTGTCAAGAATAATTAACAGACACTAGATGGCCGGAGTAAAAGCTGCAAATGCCTGGTTATCTGCTCCTCCTCTTCCCCTTCGACACATTTCCTTGGCAAAGCCAGGCCTGTAGGCCACACTGCATTAATGAAGACGGCGCATCCGGGCCGTACAGCCCAGGGAACAGGCACTTGGCTGAGGATCCGGCATCTGATGTGGTCTCCTAGAGAGGAGCGAAAACAGCCACTGCCAGCCGCTTGATTCACTAACATGAGGAACAAATGTGTCTTCTCAGCAAAGACCATCGCAGCGCTTCGAAGTGAAACTTTCTCGCACTTTTTTGTCAACTTTTTTTTTTTATGTTAAACTATTGTAAGATTTCACGCAGAGTGACAAGGCCGAGTGACAAGCTTTTGTTCAAATGAAAGTATCTGGTTTCGCTTTTCACTGGGTGTTGATTGCTTTCTCTGTAATAGGCAAAACAAAGCAATGAGTCATATTTCCCACAAGAAACTGACTTTGACCGAATACCTTACAGGAGCAAACTGTGCCACGATAATGGGACCGTGCTCTGCAGAGGCTGCAAAAGTCTGCTGGACGATGGACGCGAATGACGATAGCTGGTCCTCCTGTTGTCAGAAGGCTTCTCTCTGAGAGGAGAAGTCTCATTAAGCACATGACCAGGGGGCAAAGGAGGTGTGGACATAAACATGAAGGTAGATAAGGGCTGTGTGATATAAGCGATATATTGACTTATCTTCATGCGCAATTCAAACAATAAGAAAATGAGATAAAACCTCAATAGGGAACCTTGCTTGATAGCACACGTCACAGCACAGAAACAAACACAATTCCAACCAGTCCAGCAACACCACATGCTAATGGTTGGGTAATATGTGAGTCATGGAAGAGATGAGTGCTCCCTCGGAGGAAACTTCGGTGCAAGTGACTAAAGCGACAGACCAGCAGCCGCAGCATCTTTTAAGAATGGAGAGAGTGTAGCTACACAAGGTGAAAACACTGGTTGTGTGATGGCAGCTTTTGCAGTTTAAGGTCCAACATGCAACAGCCTGGTAATGTGTCCTGAAAACTCAGCTAAAACTTAACTGGAAATACTGCAAACTTATTTCACCACCTGAAGCATTGGCATTCAATAGAACATAGAGAGTGGAAGGGCTTGCAGTCAGAAAACACTCCACTTTCATTCTGAAAAAATAAGGGACAAATCGCATCCTGTGCTGGTTAAAAATGGGGCACAGTGAGTTATTTTTCATTACAGTATGTGTGGCAATTCTACCAGCCATGTTAAACCTGCCCCCTGGAACCATCCGCGAGGCAGTCAGAGAAAAAACCCAGCAACTAACCGTACTGTTGCTGTTTTATACTGTTACATCCTATGACAAAAAGTTTACAGTATTTTTGTATTATTTTTCATGTATTTAAAGGAAGATATTGAGCTGTGAAGTAAAAAAATAATAATGTTGCGATGATTACACTGGTATACAGTGATTTTGGTGCCAATGATGTCTGAACGGTTTTATATTAAGTTTATGATGATTAAAAATATGACTTGTTTTGTCAGATCAAGTTTCGCTGTAGTTTCTGAGACATTTAATAGTTAATTAACGCAACACACGTGAAAAGCATTCAGAATTGCAAGAATGTTTTTATTTTACTTACAACTAGTAAGTAAACAGTCTAACATCACACAAAAAGAAATGTAAAATATCTAATAGGGACAGGAAAATGTTATTTATTATTTTTTATTAATTGTCATTAATATCAATGCTTCAAAAAAAAAAAGTACTGTGGCTGGTTGAAAAAAACGACTCATATCTACTGTACAAAGCGCCATGCGACCTTTGTAAAAAAGTCATCAACCTGGCAACAATGGGCTCTAAAGCCATCGACTCACATATCAGGGGAGAGAAGCACAAGCGTTTTGTTAAAAGTCGGCCAACTGTCCCCATTCAGTTGTTTGCCAGTCCTGCAAGTACAATCTCTACAGACAGGCCTACACCCGCTTTGGTAGTGTCTCCAGATCCCACGACAAGCAATGCCTTCAGTACATTCTCCTCAACAGACACACTGAAAGCAGAAGTGCTATGGGCTTTGCAGACGGTTAGCCGACATCACTCCTATACGTCCACTGATGACATTCACACTGTGGCGAGCAATTTGGTGGGACACAGTTAGTAATTGTAGGAGATGTGGCCTACAGACCCTTCACAACTCATTCAAGACTGGTTTTAAAGTGTGGATGGTGGAGAAAATGCTCAAAGCACTACACTTTCTTTTCCACTCTGCACCAGCCAGAAGAAAGAGGACTTCACAGCTGCAACATCATCCACAAGATTCCCTCCACCTTTCTGTGGCCATCAGTGGCTCAAAAATTTGCCAGCTGTCAAACGAGCATTGGAAGGCCCTCTATTGTGAAATATGTAGACTTGGCGAAGTGAAAATAGGTAAAAACGCAGGGATATCTTCATTTGACTGCATTTGTGAAGCCCGAATGGATCCCCCTTTTCTGGCCAAACTACATTTTTTCATGGCCCTATCATGAGCATTTCAACCATTTCCTGCTAAATACCAGACAGGTGTTCCCATGATGCCCTTCCTTTGGAAGGACTTGGCAGATTTGTTCTGGGTAAATATTCACCACCACAGTAACAACAGCAATAAAATACACATGTGAACTTAACTCTAATTTTATTTTCAGACTCTCCTTCAACGCTTCATCATTGATTTCATCACCTAAGACACTGTTAAAGAGTCAAAGGACAGACCAAAAGCTATTGCATTTGTTATCACACACAAGTCGCATTGGGGTGTGCATTATTTTCATGGATGTCTGTTATCTCAAAAACTAGAACCAATTCAGCAAAAAACCTTGGCACCTGAAAAAAAAAAATTGTAGACCTGTGTTATTGATATTGACAGAAATTAAGAAAATGATCACAGTAAAATATTATATTACCCAGCCCTAATGCTGACTCAGTACAAAGCCATAGTGGGCACAACTAATATAAGGCTGGATATATAATGAAAAGCTAATCTCTGCTGGAAGGGTGAGGTACGCAAGAGGAGGATGAGGACACTAAACTAACAGAACAGCAAAAAGGTAACGGGAAATAAAAACAGGCACTTGAGGAGCCAAGTAGGGAGTTTCTACAGCTGGGACATCACGAGGAATGTGATCCTTTTTACAGAAGCTGTGTTATGAAGTCATGATCTCAAAGAAAATCGTGATGATCCAGACCCTGCAGAGCCAATGGCAACTTCTTGTTCAAAATCATGGTTTGAATCAGTTTGAGGGGCAAAGGGGCAACATAGGCCAAGAATAGCAGCCCTTTTAAAAAAAACAGGTGCCTTTGCTAGCAGCAATGTTGAATGTGTGGCGTAATAAATCATACAAACCATTTGTGTAATTATAGGGAGGCTCTGCTTATGTTATTAGACTGCTCTCCATAAAGTACAAGCTGGGTGTTAGCCTACTGACTTAGAGTGGCAATTAACACTCGATAATACAGTGGCGAGTGTGTAGCTGTTGTATTTTCTTCTTTTTTTTTTTGTTAGTTCTGAGAGGTTTATAATGTCGCTGAGGTTAAACAGTGCTTTAAAGACCAAAGAACTGAAGTGTGAGGGACAATTAGCAAAATCAATACTTGTTTTAAGCAAGAAATTCCCAGTGAGCACAAACATCATAATTTTAAAGTTGTTTCTTTTCCATGCTAACTAGAAACAAAATGCATCTCTCTGAAACCACTTCAGCAGAAAATGGGTAATTGATTTTTGTTTCGCCTTAACAAAAATACGTCTTTTAATATTTGAAAAAAAATAACCCAAGAAAGCTCGAATAAAATAGCATACTCTTACAAGAAAGTCGTATTCTACATGCCTATCTGAAATTGACAATCTTTGCTCATTCCCGAGCTGAGGAACAAACTTGCACTGATTGGGGTTTAATGAATCTTGTCTTTGTGTGCGAATGTAGGACAAGATAAGAGTATAACACAGCATCACCTTGAATGTGAAACAGAATCAAGGAGACATAAATGTGGAGTTCTGGACTTACAATGGCAATTAGAAGTCGGAAGGGCTGAGTAAAGATCAGAGTCGAGGTGCAGGGGGGCGGAGAGGTCGGATTCCGGATAAGTCAGTCTTACAGAGAGATGAGACAAGGGAGGCGAGTGCAAGGGTGAAATAGAAAAGCGGAGCCAGGAGTGAGATGGGAATGGAGACATAGAGAAACAACTTGGCGTGCGTCATAAAGACAGGAATTCCTCGCACTGCCTTGCTATGCTTTAAGTGGGAGCAAGGGGGAGGTGGAATAACTGATCATCTGATTGCATGAAAACCATGATGCTGACAGAGTGAAAGGACGTCCTCAGAGGGACTGTCCTCCCTAACCCATTGACGGCCGGAGACGGGGCGGCAGACTGCATCATGCAGAGTTTTGGCTGATCTATTTGGCCAGCCCTTCAGAAAGTCTCCTTTCATGTTTATTTTTGGGAAGTATAGGTAGTAACTTAAGGCTCCCCAGACACAAATTTTGTGACTTGTGGAACAAATTGTAACAATGTGCACAAGAGCAGGTAATTCTCTGGCATGTAATGGTTTATGAAAAATATTTGAGCCGATATCTTACACACTCCATCTAAGCAAGTGCGTGACTCATGCCACAACAGGAGTGTCTGTGCTGACAAATTCAGTAATTCAATGAAGGAAATTACTGCCACGGTCATGTGACCTTTCATCCCTGACCATTCTTTTTAGAAGAAGTGTCCAGTGTTTCTGATCACATTTATTGGCCTTGATGAAATGTTACCTGCAACACAGGCAGCTGGAAGCAGGTATCAGTCAATATGGCAGCACTAACAACAGAATCAGACAACACAACCAAAGGTATGATGGAAGTGAGACCGAATGTGCTTCTCCCATGAGTGACTGGTGCTTCAGTGTGGCTCCTTCATGACTAATGTCAGTGTCGCAGGGCATGTGGAAAGCAAGGCGGAGACTTGCAGAATTCCAATACGAATCATAGTAAGAAAAATGATGAAATCTCTCTTCAGCCATCATGCTGAGTACCAATGGCTCATTTCGCATCGTATACTGTAACAGCGCTGAACACTAACTAATAGGCTAGCCCTAGGATGTACAGTCAAACTCATTTTCTTATCTGAAAAACAGTGGGATAACCCACTCTATTTCAAGTCTCTGCACGGTCTCACAGGAAGTGTCGACGCAGATGTTCCAAAAGTTACACTGTGACTTGTGTGCTTGCAGTGCAGATGTGTTTGCAGCGCCCTCACTGCAGTGCAGTTGTGTGTTTGCAGTGCCCTCACTGAGGCTCAGTCCATTTAAAGTTTGTAATGTTTGTAAGAAGTTAACTTAAAGGTTGCCATGCATTGTTTGGAATTTTATGCTGTTGCAAAGTAAGAAATTTACAATTGAAGATTTGGAAAATTTCATATTGCAGGTACAGTGCCTTAAATGTGAATTCATGCCTGCTCCCCACCATGCTTATTACCCATATTATTGCTGCCACTGGTGCATTGGGGAGCCCATTCTGTCCTAGTAAAATTAGTATTGAAAACTACTCAAATTTCCTATTCTGCCTGCTCCTTCAGCTGTCATTTTGCCACAACTTGTACGAGTACATGAAAACGCATTTTCCTGAATGTATCAGCTCCCAGTGGTCAGACAGGAAGAAATGAAAAGCTGCATTTTTCTACTGTCCAGAGATGGTTGCCTGATTGGGTGAGATATACTGAACAAGGCAAGGCAACCGTGGCCCTTCACTGTGCCTCTCCTTCCCCAGATCTGACATCTCATTCATCTTGGCCTGAACTGGACTGGCAGGCCCCTACGACTTCATGAACATGGGGAAAAGCCTCACGACCCAGTGACCCTCTTGGCTATCACCTTTGCTATCCCCAGCCTGGTAGACTCAGTGACCCTCTTGGCTATCACCTTTGCTATCCCCAGCCTGGTAGACCCAGCGACCCTCTTGGCTATCACCTTTGCTATCCCCAGCCTGGTAGACCCAGCGACCCTCTTGGCTATCACCTTTGCTCTCCCCAGCCTGGTAGACCCAGTTACCCTCTTGGCTATCACCTTTGCTATCCCCAGCCTGGTAACCTCACCTGCTCCAGTAAGTACAGCTTCAATGACACTTGGGGCTTCTCACATCTGATCAGTCTCTAAAGAAACAGGTAAACAAAGATTGATCTTCTAGTTTATGTTTCTCTCAAGGGATTTTACTTAAAAAAAAAAAAAAAAAAAAAAAACAGCAAATAACCAGTCAATATTGTGGAGAGTCAGCCTGGGTTTGGAGAATGAGATTCTCTGGTTCTTCCGTATGGCACCACAAACACAGCACGGGTAAATGGACAGCAGCTCAGCTGGACCAGCAGCTTGGGGCACGTGTCCAGATGGGCCATGCAAATGATGGTCAGCTTCATCAGCCCGACCCCTCCACCCCCCCCCACCAAACCAAATGGACGGACATCCGACGGAACTTGTGATCTGATCACTCAGTCCAGATTTCATTACATTTTCACATGGACGCTTGGGGACAATTTAATGAGGAAGAACAGCCTTAATACTACAGTATCGATTACATGGCCTTAAACAGCTCTATAAGTGCCTTTTGGAAAAAGCATCAAGTCGTGCCCATGGCCAATTTGAGCTATTCTTCACCGGCGATCTGTCATTAGAAAAAGGTTAAGGACTGTTTACCGAAATGCAGCTGAAGCGTCTCGAGGAAAATTGGAAGTCAATTAAAAAGTGGGTTAAAGCGGTCAGTTGCGCTGCTCACTCGAGGACAGGAGGCTGGTAAACACGCTTTAAATGGCCAAAGAAATAAATAAATAAACTAATAAATAAATAAAGAACCACCACTCATTAAACACAGTTCTCAGAGGGCCCAGCAGCGGGCTCCATCCACCCAGGTTCCTCCGCCTCATGCAAATGGGCCTTATTAGTGTGCGAATCCTGAAAAAAAGGTTTCTAATGACCGGAGCACATCTGCAGGCTGGTAAATAGGCAGATCGTCGGGCTTCACTGCCCACCCTGACTCCTATTGGTGGCCGTAATTTCCCCTGTTACCAAAGCGGGGGTCATGAGCACGTCAAGACAACGAGATGCGGCTTGTGTGTTAATTAGCAGTTACGGACTCAGATTCCGCTACAGCTGGGAGGATGGAGTCACCTCCTCCACACCAGCTCCGGTTTCACACGTCTTATATTTATCAGGAAAGCACAGTAGGAACGCCCGGCTGACATGCGTGGATGATTACAATATGTTCACCATTTAAATATGAACCCAAACTTACTCAGCTGGGCGTGTGGGGGATTGGAGGGGTCTGTGTACCCTCTCCACAACCCTCTGCGCTCTGCTTGTGAGATGGTGTAAGACCTTTGCGAGTAATGTAGCCATAGAATGTCGGGATTTGAACTAATGACTTGCCCCAGGGCTGACAGAATCCAGGTGTTAGCTTAAATTCCACTGGGCATCGTGCCTACAGGTAAGTCACAATGCAGCGTTTCCACCTCTGCTTGCCCTCCATCCCTTGTGTTCCTACCTGCTTAGACATCATGCTTGGAGGTACCCTTGAACATAACTTCTCGGACGTTTCCAGGCAAGCAGCGGTCGGTGAAAGGGGCTTATCTCCATGTTGATGTGGCAGGGCCCCTCCCCTTCCTGGCCCGAGTCTGTCGGAAATCAGGGACGAGTGGAGACGGGGCAGCTGATTAAGGACGAAGGAACGGAATGAAGGGATCAGAAGAGAGAGAGGCTACAGTAAACATGAGGAAGGGGCTGCAGATTAATAGCGGATGGAAGCTAAGAAGAAGGTTTCGGGATTTGCCCTCTGTCGTTATCGGAGGAGCAGCTTCTCTCATCCTGTTCGTCACGCTACCAGAGCAAGACCTTGAGTGTGTAATGCTGGGGATGGGAATCTCCCTCACTAGGCATACTTCAAGGCAAGAAAACGACAGGCTTTGGAGCAGTAAAGGTGACTGTAGGCCGTGGGTGGTGATGGGGGGGTGAGGGCGGGGTTGCGGAGAAGTGAGCCCGGATTGGGGAACTCACAGCGGCATTGCTGCTGCGTCTCCCGTGCCGCTCGCGGAGCACGGCGAGACGAGAACGAGGCGCTCCCCTTATTCTATCATGCAGGATTATAATGATTTCCGAAGATTAAGAGCTGCCAGTCAAGTTCGAGCAAGCTTTAATGGTTTAATTTGTGTGCAAGGAGATGGGTTTAAATGAAATCATCAACCGAGGTCAATTAAGCTCATTAAGCGTTTAAAGGGCTGCTGGCGTGTGCATCCGCAATCAGATTCTTTGAAAATTAGAATTAATTATAGGTGCCATTCCTTCTTCGTTTGTGTGAGGATCTGAGGTGGTTGACTTTTCTGAAAGTTAGGCCCTTGAATCTGATAACCAGTGAGAACCTGAGCCTGGTGGCCTACATTCACTGCAGAACCTATTCTTTGACACGCATGTTTTTTTCCAGTCTTGCACCCAGAGACTGGACAAAGTTACATCCCAAACCTCCTCCTCATGCCAAGTAACCCATATAAACGGCCCGCATAACTCAGTGCATAAGATGGCCGTCGCTGTGCTGCAGTTCATTGTGAGATGTGCTGGCATAGGTCAGTTCTAACGAGAGTATTGACGATTAAATGTCATTCAGGAAAGAGCTAATGCTCTGTCAAGACATAATTTGTTTTAGCAAAAAAAAAGCACGAAAGTTTTAACCAGAAATGGAAACTGAAATGATCTAAATGGCCATGGCGACTGGGATGATGGCTTCTGCTACATTTGAAGTTTAGAATTCAAACAAAAAGAAACTGTGTTGTGTTTTTATTAAATTTGATGTATTTTATAGAACAATTTAAGCATTGTTGAACGTTTATAAAATGTATATTTTTTTATGAAAACGCAACATACAAACAGAAGAATGTGTCAACTCTCAAACATCCACTCTTCATTTGGCAACTAGCTCGAGTAGCAAGCATTTGCATATACAACAGTAATAAAAAACTCATTTTCTGAGCAAATTTCATACGCCTGAGAACAACATCCCCCAGAGTGAGGGACATCTTTGAAGTAGAATATACAAAATATTCTTAAAATGTCCACTTCATGAAGGATAAAGGAAATAGAGTATGGAATTCTGAAGCAATGTCATATGTACTGCCACAGCGGCTAGGCTACCGTGTTCTTCACTTAGTGAACTTTTTGTTAATGCTGTTACTGCAATATGGAGACCAAGATGGGGTAAGCAAAGCAAAGCGTTCCAGTGTACCTGTACTTTTACTTGTGCAAAACCTATTTAATCGTTAATCTTAAAAATAATGAATCCTTTCATTGGAATAGAACGAAGAGTGGATTTATAATAAAATATATTCAGTGTAAACATATGATTTCAGAAGTGACAAATAATCTAATCTGTGATGCGAATATTGTCCAAAAAAGTAAATTAGTGGTAAGAGGTCACATGAACTTAGACCGAATCATTTAAGATTTTTGAAGGGTTTTGTACCAGAGGTGACCAAACCCACAGGACAGACAGAAAGTACTGTTTTTATTGATAAAACAACATATATAACTTGTGTTTTAAAAAAATGGATACATTTTACATATGTCGATTAGAGTTGAATATACAGTACTGTTCAAAAGTCTTAGTCAAAGAATATTATGTTTGATCTTCATGTTGGTATAAAACTATAGTATGTCAGAGTTACTGCTCCCTCTTTTGGGCTTATCAATACCTCTATGAGTTATTTAATGAATCAATTAATTATTAGAGCTGCTGGAGATATTTAACAAATACCTATAATGGTTCAGAGGCCCCGGTCTGGAAATTGAAGCAGTGTTCATCTTGTCATCCAAGAAGTCATTAATAACTTTTTTGAGAGCAGAAGAAATTCTTGTTCTTACTGTTAATTTCCATATGTCCTAATTTTAAATTGTGTTTTTTTCTGAACAAATAATTTACTACCCAGATAAATAGCCTTAAACATTTTCTTTGACTGCCTAAGACTTGTGAGCAGTTCTGTATATATATAAGCCACAAATAGGGGGTTAGGAATTAATTTGGCAATTTTTATGCATAAAATATGCTTAAAATATGTCTGAAACATTCTTTTTGAATGAGGTTTGCATGAATTAATATAGTCATACAAACTAATACCTTAAATTAATTTATATATATAAATTATGGCCTGTTTGAGCCACACGGAGTTCCTGCTTCTTTTCGAGCATCACAAAGACTGTGGCATGAGGCAGGACAATTAAACAGCTCTTCCAAAAAGATACATTTAGATCAGAAAGGGGGTCACCTGTATTTTTTTGCCATGAATGCAAAACACTAAAAAAAATATAACGGCTTTCCGAATCCAGCCATTTAACAGATCACGAACAGCATTGCTGTGAGGAGCACCAGGACGACTGATCGCACCGGGCACAGCCACACATCTGAGAATTAGTGGCTTTTGATAAAGTCAGAGCATTTGAACCGTTTGAAATGGAGACGGACATTCTTTGCCGTGTTTTGTTTAATCTCTTGTTTTTTAAAATAGTTGTATTTTGTAGTCCTGGTGGGGATTTTTCTTCCCTTTAAACGGTAGCTCAGTGAGATGATCTCCTATCACTTCCTGCCTTTTGAAGTCTGCCAACCCTAGAAGCACTGAGTCACGAAAACTGTGACAGAGCTGAGCTTCAAGGGGAGAGGGGTCCCGAGGTCGTCAGCCGGGGGATTATGTGAGGAAAGTGGGACAAGCGGAGAAAGATGCCATTTTGGAAAGTGTCCGCTGGACCCGTGGTGACGGCCATGATTCAGGATGTGACCCGGAGTTGCATCAATGCCGCTCACTGTGATGTGGGCACATGCAGTATCTTCATCTCAAAGCAACCGCTGCTCCATTCAACTTTTGTCAAAGCAGAGAGCTGAGAATACATAAATGGAATGAAAAAGGCGTACATATGTGAAGACTGGACATCCAAAAAGAAAAATGGAGAACGAGAGAGGTGAGTCTGTGAAAAGATGAATGAAAATGAGACAGAAGAGAGGACGTGGAATTAAAGAGAAGGCAGCAGTAAAGGAAAATAAAAAGGTCTATGATGGTGTGTGTATTATGGAACACTGGCTCCCTGTCAGCAAATCCCAGCTCCCTCTGTGCGCACGGCAGGCAGTGGATGCCAGTGAGGCACCGGACAGCCCTCACACTCCCCCATTCATTCATTACCAGTCAGGGCTCTAGAGCAGTGTTTCCCAATCCCAAACTCAAGGACCCACAGACAGTCCACGTTTTTTGGGCTGTCTATGAGTCCGCAAAGACTGGGTTGGGAAACGCTGCTCTAAAGGGGAAGGAAATGAGGAAATCAGCCCCCACCTCTCTGATGATGCCTGGAACAGCCTAGAAAAATGATCGTCTTATGAAGGGGTCAGGGGACGATCAAGCGAGCTTGCGACACATCAGGAGATAAAACAGGTAAGTGACCTTAGGAAAAAAGACACAATGAAAACGAATGAATAGTAAAAGCAATACAGCGTTCAATTATAAACCCAATGAAACACCAAGGTTCTAATCTGCACTGCACAATATCATAGTAAGCAGGTCCTGAATGATCACTCCACTAACTCCAAAAATTAAAATTGATTTTTCTGATATATCACATAACAGAAATAAAAGTGAAAGCTGCCCAAAACATTAGCCTGAATGTTTTATTTGCTCCTTGTCCAGCCCAAGGTGTGTGTGAGATCCACTGTCTGGGTTGGCTGTTATCTCCTCATCGTTTTTGATGTTTTACTCGAATCACGATTTCATAAAAAGAAAAAAACAATGCATCAGAAATGTATCAGTGACTGCGAGAGGGATGGAGGTGCCCAGCTCCATACACAGGTGGCCTGGTCTCACTTGCTCAAGCAAATTCTCTGTCCCTTCATTGCTTCCATTTTACGTTCTCAGATAAAATTGAACACAGTTTCACCACGCCAATAAATACATGAAGATCAACAGATTAGTTGATGAAATAACCTTGATTGTCAGTGTGTGATAGCTGTCCCTTAACAAAAGATGCTTTGCCGTCTGCACATAGAATATGTGGATTCATCAGCAGCACAGGGAAATACTGTGACTGGGTCTTCGGTAAATGCTTTCAAAAGAGAAATGAAGGCTACTGTATGGTTACAACTGTTATGAGATGCAGAAAGAGCTACACACCAGCTCCAAAACCGACTCGTCAACTCATTCCAGCGGGTGCCTTTCTATGTAAACTTCTGAAGCACATTAAAGTTACTCAATTACCCTTACACTGGTAAATGTATTGTAGATTCATCATCGAAAGATCATGGTACATGCGGATAAACATGGTTCATCTGTCACGAAATGGGGAATGGATGTTAGGGTTAGATATGAGAGGTAAGACAAACAAGTGACAGGTGCGGCTTGTTAGGGCCGCACTAGATTAGGTGGACGTGGTGGGCAGAAAGTGACATCATCTGACTCATTTCATGAAGTTGCACATCCTCAAAGAAACCTCACAGCGCGCTTGTTGACAATAATGAGAAAATAAAGATGAGATGAAATGACTCAAGGCTAGGAAATATCAACGCTGCCTTGTGATTTGTACAATTTAGACACAATTCATGCCCATTCAGAAATACCTTTCAACTTGGAAACCAATCAGTTTCTCTTCTGCTCTCTATTGTTCCTCTCTTGTTCGCCTCCCACTCTCGCCCATCCTGATGAGCGTTGCCAGGGCAACAAGCCGCACCAGCGGACCTGAAAGGAGAGACGTGACAACGGATTCATGGCTTGATGCGGCTTAGATCCCTCGAACACACAAAGTCCCACCATCCGGGCCTCATTTGCGCAAAGTCACAGTCCCACCTCACATACCTGAGACTGCACTTCTGCGCAGCTCAGCCCGTCTGTGTGTGAGATTACGCTCAGTGCTCTTCTGTAAGGTTGCCTAAGAGGAACGAAGCAGGGAGCAATCTCTCCGAGGACTGAGAATGATACGCTGGAAAACTAAACTTCCCCTGATTCAGGCAGCCGTGAAGACGTTCAAATCTGCATTTTACAGATGGGCTCCTGCACCATTACACATGAAATATTTAGGATTACTGATGTCCTCATCCAAACCTGGGATGGTCCGCGCATAAACCCCTAATGCATTTAACATGCTATCCAAATAAAAAGATTTGTAATCCTGGTTAAGAGAGCATATTTTTAAATATTTCAAAGCAAATTTGCATTGGGATATGGTAAATATTAACAGCACAGCAAGGTTTAAATTTGGAAAAAGGAGCAATGGACTGATCCAGCTCATTAGTTCTTTCCTAATTACTAATATAGCAGATCAGCCAGAGGAATACTGATCTCCACAGACACCACATTAATTCACCATGACTGAGGGATTCACCTGTATTAATACCAGTGAGTGACACCCCAAAACAGGACAAGAAGAAGTTTAGATTATATTCCATTGAATTTAAGATATGAGTGTAATAAATGTCATATTAAAAGCTCACACAGAAAAGGAGCAGGACAGTTCTGCAGTCGGATGGATTGCCATTCACAGCAGTCTGCTGGGAGAGATCTTGAACTGACTGGGTGAATGTACGGCTTCTGTCAACAACACAATGGAAATAGTGAAATAAAGCAGCAGAATGATGAGAGATGACCTTTGATGGGCTGCGTGACCCATTCTCTCAGTGACACTGTTATGGTTTGTCAAGATTACAGCCGTTATCGCCAATGCGGTGTCATGGCGCCATTCCGGGCAGCGTTATTCACTAAAGCATCCTTTAAAAAATGTCCTGTAAACTGAAAAATAGAGCTGAGTACAAGGCAGCAGTGGAATTTATAAAGCACACATATGATTACAGGCGGAAGAATGTCAGGTCATAGAGAGTTAACAAGATCGTAAATTAATTTTTAATTTATCTAAGAGTAGGAAGAATATTGGCTTTTAAATTTTAGACAGTGCCTTAAAGATTTCCGATTTGCTTTTCGTCTGGTCGTTACAGCAGTTTGCCGCTGATTATTCCCTCAGAGATTAAGAGGCAAGGACATCAGAAGCCGGGCAGCGCGTCACACAAGCTCCGAGCGCCAGGACAACATGGCAAAACTACATGTCCTTCATTACACAGGGGTTATTTTTGATCCCTGTGTTTTTTTTTTAATTTCCCCTCAGTACTGCATATTTTTCTATTGGGTCATTTTTGCCTACAGCAAAGTGACTCCTGTCTTACGTGGAGAAGCCTGCAGGTCAGCAAAGAGCCAGCTCAACAAACAAGCGCTTTCCCGCAATGTGAAAAATTGCATCAGGATGTGGGGGATGCATGTGCCTTTACACATCTGTGGAAACACACATGTCCTTGCTTGTTTGCGTGTGTGTGTGTGTGTGTGTGTGAGGGAGGCGGGATCAGCCACCTCGTCCTTTATCACAGCAGAGAGGAAGACAGGCCCAAAAGCATCACTTCCATGCCTCCAGCTTCCCACAGTTGGCCATCCTACTTACAGTATGACTATTACTACTTTTTTTTTCAAGTGTAAAGTGAGTCCTGGGATTATGGCACCACCACTGCCAAGCTCTACACTGAATTTCTAAAAAAGATGGATCGTTATAATTTTACACCTAATTAAGATTAATTTGCCTGTGAAAATGTTACCAACAGTGACGTTTTGCACTTTTGTCAGGTGACTTGTTTAGAGTTATCTCAGAGAAACAGGGGGACACCTAAGCAGGTGGTTCACAGCCTTCCTCACATTTGCCACTGCCGTCTCCATCCCAAATACCTCCAGAGCACCTATCAACCTCCTTTAAAGAGTGCTAAGCAGTGAGTGCTGGCAGTGTGGCCAGTGACTTTGTGCAGCTTGTGACGGCCTCCGGACAAAGCAGACAGGAATTGCTTCTCCACAAAATGATTCTCTGCATGGAGACGCGGGGATAAATGACAAATGAGTACCTCTCATTACTCTAGTCGATTGGTGATTTATCAGGGGATGGTAACAAATGCATCTCATCCCTCTCCAATCAAGCACCATATTGCGCAGTAGGACAAAAATACATTGCAGAACCCATCAAGAATTGCAATATTTTTCATTGTTTTTTTTTTATTATTTTATTCACTCCCTCCCCTTCTCGATTTCTGTCTCTTGCACCGTCTGGCATGCTGTCAAACATCTGCAGGCCACTTTTACGTAATCTGGCATTTTTAAAAAGATTGATTACAGTTATCACATGCAAATCCATGCAAAACTAACATGTATTTAATCATGTGCTAACAGCTGTGAGAAGGGGGTCTAAGGAGAGTGAGACTTATGCGAGACGTCACATACACGCTCACCTCCAGCCATTCTTCACTCAGGTGCCAGTCTCTTGATGAGTCTTGGTACGCACTGGCAAACATGCACTGGCAAATGCATGCATGCACACACAAGCTTTGCAAACTGGTTCACGTTCTTTCAAGCTGCACACAGAGCGAGGAAAATGGACCTAAAGCTTGTCTTGTGATGAGCTTTGTAGTGTCCAATTCCGGGGTTGAAAATGACCTATTGGGACTCGCTTTTCAGTGTTAATAGCATCACCAAACTGCTCTTCGACTAAACTTTACAGTGTTCAGTACCTGCATCACAGAGCTCCTGTCCTTACCTGAAGATGCCCCAGATGCTGACACTACATGGGGATGACATAAGTGAAGCTGGGACAGGCTTCCGTCATCATCTAAAGCACCAGTAAATGCATGGTGCACATATGGGGCATCGAGAAGCAGCCTGGCCCTCAAAAGATCTACACATCCTTCATGCAATTGCAGAAATAACAATAATTTCCCTTTAGTAGTCCCTGTGGGGTGTCTTTACACCTCCTTCAGCTTGCTCTTTGTAGAGCAAGCTGTCTGTGAAGGGCAGCAACCTATCCGAGCACCCAGGGAGCTGGGAGTTAAGTGCCTTGCTCAAGGACCCACAGACATACTGAGGCAGGATTTGAACCAGCAACCTTGCGATTAGAGGGACACAGGCTTAGCCCACTGAACCACACACTGCCCTCTAGTTTCGACTGGAAAAGCCTTCTGTTACTAACACTATAACTTCTTCCCTCTCTTCCACACACACATGCATCCTGTTGTAAGCTTGTGAGAAGGACTGTAGGAATATTTAGGTTACTGAAGTAAAGCTTCACAGGACTCTTTGGTGGCTGGCAGTTTGGGCTGCCATTTTGCTCTGTTACACTTTCAGGCTGGAGGGTTTTCATCATCGGAGGACAAGTAAAAAGCAGAGGAACCTTTGTTTGGGAAGTTTAATTTTCATGCTTTCCTGATCTGCTGCTCCAAAAAAACATTCCCCTTGCAGGCACCCTTCCCTAAACTGCTCCCCCCTCCTCCCCATCCCTCCTGAGACACCCCCACCCCTCCCAAGCTACCCCTCCCACGGTGGCGGCACCACAGCTCATTTCATGACACATTTAGCAATTTCACACACAATCTTCAAAATACTAGCAAAAAGCAGCACATTATTAGTTCAGTCCACAGATTCTCAGCCCCAGCTCCTCATTGATATGTTCAGGCCCTGGAATGATTGAGTTCCCTTTTAATGTTTCATTCCAGTAGAAGCACACGTCTCAGGCCCTGCCTCACGCCCAACACGGGCAACTTCGGCAACTTTCGATTGACAATAATGGCCGGGAGATTGTCGTCATAGAGTGAGAAAGGACGCTTAGCAGAGACTGGTGGAAAGCGAGAGGAGAGGCAGCAGGGAAACACTCCATGTTTCCTAAGGAGAGAAATTAATCTGGTATGGAGGAAAGACAAAGGGGCCACTCGGGTGATGTCATCCAGCCAACGATTAGGCTTTCAGGCTGTCCGTCCGACTGGTTGCCCATCTGCTTGTCCTGATGTCCATCTGCGGAGGCCTAGCCCCAAGAAATGAGAAGAGGGACTGCAGACTGTGATTACGGGTGACTCCATTTACACGGCTGAGGGGTGAAAGATGGAATTCTAACTGGCAACAACATGACAGGCAGATCACAGTTATTGTAAGTCAGTTATGTACCGTATCTATTTTCGTCAGAGCTGAAAACGTGACACCTACGCAAACACCAACGTGCAACCAAGGCACTGTGATACCAAGAGTAAGGACAGATGCTTTATAGTTTCTACATCAGGGACTGTTTCGTCCTTTTCTGTCAAAAAAGGTAATCCCCCTTTTGGCTTGTAGTTCAAAAAAAAAAATGAACTACCATAAAAAACCTACAATGGACTAGGATGATTTCTGCAGAGTCGTTGTGCTTGATATAGGGTGAACCTATCTCACACAGCAGCAACATGAGAGGAGTCTTGATATATCTAAAGGTCTAAAAGACAAATAACAGTTCAGCATCCAGACTTAAAGAATGCCAAGTAATTGTACTTCTTTTTAACTGCCTTGGTCCATTTCCACTGAGACTGAGAGCTATCCCCTCTGCAGAATCCCTCAGTGACTCCCTCAGTGTCTCCCTTCCAGTGTGGCATTCTTGGAGGTCATCCCCAAAATGAGAGCTGCCCCCTCAATAGGGCCTTCTGAGGACAGCATCCAGACCCACTGCATGCACTCAGAATTAGTATTTCTTTACACTTCGCATTAACTGCACTTTCCTAATGCATTCAAAATACATTCTGAGAACATTCATAAGCAACTTGTAACATCCAAACATTCCTTAATAGCTATACTATTCATTAATAACAAACATTGTATGATTATACTGTTTGTTATTACCATAACATGTTTGTTATTAATGTATACTATATCTGTTAAAGTAAGTTAGGATGTTAAAGTGTACTTACACGCTGCTATGAATGCTTTATGAATGCATTATTAAGGAGCATTGAATGTTCCACAAATGCATTATAAAGGCACTATGAAGGTATAGATAATGTACTCAATATTTTAAGACAGCATATGAATATTTAGTATTGTTTTACATTAAGTGTACCTTCAAATTGCATGCATAATGCATTCATAGAGCACTAATAAGAAGCACGTACACCTTAACATGTCTTAAACAGAGTTGAGTAATTCAGGTCCAGAGAGTAAAAGTCCAGACTGGGATTTTGTTTCAACTAACCATCTGAATAATCTGTTACTTTGACTACTAACCAGCTGTTAAGGTGACTACTAACCAGCTGAATAATCTATTATTTGATGCTCAGCTGGTTGGTTGAAACAAAATCCCAGTCTAGACTTTTACACTCTGGACTTGCATTACCCAACTCTGGTCTTAAAGAACTGCATGAATAATATATTCAATGAACAAAAAGTGACTGCTTTAATATACATTAATAACAAACACTAGTAATGATTCACAGTGCATTAAGTGTATCTTTATATTAAGGTATACTTACATACTACTTAGTAATGTTCTATGACTGCATTTTAAATGCATTATGATGGAGCACTTAATGTAAGGTGTTTCCAAATCTTTCTGAATGTGTCTTAGTTTTGTATATTATATGCGATATAATTGCTCTGACAAAATACGAAACATAATAAACAGACAATTTCTGTGACACATCAAATGTCTGTGCTGTGAATGACAAGCACACTAATGATTGTTTGTGATTGCAATTAAATGCAATTTATCCTCCATTATAAATCAGTCAAGATTAGAAGCGATGATGCTTTGGGGATGAGGTGGTTTTTTTTGGGGATCTCCATAAATCTCCAAAATGCCCTAACAAAAACATGCATCCATTCATTCTATCAATGGCCTTAAATAGTGAATTACCAAGAGCAAAATGGACTTCAGCTGGAACAGGCGATGCTTTTATGCACCTGCCCATAAACGCCAACAGCGTATCGAACTTAACAAAATGGAAAAAGATTCTAGTGATCATTCTAAAAGTCTCATTTCGGCAACAGTCATCTTATAAGGCTACACACACTGCAAAGTCACCTACTAATTTCTGCCAGCCAAAGACCCATATCTTCAGACGGAGAATAAATTAAAATCCTGAATTTCCATCCCAGAGCATTTGCTTAATTACTCTATTACTAATTTATCATCTTTATTATTTGTACTGTCACATACAGACCAAAAATACTGCAATAAAATCCAGCACCTTTTAATTAGGCACACAGCTTTATATTTAGAGGATGTTCTGAAGGGAGGACAAACCCCCTTAGTACTGAAAGACTGTAGGGTTACATGCAGGGCATGGGGGGGAGGAAGGAGTATTTTTAAATGCAAAGGTAAGTGAGGTAACATCTCTGTGTACGATCAGGCATAAAATCCAGTTCTGAAGTTTCCACAGCAAGCGGCATATTAAATAAAGATAAAGTCTGATTGCTTCAATCAGCATTGGGAGAAGATCTTTCTAAGAAGGTATTTTGTGTGAATGTCTTTAAACCAGCGGGAACTCTCCCCTCCACCCTCACCATTTTGCTGCTAAATACCCATTTTACAGAGTTGTTTACTTCCCAAGACACAAACACCTGAACCCGGCCTCCTGTGATCTTGTCTCTCAGGGGGCCTGGGCCAAACTCAGGCGCTTTTCCACTGCCACTAGGAACCAAGCCGTACCCGACCCGTACTGCAACCTGACAGTTTTCCATTGTAAACTATGCAGGCCGTACCCAGCCAGTACCCGTGCTTACTAGCAGGGCTCAAAGCGTGACTTGAGCTGACTGCGTCACCGCCACCTGATTGGTATAATACACAGGGACATAAAAAAACCAGTGATCTGTGTCCATATTCACAGATTAAATGAAGCAGAAAGGGACATATTCTACGCATTATTAATTACAAATAGTATCGCACATGTCTGGATAACTCAGAACTTCTGAAATTCCTTAAGAAATGCTATAGATGGGCTGAACGGAATTGATTCCTTATGCAATTTTTTGTGAGACAATGCTAATTCCATTACCCTTCCATACTAACGTAACATGGTGGTTCTCACAGATGTGCTAGAGGAAATTAGCACAAAAAAAAATCATGATGCACACCGTGTGAGCAGTAAATAAGCATCTCTTCGGTTTCCTGTCACTATACCAAGCCAAGCTTTGGAGCTGGAACCGTGCCGTGACAGGTCTCTCTTCACGGTATGGGTCTGGTGTGGCTCAGTTCCCCTATGCCAACGGAGAAATGCCACTAGTCATGGGGTCCAGCCCCAGCCCCCCCCGATCATCGCAGGCTTCTGTGCCAGTGAGAACGACTTTCTGTATTTACGACTCGAAAGATCCGCAAACAAGCGAATGGAGACCGTTCTTACCTGCACGCAGCTATGCTACATCACGTGAAACATTCTCAGAAATGAGCCATCAAGAGGCATATCGCACCTCACTCTCTCTCTCCTTTCCTCTCTCATTATATAATCTTATATATAATCAAAAACCTCAAACATGTAAATAGCCAGGTTTGATGTTTGTGGATTTCGTCACTCTAATGAATTAGAAGTGGACAGGCAGCTGCGTTCGGGGAGACAAAGGGGACCCCAGAAAGCATTTCCAGAAATCAATAAAAGTCTTGCACAGGCTACAGCTCGAAAGCAGTGCTTCTCTGAAAGTACTATTAAGCTGCTTTGTAGGAAAAAAATGTATTGTGTTGTTTACTTCATGGATCAAAGGCTTGACTTTAAGCATAATATGTTATTTGATACTAAAATGAATAAATAAAATATACGGCTTTTTGTTTTATAGTTGTCTGAGTGATGTTACACAGACATGAAGTATCAGTCAAAAGTTCGGACACACCAAGTTGCCTACAAAGGGGAGTGATAGTGTTGTGTCACCTGACCTAAACACAGGAGAAATCATTTTGGAGGACTAGAGAGTGGTCTATTTGTGGGACGTCCTTCCAGAAGACCACCTCATGAAAATGGCTTAGAAGTGGGAGTATGGTCAGCCAGTCCCTGAAGCTATTGGGGTTAAAGGCATTACTCAAGGGCCTGATGGTGGGATCGCTCTGCCAGCCACGGGATTGAAACCAGCAACCTTCTGAGTCCCAACCCGCAGAACTACCCCCCCAATTGAATTATTTTTGTTTGTTTCACTTTTTTTCTGAATATAGTAATGAATGCCACTGTATCTACACTGCATGGAAACTATGTACTACCATGTAGTTTCAGGTAAACCTCATTTTACCTCCTGAACATCTTCAAGCTTTGAGGAGCTTTACATTCAGGGTCGCTTTTTTGTACATCACTGTTGTACAGAGCTGTGACTTTTGCAAAAGTCTGGCCATTCCGCTCAGACCTGTGTCATTAGCGAGGTGTTTTTGTCAAGAGAAGTCCCTCTGAGGGGATGTTTTTTTGTTTGTCACACCATTCTTTGCAAACTCTAGACTCTGTAAAACATGAAAATCTCAAGAAGGTGTTTCAAATGCTGGAACCACCACATTTGCATCATGCAGATGAGCCCATATGCGCAGCCGTAGCTGCACAGTAACTGAGCCTCTTTAATTTTTCTATGCGCTGCACATGTTCTGGTGCCACCGCATGATTCTCTGTTTGAAGGATCGGGCTGTTCGCATCAACAAGCAGCTGTACCTAAAAAAGTGGCCACCCACCGCATGTACATGCAAACTTTTATGCTCAGAAAATACTTCATGCTATTTAAATAGACTTTAATGTATCCACAAAGTCAGCATACAGAATGTCTAGAGGTGCTTTTGCCCTTTTGAAAAATATCTTTTGATATTTGTTATGGTTGCTTTCTGTTGAATCAACTAGAAAGTACCACATGTCCAATTTAATCACTTCACGGAAACATAATTCCTTACCCAGAAAAACAAACTGTGAACTTATGATGACACTTTTCTCAGAATAACGTAAAAAAATGCCCACAGTTCAGTCGCTTATTAGGTGTTTTTTTTTATTCTGTTATACTTACAAATTGTACCTTCGCAATGCCATTAGGTTTCTGTTTAGCTTCTAGTGGTCAGGACAGTGGGGGTCACCCAGAACACCCCCGAAATCTTGTTCACGCAACATAACAACTCAGTGTGTCTTCATGTATCTTCATTTGTATCTATGAATGCTTTGAACCGCCTTGCACACTGATTACTCTCTTGTTAAATTAGAATCCAGTTTGCACATGACATTAGGATCCTAGGAGAGCGGCAGGTTTTTACTACTCACGTTTTCTCCTAGTGTAGCCATCTGTGTTCAAAGCATTGCACAAACAGACGGGCGCTTGGGGCAAATGTGTTTGTGTAAACCGCAGCTTTCTCCAAGTCTTTGATCACACGAAACATTCAGAAAGTAACCCCCCAAGGTCACCAGTATGCAGCCAGCCAATAGAAGCCTTTGTCGCTGTAGGTATTGGTTGAAGGTTTCTTCAACTGGATGATAAATTGGCAGTAGGAAGACCGAAAAATGTTCCACTAAAAGGAATTTTCAAAGTATAGAATTGCATCCAAGCATTCTTTATTTGGAATTTTCACGTCTTCTGATCCAAAATTTTATAATCCAATTCAAGGGTTCTTTTCTTTTTTTTCTTTTTTTTTCTTTTCTTTTCTTTTCTTTTCTAATGTAATCTCTCGTTCTCTCTATCTATATATATTTCACACCCACAGGGGCAGGGCCGCACAGCGGCGGACAATCATCTCAATCTAAAAAAGCTACTTAATCCCCTTTACTCTTCCCGTGGGAGGCCGAACCCTGTGAAATGCCCCAAGTTGAGGACTGGTATCACAAGGCTAAACGCGTTTGGCAAACGGCCCAACGGGCCCTTTCCCACCGGGCTTCCAGACAGAAGGCCCAGGCTGATAAGCAGAGGAGACCGGTTCCGCCATACCAGGTGGGGCGACGGGTGTGGCTACCCACCCGCAACTCGAAGCTGCCCTCTTGCTGTAGGTTGTCGGCTCGGTTCATCGGCCCGTTTAAGATCGTGCAGCGGGTGGGTCCCAACTTCCGGTTGGTGCTACCTGGCATGTACCGTATCTGCCCTACCTTCCATTCTTCTCTGCTTAAACCCGTTCGGTACAGCCCAGTGCGCCGACCGACTGACGTGGTGATGCCACCGTCCCCCTCGGTGAGAGACGACGCCAAAATGTACCAGGTCCGACCTCAGCTAGATTCTCGCAGGAGGGCAGGAGTTCTGCAGTATTTGGTTGATTGGGAGGGTTTTGGCCCCGAAGAGCGTTCATGGGTGCCGGCCACGGACGTTCTAGATCCTGCTCTGGTTCCACCACCGTCACCCTTCCAAGCCGGCTCCGCGGCCCCGTGGCCACCCACGATGCACTCCTTGGCCTCCTGTCTTGTCCCTTCGGCCTGTGATGCACCTGGCTTTATTATTAATAAATCATTCTCCTGCATTACGGGGTCCGCCTCATCTCTGATCGCTCATCGTTACAATATATGCATATAGCACATCTCCACCATGTTCCTGTGTAAATTTTGTAAACCTGTTGCGTACCTCTGTGTTCCTTGGTTTAATGGCTCAGTTCACATTTTTACCCTATTTTTGCATTAGAAGATGAGACTAAAATTTGTCATAAGTCAAATTTGAATAGCAAGGTTACAGATACACATTTATTTAGAAAGAGAGAACGACTTTCTCCAATTCTATTTTTTATCACAGCTTAAATAACATTTATGTCATCCTCACAAACCTGTATAAACAATGAGATATAATACATAAGAGATTTCAATATGTTGTTATTTTTGCAAAAAGTAAGCCAACATTCAGAAACCATGTGGGAAAAAAATAAGCACCCCCCTCCTCCTTCCACAACAATTAAGGGAGTGTTATTTGGCAGTCAGGTGTTACCAGTCAAAGGCATCAAGAAGTGTGACTATCTCTATAAAAGCAGAGCTTTTGGCAGTTTGGTGTTCTGCAGTACAGTAACTCTGGTTTGTATTTCTTTCATGCCGAGAACAGCAGACATCAGCCATGACCTCAGAGATGCTGCTCAACAATCTGGGGATGGATATACAGCCATCTACTGTACATACAACTTTAAATTCACCATTTACTTTACAGTGAGAAAGGGCCCGGAGTGCATGTCCCAGCAAGGTCAGACCACCTCATGCTTAGAGATACCAAAGAAAAAAAAACCAAGGGCTTCATCACGTGACCTACAGGCTTCATTGAGCATGTTATATGTTCATGGTCATGGCAACACACTAAGAAAAAGGCTACTTTCATGAAAAGGCAGCCAGACAAACACCCCATCCCTCTAAATAGTGTATGGTAGCAAAAATTAGGTTCATTTGCATATGAACAAACCACAAAATTTCCGGAACAATATCCTTCAGACGGTTGAAACCGACATGGAGATGTTTGGTTGTCAATAACCAAACACAGCGTATCATCTCATATCCACTGTCGAGCACGGTTGAGGAAGGCTTGCTTTGCGGCCACCGGACTTGGGAAACTTGCAGTCACCGAGGTGACCATGAATTCCTCTCTATTCTGCACTATTCTTGAGACAGATGTGAGGCCGGCTTTCTGACAGCTGAAGCTGGGCTGAGAGAAAGTCATGCGACAGGACAATGATCCCTGGTGCATCAGCAAATCAGCATCTAGAAGATGTTGAATTGCAAAAGGTGTTTCCACAGGTTACTGAATTATAGGACTTACTTATTTGAATGTGGACTTTACTCCCAAATGACAACCCGTTGAAATCTATAATATTTTTTTATCACCCAAGGTTTGATTTGCTTGTTAATAGAAGTGGTTGAGGACCTCACAATTGTTATACAGGCCCTGATAAATAAAAAACAAATAATAAAAAATAAAAGGTGAGGAATGGCCTCTTTCCTTCTTTCTATGACTGAAATCTGCTTGGGAGCAAGCAGCTAATTTAATTCATTTTGGACAAAAGTATTGGCGTCGCAAATAAATAAATAAAAGAGAACACAATCTTCTCAAAGGTGCATAAGGATAATTTTGTTACCCAAATATACATAATATCTGAAATTGCTGGGGGGCGGGAACAGAAGCTTGTTTACCATATGCTTGCTTTGATGCTGGTAAAATCCTGATTATGTGACAGCTAAGCGCTGGGGGCTCATTGCAGCCAGTCTCTAAGCTTGTAAGAGTCCTGCAAAAATGAACCTTTGTCAGAAATTTAGGGATGAATGAAACAGGAATTTGTACTTATGACAGAAAGTATCTTCAGATGCTCTGAACAGGTGGTTTCTGTCAGCTATGTAAGCCACTCATGAGGACGTTCCACTCCTTTCACTGGGGGATGGCAGACAAGGGCAGAAAGCGGCGGCATTAGGCCATCCAGCTCGACAAGCGGTGGCAGCAAGGGCGCTGAGCTGGGAACGTGCTCAGGGTGTAGACAGGCGTGTTGGGAGAGCAGGAACACAAATCAGAACAAAGAAAGATCACAACGACTCCTACAACCTTGAGCAGGAACTCCGTGCCAGAACAAGAGGAACGTAAACAAGGGAACAAAGCAGAAAAAAAACCTCCCTTTTTTCATCAGATGGTGGGCCGATGACCAGAAAATAGGCAAATACTGACTAAATTGGTGTGTGCAAAGTCAACAGGTCTTCCAGTAAAGGACAGGGGCCGATGAGGTGAAGCTCCAAGGACGAAGGGCAGGTGGAAACTCTGGTTCTTACCCAGATACGCAGCAGCATGTAGCCACATACACCGCTACAATAAATTTCACCCAAGTTCCCTGTCATAATAACAATGACGGTGGTGTTGATGATGATGATGACGGCGACGATGATGACGGAGACGATGATGACGGAGACGATGATGATGATGTCGCCAGAGTCCGTGGATGCATTTCTATGACAGATGCTGCACATCGATAAAAGGCGACGACGCATCAAAACACAACATTAGCTGTGACAGGCTCACATTTGTCACGCCTGATCACTTCCATTTGCATTGGGTTTGCAGGTCCATCTGTTAAACAACAGGAGCACTCTCCCTCCACAGGGTGCCAATGCACTGCAAGTTCCGGGTAAATATTGTCAGGCCAAAACAAATGTTTTATTTGGGGAGTAAATAATGAATTTAAAACTTAGAGGCAAAAAATTACTAGTTTAACTGACAGAATTTCCATTGCCCCAGGTAAATTGCTTGTCTGTTGATTATGTTTATGAAGTTTTCTCTATCTGACATCTGATTGGGTTTTTTTTAATCATATATGCAACATGAAACAATGTAAAAAAAAAAAAAATTCGGTAAGAGAAAAACACAGTAGCAAAGTTGTTAAAAAGTCGACTGACTTTCCAATCTGTACCTGCAGGTTACAACACTTTGAGGTTGACTTGCTCAATTCATTCCTCTGAAGTTTTTCAGTAAACATCAAACTGTATAATCAGGCAAAAAAATGTGGTAGGCAAATTGTCTGTCAAAACAAATAAACTGCATAGTATCATTGGCTAAAAGAAAATAACAGGATATGTCATTTAGATTTCAGTGTATGCTATCATGGGCTAAGAGACATGCCCCGTGCATTTGTAATTTTTCTTATTTTCAAACTTTTGTGTAGAAGTGATATTAGAAACTAAGCAACTGCTCACCTTAATATTTGAGCAAAAGGTTTGAAAAAGTTTCAGCCAGTAAAATCAAACATATGTAAGATAAATTATATACTTCTTTCTTCAACCTGACATGATTACTGCAGGATAGAAATTTCTGCGTGAGCTCACTAGATCTGCGTGCTTGTCTCATGTCACTTACCACCTTCTCTGTTTGTGTGAAAGTGGGTGAGAAGTGTGAGCTTCCATACAAGGTAAAGCAAATAGCTGAATAACGCGTTTACCATTTATATAACATGCATCTCACAAGTAGGACCAACTTCAGGTGAGAAACAACAAACGTTTGTTGAAGTACAGTCAGCGGTCATGTTCGAATGTGATGCGGAACTACAGAAAAATGAATATCGCACGGGATCGCTGCAGCCAAGCGCCACCAGAGAGACCCTTTGTCCTGTGGGATATCACAACCTTCTGGAACACTCTCGGCAAAAGGCCAGGTGACACTGCATGATATCTCCCTGCCCATTGTTCTCTAAGCAGGATGCTGCATATCAGTCTTATAACACCATCAATTTCCGCTAGTAATATAGGAATCTGACCTCCCTCCCTCCCATCTTTAATGTCTCCTTCAAGGACGAGTTCCTCCCCAGACAAGCCGCAGACTCGGCGCTCCGGCGACACCTTAAAGCGCCAGTCGTCATTGCCTCGCCACAGAGCTCCCCCTTCCCGTCATGTCTCCCTCTCTGCAGTCACTGGCGCAGCAGCGCAGTCATTGTCAGCTTCTCGAGGAAGCGGCGGGAGCCTGGGCCACGCCTTCACGCCCTCTGATCCCAGATCCTTGGCCGTCAGCCAGTCTGCACTGCTAATGCTGGAGAATACGGGCAAACCCTAACGACGTCTGTGCGAACGGCACCGCCGTTTAACACCGCGGGTCCTGATGCAACACCTATAGCAGCCGCAGGCGCAGCGCCGGCTTTGATGTACCGAGGATGCGGCCGACTCGCAGAGCAGGACCTGTCACATGCATCTAAACACCGCACACTCCGAGAATAATAACACACACTCTCTGTTTTGCTGGATTCTCTTTATTCCCCGGAGGAACACACTACAGGCACTTTATTCAGACTAAAGACGCTGACCTTTACAAATAGACCCTGCACCCAAGTGAAGGTCTGAATTCTCCCGCCGTATTACCCCGCAAAGACCTTTTATATTTCAAATAACTCGAATGCCATGGGCAGATGAAGAGGTTCACCTCTCTTCCATTCCCATAACTCACTTTACCATCAGATACAGGTCTGGCCCCGCATCCGGGTCTCCCCATCCAGGTAAGATCGATCTGTCTTTGAAAGACCAACCAGAGGTTTTCACCATGGGGAGACTTTTTTTTTTTTGGTGCGTTTCTAAAGTTTGGCTGAACTTGCTATAGTTTTTACTGAATCTGTTTACAATGTATTTTCTTAAGCAATTGTCATAACTAACATTTTACATTTCATTGAACTAGTCTGCTAGATTTCAATTAACCAGTTCAGGTTTACGGCTTAACACTACTCCCCAGTACCTCTCTCGATATTCAAAAAGGCTCGACCTTGTTCGGTTTCTTTACCTTTAACCTGGGTGACGTAACCTGGAAGCAAAAACGTAGCGGAGATCACGACTAAGACAAAAGACACCAGGCACCACAATGAGCACAAGGAATAAGACAATGTGAAGCTCGCTGCCCTCGGTCCCCCTCCCTCTGTACCAGGCCGCAATCCCCCCAGGTGGGTGCCGATGGAAGGGGGGGTGGCACTTCCCTCATAACCCTGCTCCACATTAAGCCCATTCCCAGCCCTTGCACGTATGGGCTAACACCATGGAACTTCCCGGAACACCGTGGAACTTCCGGAACACCATGGAACTTCCAGGGCTCAGCTGCTGCCTGATATTGTGCGTAACATCAAAGACAGACAGCCCTGAAACACTCCCCTGTTTCCCAAACACATCACAGGCAAAGCCCCAAAACCCTCTGACTGCCATTTGAGTCCCATCAGGGTGCACCTGGGGGCCCCAGGACTGGACGACCTTCACATCGGCCCCTCCTCTCTTTAGGAAGGCATCTCTTCTTGTTTCACAGCCTGTGACTGTTAAAAGGGAAGAATACTGAAAGGATACTGAACAAGCAGAGCGTGATGAGAGCTGGACCCGGTCCTTTGGGGGAGAGTGCTGCTTTTTTTAAATAATCAGAAGACGTGTAATTGTAAAAAGTACATTTCAATTGCGTCATGGCTAGTAGGAAGTACCTGATGTTCCTCACTGATGGAGGAAGAGTTACTTTAATAGGTGGTATTAAAAGAATTGTCTCATTTCTGAGTACAGGGCAAATACTCACACACCCTCAAAAGTACGTACATCTAACCTGAGCCAAGGCACACAGTTAGACTGAGGTAGCATTTTTAGTTTGTTATACCTGCTTTTGATTAAACCTTTTGAATCCCTTTATTAAGATGCCTCTGTGATCACGTTTCTTTTAGCACAACACAGACATTGCTCTATGAGTGATATTTGTGGCAATCTTTCAAATGTAAACTAAGGTTTACAAGCACGATCAGCTGGCTCTGTGTTGTGGTGATGCGGAGGCCAGTCTTGTTTCTAGAAGCCCATACCCATCCTATACTCTCTTTAAGAGAAGAGTTAAGGGATATTGGCAACGTTCGCCTGCCACGTTTTTAAAAATACTGCCCCCATCCGCCAATGACCAGGAGTGACCCCCCCAGCTGTAGACCCCCCCCAGCTGTAGCCTCACCCCAACAAACTGGATTGCTGTCAGCTTTGCTAGCTTGGAGGCAATAATAGAAGCAGGACCGTCCAAACAATTAAATCGGCCTATATGGTAAGCACACACTTTAACTGATTGTTAACTGCAGGGCACTGTAAGCTCACTAGAAGGAATGGCGCAGAGAGAAACAGTGAGAAGAATCAAAGATTCTTGAGTCCGGACCTGCATTCGCTTTAGGGGGACGTCCACTGCTGAAAGAGGAAAACGAAGAAACAGACTAAAGTCGTGATCCAAGACGAGCTTCTAAGATTAGCCTCACTGAGTTAATTGTAACCACAGTTTGTCACGTACACTTTGACATCTCCAGGAAACGTTGTTGAAAATGTTCAACGAGTGAGAATAAAAAAGAAAAATGAAAAGGTAACTGATATCATCTTCAGTTTGGACATTGTCACCCCTTAACATCCACACGTTAAATACAATTACAGTCAATTAAATAACTGTGATTAATTTCCAATTATTTAGTTCTACGATCCTGAAAAATAAAGTAACTAAGCAATCGATTAATCCTAATTAAGTTGAATGTGAGTTTGCACTGTTTTGTCTGAGATCCACAAAGGAACAAAGTGGAGAACATATTTAACGTTTTCTATAAGCAAATTGCACTTGTAAAAGTAGTCTGTAACCATTAACAATTGTGACATCTACAGCAGTGTTTTGAATCAGCCCAATCAAGCCTAATTAACTTAGAGCTCAAAGAATGAAATAAAACCCGGCAGAGAGCGGGATCGGAAGACGTTGCTATAAGACACTTCAAAAATATCTGCGCATAGAGATAAGTCTAGTAAGAAAAAAACACATTAGTGAGGAATTATAAGCTCACCCTGAGCAAAAAAACAGAGTGCTTATCCCTGCCCCCCCTCCCCCCCGGCCTAGAACCGCATCTTAAATGCCAAGGCTCCACAACTTCTTCGCACCTCAGACGATTTGGGTGGAAGAGGCACAGCTCACCTGAGGCGGCTACCATGGTTTAGCGTGAAGATGCCACTCTGACAGGGTGTCAATACAAAGCAATTTACGGCCGCATGAAAAATCGACCCCCTGATAACAGGCAATTTCTTTGCTCCAATGGTTCGCCTGGTGAAATAGTCGAGGAGAGGGAGGGGGGGTTTAGTCGGGGAGGGAATGGGATGGGGTGGAGTGGGGGGGTTCAGATGAAATGGGGGGCTGGGTCAGGCACAGAGATTAGGGTTCAGCAGCTAGCCGGAGATACCATGGAATTAAGTGTCCTACTGTCGATCCCCCCTCCCCCTCCCAGAAAAAGAAGGGGAAAAAACAGCACGTAGATCCTTGACGGACGCCGACTGATAACAGGGAGTGAAGACAAAAGGAAGGAGAAGGATATAGAAATAAGCAGGCACGAGGGAAATAGGTGCCAACCACGTGAAGCTGGGCGAGGCGAACGGAGAGAGGGACAGATGGAGAGATCCAAAGGTTTACGCGTCTCTAAAATAACACGCATGACTCTGCAGAGGAGATCCTGGGGAGTGGGTGTAAGGAAAATGGAAAATGACATTTTTTTCAGTCTTTCAAACCATGTAAGGGACTACAACAAAGACCAACATGGCATGGTTACATTCACAAATTTGCGACCCAAAGGATTCTGCAAGAGGTTCTGAGAGGACCTCCTCCAGTGTGAATCAGTACTGTACAACATGAGCAGCTAGACATAGCTAAGTCCTGTAAAACATAAGCAGGACAAATACGAGTGGCTTTGCATCAAATTGTGTGAAGCTACAATGTAAAAATAACAAAGAAATAGTTTGTAAAGGACCCCATACTTTCAGAGCTCTCTACAGCCAGCCAGAGGTCTTTCCGCAGCTAGACATATCTAAGCTAAGAGATGGCGACCTTGGTCACAGACCTGGCCTGCTGCTGGCAGGTTAAACCAAATCTTTTTCCAAGGCGATGCATCACATGAATGAGCTCTTCATGAGGCCCAAGTGAAATGACACGCGCTCTGCTTCACTGCAGCCTGATGGCTGGGCCGCGGGGGGGGGGGCATTGTGGTGCAGGAAGCAGGGGGCAGTGGAACTAAGCATGATATTGTGGTGATGCCGCTCAGCATGCTGCTATTTCAGCACTGTCCCAATTGCTTCCAGGGAAGGTGTCGCCTCCTGTCCGCCAGAATGAGTGTGGATGCATCGCAGCATCGCCGCCCACTGAGCGCGCATTCATTCTCACCCGAGACATGACCAGACTGGCAATCCAGGGGTTTCCGAACTGCATCCGGCAGATGGGTGGCCCCTCTTCTAAAGCCACGCAAAAAAAGAAAGACATTTCAGATGATTTCATGATGTTGTGTTAAATTGCTTGCTTCATTCACTTCATTTAAAAATGAGCAATTCATATTTCACAGAAACTACTAAAACTAATTTTCTTAAGCCTATTGTTTTTGAGCATTGCTGTAGGAATACAGGAGAGCTAACAAATTCTAATGTTGTAATAATATATCTTAGCATTTTCGAATACGTATACACTACGGTAAAACTTCAGACGTGCTCGGGACACGACAGAGGATTCAAAATGACCCCCCCCCCCCCCCCCGCAACTCCCAAGGCAAAAGTGGTGTGAATTGATAGACGGCACCCATCTATCCCAAACGGCAAAATTTGCCTGGAGCAAGACTGCAGATGGCAACATTTTAAAATGCCAGACAGGAGCTGTGAAACAACAGTCAAGATGAGAGGAGTATGCAGAAAATCTTTTTGCGAATGTTTACCTTGCTATCAGGTAACATTTAATATCAACATATCAATAAAACTCATTAGAGATATCAGCTTCCAATGTCTGGGTGAGCTACGGCGGAGCATGATATCATGCAAAGAAGCCTGCAGCCCCAGGAACGACATCAACGATACACAGACTGCAGGGCCCTCAGTGAGAAGGATGATGGTAGACATTCCCAACCGGCATGCGGGCAAACAGAGGTAGGACGAAATGAAATCTCAGAGAGATGCCGTCGACATGATGGCCACACACCCCCTGTAACACCCGGAAAGCCATCAGACACAGCTAAAAGCCTCGCAGCCAGGCAGGCAGGCAGCACACTGAACGTTGCCTGTTCTCTCCCGTACCAGCAAAACTCACATCTCCTGCCCGTGAACAAAAGCAACACCGCTGGCCCTTGTCTCCCCAAGGAGAGTGGGAACGGGAAAAGAGGACAGGTGTGCTCCCTGCAGGAGGAGAATTCGTGTGGGGAGAGGAGCAGCAGCACTCTGTTCTGGTTTGCTGCGGCATTCTTCCGTCTAGTGTCCTTCACTCGCCCCTTAGCTTCTTTCATTTTTGTTCAATAACACAAAATTAAAATCCTGACTTTTCAGCTCTCAGAGACACGCCGGCACCCACAAGACCCTGCAATTTGTCCCATTGACCTTCCTGTGATCCTGCCATCTCTGTTTGCATTTCTTCAGTCCCCCATATCATTATTCTCCTCACTCATCAGCTCTGAGCACCCAGACACGGCTCTGCACAGACTGGAAGCCAGAGTCCTGCTGACAGGAACAGCCTCTGCTTAACTCCTCAGTTTTCCTCAGCGTCGGAGAGAGGGATGAAGATTCCCGTGCGCAGAGGTAGCGTGTACTGCAGAGATGTGACATTTCCGGCGTCCCCTGAGCAGATGACTGACACCGCTACATTAAGGATGCTCCGGAAAATGTCTGCATTGACCCAGTTGGTTGTCACAGTCAGGCCTTCATATCTGCATGACCCCCCGTGGACACCAAAAATCACGGATGCCCAAGTCCCTTATATTAAATGCTGCGGTATTTGCATATAACCTATGAACATCCTCCTCTGTGCGTCAAGTCATCTCTAGATTACTTAATACCTAATTCAAAGTAAATGCCGTGTAAATAGTTGTTATACTGTATTGTTTGGGTTATAATGAGCTGAGTCACCGGCACCAAAAAGGAGGAAAAAGAAAAATGAGATATGACTCACTGCCAGCGGAAGCGTGATGAGAGACCCAGCCAAGGTGCATCTCCGAGATGATAAAGCTTCACCTTGCCCTCTCTCCTCTTTGCCTCATTGTGCAGCTGACAAGCTCCTTGATTTTGAAGACGACGGTGGTGCTGACCTGCTACATTCTGCTCCTCTCTCGTTATTGATAGGGACTCCTATACCACATTCCCAAAGCCTTCAATGGAAATGTTTAGAGGCCGATGTGGAAATGGGGCCTGAAAGGACGTATTAGCATGTATACTACACTTCCAGACTGAGTGATGTCCCTCCTCACACACCGTACCGCTTCCCAGTCACCCTCTGTCTGCCCTTGAACAAAGGTGACTGACTGAAAGGTCAAAGTGAATTGGCTAGGGCTCTGCAGTTTACTCCACCGAGGATGGGTCCACAGGCCCCCCCCCACACCCTACCCTGATGTTGTCCTCT
>JAABNX020000119.1:22555472-22572563 GCA_015163995.2 Mormyrus lacerda
GGGACATCATTAAGTGTAGGGCTCAGAGTAGGGGAACAACACCGCGTCTTTTTGCTTACCCCACCTTGCATTCCATGACACTCAGATATATATGTAGGTGAGAGCAGGCTTGGTCGTGAAGGGCAGCCGCCCTGTAATGTACCTATTGACCCGGAGCTTAAGAGCCTGACTATTCTGCCAAAACCGGGCTCGAACCAGTAACCTTCTGGTCACAGGCATAGCTTTAGCCTAGTGAGCCCCCAGACACATTTGTCCATGTATGGACAAAAAAAACAATCCCTGAATGAACAGTAATCGATGTTAATATCAGTCAGCACGGTTGCGTTTTGCATGGGATATGTTTTTCTGTGTGAGCTTGAGATTTTACATGGGGAAGGGTGGTTGGGCACTGGCATAGATAAAGATGCCAATGTGGAGCAGCAGAGCGCCATCCGCAGGTCAGTTCCCTACAGACTCCAAAAGAGAAGATGACTGTATATCAGAGTCCCCCTTGGGAAGGCCCCACAAATACTAAAAGCGAGCATAACTGTATATCAGAGTCCCCCTTGGGAAGGCCCCACAGATGTCCTTCCTAGGGCAAGGGGGACCCAAATGTCACATGACAGATGCTGTACTTATCCTGGTGAGTGCAGGCTAGATGCACGTTACTGGAGGGGCAGAGCAACAAGGGATGGGGCAGGAAAACTCCAAGGAGACATAGGAACAGTGGGTCAAAAAAAAAAACAGCCTTTCCACTGCCAATTATCAATGCTAATCATGAGTGACGTGACAGTGCCTGTCGGATCTACCCTGGAAGAGCATTTATGAGTCAGAACATTCTTTATTTAAGTGCCTGACTCATTTTTGTGCCTGAGAGAAAGTGTGGGAATGTAAACTTCTGCCTAAAAGTACTGCACTCACCTTGTACTTAATGTAACCAGTTAAGGCTTAATATTATCTCTCTGACAAACTTTTGTACCCAGCCAATATTTCAAGTTTTCTAATATTTTTTTATGCATGTTGACATACTTAAAAAATATTTTTTTAAAAGTCACTGTTAAATAGTATGAAGAACCATAACTTGAACTGTCCTTAAAGCCAAGTATAACATATGAACGCCAAGAGGGTCAGGTCTGGGTGCTCTACAGTGCAGCAGGTGGCAGCAGGAACAAAAGAACAAAGATTTTAGTTTATAAGGAAGATTTTCAGGAATATTTGTCAGGCTAACAAATTCAAGCAATTCCCAGTGTTTTGAGAGATGGCGCTACTGATAAACGGCCAAGACGAACCTCGTCCTTATACTTGACGATGTAGGAGTAGATCTCGTGCAGCGCGCTCATGCTGTTGAACTGGTTGAGGTGGAGGCGGGACTGCTCTGCCAGGTACGCGCTCATGTCCTGGTCGCTGATCGCCGGCATCCGAGAGATGTCAGAGTAGTACCTGTATGAAGGAAACAGCATTTTATCCCTAATCTACGTTACTGCCCTCACAATTCATTTATTATGCACTGCAGAAGGTGGGATCCCAGAACAGATTCTGCCCTTCGTTATAAACCAGCACAGTGTCCGCTACAGTCAATTCAATTCAATTCAATTTTATTTTATTTATATAGTAAAGTCCTGTTTACCTTTCCACCCAGTTCTTGTAGTTGGGGATGTCCTTGGCGTAGAGCAGCTTGTTGGAGGGCGAGTCCTTGCCCAGCTTGTGCTCCGAGGTAGAACAGGAATCCATGAAGGTCTGGGCCACCACGGAGAGGCAGGCGTCCGTGATGCTGTTCTTGTGGATGTCGAAGACAAACTGGGGGTTCTTGATGACGTTCACCCAGAAGCGTAGTGGAAGACTGGAGGGAGGGGGTACGTCATCGGCAAACAGGAAAGGAAAAGAGAACAGGACAGAAAAGGGAGCCATGAAACGGCCATGTACTGAATGATGCATCATATAAGGTGCAGAAGATGACAGGGACACATGTAAAGCTGGGAAGGCCAGATCTGCAAGCGCAGACACGCATGCACAGCATCTCCTCTGCAAGGCTGCTTTGTCAGTGCATCCATTGCACACACATACCCAAAACTGCAATGTACTACTGTTTGACTATAGGCAAAACACACAGGCTCAGTGGCACTCAATGGCACCCACACTGCCTCCATCTCCCCGCACTTCAGATGTAGCCAGGGAGAGGCCGCTGGACAGGAGTCCACAGCTGACAGCTGGAAGGTTACCAATGGGCCTCCTCAAAGCTCCAGATCACAGCCATCAGCTAAGGAGGCTGCTGCTTTGAGTGCGAGACGCACAAGCACTGATCCTGAACATGAGCACAGGTGACACATGCTCAGAGCTCAAGAACAATGTACACATTGTACACATACAATAGTAAACACACCCACACACACATATATCTAGATTTAAATATATATGTATATATAGAGAGAGAAAGAGATGCTTTCCGGAAGACAACAATGTATTCCCTGGAAGGCCCCTATCTAATCCTCACTCCACTGACACTGCCCCCAACCTCTACACTCTGTAGCCCTCAAGAACAGTCTCCCCACCTCTTCAAAAAATCTTTATTAAAAGCCCAACTTTATGTGACTTATCTCAATGTAATCAGGTACTCCAGATTTGCATCTGTAATTTGTCTCAAAATAAGAACACATACAGATCATTATTATGATAAAAAATGTTCCTGGGAAGTTTTAAAAAAAATCAAATACTTTTAGAGTTACTGTGTTCACACCACCAAGTGTTGGCTATAGCTGCTGCTTCCTTCCATTGCTCCTGTACAGCACTACTGCTTCTTTTTTGGTGCAAAGTGTCTCAGAATTAAATCAGGTGTAGATCTTCACCCATATAACCGTTTATGAAGTGGCAATAAGATCTATCAAATACGATTTCAGTTACCATGTTAACAAGTTCAAGTGTCTTCTTTGGTCCCCTTTGCTGTCACAGCCATTTTGGTGCAGTTTGTCTCAAGACAGTTCCAAAGACCCAAAAAAAATGGAACTGAAACCCAGACACAACCTACATGCTGATGTACGATAAAATAAACAGGCACAGGAATAGGGACAAGGACAACACCTCCCCACTCCTTACCAGTTGCTCTTCCAGGTATGCCGAACATCTGGGTCAGAGATCTGGTGCTTGTCCGCCTGCTCGTCCAGGAAATCAAACATGTACTTGATGGCCAGAGGTAGGGCGCTGCCGCGGTGAGCCGTGCTGAAGATGGTCTCGAAGAGGTCATCCACGAACTTCTGCAATGTCCCCTGAAAGGATGCGACACTCGTCACCCCGAGCTTTTCAGCTCACCTTGAGATGAACGACCTGACAGCGAGTCGAGCGGCTGCCTTTCTTCCTCTACAGGCTGTAGGATCGGAGGTATTATTGTATTATCAGCTTCTATACGAGACAATCTCAGCAACATGTTATACTGGATAGACTGATTTGATCATGAAACAAGAACCTGAGCCAAAACAAAATGCCCATGGGTAATAGGAACATCTGCCGGAACAAAGGGCTTCTACTAAAACCCAAACTGGGCTGGATCATTGGATGCCTATATTGACTCCCTCAGTAAATAGGAGCTGCTTCAGTACAGAACCAGCTAGACGAATGGGGGGGGGGGGGGATGGGGGGGCAAAGTTGTCAGCAGTGCATTTCACCCAGGATTAAGAAGCCAGGCTAGACAAATAAACAATGATAAAATCTGCTGAACAGCATCACTATGGCCGCCTGTTGCAAGCAACAGCAGTTCTGACTCCAGGCCTGTAAACCAGAGACACGCTGTAAACCTGGGGGTGAACGTACTAAACAGCAGAAGCAGCACAAAGCCTGGCTGAAGTCTCGGTGCCTGCCGCTGACCCAGAGGGGGCTGGGAACACGGTTATGCCAAAGTTACCAGCTATACCAGGAGCCACCTTCTCCCGACCCTTCCAAGTTCTCACCGATCCTGGAGTGCAGATTATAGCACGCTTTTAAACACAGACTGTCACAGACCATTTGGCTGGAAGACACCATCTAGTAGGCGCCAGAAGAACCACGAGCCAGTATAGAAGAAGCAGGAAAGCATTGTTCTGACCCCATTAGGAAACAGCCAGTGAGATACAACAGCAGAGCCACAAATCAGCAAACAAGATGACAGAACCACCCCAAGCTTAGTGCAGGTCTTTTACACACCTTTAGGTCTATGAGAAGATGCAGTTCCATCCTCTAGTAGAGGACTGCACTAATCCCTTAGACACTCCCCATAAACCAAGATCCAACCGTCTGCTTTGCTCAGCGACACCCCCGAGACCCACGCCATGAATTAACCATCTCTGCTTCATCTCCCCCCACCCATTTACGTGCATTTTCCTCCCCCCATTATGGATGCAAACGGACCACCCAAGAGGCTTGTAAACAGTGTCTCAATTCAATTTGATTTTGGAATAATTACGACCAAAACAATCAGCAGGGAGCGGGTTTTCCGTCTGCCCGGTTAAGATGCAATTGGCCAAGGACTCAGAGGGAAGGCGAGACCGCCTAGGGGGCCCCAGCGGAGCGGAAACCAGGGAGACTGGAGGGCTGGCACCACCGTTGTGGCCGCGGGCAATAAATGAGGAGAGAGGAGTGGTTTCAATTAGAGGACGAACTGGATCATTAACAGACAACTCAAAACTAAGTAACACCACATTCAACAACTACCCACATAACACACCTGTTAACATGTTTACTGAAAAACACTACTGCTGGCAACATTACATACACCTCATCATTCACAAAAGCATTTTCCAAAGCAATTCTGATTTGTTTTAGTAGTTAAGCTGAGTTTTTTTGGCAGTCAAACAACTGATTCCAACCTGAGGTGTGAGCCTGTGACCTTTAAGGTCGGTAACTTTTAATTTCTGACCACCATGCAGCACCAACAGCATGAGGAAAAGTTAAAAAAAACAAAGAGGTGTGGGGTTGATCATTAACTGCATGTAAAACTGACTGGTTTACCTTGCTACTTGTGGGTTCCAAAGTCACATTAATAACTGACAATGGGTCGAATGAGCATGATCATTACTCTGCCATACTATCATGCCAGACTCGTGCATCGACATAAGAATGTTCAACCAAGAGAATCGATCAATTTCTTGTACTAAGCAAAGCTGCAGTGATGTCAGAGAACTTTCCATGACACAGAAGCTCCACATTGCTCTCCTTGCCACGTTTCCTCTCAGCCTGAGATTACCTTGGTGGCCAGCAGGCGGGTCAGGTAGATCTCGGACACCATCTTGCTGCCGCGGTCGCCCTCCCGCTGGTCCCCGTGCTCGTGGTTCTTGACCAGGTGCCACAGCTTGGTGCCGCTCTCCAGGTCTGGCGTGATCATGGGCGTGCGGGAGCGCAGGCTGTCGGGGCTGCTGGCCGTCCGGAGCATGCTCTCTGGACCAGGGAGAGGGGCGAGGGGGGTGAGAGGGCTGAGGACAGCTTAGAATACATGGCCACAAGATCTGCGTCCTTCTCTAGGGTAGGTGGGGGAACGGTACAAGCGTAGCCCCAAATTACATCTGGAATCTAAACTGTTTGTTTAGGTTAGCATTATCAAGGGGGTAGGGATTACTGCGGCTTGGCTGGGGCATAAATGCTTAGCTCAATCTCCTCAAATGCTAAAGCAAGACTATAGCTGGCCAGGAAAGCTACAGGTGCTCACTGAAAGACAGTACTGCTGCATCAGTTCCACAAGCATCCTTTCACCCTTCTCTTGCCCCTAACTGTCTTGTGACACCACAGAAATGACACACGATGATCCCTGAAAGAGTACGATACCCCGTGCTGGGACAGAGACGGCGGCTCGCAGCCGGTGCAGCGCGGCCCCTCCTCCCGGACGGCGCAAATGTGCAGGCACTTCATTAATGGTATAAACGTCAAAGCTCATTATATAGAACCAATGAGATCCTATCTGACGTGTTTTCCTTATCTCCATAATGGCAGCAGTCAGAGAGATGGACTCCGGTTGATGCTGAGGCGGGTGGAGGCCTTCAGAGACAGAGGAAAGATCACCCTCAAAATCAGAGTCTCCTCCCCCCAGCTGACAGACTGATGGAGTACACCCGGGAATTTTCCTATTTGTTTGCCAACGGCTGCTACTCAGCACTGGCATCTTGAGCCTGGCGGTGGGAGTGGATGAGGTCACAGGCAGCCCCGGCCACAACAGACAGACGGAGAGGCAAAAGGCCACGATTAGCCCGACACGTCTTCATCCTCAGTCGGATTTGCCTAAGGCCGAAGGTTTCACCGACGGACATAAGCACGCCTTTTCATCTTAGCGCACTCCACTTTCAGATCAGAAACTTCCTATCTGAATAAGGATTGGGGAGATGAATATTCGGGATTTTTTTTTTCTGCAGGCTTTACATGTCGATAAGAAAGATGAAAATGTATCAATTTTGAAACAGATTTCGAGATCTTCACAAACCAAATTACTCAACAGCAAGGCTGAAATTATCTGTGCACAAGCCTTGGAAAGCAGACAAAGGCAAGTGGGAAAAGTGTTAATCCGAGGTCATCTCAAAGTATCTGAACTGTGGAATGCCTTAACCATGCAGAAGCCACCCTCTGCCTGAGGCCCGGGACCATCAGCGCATGCTGTGAGCAGAGGCGTTCCACCACCACACCATGTTTACCCAAGCTCATGCAACTCTGCAGTCATGGGTCAGCTCTCTACAGCCTGGATAAAACTTCCTGACCTAAGAAACAGAAATGACCTTCCTTGATTCCTCTACACACAACACAACAGTTTATCCATCATCCCCCATCAACTTGGGGGAGCACACAGTCAGCGTAAAGGCAGCAGCTGCCTGAGACGTTTGGGAAATGACGCGCCCTGCTCTTGCCCCCCTCCCTATCTCCATCACATGGTCATTTTTTTGTACTCGAGAGGAATTAAGGACCTTATTCAGAGTCAGCCATGGACAAAAAAATGATGGAAAATGTTTTGGGAGGGTGTAGGCAAGAGAATGTGTGTTGGGTTTGACTCTGGAGCGTTTCAGACCCACATGCAAATTATTCATGACAAAAAGACACTCGAGACATCTGAGGGAGGTTTTGGGGAACTTGGTTATTTGGTGAGGATGGGTGGGGGGGCAGGGGGGGAGGTGTCTCGTGAAAAAAAAAAAAAAACACAGCTTGGATTTTGGGGAAGGGTATGACCATCAGGTGTTGTCCTGCCTCACCGTATCGGCTGAGGGACTTGCTGAAGGTGGAAGAGTTGGAGATGTTGTATGCAGAGTTCTGCTTCGGCACCAGGGCGATAACGGAGCCGTCCGTCACCTGCGGCACAGAGAAGGCGTCACCAAACGCCGGCCAAGCACCGCTGTGCTTCGCGGCGTCTCCCAGTGCTGGGATGCCCTTGCCTGGTAGTGCGCCAGTGAGTTGAGTCGTTTCCAGTCATTGTCAATCTTGGTGGTGACGTCTTCATCCTGAAGGATGATCCTGGCCAACCTGCCTTGACGCCACTCTGAGAAGCCCATCGAAAGACAGATTGAGGCTTTCAACGATGAATTTGCGGGCTGAGGTGCTATGAGCCTTCATTAGCCGCCAGCTACCTCGATAATCGCATTCTCTAGTGTCGTGCATGTACACTGACAGCCGTATGTTTACCCAGGTCCATGTCTCCAGCTTTGGGCCTCTGAGAGTAGGGGCTGCCCTTATACACAGCATCCAGCAGCTTCTCCTTGACCTGAGTGATGGTGTCACAGTTGAGGCATTTCACCGTCACCTCCGGGGAGTTCTCGTTCTCCGGATTCACACAATGCAGCGTCTGTTGGGACACGGGAAAGGAAGGGACATTTATATATACGTCACATTTCTGAGCAAGACGCACACAAAAGGAGCGCTTATGCCAAGGGGTGGCAAATCTTATCCGCAAAGGGCCGCTGAGTATGCGGGTTTTCGTTGCAACTCCCTGATTAGATTACTAATTAAAGGACTGATTGGATGAAGAGACCTCACACTTGGGTCTGAATAGCTGCCCTAAAGGTCATCCCAAACATCTGCATACATACTGGCCCTGTGCGGATAAGATTGGCCACCCCTGACTAATGATCTGACCAATTCACAGCGTGTACAAAACAGCAGGTTCACACCCATGATCGGGTCAAGGTTATAGGCCATACAGATACACTACTGACCAGGGTTTTGTAATCGATTTGCTGGCGGATGAGTTTGTCCTCGCTGAGGGAGTAGCGGGCCTCGCCAGTGATGGCGTCGATCGGTCCCTTCTCCATCTGCTGCTTCATGGCACAGTACAGCATGAAGAGGGGCTCTCCAGCACACTCCTGAAAAAAGAAGATAGACAAAAGTGTCTATCCAACACCCCCACCTAGCTGGACATAGTCCGGTCCATTAAATTACCATTCAGATGTCAAATGGAATCGACGGCAGCGACAGAAGAACATCACACCTTTTCGTAATACCTGTGACGGAAGCTCTTTACGGCCCGCGTCTGCAACTGAACTGCAAGAGCTACATAAAACCGGCTGAAATGTTAGAAGAAAGATGGCTGAGAGAAAAAAAAAAACACAACGTACTAAGCAAATAAATAATGTACTGACAGCATCTGAGAGTTTCGATATTTTATGAGACTTCTAAAGGAATATTAAATGACGGTGCTCATCCCTATTCAGGCTGAGTGTAGCTACGCCGCACACAAAGCCAAGAAGCTGAGCGATTGTGCACATTTCGCCTCGCCCAGCATGCCGCAAGGTCAAACTCTCCGCCCCCGTACCCCAGCGATGGAGGGCGTCTACCAGGGTTGTGCAAGGTCCATATTTTCCCTCCAGGTCTCAGATTAAAAAGAAGGAGCTTTCAACTCCAACATCTCTGGACGCTGCATGGCAAACCGCAACAGGGCTCCCAGTTTAGGGGGGATCCCACTAGAGGCTGAGGTGCCGTTTTGTCAACTACATGCCCGGGGAAAGTGCACTCCAAAAATGCGAGCAGTTTCGGATGAGTAGCCAACCTTATCACTTTGGGGAGTGCATCCGTGGTAGAGGACAGAGTTAAATGGGGGGGGGGTCAACAATCCTGAATCAAAGCCCACTTCAGAGCTAGATGGAGACCACAGACAACTACCTACATAAACAGCAAATAGAGACAAGCTGTGCCAAAAAAACAATGCTATCAGATAACAGAGCTGGCTAAACGTACAGTCAGTGCTAACTCACCACAGCAAAAATTCTGGAACACTTTACAACTGTATACACCCTTACACATGTCCAATTCTCCCAAAGGCCATACATTTGGTGCGGATAAGGGGAAAAGGACCGATCGATATCCCCGGACATGCCGAGGGTTGCTGGGACAGAGGGTGAACTCGCTGCACCTCTGGCCTGCCCTCCTGGCAGCCGCACGTCAGCGCGGCCTCTCCCACCGCCACCATATGCCGTTAGCATCTCGTTAGCATCTGCGGTAATTAAACAGACAGCTGCTAACAAGCAGGAACACGCATATTTCATTCCCAGGGACCCTCTGATAGCACGCTTGTCTTTGAAATTACCTTTAATTTGAGATTCTGGCTTCATTAGGCCACATTTGCACACATGTCCATGAAAGAGTAGAGGAGCGAGCAGCTAACCAGCCGAACGTCACACCCGCAGTGGCTAATGACCGTGGGGGAGACAACATGTGAGAATAACACGCTGGCTGCAGCCTTCGGCAAGCCCCCCCCAGGGGTGGGCACCACTCTGACGCCTGCTTTACATTTCCAGCACCTCCCTTTAAGAAATAAAAATGCCTATGATGTCAGATGGCCTGCGTGGTCTGTCTGGGTCACTAGCCCACTAATGTGTAAAGACAGAACAAAGAGGCAAGGACAGTTTAATAAATAAAAATAGGAGGGTGGGCAATTCCATTTACCCGCAGTACTTGAACAAGGCACTAAAGCAGCTAGCGCGATTTAGGCTTAATTAGAACTAAACTGTCATGCAGAGGGCCCAAGAGCCAGGCCCCCAATCCCCCAACCCGCCGGATTGGAGGCACACTGCGGGAATGAGGCTCACTGGCAGCCTTAAGGGAGGGGCCATCTAGAGGCAGAAGGAGACACTGCGGCATGGGACGGTGTGCCTCTACACAAAAATGTTTTGAGGTGGGTCTAAGCAACTAGAGGTGGGGGGACCAAGACATCTGATTGGTTGATCCTGACTCCTATAGTTGCTTGGACCCACTTCCTCTATAATCTGCTTATGCCTCTGAACTGATCATTCTGCCTTCAGATGTTTTCTGGGTGAGTGAAACTCCCATAAGCGTTGAAAGCAGGTGAAGGTACGCAACGGAACGGGGCGCGATCGGGGAAGCGGCAAACAAACAAGGAAAAGACACATTTGATACCGACTTCAAAGCTGAACGTCCAAATCTGAAGGAAGCAAGAAAAGTGGCGAGGGCTGCCAGGCCCCTGAGGACAGCGGAGACAGCGGGGGGTTCAGGTCTGGGGGCTGCTGGTCAGATACATACCTTCAGGAACTTGTAGAGCAGGAAAGTGAACCAGTTCGTCAGCATCTTCTCAGCCACCGACTCGGTCCTAGGAGAGACGAAAGAGAGACGTGGAATTTACATCAGGAGAGACACAATCTGGTTGATGCGAGAGCAGAGAGCCATCCGCGCCCGGAAAATGGCACGTGTCACCTGACCAGTTTACTACACGCAAGACTCGCTCACATCCTTAAATAAATAAATAAAAATAGTAAACATCCCTGAACACACGACCAATCTTCATTAAAAGGAGGCAATTAGCATAATTAGGCAACTTCCCTCATTAATCATAAACCTGGTGCATAATAATGACCCACAAAAGGTCTAACTGAAAAGGAGTAATTAAAAGCCTCTGTAATTAACGGACGTTATTACTCCTAATTTGTTAACAACTCTGAGAAAACGCGCAAGTGAGGCTTGCTTTGGAAGAACTTAGGGGAGCGGTTTGTTTTTCCTCTGCTTTTCACCCCCCCCAGTCACCTCTGCTGTTTAATTATACATGTAGAGAATCTGCGTTTACAAAGACCGAGGTGCACGGATATGAAGGAGGCCAGTGCTCTACTCTGTGGGGAAAGCTGGATGAAAGATTACCAGTGGGGGCCAGGAGGCTCTGTTCCCGGTGTGGGTCACCCTGTCTGTCCCTGCTCCAATGACCGGCCGCCCTCACTTCTCTGTGGTTTACCTGGCGCTCGTAGGATCCACCGGGCACGGAGAACACACTTGTGCCAGTGAGCGGTGCCACGCTTAAAAAGCTAAGCTTCTGACTCAGAGGCTCCCTAAAAGGTTCCTGCTGTTGAACCTTCAAAATGGGTAAGTGGTTGGGTATATATTGCTTCTGGTGTTATACCAACACATTGCGAGATGATGAGGTACAAATGATAAGTGCAGCTGTATCTTCAAAAAAAAAAAATATATATATATATATAACCATGAAATGTACACACAGTAAAATCACATGTGATAAAGGCAGGTAATGGTGATCCTGATCTGCGCTGGCTTTACTTTATCAGTATATGGTGCAGAATGTTTTTTGCCAAGAACCGTGGGGCAAAAATACAAAATCAAATGTTGAGACCAAGTTCCACAAAAGCCACTGTGAGTTTTGGGAACAGTTTTATTCAATGGGATAGGAGTAATCTAATATAGAGTGAGGGAGGGGGCAATTCCCCAAAGCAATCCCTGGGCTGCGTTAATGCTGACAGGACCCAGCTGCTTCTGGACTGGGGCGCCTCCCGCTGGCACTCAGATGCATTACATCCCACGTCTGTCAGCACTGACCCTAGACCGGCTGGTCGTGCGCGCGCGTGTGTGTGTGTGTGCGGCCATTAAGAAAGCAAAAGGAAGCTGGAGGGCACCAAACCCCTGGAAGCCACGGAGCTCACCGACGTAGGAGCAGCTTGGGGTGGTTCTTGCTCTCCAGGTTCTTGTCGATGAGGTCGGAGAGCAGCTGCTTGAGGACGCCGGTGGCGTACTCCATCTCCCCCTGCAGGGAGGTCATGATCAGCGAGGCCACGTTGCCGCGGTCGCGCATGGAGAAGGAGCGCTGCGCCTCCAGGGTGCGGATGAAGGTCAACAGGAAGTGCTTCTTGTTGAGGAGCTGCCCGAACAGGGTGAGGGCCTTCTCCACGTTGGCGGGCACCTGGGGGTAAGGACAGCAAAGGGGGGGGGGGGGGGGNNNATGTACTGAACAGTAGGTAAAAGACATGGGTTTGAGTGCCATCTACTATGTAGAGCCTACAGCCGATGCGGAGCTTCTCTGCATTTAGCCCACGAGCAATGGAACCCAGCTGGGTAGGTTCAATACATCTTTACAGCTGAGAAAGGAACTCTGAAGACCAAACAGAGGTAAAACAAAGAGCATACTGCACATATCAATCAGTCAAATCAGTCAGTGAGGCACAGCCGCGTGCGTTTGTTACTCATAAATCAATACAGCACTGAGCCACAGAGACACTAGGCGCTCAATCAGAACCGCAGCCGAGGAAGGGAGAGAGGCCAATGGAGACAGAAAGGAAGACCTATGCAGCTAGACTCCCCCGGGAAGAGAGAGCCATGAACCCCAAATTCAGGGGTTAGCGGGACGGGGGGGCATGGCCCAATTGTCCCACAGGCTGGCACCTGTCACTTCCAATCAGGCCCACAGTCTGACACCTCTTCCCCGTTCCAGAACCAGCCTCACTGGCAAAGAAGATGGAAGCCGGCCAGGCAAAGACACAAGGCCATTCCAGAGACCTGCAGTCCCACCCATACTCCCCCTCGCTCGAGTTACTTGTGAACACAAGAATAAATTCAACGCTCCAGTCACATAGGCATTCAACCGTCATATTCCATAACTTACACTCCCCCCCTTCCCCCCCACCACCCCCATTTTTCAACTACACGGCTTAATAAAGTGCTTCAATTTTCATTGCGGAGCAAAATGAAATTTGCGTGGCCCCCAGGGAGCGGTGGGTTGCTTTAGGGAGACGGGATCTGGCAGGAGAGATGAGGAGCTGAACAGCGCGGTACGGCCTTTCCATTACACTGGGACGCAAGGGGAAATTCAATAAGAGACACGCCCCCAACACAACCAGAAATATATAATCAGCTGCTCTTCATGCCTGCCTCAGATTATACAGAGGTGCGGCGCCTCAGAGACGGGCCACTATCGGGGGCTCAGTGCCTCAGAGACGGGCCACTATCGGGGGCTCAGTGCCTCAGAGACGGGCCACTTTCGGGGGCTCAGTGCCTCAGAGACGGGCCACTTTCGGGGGCTCAGTGCCTCAGAGACGGGCCACTTTCGGGGGCTCTGTGCCTTAGAGACAGACTGCATTCAGGGGCTCAGTGCCTCAGAGACGGGCCACTATCGGGGGCTCAGTGCCTCAGAGACAGACTGCATTCAGGGGCTCAGTGCCTCAGAGACAGGCCACTATCGGGGGCTCAGTGCCTCAGAGACGGGCCACTATCGGAGGCTCAGTGCCTCAGAGACAGACTGCATTCAGGGGCTCAGTGCCTCAGAGACGGGCCACTATCAGGGGCTCAGTGCCTCAGAGACAGACTGCATTCAGGGGCTCAGTGTCTCAGAGACAGGCCACTATCGGGGGCTCGGGGGCTTACCATTTCAGATGTGGGCCGCGTTCAGTAACTTACCATTTCAGAGATGGCCCAGTTTTAGGGCACAGCTCCTCTGGTAATGGGCTGCTTACGGGGGCACAACTTGGTGCCTCAGAGAAAGGGTGCTTACAGAGGCACAGAGATGGGCCACTTTCAGGGGCTTCTATAAGACAGGTCACTTTCAAGGACTTGGCACCTCGGACTCGGGCCGCTTTCAGGGGCTTTCAGCGGCCGTTTCTGGAGGCACAGAGACGGACAAATTTTGGGGGCTCTGGGCCTCTGAGATGGGCCGCTTTCCAGGACTTGCTGCCTCAAACACAGGCCGCTTTTGGGAGCTCGGTGCTGCAGAGATGGGCCGCTTTCCAGGCCAGGCGTCGCAGACACAGGGTACTTTTAGATACCTGAGGCTCACTGATCGCTCTGCCCCACATTTCTCAGTGATGCACCATAAATTTGGGCTGCACCTCATCAAAGAGCCCACATGCGTGGAAAGCCAGAGGCAGACTGAGGCAGACAGGCAGACAGCAGTGTCGGCATGGGGCTGCGCCCGCCCTTAGGATTTGACCGGAGAGGCGGTGCCGACAGTGTACTGACCCGTACCTCCATCTCCTTGAGCACGGGGTGGTCCTCGATGCCAGGGAAGAGCACTCGCATGGCGTAGGTGCGATAGTCCAGGAAGGGGATGCCAGCCCCATCCAGCTCCTGGGTCAGCTCATGGATATCGGTCTGCAGCTCTGCGAAGGCTGGAGAACACAAGAGAGATGCAGAGAGACAGGTGTCAGATACAGGAGTGTGAAACACCTCCCTCAGCACCACCCAGCCTAGGAGGAACAAAAGCAAGTGAACAGATCAGGGTTGCACAGGAAAGACTTTCTCCCACGTGAGCAGAACAAAAACCTTCATGCATATCCACAGAACTGTGGTGCAGATGATAACAGCTGTACTTGCCTGACACTTACATGGTCCGCGAAGAACCACACCTGATCTGAGGCAGATAGTAACTCCTCAAGTAGGACAGAGAACCTGCTGGATATTGGCACTCCAGGATCGGGGGTTAACTACCCCTACATTAACACAAAGTGAGTTACAACTTTAGCTATTTCTACAGCTGATCTTTCATTCTGGTTTATATGTGCTGTCTGCCCATTAGCCCCAGTGCTACCAGTGTTACATTATTACTACAGCTACGCACAATACAGCTTGCATCAATACAGGGTTAAGAACACATTATACTGTAAAGAACCTTTGTCAGTCTTAATATCCTTACTTTCGGTTTACATGACCTATTGTCCAATACCAGGTCGCGTCAAGCTTGGAGACTAAAAGGATGTGCGTGGAAAGGGGATGCCTTACACAACATGCATAAACACACACGCTAAGGGACACCAGTGCTCCCTATTCCAGATTCAACTGGGAGGAAACTGGTGTGCGCAGAGGAGACCCATGTGGGCTGAGGATGTGCAAACAGCACACACTCCAAGTCAGGGGCAGGAATCACGGCCATATCTCACGAGCTGTGAGGCTACAGCAATTACCCAGCATGCATCTGCGCTAGCCAACAATGCCGTCCACACGCAATATAATAATTTATGCGACAGCATGCTAAAATACCGAACAATGTCGGGGGATGATTAGAGAAACCAGTAGCTTCTACAGGAAGATCATGTAAAACTGAAAAGAATAGATGAGCATATAGGAAAGCGGGTCGATAAAATAAGAAGGTGCCTGATGGAATTAATGAGACAGAAGCAAGCAGAAGAAGTTGAGATGGATGCAGAAAAAATGCTTTTATGCCAAAGAGCCAAATACGTGACAGAAATCAAGAGGAAAATCAGGAGTGTTTTTTTTGTCAAAGGGATTGCAGGTTAAGCACATGAGGAATGGCGAGTGAGTTACTGGGTGTGAGCCAGACAGTCTATAGGGACTGGGCAGAGTTTGCCGAGACGGCCGCTTCCCAGCTGGGAAGCAGAGCGGCCTGGTGCTTATCTAACATCTTTAATTACCAATCGAGGACGCTGTTCTGACACAGGCAGTCTCTCTGGCTTTTGTTTCATGGGGAGAGAGAGAGAGAGAGAGAAAGAGAGAGGGACAGAGGTGGCTCCATTTTTAGAGCAATTCATAAAGAGGGAAAGTTAATTAATTGCATGAACGATTAACTAATAATGGGGTTTGCACGTTTCATGAGTAATTTCCTCCAGCTGCTGGGGACCAGGGTACTCAGCTTGCGGTTCCCGCTTCTCTGGGGCCCTGTGCAGACGGCCCTCCTCGCTGAGGGCAGGCAGACTTAGCCTGGGCTCGGCTGCTTGGGATAGCTGTGGCTCAGCAGTTCGGTGATGGGCCAGGCGAGAAATTTAAACTGCACTCAGTTGGGACTGGCTGTGGGGACCCAGCCAGGGTCCACAAGCCGCACGGGGCCCCCTGGTGGTGACAGGCTCAAAAGGCTCCCGAGCTGCTGTTTAGCAGGCCCCCTCCTAAGCACATGCTGCACGACTGCCCCGCCAGTCTATCCTTCCCCCCTCCCCCCGTGCATCTCGCTTGCTGGGGGGGTCCTTCACAACTCAGAATGGCAGGAATCTCCCTTTGCCCCCCCCCCCACCCCAGGAGCTAATTGCTTCACACATCATCTGAAATGAGTGTTATGAAAAGGCACGTGAGAGGCTGATTATCGTGTACTTAGAGTTCCCTGCATATTTGTGAGTACACAAGCTTAATCCATAATGCCAGTAAATCACCGCAGATGTGGAAGCCTGCCAACACACCGACTAAACTGATAACCGCGTAACGACAAAACGTTTAGATTAAACGCCTCTCCGCATATCCTGGCAAATCTGAACTACCCTCCCCGCAAAAAGCCTCCATAGTCCGTGCATGAACCCGGCGACAGACCGTGCCCCCCGCAAGAAAGCAAAAAGGTCGTGACCAGCCACTCCTCCCCCCGGCATGGCCCCTCTCCGGCGGGCCGGCCGACCGTACTGTCAGTCCCCACAGCCGGGTGCCGCATCATCGGAGCTGCCAGACGCCCATTCTTAAAGGGCAGCTCAGGAACAGGTGCTCTGCTGCAGGACTGCGGTCTGTTGGTGCTTTATTTAAGCCCCCCCCAAGCAGATTTTATGTCAGACTTCCAGCAGATTTGCTCTTGCTTGTCATTGAGATGAATAGACACTGAGCAACAACGCATGCTGCTTCTCTCTCTCTCACACACACACACACACACACACACACACACACACACACTCATACAGGTTTGTAATTATATCTTTGTAGGGACTCTCCATTCATTTCTACCCTTAAGGAATCAAACAAACCCAAAAAAAAGACATTTGGCATTTTTAAGCTTTTGGTTGCAGTCATACACACACACACACACACACACACACACACAGCAGAACACGTTTCAGCCAGTCTTTGATGATGTTTAGTGCTGGCCTGCACCCACCAAAAGGGAAGCAGAAAGTAAAAGAATGACTGAGTGCTCATCAGGATGGAGAATAGTGGTGGGTGAGCAGCATACGGGGGTGGAGGGGATAAGGGTGG
>JAABNX020000119.1:22594219-22607447 GCA_015163995.2 Mormyrus lacerda
CCCGTCAGCAGCGTGTCTTACAGGGAGAGCGGGAAGGGCACTGAGGGAAGGTGTTGGTGCCAGCCGAAGGGGACGGAGCAGTTACGGCTCAGTGAGAGCGAGCTAATTAACATCCAATTAAAACACGTCCGCTGCCGAGGTGCAGAGCAGCATATTTCTCTGTTTCGAGAAGGCAGTCACGGATGACGACTATTTAACGTCTCTAATTAGCCGGCTTCTCCATGCATTGCATCCTGAGTATCGGAGCGGCAATGCGGAGTGACAGCCAGACACGCAGGTTTTTCACGGAGGCTTTTCTTAATCACCAATATCTCAGGTATCAAGATAGTGGTGGATCGACCTCGACTGACAGAGCATATATCAAGCTTAGATGACCGATAGGGGAGGCCGACGCATCCTTCTGAATGAAGCATGTGTAAGACGCAGCTTCCTGGCATAAGGAAAGTGTAATGAGGTCTCCAGAGTGGATATAGCCCATGAAAACCAAACAAAACCACCCTCACAGGCTTAATGACCTGTGTACTTTCAACAGCCCATCCTGAGATATAACCTCCAGCCATTAAGAAACAAATAACACGGGAATCAGGAAGCGTGGCTGATAATAACCTGATTCAGACCTAAATCAGCAAGGGACCTGCTGTTGTACCTTTAAATGAGTTACTCAGCCCAAATCCCTCCAACGGACTCTATCTACCTGTAAATGCTGAACAACCTGACCATTATATGCCTCAGGAACGGCAACACTCTGTCCTGGAGCTGCTGGGAGAGCATAGATGGTGCAGGCTGTCTTCCGACTCAGCATCCTTGCTGCTTCCAGGTGAGGATGGCTGGCTCTCTCCTCTAAAAGCCCGCTCTTCACAGCTGCTATTCATTATCCTTTAGTCTGCTGTGTCATTAATCAGTCACCTTCAAACTCTCCTGCTTAAAAAAAGACCAAGAGCCTCTCATCGAGGACCCCCCCCCCATCCTCCCCTTTCCTGCTGCTTATTTATTTATACTTACTTACTTATTTCATTATTTTTCAGCAGATGGAAAAAGGAGACAAAGGAAGAGGCCATTTATCTATGAGTAAGGTAATGGGGAGTCCTCTATGTTATCTGTCCACTCTCTTACCTTCGACTCATTTTCTGCAGCTCCCCAGATGCCCCCACCCCCTCAAAGGAAGCGGGATGCGAGCCCCTCCCCCTCAACCCGACCTACCACATTTCCATTGGGACCCGCTTCCCGGTTCTCTCCACATGCAGGAAACGCCTGGTTCCATCAGCCAGAACGAGGAGGTGAGCTAGGAAGCTGACAGCTAAGAAAGAGCGCAGACGACACGCTGTCGCAGGGTCCGTGACACGTCAGGCCGAGGTGCCGCTGAGCTGCGCCGTGCACCGGCGCCGCATGCTGCCAATGACATTTTCCACCTTCATGCAACCAAATCCGTCGATGTAACCCGAATTGCTCAGCACGAGTACAGCCGCTGCCACCCGAGCCTCACAAAAGGGCCCGTCCCCGCTCGATACGGCCACCCCGGCAAGACAGAGAACAGTTGTCCATTTTAGCTTGATGCTTTGAGAGGAGCTTGTTATTTCATTTTAATATATCACAGTTTCCTTAACTTAGGGAAAGAAGGAAAAAAAAACCTGCACAGCTAATCTACTATAGGTTGTTCATAAATGACCAGCATCTGAGTCCCCAGAAACCATATCTGCTCACTCTCATCTGTTATGGGACAGACTGAGCAGCAGAGATGCCAGTGTAATGGGGGGGGGGCTGAGAGCATAGTCAGCTGGACTCGTCTAAATGGACAATATACTGAGAAACGTCGCAGCTGTATGACTAGGTGGATCATGTGTGGAAATGGGCTGCTGTCATGAGTAGAATGTGGGCACCTTACCATAACACACACACACACACACACACACCGGTACAGACTGGCTCACACAGACAGGTACAGACTGGCTCACACAGACAGGTACAGACAGGCTCACACAGACGGGTACAGAGAGGCTCACACAGACAGGTACAGACAGGCTCACACAGACGGGTACAGAGAGGCTCACAACGACACACACAGACAAGAACAGACAGGCTCACACAGACAGGCATACACAAGCAGAGACAGGTACAGACTGGCTTACAACAACACACACAGACAGGCTCACACAGACGGGTACAGAGAGGCTCATATCAACAAACATAAGCAATCGGTATGAGCATGTAGCATACAGTGGCCACACATTCCAATAACATTCCGCAGTATGTGCCCTCTTTTAGCCCCCAGGGGATGTATTAGGGAAATGGGGGGGGGGGTGCATAAATTAGTTGACTAGCTTCCTGTTGGATACCAAACAACAAATTGGCAGATGACAAGGAATACTTCTACCTGTTTGCAAGACACACACACACAAACTCCAGTTTATCTGGTATACTCTTTCCCCTTTTCCACAGTAACAGAGGCAGGGCTGTGTGCTCCAGGACGGCTCTCCTCCGGTGTCTGCAGAGGACTTTTCCGGGACAACGCCGCGGTCGATGGCCTTCCGCTGCGCGTCGCATGTTATTAATGCTGACGGGACTGAGCCAGGTGCCTGTGCCCAGGGACAGACGCACAGTGAGCTAACGGAAAGAGTGACCGCAGTGCTCAGGGCAAGCAGGCACCATGAAAAGAGCCCGCGGCCTGGGGGCCAGAGGTGCAACAGCACTGCCATGGTTGGGTATGGGACAATGGAGGGAAACGTCAGTACTGTGAATAGGAATAGGAAGATAGGAAGCCTTAGGAGACCATCAGCTTGCAGCCATACCTGTCACACCACAGCCTGAAATCACCACAGGCACTTGTCTTGCTGGGATATAGGGCACAAAGGCTCTGAGCCCAGCCAACAGACAGCCCCGGACACAGCCAGGCGGCTCAAAGTTCAGGGGTCCGCGAGAGGTAGGCCTTAACAGCGGGCTCTTCGGGCTGACTCCCATCGATGCCAAGGTCCCTCCCGTTTTCCCGGGGATGACTGCCAAGCAAAGAGAACTGGAGGGAAGGTGCAGACAGCTCAGGGAAACCTGCTACTGCCGAAAGGACACGGCAAGCTGCAACACGTCACCTACTGGTGACTAGGGGCACTGCATCCAGCAAGGTGCTCAGTGACATAGACTGATCATCGAGCCAAAACAGACTCACTCTCTGGAGCCGGGGGGAGCCCAGCTGCCGGCCGCGGGGCCGGATTTTCAGTCTGGGTGTAGAAGGTCACGAGGGCTATGGATGAGTCTGCACCCTGTGTGACACAAGCTAGAATGGAGTATTTTGTGGATGCTGAGTGAGATGTAAAGCTTAGATACTGAAAAGGGGACAAAAAGAAAAAAAGGAGATATCCATCCTTGTCAGAGAGGCTGTGCATTGTGTCCAATGTCATGCTCAAAACCTTCTTCTTTCCCCTCCGCCCTGCCACAAAGGACAAGCAATCCATCAATCCACCCAGCAGTATGAGCAAGGATCAATTCCCACAGCTGGGCGTCCCCTTCACATTTTCAGCCTCGCTGATGTGAAACGCCCCCCCACCACTCTCCACAAGGACTTTGTGGACTGCGAACATCACGGATCCCTCTGCTCAAGCACAAGTTTGACTGGGGGAGGAAGGGGTGGGCAACTCAGGAAGAGCTAACTCCCAAATACAACACGCAAACCCGCCTTCGGTTAGTCAGAGTTTACTGGATGCAGAACAACAAGTTTCACAAGATGGGAGGAGCCAGGCAGGCTTTCCAGGGGGATTGTGTCTGTGTGAGAAATGCGGAGGGTGATAAACTCCCCCTCACCCCATAATTCAATACAGGACTTCATCGTGATCCAACACGGGATGAGATCATCAGAATTCTTCTGAGGCAAGAGGTGCAAAACGGGGCTTCAGGAAAACAAATGGCACGCACACACGCGTGTACAGACCACACGGGATTCGCCGACAACACGCTAAGCTGCACTTCTACCTGTGTGCATGTGCGTGTACAGCAGGACCCTATGGTTATGTGTGCTTGCATGTGCATGGTGGAGACTCACCACAGTCTTCTGGCACTGGATGCTGGTGCTGTTGAAGCGCAGGGCTGTGACGCTGTGCGACACGCCCTGCACGCGGAATATGCACTCGTAGTTGCGCTGGCCTGACTGTGGCTGGGGCAGGTTGCGAGCCAGCAGCGTGATGGGTTTCATCACCCCCACTGGGATGTAGATCTGCGTGGACGGCAGGATCTGGGGGCAGTCCTGGGGGGTTGGGGGAGAAGGAGCATCCTGTTAGGTCACAGGGGAAAGATGGAGGTCAAATAGAAGAAAATAAGTTAGTCGCATTTTCGTACTTTGCGGAAAAAAAACCACGGACAGATGCATTTCATGACAAAAGTGGGTGAGTCAGGAAGACAGAGAAGAGGTTGAGACACCCAGGTCAGGGCGAAAGTCCTCAACGAGCTGTGTCGCAAGAAAAGAAATGGAGTCGTCAAAGTGTTTATGCAGCTTAAATATTTTGGCAGCGCCACACGTGCTGCTACGCCAATGCTGATGATGATTCCCAGGTCGGAGTGAGCAGATTTTTAGTGGGAAGAACAGTCCAGATTCCCGTCGCCTGCGTTTGGCAGAGACAGCCTGCTCCAGCCAGTCTGTGGAGCAGAAAAATTAAGTGGACGTGCAGATAAATAAAGGAAATAGGATTTCTTTTTTTGACAGATTGTACCATTTCCAGCACATTCATCTCGCCCTCCGCCTACAGGAGACTTCTGGGTCTGCGAAAATATTGTCATTGATGCCGACTGATATATAAATAAACAAATAGCCGTCACCCCTTCCTGCTCTCTCATTCAACGGTCATCTCATGCGCAAACAGTTTTTCTTGTGAATCCTCGCTGCGATTTCTCCCACACGTGCTTTTGTCCATTGCTAGGCGTAATATCCACGCTCTGGCTCTGACATGCCATCTTGACCCCGCCTGGAACAGCTTGGGTCCTGGAAGCCGCAGGTAGAATGGAGCTGAAACGCGGACTGTGGGAGAGTGCGCTGACTCTCACAGGTGTTCTAATAGAGGTCATCTGAGCCAACAACTGAAAGGCAGCTCAGATGGGAAGTGATCAAATTGTCCCCCACACTGTGTGTGTACATATCTGCGGGGGGGGGGGGTGGTCGTGCCCTCCAGTTACCTTGCTTTCCGCAGCATCCTGCCAGCCTGCGAACTTTCACGTGTCGTGTGACCTTACATGCGACCGCTTCCTGTTCTTGTGAATGCCTTATGCTCCGCTGCTGGTTGTCAATCAGCAGAAATGTAAATTCTGGTTGGAAGTGGGCAGAGCAAAAGGAGTTCGGGGCAGACCAATGAGAACACAGAGGGACATCCTTTCTGGATGTGTTTTATCATTGCACCCTAAATGATTAGGGTAATCCACCATACCACTGGCCCTTTTATCATTATTAGCCCAGCAGGGTCTCTTTGGCTGGTCTGCCTGTTTGTTCATCGCTTTGTTATTGTTAAAACAGTGTTAAATTAAGGGTGGCTAATGAACCGAGATTGCAATTTACATAGGAAGGCAGGCAATGAATTCCAGGTAATGAAATTGAGTAAAATACACTTTGTGGCCTAGGCACAGGCTGAATGCCGAATAAGACAATCAAGCTCTCGTCGAGAATCCGAACGGCGGAGAACAATTTGCATGAGCAGCAGAGTAAGATATGCAAATGCTATGCTTATGACACGGGTCTTTGTTTCTAGATTAGCTGCACACAGGTAGGACACAAATTTCTATAAACAACTGAGTTAATTAACTTCCTCAAGCTATGGGTATGGACTGAAATTAAAGAATAGGGGGAAGAACGGCAGAACCGCAATAAGATAAGGGGTAGTTAGCACAAGTACTCGGGGCCCAAAACTGCATCATGGCCCAGAGTGCCGAAGTATAACTCAAAGACAAAGCTGCACTCAAACGACAGCTTGTTTATAAAAAATAACTTTTTTTTTTATTTTATTTTTTTTAATCCAAAAATCCTCTAACAGGCAGAGGGCAGCCCTGGGTTCCTCTTCAAGAATTTTATTGAGCCATATCACCGGTGGCCACCAGAGGCACCAGAGAGCTCTTCAGGATTCCAAACAGCCAGGTTGTGAACGTCATGTCAGTCGCAAAGAAAAGTATATTCTTTTGGCAGGTGAGATCAAGAGGGGATTTACATTTGTTTAGGAGATATTTTAATCCAAAGCGATGTACAAGTAAAAAACATCAACAGTATCCCTGGAGTAACTGGGCCTGATTTCAGACTTGACAGTGATACGATTTCTCTGGTCGACACAATATTCAAACCCACAACTTTCTGGGCAGAGGCACCAAACAGTGTGATTCTGAGCTATACACTGGGATGAATGTGAGTCACCACATCCCTCACAGGAACAGGAAGCCCCTGGAAGGGCCATCAAGAGCCCCCCCATCAAAGATCTCAGGCTGGGGCGTGGCCCAGGGGTGCTTGGTCAAGACTTAGCGAAGCCACATCCTGCATTTACATGGGAAAGTACCTCCGAGTTATATGTGAAGACCGTTTGTTACTGATCTACCCAGATCATCCTTCACATAAATGCTAGCAGAGAGCAACCCAATTAAAACCGGACAGATGGGGTCAGCAATGTAGTAAACTGAAAGATTCAGGGGGCCATAGCAAAAATCCATGCATAACGGGTATGATTTCATTAATACCTGTGTTAGCCAGGCTCACGGCATAGCGTGTGCAGCTGGGGAGCTGGGCCGAGTGTCCGTCATCGGGCCCAGCCAACTCCTCCTCCTCCTCAGTGCCAGCGGTCACCCTGCAGGAAACCGCTCCACACCCCCTCCGTCACCACCTCCGACATGGAACCCACAGTGCCGCTGAACTGACCACAAATCTCCCTCAATCCACACCCTCAAGCTGAACTTTGAGAGCAATAACCAGCTATTTCAACTCGTAATGTTTTCTCTGACCTGCTGGCATCCTGAGCAACTGTGCAGCTGCTGCATGACATTGATTGCAAAACCATGTGGGGTCCTGCCTTGCCGGTGGGGTGGGGGGGGGGGGGATCCACCAGGGGTGCAGAGTGGCACCAAGGCTTGGTGTACTTACAGCAGGCTAGCATGTTCAGGTCTGAGTGGGCAGCGAGCAGACAAGCCTTGTGGCCAGATGTCTAAGTGCACTTAAAATCAGCCGTTGTTTTGCTTCATAGTGATAACTTAACAGTTCGCAGATGTTTCCCACTCAACCACATCCTCACTGAGACTCCAACAAGGGGTACAGTGGTGAGGGTCATTACACCGATTTAACCTCCTTTGTCCTTTAAAACCACCAACACTCCAACAGCATGGTTCCCAAAACTCAGCCAGAGCAGCCTAACCAGGTGAGGCCTCCATTGAAATGAAACCATTTCAGAGGCTATATCTGAAAACACTATGGGTGTACTAATATACTGGTCTGAAAGCGAAATAATTACTCTATAGGAATGTTCAGTCAAGAACTCTTTTGATGATTAATAAGCTAAAGACCCATGAAGAAAACCCACAAATGACTCAGTGGCCTAAGCCTGTGTGCCTGTAATCCCAAGGTCACAGGTTCAAACCCAGCCTCAGCATGTGTGCGGGTCCTTGAGCAAGACCCTTAACTCCCAGCTCCCTGGGTGCCCCAACAGGTGGCTTTAAACCCACAACCTTCTGGGCAGAGGCCATGTAGATGAATGCTGTTCAGCTCCAGCGGAGCCCCAACCCTTCTGTGTCCCCTGCAGCTACAGGAAATCTAGAAGGCGGCAGATGACCTTCCCAGCACCTTTCCACATGCGCCCTGACAGAGCCGTTGCATTCCATGCATTTCTGCATATTAGCCGACCCACCCAATCTCCCATTACAGAGATGCGAGGGATGAGCTATGTCGTCAGGGGGGTGGGGCACGTTCCATTATCCTCTATTTGAGGTTAATTTCCAGCATTAGCCAACGAGCTGCTCATGTAGCATGAGCGGGCATCGGCCAAAAGAAGAAAAAACCTACAACTGCATCAAAGCTACGTTTTAAGAGACAGATGCGCCAACTGGACCCACCTCATAAGAGACGTGCAAACACAGTCCAAACCAAATGCGCTCAAAGGATCACTGTCGTATCGTCTCCTGATGTTATTTTTGGCTAATCTGCTTGGCAAAATGGCCGAGGCACTGGGATCCCATCTCATTAGGAAGGAAGAGCCAGTTTGAACCAGAGAGAGGACAGACAGGTACCCCAGGGAAGGCCGGCGCCAAAATAAAAAGAGGACTTTGAACCATGAAAGGGGTTTGAGCATCCACCTACCCTGGCACACAAACCGTCGCAGCCTGGACAGAAATGACATATTACCACAAAATGCACAGCTAATGCACATCTATGAATTCCGATACCCTCGAAAGTCCTACTGTACGCCTCCTCTGCCGGTGTAACATCCTAATGAAGGAAATTCCGGCGGTACACATCCGGATGAGTTTTTTTTTTTTTGCTAGGAATGTCAGATACTACGGGATTGAATGGCACAATTTAAAAATAAATGACTGACACAGCAAAATGAAGATGCTGCCCTCTGAAGGACACACACGTGCGCGAGACGGCGAGTCGTCCCGCTAGCGCCCAGGTGCCGGATGTAAAATCCATCTTTAGCCTCCATTAAGCAGACAAACGCAAAGGCATCTGGAAATTAAGATTTAATGCAATTTGAATAATTAAACCCCAAGAAGGGCGACTGCAGTTGGTCACCGCACGTGCCTGAGCCTGAGGGGGCTGGGGGATATGAAGCATGGCTCACCACACAAGAGATGGGGTCTACAACGACCTCAACACGGAGGATGAGCGAGACCAACAAGCCTCTCACTCCCACTAATTAATACACAAAGAGACTCATTTGTCTTATGCTGTTACAGGGAGGAGAGCAGAGCACAGCAGCGTGTGTACATTCCACATACCCGCACATTATAAGATGTAGAGGACGTCCGTGAGCGGAGGGGTAACCTGCTGATGGGTCGGGAACTCAACATGGCCGGCGCACGCTGGCTTTTCACTCAGCGAGCTCATTTCCCAGCCATCCGTCTCCCTTAATGAACGGCGAAGCAGGGACAGAACCCATGGCCGCTCAGGGCTCTCGCCATTTTGATACATTGTCTAATTAGAGAAAATAAGATCAATTTTATCCAAATATCTCTGCTTTATTATCTTTGAAACAAAAGCACTGTCAGTGGTTGTAAATTGAAAGATGAACATACTGATCAAGACCATTTTTCTCTCCGTCTCCTTCAACCACCCCCCCCCCCCATCAGCCAGGTGTTCTTGAGCCCTTGAGCTGGCAGGAATGAAGAGGCTGAGGATGGGGTGCAGAGCCCCCGCATCACCCTGACAATTCATGGGCCGAGCCATTAACTGGGCACTTGGGGGGGGGGGGGGCGCGATCGCACTCTGTGACTAAGGCTGCTCCATGGAAACCCAGCTAACTCTGATCACAACATGACGGCCTTAACCCCTGCCCAGCCCGAACCCGAACCATACGTCAAACGATACACAGAACGTTTTTATGATTGCATTCAGAAATTTTCACACACAAAAAATGGGCCCCACATGGTCAAAATGACAGGTTTTTGTCACGGTGTGGGGAAATCTGGCCCTCACAATATAACTACAAAAACACACACACCCACACACAGCGTTACACGCGACACTGGAATCGAGGCAGCAGCGTCAGAGGAGCTTAAGACTGAGGCGCTATTGCAATCGATCGTGTTCACCAGAGTATTACACAAGCCACAAAATTTTTATTTTCCAAATATACATATGGGCTACGTCACTATAATGTTGTAACAACCGGCCATGTGTTGCCTAAGAGCCCACTCTTCCCTTCTTCCAAAGCATTCCTGTATTGCTACATTATCACATATATTTTGCCAACTTCAGTATCATGTTACTCCTCTTGGATGAATGCTTTTACTAAAAATGTTACCTCTAACTGCCGCAAAACACACAAAGAAGCAGCACAAGACATTTGGGTTTCAATGACGACGCAAGCCGGGAACACCACAGCCGGAGCCCACTAGCAGTGGAAACAGGAAAAGAGCTCAGGTCCAGGTTCCATAATCCTGGCATTCTGATTCCATGTACAAGCCTTTAGTAGCAATTATGATGCAGTCATTTGTACTGAGAGTCCGTAATAAAGGTGTTTGAAGCTAGCTGGAGGCTGTTAACCGGGGCCGAGAAGAGCAGACCCCGGTCCGAGAAGAGCACGGGCACGATCCTAGAAGAGCACAGGCATGGCAGGCCCCAGTCATGGACGAGAGACACCACACTTTGCTGCTTTGTTTTTTGTTAGTTATGAATTTCTACTGCTGGCGTTCTGAAGTACGTTACCCAAGTAATTTTCTGCCTGGTCGGATTTAATGCGTTTCCTTGTTTATAACCTGTCAAGAGGACAATGATTTATATACATTTGATTTGTAAATGTTGCTCATTATGTACCACATCTTTTCTATGCATACATACGTAAAATGCTGCCCCCCCCACCCCCCAAATCATCGGCAGCATCCCATAGATAATAGTGTTACATATACTGACTGAACTACAGATGGCAAGATACCGAGAAGGTTTGGCGCTCGTACGCGGTGTGTGTGTTTTACCATGACAACCAGAAAAAAATGCAAGAAAAGCTGCAAACGGAGCATTCATGCTGTGCTGAGAAAATGGCGGTAACGTGCATGTCCGCACATCAGCCAGAAAGCATCGCCGCTGAAACCACGCGCCCATCCCTAGCTCTGCGAATAACTCTGCATTTGCAAGATCTCCAGGACAAAATGTCTTCTAATGAAACAAGAAATCAACTTACAACGTATACTTTATTCTTCAGAGCTAGGAAATCAGAACCTGACAAAGTGCCTCAGATCTGAATATGCTGCTGAACACTGCCTGGAGATGTGATACACTGAACACTACTGGGTATTTAATTTTAGTAATGATGACGGGTTGATGGGCAATGTTACCTCCAAATGAGTACCTATGTTGAACCTGCCAGTTCTAAGTAAGTGGTGATGCATTTTTTCAGGTGGTATTTCCAATCACTATTGCCCTAAACAAACCCAGTGTGGCGATATGGAGGCTTCACCATGGCATTGTTCCTGGAGATATGGAAGCAGTGTGGGTCTCACATAGCTATGGAGGCCCATCCATTTCAGCATGGGTACCACTGGCCAGGTTCTGGGCCACGGCAGGGAGATAATAATTGTCTGTTTTGATGGCAAATGCCTCAGGACCAATCAAGGATTTAAAAAGAGAGCATGAAACCAACTCTTTTAGTACATGTTTGTGGTTAGTACTGTCGCCTCGTTCCTGTAGGACCTGGGTTGAAGTCTCCACCGGGGTTCCACGTTTGTGGAGTTTGCATGTTCTCCCTGTGTCGTCATGGGGTTTCCACTGGGTGCTCTGGTTTCCCCCGACAGTCCAAAAACATGCTGAGGCTTCCTGGAGTCATCAAATTGCTCATAGGTGTGTGTGTAACCTGTGATGGATCGGTGCCCCATCCTGAGTAATTCCCTGCCTTGCTCCTGGAGCCTCTGGGATAGGCTCTGAACCCCCCGCGGCCCTGAATAGGATAAGTGGTTTCAGAAAATGGACGGATAGATGGAAATGAGGCTTCATACAGAAAAAATAGCCTGATTGCACACATCAGTCATGCTTGTATACATTGGCATCCCTCCCATAGTTTAACGCGTCATAGAAACCTGGATGGAAAGGTGCATTTTATATCAGCGTCTATGACAGACAGGGAATGTCGAGGCAGCGATGAAGTCCTCAGAGAGAAGCCCTAGCAAGGCATTACAAATAGGGGCCCCCAGAGAGAGGCAGAGATGTGACTGATATTAGTTTTTATGGTAATGTAGCATTTGAAAATGTAGAACAAGATAGAATTTGCATAGTCATTCTCTCTGACCGGAAAAGGAGAACGTGTCAATTCACCAGGGGGACAAAGTGGCCAGTGCGTTGGCTGCAGCCTTCTGCTGTGAGACGCGCCGTCACGCATGACCTAGATACACGCCGCAAGAAGGCGCATTCCGGCACGTGACGTATTGTGAGCAGTGTTCCCTCATCTCCCAAACAGAAGCGGGACCCCCGAGGTGGCGGCGGAGGCACAGACTGACCTCAGACGTGTTGACGCGGCCTTCCTGGAAGGAGCAGTCCCGGGCGTTGTGCGTGCACATGTGCCGGTACTTGCACCAGTGGCAGGGGAAGGAGCCGTTGACGCATGAAAGGCAGCTGTGAGGGTGGGGAAGGGGGGAATGGCAGAGACAGAGAGAGCACATCACATCACATCACATCACGGAACGCGTACAGACACAAAAAAGCAGCCTTCTTTCACTGCCGCCTCCTTTGTCTCTCTCGCTTGCTTATACTGTCAGTCTTAGTCTCTCAGGTGTTTTTTTTTTTTGTCGCAGTTCCATTGCATCATAACGACCGCTGTACACTCCGATGGGGGGAAATGGCCACCAAAGGGCACCAGCCACGGGTATTGATTTTGTCGTCTGGGGCGGCACCTAACTCTGGGCTCTCTGGCTGACCACATGCGGCGCAGCTGTTTGCCGACCTTCCTCCATTTCGGCTGAGGTTCAGCATGAACATGCGGCTGAATTGACAGAAATATAATACCGGCAGCTAAGAACATCGGGGAGTCTCTGTAAATGGGGGAGAGGGCGGCAGCCATATGTCACGCTCTCATTCGACTTGGCTGCATATTCACACGTGCTAATAACGGGCCGCGTTCCCCTGATACGAAACGCCACGCAACACAGGCGGCGAGACGGATCTATTCAGGTCAATTGCTCTGGCGATTCGTTCAATAAGCAATTTAGTGACCATTTGGAATATCATTCAGCCCTTGGGGACAAGAGAGCTGCCTTAATTAAACATATGACCGACTTAATTGATCAATTAACTTTTATATGTGTCTAAAGAAGCTGAACATTTGGGGCCCAGGGGGCGTCTACGTGCTACTGCACGGAAGCGTGGCTTTGGGATCTGCGTCAGCTCTGCAACTGTGCATGCGGGGAGCAGACGTGTCAGGGCGGCATGGGGTCTGCGTCAGCCCTGCAGCTGTGCATGCGGGGAGCAGACGTGTCAGGGCGGCATGGGGTCTGCGTCAGCCCTGCAGCTGTGCATGCGGGGAGCAGACGTGTCAGGGCGGCATGGGGTCTGCGTCAGCCCTGCAGCTGTGCATGCGGGGAGCAG
>JAABNX020000119.1:22668966-22684866 GCA_015163995.2 Mormyrus lacerda
TCAGGAGCTGGGAAACGTGCAACCTACCATGGGGCAGAGAGAGAGAAGGACAGAGAGAGGGGGGGGGGAGAAAGAGAGAGAGAGAGGAGGAGAAGGAGGAGGGGGGGGAGGAGAGAGAGAGAGAGAGAGAGAGAGAGAGAGAGAGAGAGAGGGAGAACATATTTATCTCCAGCGAGGTCTGAAGCCCCAAGCCTCTCTCAGGACAGCACTGTGGGGAGCAAACCATAATAACAAAAGAGCAGACAGATCTCTTGTAAACAGCAGCAATGGGTTAGAGAGTTCGGTCACCCACAGGAGGATGATGCAACAGATCTGACAATTTACAAAAGTGCTGGGGGGTTGGGGGGGGCGGCAAAATGGAAGAGCCTTATGCTTGCCGGTGATGGAGAAGTTAACGGAGCGCCCAGAAGCAACACGTTCCTGCAGGCGCCCGAGTCCCTGGTCTGGCTGGTGATGCTGGACGCCGCTCTCCGCTGCTGCTCGCTCTTTGTTCTCCCCGGCTGCTGACGGCAGCTTTTTTAATTAGCCCTTAACGGTGGCAGGTCCTGCTCTGAGGCTGCAAGCCAAACACAAAGGAAGGATGGGCTTCGCTGCCGTGCCGGCCCTTCGCTCCCACGGTCCCTGCACGCCAAGCGACATCACCACGTTTGAAGTCCCCCTCCTTAACTGAGCTGTCAACCCCCCGCCCTCCAGGCCTGTTCTCTTGGTGCCAGTCCCCTCCTCACGGGGCCACTGGAGACCTCTCGGGTGTTGAGGTGCTGCCTGTAGCCGCGGGCTCTCAACGCTCACGGCCCCAAGGAGATCCTGGCACTGTTTATCAGCCCACTTAGCCGTCTTTATTACCTGCCCTTCTTTACAGGCGACACCTATTTGTCTCACACCTCCATCTAATTCAGGTCTCTCCTTTGCATTTTTATGGGTCCGTGTGCCAATCCTTGTTTCAGCACTGAAGACCACATCTGACAGTCATCACCACAACTTTGCTTCTGTGGCAGGCTTTGGAAGTATGACTCCACTGACTGCTTGTCTACGCCCACGTTCATCTTTCTCCAGAAAAGTTAAGATGATACACAGACAGATACGAATGTCAGATTCCTGCATCTTCGAGGGGACAACCTCAGAATCTTCTCATCTTGTAAAACCACTGTCATCCACCTGACTGTATCCAGCATGCCGTGTACCTGGGTACAGGAAGTGAGAGCAGGCAGAGGGAACAGATGTTCAGATCCGGTGCAGGATCCTGAGTTCTGGGCTCAGTCGCCAGCACTGAGCCCTAATTACACGCCGGCACACACCCAGCTGACACACGCCACATCTACCAGAGAGGAAAGTGGCTTATCTGTACTCCTGACATGCAGGAAGGCTAACCGCACCCACCAGGTACCCACACACTTCAAAGATGAATGAGATGCTTGGGTGATTCATTTACCCCAAACATCCCTTGATGACAGAAAGACACAAGCAGCTGTCTCCTTAATTCAGCAGCGGTACTAGATGAGACAGACCTTCAAGAGAATTTCCTCACTTCACCGTTGGCAAAGGCCGGGGATGCAGACACCATCCCAGCCACCGCCGGCCCACCTCCAGGCCGCAGGTCCTCGTGCAATGGCAGGCTTAAGCCAGACGTCGGACATGTGGGCACACTTCTGCTCACAAGTCCTGGTGAGGAGCAGTGTGACCGAGCCACTGGCGAGAGCAGCGACCCCTTTTTCTATAAATGGAGCATCGGTTCCACATTGTTCGCGTGGCACCGCCATGCAGCAGAGTGACTCTCTAGCAAGCAAGCGGTTCGTCGGAAACGCAATACTGTAAGACCGACCCCCCTCCCCCCCAGGGAGACGCCTCTAAATAAAGATTTATGCCAATCCTGACCCTAGGTCAGTCCTCCCTTCACATCAAGCAAAGAGTTTCAATGATGACAAATGGGGGTCCTCCCCCACCAGACAGGAAGCAGAACACTGGAGAAAAAAATTTGCAAAGCCCCCTGTCCACCCCTCCCCCCCATGGTAGAGGGAAGCCCTGTCCCTATAACGCTAAACATCCCCCACCATGCAGAGAAGCGTGCATGCAGCAGGCTACCACAACAATTAATCTTCCATTACATGCAATGCCGTCCTCATTATGTATTTACAATGATCTATTGATACTTTCAGCACAAGCTTTAGAGCAGCAACTTTTACAGATGCTAATCTGCGTGACATGAAAGAGGCTGCATAGTACCACTCTAATCCAATTAACCTGCTGCCCCCAGCCCACAAGGCCTGCTCTTCTGTAACGCAGGCCAGCATCCATACAGGCCTGCCACAGAAACTTCACAAATCAGCGCTTTCGAAGAAAGCCTGTCGCTAAATAGATTTTGGGAATGAATCCACTGGCAACTGCTGGACTCCAGGTGGAGCAGGTTCATTATCTGTCATTAATCATTAAGTGACGGACCTCGAGCGATTTCAGCGGCCAGAGCTCAGCCACAGAGAGTAGCTGAGAACCGGCAACAGGGGGGATGGGTATAATTGCCATATTTATACAAGATTACACTGTTGGAAAGCTTTCACTTCAGGAAACAAAAAAAGGCAATCATCATAAAAGCAAATGCTGTCACGCCAAGATGTTTTTCCCATTAGAAAGTCTTTTTTTTTTTATACATTCTAACGTTGCATCAATTGCTGTGAAGTACAGAACAGTTCGGAATGGATTTCAAGCAGGAAACCCGATGGGACGACGTGTCAAGGACGGGAGGCATTCCAGTGCAGACTCTGTCTCGCATACGGCCATCAACTGGACTTAATGGCCCCACGATGCATGACGGACGGCCAGTGAGGTTCCTGTTGTGAAGGGCCCACGCCGTGTGATTCGGCACAACGGTGGCAAAGAACCATAACTAAAAGCAGGGAGATTTCTGCTTCACTCGTCATTATTTACATCCTTCCTCAATATATTATATTATATATATTATATAATATTCCACTGTACAGGCAGCAGCTGTTTGAAGGGAGAGAAAAAAAAACAAGCTCGGCCTGATCATTTTGTAATCATCCAAAAACCCATAATTAGTGGCCGAGGGAGCATGACCATTAGCCATGAGCTGAAAAGCTTATCAAACCTGGCGCACATAGATATTTACGCGTATTTAATCCCAACGCTGCTGTTGTTGTAAATATGTTTAAGTGAAAGAGCTTGAGACCCTCCCCAGGTTCTGCCCACAAATAACCATAAATGGTCGATGCAAATGAGATGCATCTTTACGTAATATGCAAATCAAGGCTTTCTGCTCGCAGTCTGACAGATGTGACTGTAAATTTAAAAAAAAATAAATAAAACATCAAGGGGAATTTTAAACAGTGCGAAGCAGCGGTTCTGACAGAGGTAAAGACATGACAAAAGCACAGGAGCCTAAAATACAGTAATCACAAACAAGAAAGTGCGTTGAATAGAAGACATCTCTGCTGCAGTAAATTCCGTCATCTCTACAGAACACACTATACCCAGAATAAACAAGGTACAGAGAATGTAGCAACTCAGAGCCAGTGTGCATGCAGCTGACGGGTGCAAACTCACGGCTGACGGGCGCAAACTCACGGCTGACGGCCCGTCACCATCACAGATATATTACAGATGCACTTTAATACAATGAAACTGCTTTCAGCTGACAAAAGTAGTTTTATTTAGCCCTAGATGCTCTTATTGCAATGCGAGTGCAGTCGATGGCACTGATTGCATTAAGGAAACTGGACATTAGTTTGTACCACTGCATATGGAAACGTGATGTAGCCCCTGGCTAAGCCGTCCGACAGGGAGGGCATGAAGGAGCAGAAAGCTTGGTGAGATATCCCCAATCAGTATGCCATTCCACCCTTGTAGGTGCCTGTTGTCAGAAAGCAAACAGCAGTCAGACCCTGTAGGTGTCCAGAAGAATGACAGAAGAATCCGCTCATGAGCCAGTCGTCATAATTAGCAAAATAAGATAAGATAAACCTTATTAATCTCCGTGCAACTAGTGACAGTTACATATATGTTCAGTTCATGGGAAAATGTGACAGGGCATAATATTTGAAAGAGCAAATTAAAGTCGCCAATGCAAATACATAGTCTTAGGCTTACATAAATCAATGGGGGAAATCAATAAATCCCACTTGACACTTTGATTTACTGTTTGTCGCGTCAGAGTGCAGCTCGGCGATACAAATTGTTGGCATGCAAGTAGTAATTTGGCCGCTTTATCTGCATTTCCCATGTTTATAATGGGTGTCACCGCTCTAATCAAACTGCTATGTACACAAGCCCCTGCATTTCCATTAATGTGCACATTTTTTCCTGTCAAGTTTTCATTGATAAACCCAAGATTTTGTGCTTCTCTTTCTGCGTATTACAGCCCCTGGATGTCATCACTGTCAATAAGGACATTAATGTTTTGTGTCCTATTCCCCATACGGCAGAGGAAACTCCATCCTGTCCCTCGGACAGCTCGGCTCGGGAAGCAGCGCAGTGTCGCGGAAAGTGCCGGCTTGAAGCTGCCGTGCGAGCTTTAGCATGTTCCCACGGTCGGCAGCACGTCGCAGGATTCCGGCGCCGACGGCCTCCCTGCCGCATGTGGACCTCGCCGAACGTCAGCAAGCAGAGTATCGCTTCCCAGATCCTCCCCGACACGCCGTAGCAAATACAGCCGTATATGACGCCCGCTAAACAGAAACATGATTCTACACTCCCCCCCCCCCCCCGTTCCTTTTATTGAAACATCAATAAATAATTACGCTGCCAATTAGTTCATTAGCATCAGGCTCGTCTCATTGGGAGACTTGCAAGAGACACGATGAAAGGTCACAGAAGACACCCAGCCTCTGTCCAGCTTTGCCTGTAGTTATTGATCTGCATCTCTCACTCCCTGGAGAGACACACTTTTCGGTTCGCTCTCCATGCAGACTGGGAACTGCTAACCAAAATCCGAACAATGCGGTTCTGATCTGACACTCTTCCTCCTTGCTAAATGTATACATATTTGTTTAGCTGATACTTTTATTCAAAGTAGCTTACAACCGCAGCCATCTTTATACAGCTGGATATTTCACTGGAAGGATTCAGGTTAACCCTCTTTTAAGGTTAATTCAGCATTAGATCCTCCTGGGAATTTCAGATTAGAAGTGTCCTTAGCAGCTACACAATCTGCTAGATGCAGAGCTTTGGCATAGCAATCCTCAGGTACAATCAGTGATGAGACTGAACTACTTTCAGGCTTCCAGTGGGAGAGAGCAGGTGAATATATAAAATCCCTAAAGCACTGGAAAGACAGTAGAGAAAATGTAACAATGCAATGGTTCATTATGTATGTCATGGTATGGAAACTGCTATAAGCAACAGGCCTGGATAGATAGAGTACAAAAACAACTGCACTCAAGAATATTCTGGACGTCCATGGACCAGGCACATTTACAAGCAGACGACTACTTCTGTGACAGGAATCTGAATGACTTTTCATAAATTTTTTTTGGGCCAAAACGTAACACTAAACCAAACGTGGATATTTAGTCCAAGGGTTTCCCTATCAAGTCAGCAGGGGCCCTAATGTGCTTTGTTGTAAACCATCAACAACCTGCAAACTTCATAATTTGATGGGAAGAAGGAGGTGAACTGAGTATAAGCAAGATACCTGAAACACAAGCCATTAAAGTGCAAAAGCCATTTTGAGAGATCAAAGTCTTTGACCAGAATATAACTAAGAGTACAGCCCACCAGACAAATCAGCATTCCTACGTGGGGGATAATGGCCGCCGTACATTTCCCAAAGCCGTCTTTAAACATGCTCCTGTAATCTGTCCAAGGTTAATGAGGGCGCCATCATCACACCTCACCTTACCCCACAACATACCCGAATGTTAACCTTGGACTGACCCTTCTCCACCATGCGCAAGGTGCTGCCCCCACTGTACATCTCAGCACGAGGGAAAACGGTCCGTGCGGGCGAGCGAGGCCAGTTACACGCCTGGCAGCAGCCACGCGCTTGTACGACAGAATGAGAACAAGAGAAAGCAGGGCAGAACAGCAGCAGCTGCCTGAAGTCCCAAGGACGCCTCTAACGGGTCATTATAAGGGCTACGCCGCAGAGATCCACAAGCACACAAGCAGCTGCCAGGGGAAGGTGACCAGTACTGGCTCGACTGCTGCTTCTGGGCTTGGGGTGAGACAGTGCTGTGGATGAAAAGCAGACAAAACACAGACAGATGATGGATTGCAATGATCAAAGTCACAGTCAATCCCCCCCACCCCACCACGTCATCACACAGCTCAGCATCACAGATCTGCATACCAGTGGGACAAGTGGCTTATATCTATTCCCTCCGTAACACGCAAAGGTCAGGAGACTCCTTAGGAAAAAAAAAAAAAAATCCCTTGACAAGCTAGAATGAGTCCATGCTGAGCACGTTTGACAGAGAGGTCACCAGTTACTCAAAATGCAGAGTGAATCAAACGGGGGAACCTCAGTCACTGTTTTCCCCGTGATATCTCATGAATCAATTGTCAATACTAAAGACAGATGTCAATACATAGTGAAGTTCTTTGACATTCCTTAAAAAAAATGGTGTCATCACAGTACTGAAGTAGTTCATTAAAACCAGTCCAATCCATAATTTCAAGGTGAGAACCTTGAACCCTGTGCCTCTCTCCCAGTTTTCACCAGAATTTCATTCTTCTCAATTTTGGAGATGTAAAGAACAACTCCCCCCACCACATATATACACACATGTTTGTGATTAAATCTTTGTGGGGACTCTCCATTCATTTCTATGGGGAAAACTCTAATCCCAGCATGACGACCTTAACCCCCACCCAGCCCTAACCTTTACCATAAGAAACCAAACAAAATGCAAGAAATCTGGCATTTTTAGTTAAAAATGCCAGATTGAAAAATGGTCCCCACAATGTCAAAAAAAAAAGTGTGGCCAGCGATGGCACTCCCTCCATCTCCCCCTACTTAACCGTCATAACGTGACGACGGCACCCACCCCCCCAGGTTGGTAAATTTTAAGGCAGTGGCCCTCGACTTTGTGTTGTTTATGGAATTTGAACCTTGAGAAAAAAAATAAATAAAAATCACTGGAGACCCCTGCACTAGCCACTTACACAATTCACTGGATTCTGGTGCAGATTACTCTAGTAGGAAGTCGTGAATGTTAATCGGCAATCCCACATGTTACGTGGTGAACATGACATGAGAATTACATTTCTTGGCAAGAATGGGAGACAATGTTATCGGCCAATTTGGTTCAAACATTAGCTGGTGTGATTTGCTGACAGACTGCAGAAGCAGCAGGATGTGGCTGCCACGCCTCACTGGTGCGATCATCATTGTTTGGCACAGTTATAGTTACTGCCACTCTGGCTTCGCAGACGCGGCTAACCATCGCTAATATTCAAAGGGGATCGAACGATACCAGCATCAGGTGCAAAATGCTAAGGTGATATTCAATGACTGATATTTCTTTTTAATCAGCGGAGATTATTATCCTGTGTACAATTAATTAGGAGATTTATGTGCCATCACAGCTATTTATTTCACCAAATATTCAAGTGTTTGAAGAGAAAACAAGACTATTCAGGCACCTGAGGATTCCCAAACAGCACCATTCATCAACAAAAAAAAAATGGCAAATCTAGCAACTGGTAATTGCTGAGGAGTTGAGAGCTTGATTTGAGGGGAGGGGTGCGATGGCAGGCGCTGCCTTCACACTACCTCACAGCTTGCCCACCACTCCACACTCCTCCAGCCCTGTTAATTAACTGTTCAAAGGTATATTACACCTAACTAGGCCTGAGGGGGATCTTGCCATCACCATCATAATTTGCCTAACCTCCACCCAATAGCACACAAGAATGCAGTGTACTACATCAAAGACCAATCACTGGAAACACTGCTGTCGAAACACACGGATGGTGTACTAAATATCACTGCATGCTGCATTCTGGGACAGCACAGGATGCCAACCAACGTCACGAAAAAGAAAATGCCACAAGAGTCTGTATCAGTGTCATCCAAGTTACATTAAGCATGCACACCCTTGTCCTCATGTCACAAAGAGCCACTCGCTGACATCAGACCAAACCTCAGAGCAGAGTTCAGCAGCCTGAAGACGGCAATGAAGTGAAGAGTGACAGAGCACAAATCCCAGGAGCAAATAATGAACTCTTCTTTGTGCAAGAATTGACCGGAGAGTTTCTTGAAGACCATTTGTATGATAAAACCTTATCCTCACGTAGCAAACCTGAGACATTTTTCAGAGAGGAAGACAGGGAAAGGCAAAAGAGACAGGACGGAAATGTGATTTTTAGGGTCCGTTATACAGAGCCGAACTTCCCGAACGGTCTGCTGAATGCTTTAGGACTTACCGAGTTAATACAAGTTAGTTCCTTGTTGAGTAGCCATGGCAGAGACAGCTTGCCTTCACCCTTGTAGCATGACTGGATGCGTTCCTTGATCTTCTCCTTGATTCGACGTAGTGTGAAGAGGCAGAGCGCTGACTCCTTAGGTGGTTTGGCCCTATTCTTCTGGCCCTGCGAGAAAACTGTGAACAGGATGTCCTCCTTCTCAGAGATTCCCAACGAGCGAGCGAGCAGGCGACCAGGCCGAGCAAGGTAGGCGTCCTGAATGAGCCGGTACTCCACACCGTCCTTGGTACAGCCAATAGGAAACTCCACATAGGAGTAGAACTTAGGGTCATCCACGCATAGGCGCACAATCTTGGAGGTGAAGAACTGCTCGCCGCTAGCATCAGGTGAGGTGAGCTGCGTGTCCAACTGCAAAGTCAGGTAGTAGACAAACTGCTCGCTGCTGAATCCATAGATGTAGTAGATGTCAAATGCTGGAAACTTTGACAACGTATCAGAGGGGATTTTCAGCTGAGAAGAGACAAACTCATCCTGGTAGACAAAGCTGAACATATCGGCGTTCTCCTCATTGGCCATCAGCTTGCGGCTAGATAAAGTGGGGAAGTATTCCGACTTGCCGTCGATGGGCGTGCCAACAAAGAGTTTGCTGTTGAGGCTGTCCATCCCTTCAATGATAACACCTGACATGGTACCTGACTCATTCACACTGGATAGGTAATGCTCCTTGCGGTGGTGCGGCTCACCAAGCTTGAAGAGGTCATCCAGTCTAAGGAACTGGCAGATCCCCTGGGAGGTGCTCCCGCAGGCAATGAGACGGTTTTGAGCGTAATCCACCAACACCAGCTTGTTGACGTTGATCGTCTGTGCCAGTTCGTGCGGGCAGGACTGCACACTCGGTGGCGGGTAACACTTCTCGTTGTCCACCACCGGGCCGGTCATGTGACTGCGTAGCTTTGTCAGGTTGCTAGACAGCTTGAAAATCCAGTTGACTGCACCCACGTACACCTCGCCTGTCTTGTTATGGATCACCATGTGTGTCAGGCCTCCGTCCAGCGGGGAAAAGGTCTTGAAGGGCGTGGGCGTAATGCGGGCCACGGCCAGGATGAGTGGTAGCCCCTGGAGGAGCAGGAGGAGCAAGCTGCTCATCAGTCTCGTGCAAGAACGCATTTTCACGCACTGCCCCTGTACAGCCAAGGTTAGATAGTGGACTCTTCCTCCTGCTCCTTCGTCCGGCTCGGCTGTACCACGTCAATGAATTGGGAAGGGGGGGGGGGGGGAACGCACTTATAGACCAGACGTCCCGTTTTTCACTTGCCGTAGAGCTGTCATCTATAACATCAGCAGTGGCACGGCCAAGAGCCCTACAAGTGGGAGGGGGAGAGGGGAAAACAAAAAAAAAAAAAAATACACATTATGAGCTGCAGTGGAACATTTCCTATTGATTTTGCATTCTGTGGTTTAAAACACCAGAGAAGCCCAGACAAACAGGAAGGTGGGTAGGAACATTCACAACACATATGTAGCAATAAAGTAGAATGGGACCTGGGGGAAATATCCCATACGACATTTAATTACTAGGATGGGCATCCTGGGCTGCAGGGGGCTGCTGTCAGACAAGACTAAACACAGCAGAATGCAGCATAAGCCAAGCATGGATTAACCACGGATATGAAGGCCTAGCTTACGATGCTTATGGTTAGGGGCTAGTGGGCGGACTGAATGTACGACCTCCACTGTGCACAGACTTCTCAACTAAGAACGGGAGTGTGATGAGCAGAGGTGTTTTGTTTGGCCGCATTTTTGTTCCTTGGGCCTCAATTAAGTGAATGACAGGCACACGAACAATCTTGGTTATCTATATCTCATAAGCACCGACCGGCCGATCTTTCGGGTTCCGCCTCAACGCACTCACAAGACAGTCGACGCATTCCCCAGTGCAGCCCAATCAGTCCGGATGATCTACGGCATAAATTCCCTGCTTGCCAGCCCATCGGAACAAAAACCTTTGCCTGAGCTGACAATTGTTGCGGCACAAATTTCCCAGAGTGAGAGGATTGCCTCCATTTAGCTGCACTTAGTCCTAATTTGCCACTTATTGCTAAGCTAATTCTTGTTATGGGGAAAAAATCCCTAACATACAGGCACGAGTGTGTGCTCACACGCAGATACACACTCACAAGGCGCATAAAAATCCATCAAAATTTTAAACCGGAGCACTTTGTAGAGATCAATGCTTTTACGGGACAATCACTGGGGAAAGGAATTAAAATGTGCAGAAAAGGCCATTTTATTGCCATACCTTCAAGGTCTTATCACAGCTGCGGACATCCATCACTTCCTCTACACCCTACAAAACCTAAAAATAAAATGTTGCCATTCCAATAGTTCCTCTCCACAAAGGAAACACCGAATGCCAATGAATTCAAAAACAGTGCCTGGGCATCCAAAGCACTGAATATGTAAATCAGTGCTGCAGTTAACTGCAGCCAGAATCGGTTTCTGCGCGTGTTAATGTAATCCGAAATGAAATACAATTACATTTTCAAAACAACATTAGCTCTAAACTACGAGGAATAAATAAATCACTCAAATCACTTGATTTAAATGGGACAAAAAGAGGCGCCATATAAATTACTGTGCAAGTGTTTAAAAGTATTAGCATAGCATTTCTTTGAATAAATTAGCATTTCCTCGAACATCTTAGCTAAATTGAAAAAAATGCAAATATCCCACAGAGCCAGCATTAACAGATTCCCTCTAAAGATGAGCCAAGAAAGGCGGGGGGGTGCAGAACCTGAACACACCAAGTATGTCACTAGTTACATGTCACTAGTGCTCTTGGAGGACGGGCAGGACTCACAAAATACCAGCCTATGGGAGCCCAAACAGTTTTCAGGTCCCAGGTGCGTTTTATTGGCTATCAACCCCCCTAATTATGCATGTATGCATTCACACTGCATGCTTAGCACATACTACTGGTTTCCATGCCTCTAATCCGACCCAATGCACAACCACTGCCTTGTGAGCTAGCGCTAATTAGACACCTTCCATCGTTACCGTGTACAGCAGGTGTCTACCTCAGCAATGCTAAAAGTGCAGCACCCACAGAGGGTGAGTGACTCTGCGCCTGGTTATCAGAAAGTCACCAGTTCAAATCCCATGGTTGGCAGAATGTTGGGCCCTGGTGCGACGCCCTTAACGCTAACTTCTGCAGGGGCGCTACATGCTGGCTAACCTTGTGCTCTGACCCCGAAGCTGGCTCTCACCTTTATACGTGTCTGTCTCTCACACAGAGAGCGAGATGAAATATGGAAAAACTACCTGACTGATGTCACAGTAATGAATAAAGCATCACTGTTCTACACTTAAACACTTACAATTATTATTATTATTATTATTTTTTTTTTTACTATATGGTGTTACGGCTGTTTCTGGAGCGGATTATTTCTGGGAGCGTTTCTTTTTTATTTACCTGTGCAAAGCTGTGGGATAATAAAATAAAAATGTTCCCCTTGGAGATCAATAAAATACAGGCCATAAGGAGACAACGCGGTGGTGAGACGGCAGAGATAAACAGCTAGCTGGCTACATTCGGGGCTGGGAAATGTATCAACCTAAGGCAAAGCGTTAACTTTAAAGTCACAGTGCCTTATTTCTGTGACACAGGGCAGGGTTTCATTGGGTTTCATTTTTCTTAGCAGGGAAACGTGTCGCATTTCTTGTTAGTCTAGGCTAAATATAGATGAACGAAGATGAAGTATGTCTGAACTGCAGTCCCTTAAATCTGAAGTTATTGGTAACCTTTCACTTGACAGGACACAAATAATATTTATACCATTACTTTTGCATTAATTAACCATAAACTAAGTCTTAGTTACATACTGATCCCATGTTAATTCATCATTAATGATTCATGACCCATGCTTTAAAGCAGTTACTATATCTGTTAATTCTATAAACCTTTGTGAACTATTAAAGGAAACCATGAATAGCACAAGGGAAATGGTGAACTCATATTTGATCATCATTAATGAATAATGATGTACCTTTCATCCCAAGCAATTACTGTATTTGTTAATTCTATAAACTTTTGTAAACTACTGAAGGAACAAGTAATAAACATACAAGTGAAACAGGGATCTCATGTCTGTTCGTCAGTAATGAATAGTGACTAATCATCTCAAGTAGCAACTGTACTTGTTCATGATTTGTTCATAAGTTGTACTTCCGTAGACAACGAGTTATTAAGTATTTGTACCCTGTCAAGTAACGTGTTACCAAGTTATCTAGCTAAACAAATCCAGCTTCTTGATACAGGAACCCGGTTTATTTTGCTTTAAAAAAACTGCCAGATGGCGGCAAAAGATAAAAATAACACTATTTGCTTCATTTTATTGAAGGTTTAAACCTTAAAATCCTAAGATCTTTCATGTTACTCTGTGCACTTTCAGTGGTTGTCAGGTCAGTCATGCTGCTGAAATTAGATACTATGTCGATCTGCCTGTTGAGTACCTGAAATGATATGTACGTTTTTGATATTTCTGATGCCTTTTCGAAAATATTGAGATTCAGCTTGCAGGTAATATTTTTCTTGGAAATGAATAAGCTGCACATCACAAGTTCTAGTTAAAACATTAAACAAATATTAAAATATCATTCTGGCAAGCTTGAGAATTTTCTGAAAAACATGTTATGGTGAAATAGTGTTTGTTTTTTTTTTTGTGTAGAGCGATTTACCTTAACTTTCAAGATGTATTAAAATGGTGTCATTTGTTGCTCCAATTTGATGATTTTTACCCAAATAGGTAGCCAAAAATCAAAGAACACAAAATGTTTTTAAATATTTCAACTTAACTCACAAAAAACGATTTGCATGACAAGATGTGTATCTTTGCTTAATTTTTAATTAGTTTTGTAACGTTTTCTCATCTCTGTAACTCTTGCCCTGGATTTCATGGAGTACTTTTGTTTATTACAGAAATAAATGCTAATTCAACAAAACTGATTAAGTTGCCCTCAGGCAAAATGACAGTTTAAACAATGAAGCTGCATAATGAGTCTGTCTTCAAACTAATTTTAAAAATCAGAGAAAATTGATACATTATAGTAATAAGTGACCCATAGACTCTCCTTTGCGTTAATTGTAAAATAATTTAGGGATTCAGTGTGTAAATATGCATGATTGTAAATTTTAATGTTAGGTATGGTTAATTGCGATTAGTCCCAGAAAACTGTGCAATGAATTTGGACATTTTTTAATAGTAGATTAAAGACTGGAAAAATGTCCCCACAAGATCAAAATAACAGGTTTTTACCACATAGTGGGGATATTTTGCCCCCACCACAATGCAATTTATACATGATCCCAGCCCCCACACACACACACACACACACACACACACACACTGTACAGTATATATATTGATGGAAATACATATTGTTGCCCTTATCAGCACAGACAATAAGAGAGATGGAAATAGAAAAATAAGAAATGCGGCTGTTTAGTATACAGGCTGTCCCACAATCTAAACCCCTTTTTAAATAAGCTTGGCATCGCACTGCAGGAAGAACGAATGGGGGGATGGGGGGGAAAAATAAAAATCACTCCGCAAGAGAACAGAAAGGTGCAATCTGTGATTGGGGAGCTTTGAGAGTCACTTCTACTGACAATATAAATCAGCACCGCAGCTCGCACCGCAGTCACAGGCGGGAAAAGCCGCGGCGAGTGGGCGTGCAGACGGCTCGCTCGCTGACAGCCCGCGCGCGGCATGGGAAGCCTGCCGCCCCGCAGCGTGCGCGGCCGCTGTGAGCCTCGAAGGCCGAAAGGCAGCTGTGCCCCTCCCTGCACTGAAAGTGGGGTCTGTGTAAGGCACAGGTGGGGGATTAAGACTGGGGGGGGGGGGCATCTGCTGGGGCAGTTGCTGCACCAGCCACTCGTGTGTAGATTTGAGCGGGACGCCACCTCACCACCACACAGCAACGTGTATAGAAACAGGCCACAAGTGGGTGCTGCCATGCACATCTCACAGGCTTTCAAGTCCTATTAAAAAAGGAGGTGGGGGCGTCACCCCTGGGGGGCCATGCTTTTGTGCTAGAGCTGAGTGTCATAGATGACATGTCCAAGCTGTCAGGGTCTCGAGAGGGGAGGACAAAAAAAGTGTGCGTGTGTGTGTGTGTGTGTGTGTGTACATTATGTTCATGTTACATTGGAGGGGACATTTGGTCAGCACAAAGTAATAAAACCCTGATTTTTTTTCAGGGTCCCCACAAATATTTCTGAATGCAACCAAAAAACTAAAAATGCCAAGTCTCGTATTTTGTTTGGTTACTTATGGTTAAGGTTAGGGCTGCGTAGGAGTTAAATTCGTCATGTTGGGATTAGATATAATTACAAACCTCTGTGTGTGTGTGTGTGCACGTGTGTGCGCGCACGTGTGTGTGTGTGTGCGTGTGTCTGTATGTGAGCTGAGCTGTTCCCCAAGTCACAAACAACACTTAATCCTGGTATCACTCGATCTCACACACCCATAGCCCTCTGCTCAGATAGAGCTTTGGCTGATTTCTTCCTAATCTTGCAGTGACCCCAGTCACTCTTTCCTTAACCAAATCCACCAGACTGAAATCAGCAAGGGGTCAGGCTTTGGTTTGGTGGGGGGGTGCGGGGGGTACCTCCAGCTGCACCCGCCTCCTACTCCTTGCATTTCCACAGAGTGCCGCTCCCCCACCCCCGCTGCCAACCGGGGGCACCAGCACCCGAAAAGAGAAAAACCAAATCCACACATATATCTGCTTCTACTCTGCATCTTCATTTTTTAATTAATCCTACTTCCTGAGAGAAGAAAGCTAAAAGGAGAAATGACACATAACAAAATGCCCTTTTATTTCAGGCATAAATGCTCTGAACCGTTTATCATCCGCTGCAAGGCCCTGGTTACAGAACAACCACTAATATCTGCCCCAAAGTTGGTCAACAATCAAGGCAAACGTGCCACGGCTCCACTCTACCCCCAGGCCCCAGCTCCCTCCTGCCCCCCACACACCAGCGTACATTTACCCTTCGCGTAAACACCTCTCCTCACGCTGCTTCCCGTCAGCTCGTCTCATATCTGCATGCCAAATATTCACGAGAGCCGCACGAGGGCCACACGCACCTTAATGGATTAATACTACTGCTGCCTGTCTAGGGGTCTGTGCAGCCAAGTCTGGCTTGTGGCACGGCTAAGCGAGCGGAAGCTGGATCGGATGGACGGCTGCTGCTACGTGTGACATGTGGTTAGCTGAGCTAAATCTGTTCAGCCTCGAGCAAAGGAGACTGAAGAGGGACATAATCAAGGTGTATAAGATTCTAACAGGTTTGGATGCTGTTCAACCAAATAGTTACTTCAGCATTAGTTCAATTACAAGAACTCGTGGCCATAGGTGGAAATTAGCGGGAGAATATTTCAAGCTAGATTTAAGAAAGCACTTCTTTACGCAGCGTGTAGTCAGAGTATGGAATAGTCTTCCTGATAACGTAGTGCAAGC
>JAABNX020000119.1:22693623-22703770 GCA_015163995.2 Mormyrus lacerda
CCCCCCCCCCCCCCCCCCCCCCCCCCCCCCCCCCCCCCCCAGACTGAAAACCATCAATTACAGCACAGGCCCCCAGGGGAGAAGCATGTGAATTCGCAGGGGCGAGCAGGCGGGAAGGCGGCGCTGGAGGCCCCAATCCAGCCAGTGCAAAGCTGCCGATAATCTCCTTCATTCACAACCACGTGAAAATCCCCAAACCTTCTAAAGACAGACACATGAAGACAGCCCCTTACACAACACTACAATACCAGAATGACAAAAATAACTAAGCAGCCAACGACAGGCTTCTGCTAGTAACAGAATTTGCTGCTTCCTAGCGAGATGTAAACATCAAAATCACCACATCGACTACAGCACCATGTCAAACGGCTGGCGACGGGGCCTGCGATCACCTGCCGGCCTGGGATCATAAAGAGATAAAGTCAGTCACACACACACGGGCCTCCATCTGACCAAGCAGAGCCTTTATGTGAAAATGGCACATCGGCAGGCCCCTCTAAGGTACCCCGTACCTTCCTCAAAAAGCCACCTGGTGTCACTGTCAACGGGACCCCAAAGGCAGCGGAGCAGAGGACAGAAATATATGCTACTGCTGCAGAAAACTTGACAGCCAGCCTCGGGAATGAGATGATGTTCACCTGCTTAGTCAAGCTTTACCTGGTCAAGGCAAACCAACCACACGTTACCATCAAGGAACCAAAGACTGCTGTGAACAGAGTGAGGCCTGACCCCGTGAAAGAGAGACTCCACTCCCAGGTCCATACCATCTCACAGCATGATGCCTATTTATAGAAATTCACTTCTCATTCTCCAGTTTGTCCTTTATTCCCTACTTGTGCTGCTGTACTGAGTGTCCAGCCAAAACACCGACTCTACATGGCACCACTTTTTAATTTGCTGCCCCACTATTTGATGTTTCTTTTTGAAGAGCGGAGGGGAGAGATTATTTCAATTTAATGTGGCTGCCCTTTGCTGCGATCCCTCCATCAAAATGCCACGCACTTGAAAGTGACAGTCTCTTCAAAAGCCAGTGCTTCTGAAGCCCCATAAAATGCTAACAGACAGAATTATCTTTAGAAGCCTATTATTAAAATTTATTCTACATTAAAGGGAAACACCGGCCCTGGGAGCACACCTTCATCAGCCATTCCCAACAGGGTCCCATGCCACATAAACATGGGTCCGCTTTGGTTTCTCAAACCCGGATCTTAATCTGCTATAATCACCACTACTAGACAGCCACCCGTGAAATTCCAGCCGGGAAACGTGAAAGAGTGACTGGATAAGCTGGCCAGAGCCCATGGTATCCATAGAGCTCCTTCCCAAAGTAAACAGACAGGGAAATCCCTGAGGAACGGGGGCGGGTATGGGTTCCGCTGTTTCTCCACACTGTCCCATGTCTTCATTCTCTCCACTGAAACCAAAGATGTGGAAGAAGACGGCATCCAACCCCTCTCTGTCCCGGATGCAGTGAGAAGTACCAGTCTAACCTAAACACTGAGGCCTGAGGTTGTCTCAAGACAAACAGAGCTGGGAGCCTGCGGGTGGTTTAATCTCTCCCCGCCCCCGAGAACTCACCGACTTGGTAAACACTCCGTCACGAGAGAGGACTCCGGGCCCCTGCTTGCCTAGAGCATTATAATAGCGACAGCAGTCGGCCAAGGCTGAGGAAGTGACGAGGGATCACTTCCACTGTGGGAAAATCTCAAAAATAGAGTCTTGACCACAGGGTGAAATACACAAGTGGAACAGCAGCAGATAATATGGCTGGAGAGGGGGTGGGGTGGACAGGGTCTGTCAGTTCGGTTTCAGACGTCTGCCAATCAATCATTGGGGGGGGGCAGGAGGCCCTGGATGTATGGAGGAAACGCCAGGCTGTTTCTTTAGAGAAATCTACTCATGTCAGGATAACTAGAGGTGTAGTTTACAGAGGCTGAGCCGCTTAATAAATTGTGTGCATCTGCATAGAACAGGGACATCCAAATCTGAAATCACATTACAGCTATTTCTCAAAGCTCTTTTCATATCCGAAGATCCTGACACATTATTTATATTGAGACGTTATCTGTGACGCTCACTCTGAACTTTCTAATACTGTGATCAAATCATAGCAAGACACTTTTTCAAAACTGCAAACTCAGAAAAGAGTGTGCAAAATGTATCCTTGTTTGAGTCAATGGCAGACTTTTTCCCAGAAAATGTTGAGTTTTGTGCTTCTTTCTCAAGGCCCATAACATCTTTTTACTTACTTGTAGTTTACCTTTAGTCTATGACGGGCACGTCTCACACCACAGTGCTTTAAAGGGCTTGAGTAGATGGGTAGGGCACGCAGAGCACATCTTCCACAGACGGCCAGATTAATAAAAATCGCATTGAAACCGCAAACTGTGCCCACAGACACGGGGACTCCGATTAATGTTCAGTCTGTAAGTCCCATACCAATGAAAGAGTCCCCTCGGTTGCCGAAAGCTGTGCACCGCGTTCCGTTTAATCCGCCCGTGCATTTCCAGACTTCGGTCACATTACCACAGGGAACAGTGCAGAAATCTGACCATGGGATTAGTTCATGATTTCCCGTAACTTCGCCAGATCTCCCTTCCGTTAACCGGCGAGTTAAAGTCGCGACATTCAGGGAGCCGCCGCCGTGTCCCCATCCCATGCGACATGAGACGGAAAGCAACCGTATCCACTCGGAAACACTAATTTCCCGCAACTTTCCAGTACAAATGAGGTAAGTAAATTAGTTCCTCCGCAGAAAGAAAAGCCCGAAACATTAAAGTTGGAAAAAAACACGTTTTCCTTCAGCAGGACAAAAAAGTGAAAAAGGATTATATCTGCCCCACACCAACCTAAAGGCAAAGCTCACATGAACAGAGTACCCTTTATATCCTACTTTAATCATTACCACAGTTCCTGATTGTCATTATCTTTATTGCCCGAAGTAGCTTTGGTTATTTAATCTGCCTGCTGCCACCACCAGTACAGTTACGTTAATTCTAAAAATAACCAATAAACAGTGACTGCAAATAATTTTACAGTTAATAATGAACCGAAAAAAAGGTTGCCCTGCAAACACATTCTGCGGGAAAATTGTAGTAACAGCAAGTACGTTTTATCTACACTTGGAGAATCCATTTTATCGCGTCTCTCTTTTGCAATCGATTTCTGCTGGTATATTTATATTGTTTGGAAGTAAAATTAACCAAATATTCAAAAAAAATGTTGAAAATTTATGGAGTCCATAATTATTTATTTATGAATATGCAATCACTTCAAAAAAAAGTAAGTTACCTATTTAAGTATTACCTCGATTTTTCATTTAATATAAAGCCAAATTTATTGGAACAAGTTTGAACCCAAATTATGTATTGAGAAATTATAATTGCTGTGTTTGCAACAAAACAGTATACCAAAATTGTAAAATGTGACGGAGCCACCATACATACATAGGGTAAAACCGTGTAAATTCGACGTAGTGCGCGCCTCCACCCCGATGCTGGTATTACCGACGTGAAGCCCCGAATGAGGGGATGGAGCCACCACTTTTATTAACCTTTTCCGTGCAATGAAACCCTTTTCCATACCTATAGCACCTCGCCGATCGTCTCGAAGTGAAACACGGAGCCAACACCTTCCAAGATGTGAAGCCAGCCTTTCCACGCACGATCTGATTAATGGCATTTTAACAGGAAAAGTTTTCGTACAAGAAAACCCGATAGTGATTTATGCAGTCCGATGCGAACACACCCACTGAGAAACACACACATGCATGGTATTATCAAATAAATAACCAGAAAAAGATCGGTATAAACCATATTTTAACCAATGGTTATGACAATCTAGAAATCTGTTGTGAAGCGTGTGCGGAAAAGGAAAAAAAAAATCACAGTACTGAATAAATGATTTAAAAGAGAGACACCGGTTACGGAGACATCACAGATCAGTCCGGCGAGGAAGCGTTTAGAAAGCGTTTAGCTTAGGTTACTGATGGAAATAAAGCGATCGCCAAGTCATTTACGGTACCATTAAACGCAATTTCCAGTGCTTCTCCGATAATTTACATCCCAAGAACTAAACGGATTTCATTCCGCCATCGTACGGCGATTATTTCCTATTTTCCCGGCGGACCGCAGAATGTCATAAAACTAATTCTTCGCGTAAAAAATTCAGCTTAACGTGAAAATTTCACCAGCTCGAATGTAAAGCCATAAAAAGTACACGTTCCCAATACGGCTACATATAAAATGGTACTACCAGATGGGGATTTTTTTTTTTACAAAAAAAAAACAAAGTAAAGAAAATGACCGAATACACAAAAGTCATATTGTCAATGTTGAGGTATTAGTCTAAAATGTTTGATAATTTATCGAGGACCCACGCATTCCCGATGTGTGCTGGTCAAACGCGACGGCGATGTTCTCGCTGTTTAGTTACATCGGCACAGCAATTAAACTAACATTCGATTCTATTTCGAACGGCGTGTAGCACGTAACCAGCAGCTTCACACCACCAAAATCCACAGTTCGTTTGTTTGTTTGTTTGTTTTAAAATCAAGTTTGTTTCCCGAAATCACAAGTACGGCTTGCGCAGAAATAATACTGTAACCCATATTCACTGTAAACTAAAATGCGCAAAATAATGAAGAGTGGGGCTGCCATCCCATCCATTTCCACCCGAAAGGCATAAATTCCCAGTTATATGCGTAACATATGTTGGAGTCACTACGCGAAGGATTAGAAGAAAAACAGATCGAGACAGGCACCCTACCAGAGAGGGTGGGGAAAATCCGCAAACTACAGACATTTTAACAATATTCACCAAAGTCAACATGCACCCGGATTCTCTTGCGGTACTTACAGAATAACGTGAGCCCAAGGTTCGGTTTCCTTTCCATGGTTAAATTCCAAAACTTGCAGACTCGTCCTTTCCCGCGGACGTAGTCACTCGCTCAGCATTGCACTGGAGAGCCTGGGAGTCCTCGGCATGAATGGGGAGGAATGCAGCCCAGCCGTCCGAAGGCGACTCAGCCCGGCTCTGCGTGGGGATCTGCACCGCGCACATGCTCCCGCCGCACATAGGGGGCGTCACTGCGCTCCGTAGAGCCATGTGAAAAGCAGCGAGCCGGGCGCGTCTTAAAAGGGCAACGCCGGCATCTCGGCGAACGTTTCACCGGGATTCGGAACAACATTGGATTTCGTGTCGCCAAATTACGCGAAAGTAACGTGATTATATGAACTGATACTTAGAAGCACAAGTATGCATGGACCAGGACAAATAGATAGGCGATATATTAGTGTTTAAAAGGCAACACGTGTTTTTTTTTTTTTTTTTTTTTACATCAAAGACAAAGACAGATAAGGTTACAGATATTCCTGTACCGTATCGTGCATCCAGAAGTACTGAAAACAGTCTAAGAACTACCAGTCGGTGTTTTGATAGCCACGTACGCCAGGCAGTGTTGCTATGGGTGGTAGCGCATATTGAGGCTATTTCGGTTTAAAAGGGCAACGCCACTCGGAGTCAGGCGGGAAGACAGCGCACTTGTTGCTGAGATGTGAAAGCTGTCGCTCGTTTCACATTCTCTGCGTTGTGAATCCCACTTAGTGGGTCTTATGAGAAACACAAAGCTTTGGGAGTGACAATAATATATTCATCTAAAAAGGCATTTATATCAGTTTACTAATTTTTCTGAATGAAGTTGATGGGTGCCTTAGGGACTGTCTCATTACTGATTATTATTATTAGTACAATTACTACTACTGATATGGCATATAGTAATACCTGTTACTGTTATGGTTATATAGTGACTAAATTGACAATGCCTGACACAAACAATGAAAGCACAAAGACAGGTTCCGATTGTTCCGAATTGTATTAACAAAGAGGCATTTTGAATTTTCCTTTGATTGTCCAGCACGTTGCAGATTTTGTTACAGTTCTGTACTTAGATTAAATGACATGGTAAAAAAAGAAAATAAGAGCCACATTTCTCGGCAACTGCTGTTCATATCAGAAAGACTGGCTTTAAGAAAAAGCTCCTGGCTGTTAAGCAAGGAGAGTTTATGCTGCATCCTGCTTCAACATGCAGGTATTTTTGTAGTATGTACTGCACCCTTTGCAGGCCCAATTCTCCACAGCTTGCCTGTTCACTTACTGACCTTTACAATCTCATTAGCTGCCCTTTCTGGCGAGTAACACTTCTGTCGATACTGTTTTCCAAGATCCCTTAGAATTATCTTGAGCAGATGACTAGCACCTGTAGATTTTCATAATGTAAAGCAGTAGCTTATATGTTAAGCAAAATGTGGTGATTAAAAAGGCAGAAAAGGGTATTTGTGTTTTCTTTAATTCTTCACTCAGACTTTAAAACCTAAATGCCGTTCGGTTTTTTTTCCACATTTTTTAATATTAGGGTATGTGAGTCCAGTTCTAATGATATCAAGTTTCCCAGATGTGCTATAAACTGATAAACGGCAGTGTTTTCTTAGATTGTGCTGCATCATACAGTAATTGAACTGCAGTGTGAGGTGGTCCTTTTGTTGATATGCCCGTTTTGATCTTATGGGGACATTGTTTTCACTCTACACAGTGGGAAGCTCAATTTTCTACAAATCTGCAAATGCAATCAAGAAACATAAAATCCCAAAAGTTGTTGTAATTTGTTGGGTTGGTTTGTTATGTTATAGTTGAGATTAGGGTTATGCCCATAGAAATGAATGGAGAGTCCCCACAAAGATATTGATGCCAGCGGGTATACACGATGTCCCCATAGCGTGATAAATATCCGGTCCCCATAAGGGAAAACTTTGAAAAGCTAAAAATGCAAAAACTCTTGTATTTTGTTTGGTTACTTATGGTTATGGTTAGGGCAGGGTGGGGGTTAAGGCTGTCATAGTTAGCGTTTGCATTTTTCCCATAGAAGTGAATGTGCAGGCCCCAGAAGGATTGGTATACCCGACATGTCTGTGTGTGTGTGTGTGTGTGTGTGTGTGTGTGTGTTTGGGGCTTGCCGGAACAAAGAGTAAGTGATGTTCACCATATAGTACATGAGACCTGATTGAGTCGAGCCCGCAGCAAAGAGTAGGTAATCACCTGAATGCTAGTTCCAAAGCTCTCATTGGATTGTTAGGGTTAATTACCACATTTTTAAGTCAGTCTTGACGCCACTTCAAAACATATATACTTTGGAGTTTGTTTTACCCAAACTTGGCTACATCTCTGCATGTTGGCACTATTGTCTCTAATTTACATATAAAAGCTGTGCTTCCTCTTCAAATACATATTACAGAACTAAAAATTACAAATATCTACTATAGATACTTACTATATGTATTAGGTTTAAAATGTAATATTTTCCTAAGTACCACAGGTAAATAATTAAGTATAGATGTTGAATTCTTACACCACACAGCTTTCAAGGTCTTGAGTCTCCTTGACAGCGGTCTGTGATGGAACATTTTTGCCAATAAACACCCATATCAGAATTGTAAAATCAACACTTAGCCCGATTGTTACTTATTCTCAACACCGAGCTTTCAGACAAGAACAGGTGAGGGGAAGGAACATTAGAGGCAAAATGTGCAGGGGGAGGTATTTCCCTCCAATTTGCTATTGACCAATAGGGAGCTGTGAATCTTGGCCAGTGGACCTTGATCTGCAGGCAGACACGTTATCGCAGGGGCAGGTATAATCACATCTGCAGCTGCTCTAGGAACTGAGGCTTATAATAACAGACAGAATAAAAAGCCTGTAATTTCACTTTTTTTGTCGAGTCGTTTCTTTGTTCATTATTTCTCTCCTAATTAATGCAAGATTTTTTTTTTCAGTAGTGGGAGGTTTTGAAAGGGTCTAAGGGGTTATTTCAGAAATATTTGCAACATGAAAAGCTAAGAATAATTGGCTGGGGTTTAGGTTCTTTGTTTTTACATTGGGCTCAATTAATAATGGATCAGAAATGATTGAGATATATTCAAGGAATTCTTCATGAATTAGTATCAAAATGTAGACTGTAAATCACATTGAAACTGAAGTTTGATATTAAATGAAATGTGTGGTTTACAATGAATGGCACCATAATAATGTTACATTGTCATCTTGAAGGGGTAAAAGTGTAACAGATAAAATATTATCAATGTTTATGTGTAATTTCAGGTGATTATTTTTCTGAAATGGAATTATGAAAAGTAGGAATTGATACTGTATTAAAATGATCATTTTTCCTGCAGTTAACATGCTTGTGAAGTGCGCACCCAGCCGTAATTAAACGTTTTGCTTTGCGCCAATTCAATAACGACAAAGACAATCAATACTAACTGCCGTATTAAATGCAAGTGGCTATGGCAATATAGATATAGTGAGAGGGTGGAGCTCACCACTGTGGGTTGCTGGTGAGGTGACCTTTCCAAAAGCAAAGCAGTGTGGCACATACATGAATGCAGGTATGCATGAAGCTGTGTACGGTTATCATTTAAGCCTTAAATCTGTACACAGTAGGTTCATGCCCGTTTGGAGTTTCCATCCACCTTCTGTAGCCATTTATCCCATTTAAGGTCAGACAGGGTCCAGAGCCTATGAAGGCAGGGAAGAACTCAGACTGTGGCACCATCCCGTCGCAGGGCATACTCACACGCACGTAACCCCATCACATCGACATGTTTTTAGACTGTGGAGGGGGGGACTAGAATACCCAAGGGAAACCCAAAGACAACAGCGGGAGAACATGCAAACTCCACACAGAGCAATGGCGGAGACTCAAGCCCAGCTCCCAACAGTGTGAGGTGACAGTGCTGACCACTGCAGCACCATGCCGCCTCCTTCTTGAGAGTTCTCAGGTAAATTGAACCTGTAGCCCCAGCAAAAGATGTGGGGATTTTTTTCCTTTGAAGCAAACTGTACATCCCCGCACAACCACCAAAACACATTCATCACACTCAGAACAATAAGCAGGGGTAATTGTTTATGGAAATTGAAACTCTTTTAAATGTCAATCTATTTTCACTATAGAAGTGAATCATTTTGTGATGTCAATGACTACTTGCATGAGTCATTGTGAGTTGAAACCACAGAAAGTTGTACAGTGAATTCCAGACCTGGGGTTGGTTGACAGAATTAATTATGGGGCATGTGTCCACCCTGTCATGCCATTGGAAACCCCCAGTCCCAGCTCTGTCCTGCTCGGGCACACACCCCCCCGAAGCAACAGCATGCCACAATCTACGTGATTTAAAACCTGTTTGTTCCTCAGCTCATATTTCTTCCTGTTGAAGTGCACAGGCAGCTTTTCTTAACTATATCTTTTGACACCCAATCATAATTAAAATCTGAGGAAGAGCATGCAGAAACTAATTAGCAACAAACATTCCCTTTCGCCATTCCTCAGCGCCAGTCAAAGAAGCCACGCTGCCTTCCTCAAGCTCTCTGATGTGTGAGCCTAGAGGTGCGCATAATAAAAGAGCTGGGGGGAGGGGGGGCTTTTGATTCGTTTTAGCACTTTTCATTACAATGGAGATCACAGGCATCTCTTTCTTCTGTTATATTCCATTTTCTCGGATAGTTACACTGCCCTGGTTGCATAAGCCAGAGGCAGAACACCCAGGGTGGGACAGTTAGGATTGGCGTAGGTTGTGAGGTGGCATCAAGCCTTGTTGGGTCACATCAAGGTCTTGGCACACGTTACAGCTGTTACATTGGGCCAAGGATCACAGTCCACAATGTGATTTATAGACGGAGGGAACTTAATTATAAATCAAACACTCATAACTAAAGACACCATGAGGGGTCTAAACAGAGGCAGGTAAGAAACACGAGAACTAACAAGAGTTGAACTAAATAGTATAAAGACTAAAGAGTTTAATGCAGAAAGATTACACTGACTTTTAAAAAGAGATTCAGTGGAAATAGAAAGTACATTCAAGCGCATTCACATCCAACAGCTGACAGAGGGACAGGGCGTGGGCAGGTGTATATACACAGGTAACAAGGGCTAGATGAGAGACAGGGCGTGGGCGGGTGTATATACACAGGTAACAAGGGCTAGATGAGGGACAGGGCGTGGGCGGGCGTATATACACAGGTAACCAGGGCTAGATGAGGGACAGGGCGTGGGCGGGTGTATATACACAGGTAACAAGGGCTAGATGAGGGACAG
>JAABNX020000119.1:22703870-22719854 GCA_015163995.2 Mormyrus lacerda
GGTAACAAGGGCTAGATGAGGGACAGGGCGTGGGCGGGTGTATATACACAGGTAACAAGGGCTAGATGAGGGACAGGGCGTGGGCGGGTGTATATACACAGGTAACAAGGGCTAGATGAGGGACAGGGCGTGGGCGGGTGTATATACACAGGTAACAAGGGCTAGATGAGGGACAGGTGTGGGCGGGTGTATATACACAGGTAACAAGGGCTAGATGAGGGACAGGTGTGGGCCATTAACAATTCTAACACTAGGGACCAAAATTATACCAGAAGACAAGGAATGCAGGACATAGATACAACTGGGACACAAACAAGGAAAACAATGACACTAATGGAAAGGATTAATACACACAAGGTGTTTGATTAATGCAGGTTGACAATGATAGAGTTCTGTGACATAAATTGTCAAAATGTCCAAAGATGACCTCTGGCCAGTCTTACACTCATGATGGTTGAGGATGAGTGGTTACTCAACCACACAGCTGCCTAGGGATTGGGGTGAACAGTGGGGACTGTGAATGGGGCTAAACCTAGAGGAACACACTGAGCAGAGCAGAATGACCAGTGACACCTGCTGGCCAAACAGGGAAATGACAGACAAAGCAGGGACCAATTCTGACAACAGCTTGTGTATAAATTCACGAGTCTGAGGGCACCTGGGGCCAAATATGTAGAAGCACATAGTGCTACAATGTCTAGCAGTCATCTCTCATGATAACATTGAAGTTCATATGAGGTGAGAGGTGAGAGGCGGTGAGGGTTCGAGGAGAGTGGTGATGGACAAAACAGTAGTCACTGGAGAATAAGCTTATACTCTCCCCTTTCCGAGTGAGGATCCTGTTTCCCTTGGGTCGGTAATTACTCTATGCCGCCTCCTCTTTCAGTCGGCCTCGCTGGAAACCGACAGAGCACCGTGGTGACATTTACCCTCCAGGTAAGGTGATCCTGCGACCAGCTCTGCCTCGACTGCCAGCCGTCCATCATCGGGCTGCTAGCCGATCGCTGTCACTATGAGCAGCACTTATGTAGATTGCAGGGAGTTAGCATAACTGGCCGTCCGTGCCTTGTTTTTGGCTCCGGTGACACTAATTTATTGCTTGTTCTTATAGACATGGCAGCACATACCAACAGTCATCCCCTTCAGCACCCAGCCCTCCGCTGAACTAAAATAAATTACACAATTCCGACAGTAGTGGTTATTACATCCAGTGTAATAAGAGAGAGGAATATATCTATATATATTTCCGACTAGAGGCGCATCATAAAGTGAACAAACATGCCGCCGTGTAGAGCTACATAAATGGACGTTAACTATAGAGTTGACGGAGCAGTGTGAAGTCAATCTGGATTAATGGCTGAGCCAGGACAGTCGTATCTGCGTTTGCTCAGACACTAGGGATCACAGCTTGACTGCATATTGACATTTAGCTGCACTAAATGTCAATGCCCAAGAACTGGTTTCATTCACTGGAGCAAGCTGAGGAGGCCCAAATATTAATTGCTTATGATAATCAACCAAGAAGCGCTTGATGTTAAGGACTATTGTTTCTTCCAAGGACATGTAACTGAGACCAGGCACACGCTCATCCCTGGGGTGTTGGGTTGCTCTCTAACAATGTGGCTTCCCCCATCTTCCTCTGGCGTAATCTGGTTTTCCCCACTTGCCATCATGGCTTAATGGGGTTAGAGAACAGCTGTGAGACGGACCAGGGCTGGGGGTCTTCGGCAAATGCGACCTGTACAGCTTCCAGGCAAAAGATTGGATTATCTTGATGTGCTAAATGGTAAATGATGAATGTTGCCCCGTACAATGAACTTGTTTGGGTGAATGTATGGCCTGAGATATGGGCCCCCTTTTGACCCCTACACTCCCTCTGGGCTGCTCAGTAGCTGGTGCCCTCTAGGCCAGTATTTCTCAACCCAGGCCTCCGGGACACACTGACACTCCGCAGTTTCGCTCCCTCCCAGCTCCCAGTAGGAGCAGAAAGGTGGACCATCAGGGGGTATCCCAGGACTTGGTTGAGAAACAGTGCTCTAGACCATCCTTAGGTTGAGGTCCCTGCGGCCATCATCAGAGAGCAAAGCCAGGCAGGTGTGCCCAGCCCTCTCTGTGTATCACAGTCCATGAGGACCCCCATGCCCCCACCCCAACCACTTCTGCTAGCAGGCAATTTGTGAATGACATGGCAGTTATCTAAATGCAAAGTGGTCCTGTAATGGCTCTGGAGAATTCTCCTAGTACGCGGTCCTGGGTCTACTGAGGGCACGCTCGCTTTGGTATCACTGCCAAAAAAACCCAGCGGCAGCAGTGTGAGCAGAAAACAACGGTGAGCCGCAGCCCGGGGGTGTGGGAGAAAATTTGTGGAAATGCGCGTGTCTGTGATATGGGATCCATGACACGGGACATGAAAAGAAATCAAGTTTCTGGGGGGAGCTTTCTGTAAAAGAAAACTGTTGCTGAAATTTGTCATTGAATAAGTATCAAATGACATAGAAAAGTCTGGTCCTGCAAAGCAGAGAGAGAGTGCATTCAGGGTGGGGAGGTGTCGCTTTGACCTGCTAAGGTTTTGGGCTTTCATTCAAAATGAGCTGATCTGAAAAGAGAAGCTGGGACACCAGAGATTATCAACGATGATTCATCAGGTTGTTCAAAGTCAGTTAGACAGTTTGTGTGAAAAACAAAACAGAGCGAAAAAGAAAAAAGAAAGCTAATACAGGGGCAATATGCAGAGGCTGTACAACTACTGAGGGTTGGGGCGTTCTAGAATTAAAGAGGTCACATGGATTTACTCCTGGGTATTCTTCCAGTCAGACACAGGGTGTGCTATGCCCATGGACCGAATCTTTGGCCTGAGAAATCCCCCTATTTTCAGCTTCTCTGTGCTCATGACAGGTTTCCTGAGCTGCTGTCACCTCCAGTCATCAGGGTCACGGTCACAGTGTGGTCAGTTTCAGAGCAGCAGGGAAATTCAAGAGAAGATGGCTTATGCAAGCACAGCTTCTTTTGCGACAGCTGCCCATTCCAAAGTCCCACACGTTTTAAGTGGCACTCGGTGCAGTACGGATTATGCATTATTTACATTTTCCTTCCACATGGAGAATGCAGAGTCACAGCCAACATATTAGCAGAATGCTAAAAATTTGAACTGTAACCACTTATAATTTTAAAATATGTCACTCTTTGTGTTAATATCAGTGTGATTATTCACTCACTGAGCACTTTATAGAACACCTGCACTCCTGCATTTACCTAATCAGCCAATCATGTGGCAGCAGCACAATGCATAAAACCAGGCAGCTAATGGGCAGGAGCTTTAGTTAATGTTCACATCAAACACCTGAATATGAGGGAAAATGTGATCTCAGTGATTTTGACTGTGGCATGATTGTTTGTCCCAGACTAGTTTGAGTATTTTTGTAACTGCTGATCTCCTAGGATTTCCATACACTCTGGTCTGTAGAGTTTACTCAAAATGGTGCAAAATATAAAAAATATCCAGTGAATGGCAGTTCTGCAGATGGAAATGCCTTATTGATGAGAGAGGTCAGGGGAGAGTGGGTAGACTGGTTCAAGCTGACTGAAAGGCTATGGAAATTCAAAAAACCAACTGCAGTGAGCAGGAAAGGGTCTCAGGACACACAACGCATCAAACCTAGAGGCGGATGGACTACAACAGCAGAAGACCTTGTTGGGTTCTTTTCCTCTCGACCAAAACCGGAAGGCTGAGGCTGAGCTGGGCACAGGCTCACCAGAACTGGACAGCTGACAATCAGAAACATGAAGCCTGGTCTGATGAATCCTGATTTCTGCTGAGGCGCACAGATGGTGGGGTCAGAATTTGGCATCAACAGCATGAATCCATGGACCCAACCTGCCTTCTGTCAACAGTCCAGAGTGGTGGTGCTGTAATGCTGCGGGGTACTTTGGGCCCATTAATACCAATTGATCATAGCTTGAATGCCACAGCCTGTGCGAATATTGCTGCTGACCATGTGACCATGTGCATCCCTTCAAGTCACAATTTATCCATCTTCTAATGGCTACTTCCAGCATGATATTCCATGATGCCACAAAGCAAAAATCATCATTCATCTGAAAATGGTTTCATGAACATGACAATGCGTTCAGTGTTCTTCAGTGGCCATCCCAGTCACCAGATCTGAATCCAATAGAACTATACTGGATTTAATAGCAGCTGACAAATATGCAGAAATGGTGTGATGCAATCACGTCAACATGGGGCAGAATCTCAAAGGAATGTTTCCATCCTCTTGTGGAATCCATGGCATAAAGAATTTTGGCTGTTTTTGAGAGCAAACGGAGGCCCAGTTTTGGTATTGATGTTTTTGATACGATGCTCAGTGAGTATATGTACAAATATAACCATGCACCACTTTCTATTAACAATGTCAGTCTGATCAGTAAATGAAATCAATGTATCACTTTAGATTTGACACATATGTGTGCAGTTTTATAGAATTATTACTTTAAACTGCTCCTGTTTTATTATGATCCGAGTTTTAATCTCCACCCTGTTGAACACCATCAGCCTGTATGATTCCAAAGCTAAATGGTGCGTACCATGGATCACCACAGGAGGCGCTCTAACATTATGTCATTATGATGCCACATGAGTTTTTATGTCCCCTGCCTCATTGTTTAAGCATTCCTACGACTATATGACAAGGAAACAATGGCCATGCAGACTCATGGGGGTATCATTTGTTTCACAGAAGCAGTGGCTGTAGCTTTCGGTGCCGCTTTTGTCAGTACTCTCCCTCTCGTCCTGCGTCTTTTGGGTGGGGGACGGCAGTTAACACAGCGGCTAAGAATCTGGGGCTCATTAGCAAAAGGTGGCGAGTCCAAGTCCTGGGAAATGAGCTCTGCTGTCATAACCTTGAGCTAGAGCTACGTGGGAATCTATAGTGACACATTAAGCTCTGTTAATGTGTATAATCACAATCTCTGAGTAGAACAGAAGGTTAATTTTCCTTCAATGAAAGACACCTTTGTGAAATTAATGTTGCTTGTCTGCTTAGGTGTTGAAGCTTTTGACACAGTCCCTATACTGATTGTACCGCTCAGTACACCTATATAAAACAAATACAAAGTCCTTAACATCACAAATTATTTATAATTACTTTACCGTGGGAGTTAAATGCTATTGTTATCATGGCTATTTACGTCCCTCTCAGTGGTAATGCTAAAGAGGTGCTTTATAGTACTATGAATGACTTACAAATTCTGCATCCCAATGGTTTTTTTAATTTAATTGCGGCTGGGGACATCACACAAACGTCATGACTGTCCTTCCCAAATTCTACCAACATGTCAACATTCCTATGAGAAGGGAGAAGACACTGGACCTTGGCTTCACAAACACCCACAATGCATGTAGAGCTGTACCTAACCCACAACTCGATTTTTCTGACTATATCTCTGTAATGGTATTGCCAGCAAACAGACCACTGCTAAAACGGTCTAGACCATTATAGGAACAGATCAGGGTGTGGTCAGTGGAAGCTGTCTCAGCACCGCAGGGTTGTTTTGGTGGCACTGATTGGTTGCATCATATCAACTTGGAGGATTATGCTTCATCCATCATTGGTTACATTAACAAGTGCATAGATGATGTGTTTGTCTCAAACACCATCACCACACAAGCCAACCAGAGACAGTGGATTGTCCACAGCTGATATACTGTATGGAGAACTTTGATGAAATTGAACACTCGAGGGGGTTTTACTTTTACAAAAATGTTTTGAGGGCAGAAGGAAAAATGATTGGTTCAGAGAGATAACCAATCAAATTGCAGTAGTGGTGGGTCCAAGCAACTAGAGGAGGCAGGACCAAGACATCTGATATAGTATGTATAGTACAGTATAGTATTTGATACCTAATAGTTCCCTGTAGTTGCTTGGATCCCAGCTGATAGACACCTTATCAAGCCAGGCAAGGGTTTCAAGCTCACCACCATCATACCTGTGCCAAAGGACTCATCTCTCTCCTGTCTCAATGACTTAACCTATATCACCGACACCAATCACCATGAAGTGCTTTAAGAGTAGTCATGGGGCACCTGAAATTAAGACTTGCTCCATCACATGACTGCCTTTAGTTTGAATACCACAATTTGGCAATGCCATCTCCACTGTTCTCCACTTGACCCTGTCCCATTTGGAAGAGAAGAACACAGATTGAAGAATGCTTCAGCTCAGCATTCAACACCATCATCCAGCAGAAGCGCTCATAGGGAAATTCAGGACGTCCCCGTGCAACTGTATCCTGGACTTCCTGATAGAGAGATCTCAGACAGTCCACATCAGCAGAAGGGTCTCCAGCACCATCATATTGAGCACTGACGCTGCCCAGTGCTGTGTACTCAGTCCACTTTTGTTCCCCTTGCTGACTCATCACTGTATGGCCATGTGTAGCATCAACACCATCATCAAATCTGCTGGTGACACATCCGTGGCTGGTCTCATCAGTGACGGTCACGAGTCGACAACCAGAATGGAGATCCAATGAGCTGCAACAATCTGACTCAATGTGGGGAAGATGAAAGAAATGGTTGTTGGCTTCAGGAACCCTCATGCTGTTCACCCACTGCACATCGAGGGTTTTGCATTGGAGTTAGTCAGGAGAACCAAATTCCTTTGAGTACACCTAGCAGCTGGTCCAAGCTGGACCCTCAACACCCCCTCCTTAGCCAAGAAGGCACAGCAGCATCTGAATATCCTACAGTGGCTGAGGGAAGCAAGTCTGCAACCCCGCATTCTATCTACATTCTTCAGGGGAACCATTGACAGTGTCCCAACTAGCTGCACCACTGTCTGGTTTGGGAACTGCAAAGTCTTTGACTGCAAGACCCTACAACAGATAATGAACGCAACCAGACATCTTCCACAAGCACTGTATCTGCAAGACCTCCAGCATGTAACATAAACATAATCCACACACACACACACACACACACACAGTGCACCGCAGTCTTGGGGAATGTTATTTTGGGCCACTGTATGCTGTGAATTCTATATTAATGGTTAGACAGTATATAGATGGTAAAGAACCACTTGACTTGATTTATTTCCTTTGCCAAGGCTGTTATCTACCTGAGTATTTTTACCCATTTACACAAGCGGGGTAATTCCAAGGACACAACTATTATACCACCTGCTGCAGTGTTCACAGTGTTAAATAATATGTCATCCACAGTACTGTGAAAAGTCTTAGGCAGTCAAAGAAAATGTTTAAAAGAAAAACATACAATTTAACATTTAGAATATATGCAGTGACATCATAAAAAGATCACATCACGAAAATTTCTTCTGTTCTCTAAAAAGTTATTAAAATCTTGCCTGATGGGTCAGAGACACCTCAGCTATTCCATCTATATTTGTTAAATTTCACTACCAGCTCATTTAATTAATTAACATGATTTGTTAAATAATTTCATGTGGTATCGATTATGCTAGTAGTCAAGTCAACAAATGCATGCACATATTGAATGGTTACTGCAAATACTGGGGTGATTTTAAGAGTAGTTTTGAAATGGCTAAGTAACAGACATTGACAGATATAATACCATAGTTTTATGACAAAATGGAGATTTAGATATAATTTTCTTTGGCTGCCTAATACTTTTAGCTCAGTACTGTAAATTACATGCAATCAACTTCTACATTTATGCCTATATCACTAGTGGTTCAAGAATTACACATTAAATATGTGTCAGGATATCAGTTATACAACTAAATCTGTGTTTGCGCAAGAATTGCACTTTTGACAGTCTGAATTCTTACAGTTAGTTTCAGTTACAATGTTATCACACTGCAGTCTTAGCACAGAGACCATCGACCAGCATTGTGATATCACAGCAGTAACATTCCAAGCTATGTTCACCCCGGGGTTACGTTTCGATTGTCCCTCCGTCAGCACAGAGACGACACTGCTGTCTCTCGCACGTTGCCAGGAGTTATGGTGGTGACTGTCCCTCTTCTTGCATAGCGTTTGCACTGTCGACTGTCCCCGTCCTGTCAGACGCAGCCCCTCCACCACAGACCCTCGAGGGCTGTGACACGTCATTCTCTTACAGAGCAACACAGCCTCCTCATTAACACCCATCCACGGCTCCCGCCGCATCAGTCGCTGCATAATAGCTTTGGCCATTACTTCTCCTGTTCTTCACAACACACTCCAGCCAAATCCCTCCTGCCCCCGGTTGGGAAAAACAGGCAGTCCTTGACTTACGTAAATAATCTGTCCCACAAACCTTTACGTAAGTCAAATTTTATGCAAGATGGAGCTCCCTAGATTTGGTCTTCCATTCATAATTTTTCCACATCAATTTGTTATTATCAACTTCAGACACGCTCCTCTTTTCACATGGACTATAGTGCTTAAGGTTGACTTGGCGAGTAAAGTTGCAGTTGCCGATGAGCTTTGTCCATCTTTTTCTGGATCATTTTAATTTTCAATTCTGAATCGGTCACTCATTGGCTTTTACCTACTTTTTTCAGTAGTATGCTTACTACCACCCTGTGGTGCAAAATAGCAAAAAATATGTACTGCGAACAATGGAAAACACAACCTGAGATGATTTGTTCACAACAACGCACATGTGAGAATTGGAAAGCGGCATGTGTGTATGGTTTGCAGAGTGCAGCCAGCCTCATATTGCGTACGTCGCCTTTTTTTGCGTCAGCGCTTCTGTAAAATCTATGCACCTTGGATATCTTTTACGTAAGTCCAGGTTTACGTAAGCTAAGAACTGACTGTGTAGCAACCCCCTTCCACTCCCAGCCAGCAATTCCTTTTGAATGCAGCAATCTCAGCCCAGTCTTGCCAGTGAAAGGGCCAAGGCCAGTCCAGCAGGAGGCTTTCATCTGAGTTTTTCCAGTATTCACAGTTCTCTTCTTGATAACCATCATTCACCGATAAATATATATCAGTAGTCATGGCAGATCAAGAAGAGTCTCGGGAAAACAATCCGGGCTGGAGTGCCTTTGTCTCATGGCAGGGTGTAAGAATAGCTATTTGTTCACTACCCTGATACCGCCGGCCGAGGTAAGCTGGGACAGTCATGCAGCCAGCAGAGGCTCTCCGTGCTGCAGGGGTGTCAGCGGCCAAGAGTAGGAAAGCACTATGACGCGTTTGGCTCCCTGGGTGCCTCCTCACAGGGATCTACTCAAAGACCCTGTGCCACCGCCGTCCAACCTTGCCAACAGAACAGACGGAGAAAAATGTTTCTTAAAAAAGATTGTGCACCGAGCGAAGAGCAATCAGTCCTCGGAGACTTCCCCCCTTGTCTGTGGAAGTAAATAGCCGTCACAGGTACAGAGCGACCATGAAGCACGAGATCTGCAGCGAGAGGAAGGAGGACGAGAAAAAGAGGTAGAGGTTATCGCTCAGCCGAGAGAAAATCAGCTGACAGAAAATGCCTGCTTAGACTCCCATCTCATTCAAAACATGGATTCCTTTGACATATTTTAGAGTTGGATGCTGCGTCAGAGAAGTGAGGGGCTCCTCACGGTGAGGGAGGGGAGGATTACCCCCCTTCTGACTCAATAGGAAAGAATCAATACAATAATAAAATACTAATTAAAAGAAGAAAAGGGTGAAATGAAGCAGGGGAAGCTGGGACTGGTGGAGAGGGATGTGACTGACAGCCCAATCATCCTCAGATCACATCTGCAAGGTGATGCCTGGCTCGCTGTTATTTACTTAGCTGCAGGGAATTTTGAAAGTTGTGGCCCATCTCTAATCCACTTTACAGCAATTAAGTGCTGGTTCATACTTACTGCAGAGGCACCCTCGGGGTCGCTAGGGCACTTTTGGGGTCGCTACGGCACCCTCGCGCACGGTCCACCACAACATGATGTCAGCGCCTAATGAAAATGACATCACCACAGCCAGACGCACAGTGGCAGGTCCCCAAGAAGTAGAGTAAGTACCAACCTTAAGTGAGATTTCATACCATCCCCCACATCATCAGCCCATTTGACAAGAGGATATTAAAAAAACAACAGGAAAGCACTTTTGATTATATACAAATCCAGGTTTTATTCTGCGGGCATAATTCAACCTTGGAAAGAGTCTGGGTCAAGCAGAGGAGCTTTTTGAGTCTGACAGTCTCCTTGCGTGAGTCTCAGAGAAGCCAGAATTTGAGAAACACAAGGCCGAGCTCAGGAGTGGCCGGCAGGTTAACGGCCTCCGCTGTGCGGTTTGGGTTCAGCGTGGGTTCAGTGCTTCATCACCATGCATGCTGATGACTCCGGCTCTGACTCTCCAGGCGTTTAGTGTCTTCGGTTTGATGGGGAGCACAGAATCATTTGGCACAGCACGACTTTATTAAGATGCCACTTTGTAAAACAAACATGTCAGACAAAGATTTGCTCTCTCTCTCTGATGTGCCGTGGCCTGGCTTTGGTCCCAGTCACAGTTATCAGCCTCTCCATGCTCACTTGACCCATGCAGTAACAATACGCTTCAGCCATCCTGTCACCAAAACTGTTGGCTCTAACACACCAACCAACTGGGACCCGGCACACTTGAACCGAACACCCGCCGCAAGCTGACAGCATTAAAAGAGCAGCCGGTAAACGTGTTGGGACGGCACAGATGGGGAGATGGTGTAGGCCTTTCAGAAAGATCTCAAATAGGATCTCGGCGGGCATCAAAGAGGAGGCCTCTCGCAGACGCACTCAGATGGTCTGCAGAGCCGAGCCGTGAGACTTCTCCGTGTTTTCCTTTGCTCCTCTGGCTGCTTCTGCAGGGAGCGCATTTGTGGTGATTAATTTAATTGCAAATGTGGTCTGGGCTTGTCAGAAGAAGGATTTTGAGGGAGGGGTGTTTTAAGGGCGTCTTATTAAAAAGCCAGAGGAAAGTGAGGTCGGCATCAATCTTAACATATGACTATCCACAACAGTGGCAAATGATGCAAGAGAAGCTCAAGTGTGAAAGAGGAACAGACATGTGCAGCATACTATCACCCTATAAGGAATCTCAGGATGCTTCATATGTTTCTGGTCAAACAAATATGACTTTGACAGAGGTTTAAAAACTGGCGGTCCTTCACAATCAAGCTCTACAGTGCACAGACCAGCTTCCATTTCTCTAATTTCAAGCGCTACAGCTGGTGTTACTGGAATTTTCAAAATTAGTATTATCAATTTTATTAGTGTTTTTTTTTTTGGATGGACAATTTGGAAGAATACAGTAGTAGTCAATGAAATACAGTCATCTGTTAAGCTTATTTCATCATAGTTTTTCTAATTAGTAGGAAAGTGACGGTAGTGTGTTGTGTTGTGTTGTATTGATATTGCAGAGACAGTGCATTTGGTGATGCAGGGTTGCCGCAGCAACCCCAGACCATCAGCACTTATGGGGAAAGCTGCAGTGTGAGGTGTGAGAGCTTCAAACAATGGGAAACAAAGCTGTGGGGTGCCTGGCTCAAACCCTAAACCCTGACAGAAAGCAACATGAGGAGCCTGCAATCTAGTTATTTTGAGACCCGGTCCAGATAGGGGTGTTGGTGCGTCGTATATCTAGCTCTGCCTCTGTGCCCTTTCACACGCATCCATCGGTCCAGTCGGAGGGTCAGAGATGCTGGGAGGTGCGGTTTATCTGGGGGGAGGGGGCATAGCAGTTCTGTGGGCTGGGATTAGCACAGCAGAGCGGCCATGTGGCACACCCTGAGCGGCCGGCCGAGCTCGGTGCCGCAGGGGCTTACATCCTCCGAGGCAGGATCCTGTAGGTGAGTGCCCTTGTTCTCTATTAAGAAAACATGTAGCATAGGAGCACCCAAGTATGAAATTCAATTCTAATCCAAAAACACAGTTAATATTAAGCCTCACTATCGCAACAAAGCAGACACAGCCCATTTCGAGAGAGGGAGGCGGGGGGGGGGGACAAAAAGCAGCACCCCAGGGTATGTGTGGGTAGGGGGGTTGCTGGAAGCACATACCCCTGTGAAGGGCTATTGGGTTCCTAGTTAAAGGAAACACTGGCGGGCCGCGGGGAAGCTACAGCCACGGCTATCTCTATGAACTCTCATGGAGACCAACAGCAAGCAAAACAAAGCTTGTCTGCTTTATAAGCTTCCAAACTCCAGAACAAAGGGGAAACTTATACATTAAAATGTTAGCACAGGGCTTCTGACTGGAGTGAAAGATTCTTTATCTTTTAATATTTTTTGAGAGAAAAAGGAAAAACACACTTCAGCCATATTAACAGCACCCAACCACATCAATTAATGTCTACCTGAACGGCACCAAGAGGTGTCTGCTGGACCAGCACTGAACTGTGTCCACCCGTGCAGCACTGAACAGTGTCCACCCGTGCAGCACTGAACTGTGTCCACCCGTACAGCAGTGAACAGTGTCCACCCGTGCAGCACTGAACTGTGTCCACCCGTGCAGCACTGAACAATGTCCACCCATGCAGCACTGAACTGTGTCCACCCGTACAGCAGTGAACAGTGTCCACCCGTACAGTAGTGAACAATGTCCACCCGTGCAGCACTGAACTGTGTCCACCCATGCAGCACTGAACTGTGTTCACTCGTACAGCACTGAACAGTGTCCACTTGAACATCACCAGTGTCCATCCAACCTGCACTGAACAATGCCCACCAAAGGCACCTTAAAAGCACTGAACAGTGTCCACCTGATCACAAAATTAAAATTTATTTTGTATCCTGCTGAGATCATGCATATTGTCTTACGGCGCTTTGCCTACTGCCTTTACTAAAACATGGTGTAAATTTTCCTTAGTGTGTTATTGTGACTGTGTATGTACCCTGTAGTGCCCCAGCACAATGTTTCCCACCCTGGTCCTTGGGGACCCCCAGACAGTCCACGTTTTTGCGGGAGCTGGGAGAGAGCAAAAACATGGACCCTCTGGGGGTCCCCAAAGACCAGTTTGAGAAACAATGTTGTAGCAAGAATATTTGCATTCTTTTTAAATACTTCTTTATCAGTCATAGAATGGATTTATTTCAGCTACGCACAGATGTTGCCTCTGCCTTTAATATGAGCTTTGTGAAACAAGAATGGAAAACCTGGTGATATTTAAGTCATGTCATTCTGCCCCCTGCTGAAGATCTTTTCCTATTCGCATTAGGTGACTCCGCATCCACCTATTCAGAAGAGGACGGCCCTAAACTTTCCTGACAGGCCTTCTCTTTCTTCACACAAGGGAATATTTGGCCAGCATCCGGCCGGTGTTGACAGACACTGAGAAATGGCCCAAATGTATATTTATTATTCACTCTGCGTAGGTAAAGGCCACAATGTGTCAGCCTGGGAGACTCTGCCGCAGCCATATTTGGACAAATCAGTGGGGGGGTCTAGATGTGCAGGTGGGGCATGGATTAGCTGCCATTAGGACCGGTGGGCTTTATTTGGGGGTGCAAGATCATCACATGCCCCTGGGCACAAACTCAGTGCTGCCACACTGAACTGTTTCTGCACCTTGCTAGGAAAAGGGTCTTTGCAGTTACCACATAACAAAACCAATGAAGTTCAGGAAATATGAAAAAGCAAGCAGAGTTAACTTCTGTGGCACTAAATGCATTCTGAGAGCATGCATTTCTTTTCAGAAGAAAAATTTTCTTCAGGTATATCATTCCATCTCCCGATGGAAACCCTTTCATGTTCACTTTAGTTTGGTTGTCTTTCAATTATTCATATGTTTCACTGTTTATATTTAAAACACCCAAGTCCTTAAAACATTAATTTTCAAGATCCAGAATATGACTCACCCTACAACTAAGTTCTTAACCTTTTATTTGGAATTGTATGTTTGCAGAAAAACAAAGCAAAGTATTTTCTTCAGGGAAGAATATCAAAACGGAGTCTGTTCTTCATAACTCCAGAATGCCAGCCGCTGTGGATGTGCTGCCAGTGTGTGTCAGTGTGTCTCACGCCCTATAATGTATAACAAGAACATAACCTGTATCTTCATTCCTTTCCTCAAGCTGAGCGTCTGGCTTAAAAAAAGAAACCACTGTTATTGTGTAACATAACAATGAGCCATCAGTGTTTCTTCAGAAGATTTAGTTGTCTATTTTGATATGAGCAGTGAGCAATTGTCCTGTTTAAAAAAGACACGATTAATATAGTATGATTAGTGCTTATTAAAATGAAAAGAATATTTATTTTCCATTTGCACAAAAACACTGAAATTTAGTTCGCATATCCCATCTTGCGCTCCTTTGAGACACACACACACACACACACACACACACAACTGGCTGCTCCAGCAGCCCTCTTTCAAGTTGTAGTCATTATTTTTGTATTATTATCACATACATATACTCACATAATGTTTGATATTAGCGTATATTAATGCTGTTTAATAGTATCCTAAAAGTACGTTAGGATGTTAAGGTATACTTAAATGCTGCTGATGAATGTTCTATGAATACATAATGCATGCATTGTACAGATGCATTTAATGTAAAGAGTAACCATTTAGTTTTTATTAATTTTCAGTCTGATTTTTATCGAATCAATATTTGAATTTAGTTTTTATATGTTCGCTTCATTTTAAGTTTGAGTAATTTTATTTCATATGTAAAAACACGTTCAGAGTAACTGTCATATAAAGGCCATACAAAGGTTCACTTTTCCTCAAATGAATTTCATCAAGAAGGAAAGATAACCAAATCATTACTTTAGCTAAATTGTATTAAAAACCAGTAATGGAAAGCATTTGATGTTTGTTTTTATTTTATTTCATTTAGTTTCGGAAGCAATATTTATCATAGTTTTTGTTTAGTCGTAGTTTTGAATTTTATTTTCTTATCTCATTTCAGTTTAGGTACATGTTTTCTTACAGTTTTAGGTTTTGATAACAATAATAACCCTGGAACATAGAACTGCAAGTATGCTTATGCAAGCATGTATGTGTCATTCTCAATCCCATCAATATTTTTCAGCTGATCAATCATTGTCTGTTATCACCCATTTGTTGCTAAGCCTTTCACAAAGCACAGTATAACTAAAGAAAAATACTTTTCAGAACAACAAAATCTTCACTAATTACTGGAGAAAACATGTGGCTACTGGGTAACTCTGTCACAGAGAAAGAAAAAAGGCTTTCTTAAACTGGAACCAGCATCACAGTTTCCTTTCACAGACAGAACGCAATTTCACAAAGGCTAACTGTTGTGGATGAAGATGGCCAAGACAGATATGCGGAGTTTCCGCAGATGCCTCAAGTACACGAGGCTTCACTAAGCGAAATGTTAAGGTGACGACAAAGAGCGAAAAGCCTTTTGTTATTTCTTTTGAGGTCAGAGTACGAGTTTATTTCAAAGGTCAGAGTTGCAAGCCGCAATGCCTTCCATGAATAAAAACTCATGCCTAGAAATTTGAAAAGATGCGATTTTTTTCCTCTGAAGATCGCTTTCGTTACTGGAATCTGTACATGAGCTTTCATAAGCTTGTTTCCATGGTAATAACTGCACAATGTACAGTTAAAGAACAAGCATGTGCACAGTCACACACAGATGCACACGCATGCTCACACATATATATACACATGCGCACACATACCTATGGGGACTGCCAGACCTGTTTATTCCGTGCAATAATCCTCTCACCTCACAATAATCTCGTTTGGTAAGGATTACATTAGGATGAAGTATGGAAAAGCAATCGAAAAGTCCCAGCAGTGAATTTAAAGCCTCTCTCTCTCTAACGCAGCCTGGCTCTGAGGGAAACAGCTCCTCACTGATTAACTGAGCAGCAAGGCCCAGGGGGGCAGAGCAAGACTACTGCTCTACCTCAGCCTGGCAGAAGATCCACACAGCGGGGATAAATTTAGCCCCTAATTACCTCCTGAGAAGGTCATTATATCAACTTTCCTGGTGGGGTGAAGAATGAAGCCTGTGATATAGTTCCAGCCCCATGGCATCTAACAGCTCTCCACCACGGAGATAAGTCACCTGAACAGCAAGGGATGAATGGTATCCTG
>JAABNX020000119.1:22727238-22740131 GCA_015163995.2 Mormyrus lacerda
GTTAAATTTCATAGAATTTTTATTTATTATTACTTTTGTCAGATTAAAGTTATTTCTGTGACCATTTTGAGTTTTTCTTTCATTGACTGAAGGGTACCAACAATTTTGTCCACGTGTGTATGCCAATAAGAAAATGCATGTCAGCTACTCCGAGGTTTAACCCCATCTATGGATATGGCTTCTGCTACTGCGGTACAGTACAGATGATCCCAGAAATTAATAAACCATCGCGACCTTCGTCAGTGTGTAGTAGTATTGTAGTACTCAAGACCACTTTTTTGCAGTCTTAGTCTCATTTCGCAACCAACTTTATTTTGACTCTTGAGTCTTGTCTTGGCCTTGGACATAGACAAGTCGAGGTTTTATTTCAAGATCGGTCAAGACCAAGACCAAAAATTTGCTCGCAATACTGTGTTAAGTGATGTTAAAGAAAAGGGAAAGAATGTTCAATAAACAAGTTTAATATAAATAAATAATAGAGACATTCCTCTACTTACGAACTTTCAGACATCCGAACGAAGAGGACTGTAAGTCCAAATCGTGTTCATTGGGCTCCAGTTTCCTGTCTGCAACATCAATTTTTTTTTCTGCTCGCCAATTCCGCCAAGTACAACTTCCGTGCAGCAGCATAGCATGCGAACTCCCAGCATCCTAGTTCTTTGTACTTGCATATACCTTAAAAATTCTGTTGAATAGCCACACACGAACATTTGGAGTTATGAACGGCCATTCGGAACGTAACTCATACCTAAGTAGAGGAGCTTCTGTATATGTTTTTATGTGGATGCTTTTGTGGGAATGTGGCCACCAATATTGAGACCAAATTTACAGCTAAAAAGGATGGAGTCTGACTGTTTCCTCTGTCCATTACCCAGAGTTTATCATTCAATGTGTGTGCATTGAGTTAGTATTTACACTGAGCCCAAACCTTTGCGCTTGCATTATGCAGTAGCCATACCTCTGCTTCACCTGTTTAGAATCCTTTATATTGAAATTTTAAGAAAAAACATCCATGGATCAAATTATACTGTGACACAAAATTTAAGCCATATTGCTCAGCCCCAAGATGGTGCCTATGCTCTGCATTTTATAATGAGTCGTGTTATGCAGACTCAATCAGTAGTCCATTTCTGATCTTGACTTAGTCTTGTCCTGCCTTGGTCTTTGTCTTATCTCGGTCTGGTCTCAGTCTCAATACACTCTGGTTTAGGAATGACTTGGTCTTGGTTTAGGTGGTCTTGGCTACATCACTAGTATATAAAGTTGATTAATACAATGACAATTAGCTAAAAGTATAATTAGGAGGAACTGAGGTGGCAAAATTGTGCACTTGTTGGGTTAAACTCTTAAGGAACGATTTATAGTCTTGAGCATAACTGCTTTAATTACATCTATGTGCATAAATGGAAATTGTCAGCTATGTCAGTGCAGTGTTTCCAGTACAGTGCAGTAGCATTCTGGGTCCTCTATGCCAGCCCAGTGTGGATCTTCACAGTGGCTTCCTCACACCTTCCAGTGAAATGCACTACTTCAGATTCCACATATAAAAATAAACACCCTGATTAGGGCTCACATAGAGGACAGGCCAGCGTGAATCTGAGATGTATACTGGCCATTGGCAGTACTACCGGCCAGTAACAGCCAGATGATGGCACTGCAGAAGGTGTGGATAAAACAGCAAAATGTGCAGGCTGGCCAGTCCCTCACTGCAGCGTATGTCCATGCATTAGCCCCATTCAGTGACGCTCATTGTTATTTATAAAGCATGACAGTGTGATGCCACGAGCCGAAAGGGACGTTTCAGACACGGAATCAGCCATCACGTGGAGCGTCCAGTCCAGCTGCCATGTCACAGGTCTTATTAATAAAGACGTGCACTGCTTTGTTGTCTCTTGTCACAGAGAATTGCTACTACCCTCAAGATCTGTCCATGTCACCCCTTCTTCACTGCAGACCCAAACTGGCACCCCACAGATTCTGTGCACCACAAAATTCTGAGACCAACTGTGGCTTTGACCATAAAAGAGAGACTTCTAGGAACCCAACTGCAAGGGGGGGGAAAACCTGAGAACAGAACAGGTCCTAAAAGACAGAGTCAGGTGCAGAAAGAAGCAGAGCCCATCGAAGTGCACAACTCAGCACGTCACAGCTGAATAAATAAATCTGCCCGCTCCTGTCGATAACCCTCGCTCCCCCACCCCGCAGGAGCTGACCCCTACGTCTAAGCAATCATAACCCTGTCATGATTCCCCCCACCCCAACCTGCCCCCCCCCTCCTCCCAAGCAGAAATACACAACGCTCGCTTGTGCCTTCCCTGCAGGGAGGACCCTCACGTTAATCAACGAAGGAAACGCAGAGAGACCCCACCCTGAGCATGCCTCATCACAGACAGCCCCCGCCGTGAAGAGCGAATAAGACACAGGCCAGATCTGAAAGAGACACAGTCAGAGGGGTTACTTCATTAAGTAAAGATTCATAGGTGATGTGAGGCCTTTTATGAATACTTAGTGCAGAAAAGAAGAGTCAATTTTTCTGCAAGTAAGCTTCAGCCTGAGGGTTTAGTGAATGAGTGATTCTGGTTCAGTCACTGAGTAGCTGCACCTATACAGTGGAGACAATACATCTAGTGTTGTCCATCCAGGTACTTACAGCCTCAAACCCAAAGAGGGATACTTTAGCTGTGCATGTTCTCCCCTGGTAAATCTGGCCAAGGTTAATGAGTGATTGAATGAACATTACATTTATATGACACTTTTCAAGACACCCAAAGCAATTTCCAGAATCAACGTGGAGCCACTTCAAACACCACTAGTGTAGCCCCCCCCCCCCGGATGATACGACGGCAGCCATTTTACTCACCACACAGTAGGTGGTCGTCTTAGAACTGCGAAGAGGCTAAAAACCTGGGATTCTAAACAAATCAGCGGCTAAAAAACAGGCTAGCGGGCAAAGTGCTTCCTAGAGACCATTTGCTGTTGTGTTAATCTACAAAGAAATGGTTGGTTGACATAGTACAGTAAGGGTCAAGGAATTTTTGGTGTTATGTGAGCAAGATCACCTGGCATGAAATGGAAAGAATGGAAAGGGAAACCTTTTTGTGCTCCATTTACAAGCTATGTTTTTATGAGGTGAATTCTTTGAGGCAAATCCGCCTCACTTACTGGCTCTGTCAGATGAATGTAGAGACCACGGATCGCGCTGAACCCTGAAAAACGTCGTCCCAGCAGGATGGGGACAAGGCACCCCAGGCTGTAAATGCCACTGAATTGCAGCTAAGGTGTAACTCGTCAAGTGTACAGGAAGTGAGAACTTTGTCATTGTGATATATCAGCTCCTAAGACATTTTCTGGATCTTTTATGTCAAGCTGTTGACTGTGGCTGTTGATCACGCTTCACTGCTAAAGACAGGGTCGGTATGTAATGATACATATGGGCTTGCAAATCAGATAAGATAAGAGAAGATAACTTTTATGAATTAATTACTCCCACAGTTCGGTAATCTGCATATATAGATCATAACCAGTAAACCCATTCGACTGCACATCAAAGTATGGCATCACTAATGCCTTAAGTTTCAGCCTAGGACTCGTATTGTCTACGCCTCCCCGGCACACTGGCCCCCTGCTCCAGCTCACCGCTAACCCACTGCTTGGCACACCCCAGTCACAATGAGGCCTGTCTCAGCAGTGACCTGTCACTGGAGCAGGGCCCCAGTAACCCTCTCACAGGGCTTTGACCAGTCTGAGATAAGGCCCTAGCAAGGGAAAGACAGCAATAATTATATCCAGAGATAATTGCTCCCTGGGGTTTTGACATGCTTCAGCAAATGTGCAGCAGGCCTGGGGAGACGAGTGAGAGATGAGGCGAGAGGAAATACGGGAGAGAGAGAGGCATGCTGGGAATGGACCATCTGAGAATGAATTTGGATGGCTAGTCTTAAAGACCGCAGACACTTTAGTCCATCTCAGCTCCTGCAGCCAAGAAATCCACATCTGGAGATAAACTGGACCAGGTATAGCCAAGTGACCTGAGGCATCAGCGCTTATACACTGTAGATCTCCACAGAAGGGGTGAACGAACTGCTTTAACCGTGGGTTTAGATAAGATCTTTGATTAGGCTGCACATGCCGTTGTGTGCAGGATCCGACAGCCGGCTAAGCAAGAGGTCTTAACGTGATCCCCTGATAAGCCCTCGTGGCGCGTCCTCACCATGAGTGGCAGGTTGCTATGCAACGCTTGGCTCACAACAATCACAAGAGGGACTTTTCTGCCCTGTGTGGCCATGCGGCAGGCGCACGTTGTGGACCTGCTGGTGTCACAGTACGGCCACACCTCCTCACAGAAGATAAAAGCCACGCCGCAGCCTGTGAGCCCGGGGGAGGGGGGGCTCAAATGAGAGGTACCCTGAGACATAGTAACTAATAAGGCGTCCACTAAAATTAGCAACAGCTATAATGGTGGCCAAATCATATCACACTTACAGTATATCATTCTGGCAACAACATGCTGGACCAGAACCAGTACTCGTGTACAATTTTATCTCGATTCAAACTACTGTTTACCTCTTTCTATCATAAGCAATAAAGGATATGGATTTCATTGTTTTTTTTTTTTTAACTTACAGAATATATCCAGGTGTTTTTGCTAAAATTGGAGATCTTCTCCGCGGGCTACAGGCGACAGTTAGCTGGAGGGATTTAGAACAAATGGAATGAGAGACAACACAAAAGGAAGGAAACTGGGAAGAAGTAAAGGCAAGAGGATAATCCTGCTGGTGTCAGCTTAGCTTCCTAGAGACCGCACTCAACATTAATGAGAGGGCAGAACCCTGGTGAAATGCACTCCTCGCTTTTCGTATGCGGCAGTAATATGGGACACTGCACCCACCCAAAAGCGAAGCGCGGGGTGTCTCTCCACTGCTGCTTATCCAGGCTGGGACTGTCAGACGCCCGCAGCCCTCTGGCCCTTTCGGTCAGGGGTTTGCGTTCCCCCAGGACGGCATCTACATCTGTGTAAACAGGGACGGCAGCTAGGTGCAGAGAGTGTCTGGAGTGAGGTAACTGACGTGCAAGGACAATGGTCCCTTCACACATGACCAGATCAACCCAGTAAGTGCTCAGGACCAGAGTTAAGACCCAATAAGCCTGGACCCCCCCCCACAGAGCTGTGAACAACACAATGCACCTAAATGTCCCATATGCCAGGCCATCTAGGGAATGGGACCCATTCAGCTGGCTCCCCCTTCTGGCAGCTACTTGTCACAGTCAGGGGGCAGCGGCCCAGGCCATTGCAGGAAGAGGCAGCGAAGTAAACAAACGAAAACAGAGAGCAAGTCATTTTGTTCCGTACTTATTACACATTGTCGAGACACAGAGATTACATTAATCAGCAGGATTAGAATCTTTTGTTTGCTGAATTGTGAGGTTGTATTGTGTTTGAGCAGCACTGCACGTTTTGAATAAATACAAAAGAGCATTAATGCCACTGGCTTGGGACTGAAAATCCGATTCAAATACATCAATCGCCAGATTTACAATTACAGCCTGTCTCTGGGTTTATGTATCCTCTCACAGATCACGGCACCCAAACTCGCTAATTAGAGGTGATATATAATGACTATTTAAGAAAATCTTTTGTATTTGTTTGCTTTCCTCATAAGCATTTCCAGGGCAAAGGTCCTCATATCTCATTCTATATGGGTGAACCTTGTCGGCCATCACATACGAGCAGTAAACAGGGTGTCTCTGCACCCCCGACTGTACTGAGTAATGTAAGCAGCCCTGAGGACGCTGAGCAGCACCTAATTAAATTAGGCTCCGACACTTTTCTGTTATGAATTAACCTACATTTAATCAAAGGGCACTAAAGTAGGCAATCCAGTTAAATATGCAAGCAAGTGCTGCTGAAGCAGAATGAGATCTGTCAGAACAAGTCTTGCTTTAATTAGGACTTTGGTCAGAACCTTCCCTGAGTACAAAGGCTTAGGTGGCCAGATATAATGGCCATTTAGATCCATTTAGTCTGTTGGAAAAGCACATTGTGGCCACAGAGGTGACACATACAGGACGGAGGGAGATGTAACACGTCCTCTACTGTGCCCCATTGGCTAAAGTCCCCAAGAGTCTCCTGTACGTGAAGCCTACAGCTTAAACACCCCTATCCTGCCTTCTTTTGCTGTAATGTATGTCCAGTAGCTTGAAAAACTATTAAAAGGGGTCTCCTTCCTTGAACATCTGAAAAAAATGGCCTTTTCTTTATGAAGACCCAAAGCAAGTAGAGGAAATGTCTTAACCTGGAGGTTTTTGAAGCTAATGACTGTTGGTGTGTCTCTAGCCCTCAGTACCATAAGCCAATGGTGACTGCTTGTTGAGGGGGTTGGACAGCACCTCCGTGGGGTCAGTCCTAACACACTTACTGACTCTACATGACTGATTACTTAAAGTGCCCTAATTTCATGTGCTCCCCAGTTGCCTCCATTCCCGCTCATATGCTCTTGTAGGGGTCACAGCCACTGATAGACCACGAGGAGACGCTTTTGGAACCACAAGGATCCTTAACTGAAAGCTGTCCTGGAGGAAATTCCGATCAGCATGCACCGGTTCCAATACGAATTCCGTCCCTTAACCTGATGCCTCGGAGCTTGCCGTTCAGGTTCCGGTTACCGTGGCAACCTCGGCGCGGTCACAGTCAGTGATTTCTTTCTTCTGCAAAGAAGCTGGAGATGAAGCACCAACAAAGCTTTCAATTACACTGGATTCAGACATGAAATAATCCTAAATAATACCAGTAATATTAAAATGATAACGGTACACTATCTAAACCTGCCAAATCCCTGAAAAAAGAATGGAAGAAGCAAAGAAAGCTAGATAATTTCAAACAAAATTACACTTTATTTAAATGGAAAAATACATTAATCACTTTTTTGTTGATTTTCATAAATACATCTTGAAAGCGTTCTCTTATTACCCTCAATTACGGCTGTACAATTAAATTTGTCTTGTAAAGAATTTGTAATGTTTGTTTGTATTTTCCTGAACGGCAATGTCAATCTTCCCAAAGCCAATCAAGAAAATTAATCCTTCGCCTCGTTTGTATTTCCTGGCGTACGTTTTGACAGGTTGTCTTTAGACGAGTATGACGTGCTCTAGCGAGTGCTCAGCCTATTGATGCAACATTTACCTGCACCTAAGTAATGAAGTTTATTTGCAATCAATGAAATGTTTGTTGCTCATAGATCTCTCAACAACAAAGGTATGAATCGACACGGGCGGTCCCATAGGTCTCAGCTGGATTGGGTCTCCTGTTTTGTGACAAGGCATTACGTCCATGAAAACAGGCTTTCCATCATATACGTCAACTCTTGGGGATACTGACAAGTGACAAAATGGCAGTTAATATCTGGTGTGCCACCGGTTTGCCGTTTGTCTGAATTTGAAAACCTGACGGTGACATCATACGCCTTCTCCTCCTGAGGAGGAGACACCAGAGAACATCAGCAAAGGAAAGGACGCTTGCAGGGAAACCTTGGGCAAAGCTCATGGCTGCCACTAAAGCAGACGGCAGACCTGGGTGCATGTCAGACTGTACAATCTATTTTAACGTGGTTAAAGTAGACTGGTCATTTCTGACGGGAGTCTGGTTTGACGGGTCTCCTTAACTGCTCTCACACTGCCCCTGCGTGTGGCGTGGAATGTTCACCCAGTCTCTCAAGATTTCACATCATCGCTGGGACATCCATCCCATTCGAACCCTTTTTTGTTTTGTGGTCCAGCGAGACATGTGGAGGCCCCCGGTTTAATACGACGTGGCAACTGGAGCTCAGAAAGAACACTGCAGTCGCATGTGACAAGCAAAGTTCCAGTTGAAATATCTGCAGTGCTTACGTCAGAGGGCTGGGCCAGGCTGTGGGTGTCAATGTCGCTATGCACTGCATGTAGTTCGCATGAAAAGAACCAGAGCCAAGCAGCTGCCATGCACACCACAGTGCATCTCAGCTCCCGCATCACCGCTCTCCACTACGAGCTGCAGACTCGTGTCACCATCCATCAGAAGATACGACGCTTGAGGGCGGACAGCCTCATGGAGCGACTGTTTAGTCTGTTGAATGTGTTTGCCGCTGAGAGCAGTGGGCGCGGGCATTGAGGGCACCACACCCAACTTCCAAATCTCACGTGTCCCCACCCCTCCTTACCATCACACAAATTGGAGGGAGACTGGCCACGTGCCTGAAAGCCTATCAGAATGACCTTCAGCCTGGTCCTGGACATCATTCAGCGCAGGTCAGTAAGTAGGAGGGGGTCCTGGGGGTGGATCTCTAAATTTAGTGACAGGGACCCACAGCAAATGCCTCAGTGGCACCTTTTACTGCTCGGTGACGATGTGGTTAACCTGTGATGCTTCGCCCACTTTGACCTGTCAGCTCTCCTTCCCGCTTAAGGGGGATGTGTTATCTGAACAATTCCCCTTATCTACACTGCACTCAGCTGCATGGGCTCTGGGAGTCTCCCATTCTTGTGGTTATGACTTGCATATAGCCCCCCCGAAAACTGGCAGAGTGCGCGTCTAGCTCATTGACGAACTGAACATAGCATTGTTTTATTGTTTTGGCCTATCCTGTTTTAAGCCTACAGTGTTCTACGGAGCAGATTTTGCTACCTTACAGCAGGAGAGTAAATCTATTGTTGTATTTGACATTTTCAACATTGTTATTTTCTTTTAAATTAAACAACATGAATTAGCCAAAGATAAAGAATTGTTTAATTACTGCAGTAGTCTCATTGCCTGACCTAAACTCTAAAGAGTTCTGGATGTAAGTGTATTAGGAACTGCTGATTTGGTAGCTTTTGAGACAAAGGAAAAATTGCCAGGGCCATCATCAGGATTACGCCTGTCTGTGTGAAAGGGCGTCTGTGTCGGCATGCCACCTTGTAGCAGCAGAGAGCTTTGTGAAGGTGCCACGCTCAACCTAAATGACACACTTCCCCAGGTAAACAGCATTTTGCTGTGTGTTCCATTCCTAGATATATGACACACATATAACGCACACATTGTATAATAAAAGAACTGGTTACAAAGCACTTGCTTTCTCAGCACACACACACATATACGCTTGGACGGAACGACTCACAGCACATTCCAAGGCAGGGACCTTAATGGCATGACCCCTTTACAAAGTGGGGGGGGGATGCACATTAATTACAGGCTTCCGCCGGCAGACGCAGAGCCGTGAGTCCCCCCCCCCCCCCCACACCACCAGGTTACCAACAAGGCTCACTCCCCTCAGTCTGGGCTCATGCAGTCCGATCGGAGCCCTTATTACGCACTGCAGGACGGCACGTCGACGTGTAGCGAATGTTCCGTGTACTCTTCTCTGCAAATGCCTCTTGGCGATATGCTCCAAAGCAACCCTTTATTACACGAGAGTCATGCGTACGGACCACACAGAGACGCCCTCCACCAAAGTGACCCGATGGGATTGTTCTGCTAAGCTCAGGAGCCTCATTGGCTCTGTCTGACTGGGCCGAGGCTCTCTGTTGCGCTGTCGGCTCGCAGCTCCGTCTCGGAGCCTGACCCGTGTTTGCTTATTTCACACCACCAATTCAGTCAGCTTGGGTAAAACTAGAGGTGCAGTTTTAGAAACTAGTAATTGGAGCTCCAAGATTAAACAAAGAGTGGGAAGGGATGGGGCAGAGTGTGGGGTAAGCTGGGCCAAAGAGCACGTTAGAGCAGAAAAGCCCTTCAATGGAACACTCTTCTTTCTAAATGGGCCCTGGTGAGGCAGCCCAGCCGGGTCACCTGGAAGGTTCCTCCGCACGGTGGGGTCACTGAGGGCATCACCATGGTAACGCAGCAAGGCTGAGAGGGACCAGTGCATCCTCCAAAGGGTCCAGCGTGGATTCTCCAAGGAACAAGGCACAGCCTTTGTGTATTGGTGCATGGGCGTGCACATGTGTGCCTCAGTTACTGAGAAAAAAATGTATAATTAGAGTTACTAAATGTTGATTACAAAGGGGTTACATCTAAATATATTTTTTAGTTAAAAAGCTTACCTGAAGAATATAACATTCATTTAGTTGCTCTGCATCTTTTCACTGCACATAAATGCCGCCTTTTGGCACATTTCCAGAAAATTCGGGTCAGCAAAGCCATTGGGACTTTTCTGCTTTATTGCCCAGTTTAAAATGTTTGTTTGAAAAGCAATCAAATCTAATAAGTAACATTACAGTACTTATTACACTTTCAACAGGGTAACTAGTAATCGGTAACCCATTACATTTCAAAAGTAACCTTCCCAAGGCAGTTTGTCAGTATGTGTCAATTTGTGAGCATATGCATCAAGGGCGTATGCTTTGTTTCAACATTGCTAGGGACCAAATTAGCCCTGCATCCCTCGCCCTCCTAGCTCTTACACGCTCCTACAATAATTATGTTGCTATGAGAAGTCACCACACATGTGCCTTTGGGGTCAATTCGACCCCAGGGTAGTTGTGAGAGCTAAATACAAGATACTCCTACAATACTGGTAGGGACGCGTCTCCACCATCCATACCCAAATATTTTTGGATTTTGGTGTTGTGGCAGTATGAATGACTGACCAGCTTGGAGCTAAAGATGCGAGAAACATAATTTTAGAGGAAGGACATGACTGGGGTTCAGTAGTGAGGCAGCTGGCATTTCTCGATTACTGCAGTCATTTATCCGAGTCCTCTTCCATTTTCATATTCTGTTTACACCCTACATTGCTTTCCGTTCCTCTAAATGTACACCCCCTGAAAGCCCCCCAACCTTGACTTCAGAAACAATGGTTCACACAATTTGTGGGTGTTGGAGTCTTGACTGGGAAAATGACATTTTGTGAAATCTTCTCTCACATCGACTAACAGCAGACAATCACACAGCCCGCACTTCCATCAAAGAGCTTAGACCACATGAGGTCGTGGTTTAATGAGTCCGATACACTGGTGAGACATTCATGAGTCAGTTATTAAAATCAGGTCTCAAATGACAATAAAACCTTTCATTCACTTTTCATGCTCTCTCTTTGGCTTTGGAGTGATTCGTTTTACGGGGAAGAATCTCCATTGTAGTGCAACTTTAAAAGAACGGCAAGGTTAAAAAACAGCAGAAATAAAGGCATGCACTCGACAGTGAGGTGTCCTTCCCAGGCAGAGGCAAGGGAAGCCCCGCAGTCACCAAACTGCTCCACCAGAGACACAACGTGGCCGGGCTTCATAGGCTGTGGTTGGCTTGCTCCTCTTCACCCACGAGTCACCAGCAGCTCCTGGATATGGGGCAGAGCAGGAACCGATCATAGCTCTGGTTAGGTCAAAGGGTTACAGCATTGCTTAGTTTGCCCCAACACTGGTAAGCCAACCACACATATAAGACATATGGCATAAGAAGAGGAGGTCTATGTTGAAACTTGGTGACGCCATGTTCATCCCAGACTGAGAGCGGAGTCCTGCCTTCCTGTAACGATGGGTAATGGCATAGCGTCTCCCTGGCAATCCGGCTTGGTGATAGGGCCAACCTCACGCAGACCCGGAGAAATTAATGCACTGGATGCGTCAGTATTAGGCAGGAAGGATGTTGATATGCCCGATGCAGTCTGTCACGAACAAACATCAATCTCTACAGTAAAGCTGGCCAGCTCTCTCTGTCAACTGGGAGCCAGGGAGATAAGTAACCTGAGTAAACAGCCGGCCCCCATAAAGGTGAGGATCAAGCCACACACTGAGTAAAATGAACCAGGATGCATATGGACAGTGTGTAAGGACAGTGTGTAAAGACAGTGTGTAATGATTGTGTGCAAGGACAGCGTGGTAGGACAGCGCGATAGGATAGCGCATAAGGACACTGTGTAACTACAATGCATACATAAGGACCGCATGTAAAGACAGAGTGTAATGAAAGTTTATATATAAAACCAGTATAATTGTGTGGAGACATCAGATTCCCAAAAATGATCAATGCGTTTCCCATCCCATTTTTGTGACATTCGTAATTTGTCATTTTTTAACCAATTTGCATGCCAGTCTTCTGATGGGAGACATGCTAATACTATTGCAGTGGAACAGATGCGGCCCCCAGATGCAGAACAACCGCAAAACTCGACATGGGAGTGTGGCGGACGGAAGAGAGCGCAGGGTTTTCAGGAGAGCTATCATCAGTTTCATTTGGCTCATCCTAATAATCAGTTTCTGAGTGCGGCAGGGCAGAAGGTTCAAGTGCTGCTTTTACAGGCAGGCGTGAAAATAACTCGGCGAAGCACGTATGGCTAAGGACTCTCCAACCCACACTGGCTAATGGCGGAAGGCAGCTCAGTCTGAGGATGGCAAGGAGCATATTTGCTTGGGGGTGACATTTTTTGGAAAACGGTGAAATTAAAAACAAAACTGTTCTATATGATAAGGAAGGTAATTTGAATTTCCCCAGGAATGGACGCAGGAAATGCCAGCGTAAGACGTGTGCGGACGTATCATGAGCCGCCCCTGTGCTTGGGCGAGACAGAGAAACGGCCGATTTGCAGGAGAGACTAAAAGCATTACCCGTCATGATGGACATGGGCAGCTTTCAAATCCTCTAATCTCGGACATCTATTCATGAGGAAGCCGGGCTGAGGGACATTCGAGGGACGGCAGCAGGTTTGATTAAGGGAGGAATCCGCCGTCATCTGGAGCTGTTAATAAACAGTGAGGGCGGGGAGCTTGAGCGATGGCGGCTGCCTGGGCATCGTGCACGGCGACTCAATTAGGATGAAAAATCTCAGTCCGGCTCCCCTGCCATCTGACCTCGTGCCGCTGGCCTCCGGACCTGGCGGCTCAGGAGGAAGTGATGGGTTTTATTGAGTGTCTGCGTGACGTCGGAACACCCCCCGCCTCGTGGTGGTCAG
>JAABNX020000119.1:22749039-22773305 GCA_015163995.2 Mormyrus lacerda
CAGACATGCTGAGGCTGGGTTTGAACCTGCGACCTTGTGATTACAGACACACAGGCTTAGCCCACTGAGCCACATGCAACAATGACAACCTTAACTTGACTATCCAGCCTATCCAGCCCTCACCTTAATCATAAGCAATCAAACAAAATACAAGGCTTTTGGCATTTTTAGTTTTTTGATTGCAGTCACGGATTTTTTATAAATTTGAGTTTCCCTTGTGGGAACAGATAAAGGTCAAAATAGCAGGTTTTTATCACATTTTGGTGACAATAGGTCTCCACAATGTAATATATACATCCCCACACACACAGACACACACGGCCAATCGTATTCCAGCTAAACCACCTGTATAGTAAAGGGTTCGTTAACCTGCATGAACAGCATCCTGTGTAGCGCATGAAACACAGAACAATTGACCAGGACTAATCTGGTCTGTTTCTCTGCACTATAACTTGGAATAGATGGGAAAAAACCAAAATCTCTCTGTTAGGGCAAAAGTTTGAGAGTCTCTGCATTTTCTTTTCTTACGAGTTTGCGAGTTATAACTTTGCAGAACGCAATTTGCTTCCAAGTAAAGCCATTATGTCTGAAAACAAAACACAGCAGAGGAAAATCAAGCCGCCGCATGCCAGAGATAATGGTCTCCAGCCTGACTCATTCCTCGTCGGGAACTTCACCGGTGGATCGATGCACTTTCTGAAAAGAGGGAAAGGCTGTTTACTGCCGGGGCTCAGACAATACCAGCACTCTAATCAATTGAAGTGCCGCTTCAGCTGCTGCTCCACCTCCCCTTGGTACAGTGCCTGGGTTCAGGTGGGAGGTCAGGCTGTGGGTTGAGGTGGGAGACCAGGCTGTGGGGTTGAGGTGGGAGCTGTGTCTCCTCCATAAGGAAGGTGGGAAAAAGCTGACTACAGCACAGACGTCTACTTGTAGCCTGCAGAGTTCTGTTCCCAGCTCCTTCGTCTCCGATAAAAAAAATCAAACATCAGGCGAAAACTTCTACAAAATCCTTCATCCGATTTCTCACCCCATTCCTATTAATATGGTAAATCCCCCAACCAAAGCCTGTGGCCAGAAGCAGAGTTTGTGGGGAGTCCAGCACAGATTCACCTCGGTAGGTGCTGACCAACTATAGAGGGTTCAGTCCTGTAACATTACTTCCTGACTATGTGCCCGTCCCACTCTTATGGGGTCAATATTGGGTACGGCGAAAGTCTGTCAAAACCATGTTCTGGGTGTGAATCTCAACCATGCATTAGTACCAGATTGAAGTTGAGGTGATTAATCCATCTACCATCCTGTCCCAGCAGCACTTCGCAATCACAGTGATCCCACTGCTGCCTCAAGGTCTCTCAGGAACCCCAACTTCCAGCCCCCCACTATCGAGGAGACGAGGTCGTCGGGGCTTCTACAGTGACAGGAGGAGAATTCTGAGGCTCCCACCAGCTCAGCTGTCCATCCAGCAAAGAGGACGCTTATGTCAGGGAGCTCCGATGAAGTTCACCAGCACCCAGCACTCTATTAATGCACAAGCAGGTCATTTCTACCCAAAACACTGCAGAGAGGAAGCAGCGCACCTGACAAACGCACACACCCCCCCAGGGTGGAATGACAGGCGGAGCTGGTGACAGGGGACACCGGTGGACCAGTGATTAGCATTCAGTGGCGGGCTGGCAGGACAGCGGCCATCTCCGATGCACCCCCCCTTCCCCCCCACATAGCAGGGACAGCTCGTGCTGGGGGTGTATTCCTCTTCATTAGAGCCCAAGTGATGGGCGACTCAAACTGGCTTCCTTCTCCATAGCTGTCTGCCCCTCAGCTTCGGCGACGTGCCCGACCTCTCCATCTCCCTCCGGCGCCGCCGCTGTGATTTTAATTTCCCTCACGCTAATGCTCTACATACGCCGTGGTGTCGCCACGACAGGGACGCCGGTAAGAGGCGTCATTTACCATGCATCCTCTCGAGCCGCCGCTTTGACGGGACACATATGCCCATGCTATTGTTGCTGTTTACATGCCTAGCGGGCCTGCGAGGTGCCTGACGGAGCCTCGGAACTGCAGACAGGGTCAGGCACGGCAGCCACGGTGGCCGGGGAAGACTCTGCTCCTCGCTCGTTATCCCACAACAGAGCACTCCCTTCCGGCAGTCGTTTGCCTCGGCGACTGATGCCATGGCAACCGGAGTTAAGCAGCCCAACCCAACACCGCCAATCCCGAATTCTCCCCCCGCCAGTCCTGCAGCTTGACAAAGAGGAAGCAGCTCCGGGCTGAGGCTCGTTAGCTGCGGGCCCGGAGAAATTTCAGCAGAGCCGGGAAAATGGATCGAAGGCAACAGATTCCTGAAATCTGACAGCGGGAGAACGAGCGGAGGGGCCACGATGGACGGCCAGGATGTTTAATGATGGAGTCGGGGTGGGAACTGCGCATCAGGTTTAGGAGATGCCGCGAAGAGGAGGGGGGGGGGGGGGGACTCAGGGCTAAGTGACATGGCGGCACTTAAGCGTCACTCGAAAGACAAACAGGGTAGCGGCTAACAAGCCGGGGTCCCAGGGGGCCACACAGTGAGCCAGGGCCCCACGGGGGGGCAACATAGTGGCCTACAGCCGGAAGAACACTGCTACGAGAGCCCAGCACCCGGCCCACACCTCTTGTTCCCCCACATGCAGTGTGCATGCCATGCACTGCATGAGAACAATATCCTGTACGCACAAGTCTCCATCACATTTTAAAATTGCAAATACTAACTTCCAAAGGTAAAACTTTGTGTAGTGTTTTGTGTAGTATTACCCAATATTAAATAATAAAAATGAAAATCAATGGGCATCGGTATTGCATACAGTAAAAGGTCGAGACGAAGGCACTGCCAGAATTTTCAAGATGACTGATGTTACTCTGGAAAAACATTGAGTTGCGACACATTTCTTACTCTACTGCTGTTATACATACACATTAACGATTGTTGCATTGTTATTTTAAGTGGGATATTCCGAGGTAAACAATGGCCGTACAGGCAGAGAGACTGAAGCGTGCCGCTCCACAAGCAAGCAAAGGGACATATGTACTGTTTCTAGTGCTTCTCCTTGCTGTGTTTTGCCTTAGAATTTGCTTAGAATTGCCCTAAAAGGGGCAAAGGTTGTGGGTTCTAGTCCCTGAGAGCACACATAAATTGTAACCTTCCCTCTACTATAAATCGCTTTGGATGAAGGTGTCAGATACAATGTAATTAATACACAGCACCTTCATCACAACATACATATTAACAAGTTTTACAGACATTTTAAGTATATTTTACGATTTAAAAATAAGAATTCAGCTGGTTGGTAGTAAAGACAGAACAGCAGTTGGTGCTTGGTCCAAAAATTCAAACCTAAAAGCACAGTGATGCGCACGCACAAACATATCCACAGGTATTTCTGCAAATAAATACAAAGTGTATTTGAAAAGTTAAACATTATCCGACTCCACCTGCTACCCAGGCACATCCAGCACTGCGATGCTGCAGAGCTTCCTAGACCAACGATGGGGTCAAAACTTAACAAGAACAGGACGCTGAAAAACTAATGAACACAACCGGCACTCAGCTTTGCCTAGATGAGAGAGGAAAATCTGTCAAAAGCACAGAGGTATTAGCACAGATTTTCACTCATAGGGACCCGACAACACAGGGTATCAAAGCAGGTTTCCAAGGTTAGAAGAGCATCTGAAGCTCATGATTCCTGCTGACCAGCACTGGTGTGGTTGAGCTTGATCCAGCCTCTTTATGACAGCAGTCAGAACTGCATCAGAGCCTAATGTGCAAAGAATGTTTTCAAAAGTTTTCAAAAGGTCTAGATCCAACCTTAAACATCACCTCATTCTTCCTTAACTCAGAACTTCTGTGTTGACAGTATGGCATCTAACGGACCAGGCTTGAGAGGAAAACCACAAGGGCCTCAGGGTTCAAACCCTAGCAGTCAAATAAATAAATATGGAGAAAATGGACCTGGCCTCTCCGAGTTTTGAAATAATCTGTCTGCCAAATATATTATAAAAATAAAACAAAAAAATCTCCCTTGAAGAAAATCATCCCTTGAATGGTGTTCTGATGTTTAACCTTTGGTTTTCCTCTTCCAAGCTGAAATATTAATAACAGGTAGAGTGGCACAGAAGAGCGAGGATGCGAGGGAAGTCTTTGAAGAGCAGCACAGGATCACATTTCCCTTCCTGCATGCTGCGGGAGGCTAAACCAAAAACAGCAACATGGCTGTACCCTGCCGGGGACAAAGAGCACCACTTTCTCAAAAGTGCACTCACCGAAAATAAAATAAAAAAAAAAAATCATCAGTTCTTGATTATTTTTAGCATCAAAATCTCTACGTGATGAAGTCACATGGAGCTGATTTCGGGATCCGTCAGTGCGTTGCCACTGCGCACTGTGTGTTTCAGTGAGGACTTTGTCAGAAGGAAGGTTATCAGATGCTTTCAGACAATCATCCTTTACCAGCATAAGTGACTATTTTTAAACTTAAAAAGGTAAACTGTAGAGTCACTGCTCTGCCCAGCACAGCCACAGGACCTGAGGCCTAACCCCCTTACATTCCGCTGTCACCTACAGCAGCGCGACGCTCATCCACCCCGTCCGCCTTTGGTCTTTCTTAAGAATTGTTTCATGACTGTAATAAAATCCCCTGACTCTTCAATGGATACAGAAGACTATATAGATTAGGGAAGAGGAAAAAAAACAAATGTTTATAGTGTTTTTAAAGCGTGAAACAAATGCTCATGTTTATTCTGAGAACAGCCTGGCTACTCAAATGACAAATGACTCAAACACAATGTTGGATCGCATGGTGAGGAGATTTATTGAGGAGAACCAAGCCCCCTCCCTGAGGAATTTGGCTTTTTCCCTTTTGGGGAAAGGGGGGTTGGTTCTCCTCTGTAAAATAATTGCGTGGCTCTGCTTTACCACTTTGTGTGCATTTACAGGCTGCTTGCGGTGTTCAGCCGCATCCATCTGTCTCACTCACAGCCAAACCGAGACCTGCGTTCTACTGTCACGCTCCTCATTCCCAGCGCTGCCTTGCAGAAAGCACATGAGCTCTTTGCTGCAAGATCCTGACCCAGCCACCCCCTCACAGTCAATGATGAGGACCAGCGTGTGGGGGGGCGCAGCTTGCCTTCTTGACGGCGTTGACACACTGCATGTACTCTCTGGCCAGGCCCGAGCAGCCCAGCGTCTGGCTCCGGTTCTCACGGTAGCAGTGGAGGATGTGGTTCTGCAGGCCGGTGCAGACGGGCTCTGTTCTCCGCCGCCTGCAAACACAGATGTTGGGGCCGTTAGTTCTGTTTCTTCCATTGCTCTTAATTTTTCTTCATTCTCATTCGCTCTGCTGCTTCTTTCATTCCATAACCCCAAGAAGTAAACACTTATTCCCCTAAGTGAAACATCTGTTCCTTCTCCTATCCCTGTTTTAAGGTACGGTCACACTAGCGCGAAAGAACATTCGCCACTCATTCCGTTCCATTCTAGCTACTCGATGCAACAACCAGAAAATTCCTGTTTCACAGAACTACAAAACCGAGAATACTTATTTTATGCACATCTGCACTATTATAACAAGAACTTTTTTTTAATATTAAACTGTGTGTGAAGGATGCTTTCGTGTGGTTATGACAAGAAATAACCGGTGCATTAAACCTTTCATACCGCTAATGTTTATCTGCGTAACAGTTATGTCAATTTCTGTTTATAACACCGCTAGCTAGCATGCTTCTCATGTAACTTGCCATACGGTGTTTTCAAAAGCCAAGCTATAGCAGCATCTTGGCAGGGGGGGGGTCCCACGATAAAATCTGCTGCATGAAGCTGCAGTGGAACCAGGCGCGGCCTAACTTCTCTGGGGGCCCTAGGCTGACATGGATGGGTAGGGGGCCCCTTAAGTGGACAGCTGAGGTAGGCCTATTTTTTTGAAGCCGAGAGAGAAATGAGGGGGAATGAAAATAGTGGAGCATCAATAATATAGCAATCAAAGTGTGGGGGGCAGCAGAAAAATTCACTGATAATGGTGGAGGCGGGAGTGCTGTCTGTAAAGTTGACCAATCAGGCTGGGGGCAGGAGTGCTGTCTGTAAAATTCACCTATCAGGGTGTAGGCGGGAGTGCTGTCTGTAAAATTCACCTATCAGGGTGTAGGCGAGAGTGCTGTCTGTAAAATTCACCTATCAGGGTGTAGGCGGGAGTGCTGTCTGTAAAATTCACCTATCGGTGTAGGCGGGAGTGCTGTCTGTAAAATTCACCTATCAGGGTGTAGGTGGGAGTGCTGTCTGTAAAATTCACCTATCAGGGTGTAGGCGGGAGTGCTATCTGTAAAATTCACCTATCAGGGTGTAGGCGGGAGTGCTGTCTGTAAAATTCACCTATCAGGGTGTAGGCGGGAGTGCTGTCTGTAAAATTCACCGATCAGGATGGAGGCGAAAGTGCTGTCTGTAAAATTCACCGATCAGGATGGAGGCGGAAGTGCTGTCTGTAAAATTCGGGGGGTATCGCTCCAGCAGATTGACTGGCCAAATTTAAGATAAATTATAATATTACAGATTATACTATTTTACCCCAAACTGTTACATAAATGGTTTGGAATGCACATTTGATCTATATGTTTTGTTACTTAAGTGTCATTTGCCCCCCCTGCCCCCACCTAATTCCACCCCTGCACGGATCATCCGGACGATGGCAGTATGTTATATACGCTGGTCATGCCCATCATCGCCCGACTCACGATGACACTGGATATTTTTCACTCTTGCGTAGCTTTACACACAAGTTATTCTGTGCATATCACGCACCCCTGAGTGACGGTTTTGGTGCCCTCTGGTCACTTGTTGGCACGGAGTTGCCAGGGGACGGGAGGTCAGTTCACGCACTAGAATGAGCCTTCTGCTGCCCACGCCTCCATCGGCATTCCCGGACTGCCTGGCCGAGTAGGCATTCATCTCTGTCGCAGTCAATCGCGACTGCAGCCTTAAGATGAATTATGGGGGGAGCTCATCCTGCTTGTTTGTGGGTCCAGGCAAGTGGAAACTGGGCTCTATCTCTTTCCCTCCTAAGAAGCCAACAGAGACACAATTGGGCCTCCCCAAACCATTGCGGTAAGAAGTGTCTGTCTCTCGCTAATACAAACCCTGGGGAACTCTACCACCTCTACTGTGGCAAACACGCTAACAGCAGAGACGAGGACCTAATCTTCCGAGTCGCCGGAATCTTCCAACTCAAACCGGTTTTATTTATTTATGTATGTATCCGCATACCCATTAGCTTATTTACGTATCTGCCTTGCTTCCCGCGTGACGGGCCGGCACGTCCTCTCTGCTCACAGCAATTACCCACGTTTCCCACATATAAATGACTCCCACAGCCCCAAGCTGCTACACTGTGTTTTTTTTTAGGTGGGGAGGAGAGACGGCAGCGAAGCCACAGCTCGGACCAACCACCCGTATGAGGAAAAATATTCATTATCACCAAGCTGACATTATAACAGTGACTCACAAAACAATGATAAATAACCCAGAGGTGGTGATAAACGGTCACCTTGGCAACCTCTCTGGAGTGACAGCTGTGGCAGCAGGAACGGACACACAGACTGACAGGCTAACTCATCTTCATGTAGGTAACAGGTTGGGCTGTCCACAAATTCTTGGGTATGCGCGCGCACACACACACACACACACACACACGTTAGGCCCGTCCATTCATTTCTATGGGAAAAATTCTAATCCCAACATGACAACCTTAATCCCCACCCAGCCCTAACCTTAACCATAAGTAACCAAACAAAATACAGGACTGAAAGTGTTTTTTGATTGCAGTCACCGATTTTTATAAAACTGACTTTCCCCCTGGGGGAACTGAAAAAAGGGTCCCCTGAACATCAAAATATCAGGTTATCATTAATATATACACAATATCCATCCATCCATCCATTTTCCAAAACTGCTTGTGCAGGCTTGCGGGGGGTCTGGAGCCTATCCCAGAGGCTGCAGGCGCAAGGCAGGGAACAGCCCAAGATCACACACCGTACACTCACAGACGTACACCTATGGGCAATTTGCCAACTCCAGTTAACCTAAAGCATGCTTTTGGACTGTGAGGGGTAACAGGAGTACCCAGAGGAAACCCCACGACAGCACAGGAAGACCATGCTAACGGCACACACGCGGAATCCCAGCGGAGACTCACACCCAGGTCTCAGAGGTGAGAAACATCAGTGCTAACGTGCACCACCGCACTGCCCATACACTATATTTTATATATATACACACACACACACACACACACACACACACACACACACATATACACACACAAAGCTCTTTCTGCACCTACGCACACAAACGCATATGTACGGCCAATCCTTCCCTTCTGAAAGTGCCTCCTCTGCACTCCCCACACGCTGAGCCCCTGCAGGTGCCGGTGGGGGCCCCTGGTGCTACTGATCTGCATATTGTCTCCCAGGCTGCACATTCTCATTAATGGTCCTGATTACACGCCACTGGGGGGGCTAGACAAGAAAGGTTAAACGAACATGCCTCTGGTCACATTCTCCCCCTGCTCTCAGACGGGATGAAACAAACACCTCCATCTGCACTCACATGGAGTGAAGTTGGCGACTGCAATCGTGGGTCGCATTCAACCAGTGTGGCTTCCGAACAGCTCCTGCCCGGCGACGGTTACCCACGTGCCCCGAGCGTAAGGCAGGCTGTAGCGACACTCATCCATGCGTGTCTGCGTCACTTCCCAGGCTCCAATGGACTGGACGAGCCAGATCCAAACTGGACAGACAGAATTCGCTCTAATGGTTCCGTACGTAAAATGTAGAAAATAACTGACTGTCGTACTTTTTATCACCATCAGTGGGGGACGTGAAACATTCGAAGGCACTCCGAGTCTCCCCATTTATGGGATGCGAGCGAGCCTCTCTTCCTAAGCTAGTGAGCCCCCCCCCCATCTTTCCCTTTAATTACCCTTTAGAGGAAACTAATAGTGGCCACGTTCGTTCTTCTGCCAGATAAGAAACTCTCCTTTCGTTTAAAATAAAGAGCCTCCAATGAGCAGCAGAAGGCCGATGATAGAGGAGGCAGTTTAATAAAGGAGTCTGAAGCAGAAAATTGGCTCGCCTCAGTCCAAGCGCAGTGCTCTCTGGAACCAAGCGGAAGCTGAGGCCCTTAATAAAAATATTAGCGGAATTGCTTTAACTGCTTTTCAGGAGGGGAAGTGGTCTGCACTGTGATTTCCACTGTACATCTGTGAGTATATCATGAAATGTGCGGGGATAAAGTGCTAATCACCATACAGGTCCCAATATTTTTTTAATCTCCCCAGATGAAGCGCACACAGCGAAGCAAAGTCAGACTTCTGCTGCTCAGCCGAGCTTAAAATGGGAGGGAAGCACTGAAGTGCACAGATAAAACAAACAGGAACAGAACTACTGTGTCGCATGAATGACGCAGGTGAGGAGCCAAAGACGCTGAGCTTAGCATGTAACACAGATACATCCTGAGATTAACTGCAAAGTAGCAATTTTCTTGCTCAGTTTAAACTGCGACGGGGCTTTAAATCCCCACTGATGTCACTAACAGAGTTACAGCAGGACGTAGAAAAAGTCATCATTTCACATCACGTGTAACGCAGGAATCCTCGGAACCCGGGGATCAGAGACGAGAGACGGAAGTGAGAAGTACTCGCCAGGGTGGGTCAGAAGGCTTGTATTTACACAAAAGGAAACGGTCGGGTCTGTCTGTGACAGAAACGCCACCACGACTGCCAGGCCGGGTTTGCTTGAGCCCCTGCACTTGAACTCAGGAGTTCAGGATGAGCCCAGAGACTGTGTGTAGGGCCACGACTAGCAGGAAGCTATTTCAAGCTCCATCAAAGTTGTGTGGTTAACAGGTGGTTCAAATGAAAACCACCGGCTGAATCCCAATCTGGGAAGCCTGCCGATGCCCACTAATGAAAGAGTGGGGCACGGCTATACGTGGTTAACCACCGAGCTTTATCAACAGAGAATTGGTCTGACATGTTTTCCCGAATCGAGACTTTGAATTAACTAGATTAGAGGCGCATCACGGAGACTGGGGCTGCTCGCGGCCGCCTGGGCTTATCTCCAGTGGAGGCTCAAGGGCTCGGCAACTCTGACAGCTTTTCAATTGACTAAGCAAAGGCTGAAAATGCCTTTCACTGCTTCTACATGCCAGACCTGCCAACCTGAAGGAATCGGCACTTAGCCCTTCAAAAAAAGAAGAAGAAAAAAAACACCTGACATCAGGCATAATTAGTGCCCAAATTGGCCTGGATCCCTCAGTGGGGGATCAAAAGGGTTCATTTGTTCAGATGCATTTTCCAAGCAGCAGTTTTACCTTTCTAATCTCAGGTTTGTTCACCGTGCTCTACCAAAACTCCTCCTGTATGGAACAGGGGTTCAGTGTCTCTGGGGGCTCTGAACCAGCAACGCCTGGCTGCTCCAAACAGACTCGCATCACTCCACTGCAGAACACGTAATGTATCAGATGTAGACGGGCGTCATCCATCCTCTGTAGGCCTCTGTAGTGAAATGAACCCGGAAAAAGAGGGCCGATGGTGGGCCACCCTGGAGCCAGGGCAACCCGTTTCACGGGACTCGTGATCATGTCCAAATTCAGTCTCCCACCGTGGCAGTTAAGTGCCACCTACCAACTTGAGTGACAGTGGGAAAAGCACAGAAAAATGAGCAGACACTTTTGCCCAACATGTCATACAAGTGAGTATTTGAAAGCAGGGTTTGCCAGTCCCAGGGCAGCTGGGATCACAGGCTTTGCGTAAGGGCCCAACAGTGAGGGAATTTGAACCAGCAACCTTCTGATCCAACTGTATTAATCCACAGAGGCACCCCCAACCCAGTACGCAAAACCAGTAAGGGTGGATCCACAGACAAAGTGGGGAAATAATCCAGTAAAATAACCAGTCTACAAGAGGGGATTTGAATCAGGAACCTTCTGATCCCACTGTATTAATCCACAGAGCCACCGCCATCCAGGTACACGAAAACAGCAAAGGTGGCTCTACAGACAAATTGGGGGAATAATCCAGTAAAATAACCAGACTGCGTGGTTCCTGAAGCTGCGCTGTTTTAAAGGCATCTCGTCGCCAGTCAGCCACGCCGGCGCAGAGTTCAAACAGAGTCTGCAGAAGACGGAACAGAGAGCCGCCCCCCCCCCCTCGCGGAAGCTGTCAGCGCCGCACGCTGCCATGCGCTAAATATCGGTTTTCCCGGCCCCGGATAGCTTCCGTCTCCCATAATGAACGCTTTCCTCTGGAAACGAACAAACCGGGGCCAGACTAATTGGCTGGTGCAGCCGGCTGCAGTTTGCCATTAGCCGAGATCCGCCCCCCCGGGCAGGACCGGTGCGGTTTAGACAGATAGAGAGCCGCAGCGCTGAACCCCCCCTCCCCCGCACGCGCGTCCCTGATGCGCAGTTTAAAATGACAAAGACGGCGACGCGGTCAGAAATAACAAACCGTTAGGGTGGGGAGAAACGCGATAAATGTGTCTTGTCAGAAAATACATGGCAAATGTGTATTTTACTGGAAAAACAAAATTATTCAGACTCCGTGTGTTTGTACTGCACATGCAGAATAAAGTAAAAGCGCACTTATGAACCGAGGTGCTGACGGGGCTGCTGCATTTCACTGAGACTTCGGATCGCTATTATAACAAACATCATTAAACATTAAAACTTTATGAAAACAATGTCACAAATGCTTGTGTGTTAAGTGCTTGTCTGCTCCTTTAAAAAATATATGGCTGCGAACCTGAAACATGCATTTAATCAATTACACGAATGCAGATCTTTCCTTCTTTTGTGTAAGTATTTTGTTGAACGAAACCTTAAAATCAGTAATTCCACAAATAACTTCTGCCGTTTTCTATGTGCTGTAATGTATATGTAATATGTATGCTATGATGTCTCAAAAGTAAGCAATGAATCCTGAAACAAAAATGTACAGTGATCATTCTTTTTCTACATTTCCAAGATAAGAACACAAAGATAAGGTTCACTGCTGAGCCTCACATTTCGTCCTGCTCTTGTTATAAATCATCTCTGACGTGATTTCACAGAAGGCCTTTTTCTGGAAATCTAAGAAGCAGCTCACTGGAGGCTCCAGCACTAGTCACACTTTATCGCTGCACATCACCCAAAAACGAGACCTCAGCTATGAGATCTTGCCAGTCTCTTCCCTCCTGACTGCATCGCTTCTGAAATCTCACAAAAAAAATATGCAATTCATTGACATCTCATTCTTAAAATCGCTTTTTATACTGTTTTTGACTCCAATAGTACTTTTACAAGAAAAAAGATGTGCACAAAATCAGGTAATCATACCTATAGATATGTAAATCTGCTATGTTCCTCCAGAGAAATAAAAACACTAAATTTTCTCTGGACGTGGTCTCAACTGGAAACAGGATTCAAAGATGAGATCTTTATTAATATAATGAATAAGCTAGCTACTACAGTATGAAAGGTTTTACACAGAAATACATTTAATTAACTCATACTAAAAATATCATTATTTTTTTCCCAGTCAACAATGTATTGTGAAACTTATTCAGCAAATATTTTCATTTAGTACCTATTAATGTAGCTTAACCAAGGAAATTAAAAAGTAGAACATGTAAATGTTGTAGAAATGTTTTTCAAAAATATACATCCATCTTGCTCATCTTATTCATTCATGTACATGCAGGACATACACTACACCATATCTGATATAAAATGCATAAGGTTTCTACCCCACACTGTCACATGAGAAATATTGATGCTATTGGAACATATTTGCCTGTGCTCTGGGATTGTAGGAAAACATATCTTTTCCATTTTATCTGATATGGTTCAAGTTCCTCTAGACAAAAATCCATGCTTGTATTTATTAAATGATGGTAGCCCTTTTATTTTACATTAAAATATCTGCTGCAAGAAAATGCCCTCATATATAAATGGTGTCTAAATGGCGAGACGATGGTTACTGTTTCATGATGTAGTCTCATTTGGAAAAAACAAAACTACTGCCGATGAACAAAGCTAAACCAGCTACAATCTGTGCATGGAACAACACTGTATTGACGCTTAAAGATCTGCTCTTGGATTTAAAAGGTTCCCTCCGTAATCCATTCTAGGTATTCTTAAATACAATATCCCCATGTACTGCAGCCTTTCAGTCCTATCGCGATAAAGATGGGCCATATGCATGTTTGTGTGCATGTTTATCTTAATATAGAGTTGAGCACAAAATAAGTATATATATACACAGACACACACACCCATCCCCCTACACACTGCATACGTCCAAGTGTGGAAATGTGTAAACACTCTGAAGGAAAGCAGGGCAGTTGACTGCAAATGTGTGAAAGTCCATTTTGTCAGCATTAGTAAAGTTTTTCTTATAATTATACCAGGAATAATGAGCTCCTGATTCAGGCTTCATTATAATGATGAGAGCGGGTTTCCCTCCTGTTAATCATTTGGTGGAAATATTTAACTAGGCACTGGCTCTCCAAGTAAAAATAGCTAGGCGTGAAAACTCAGTGAAGCATCCATACCGAGGCGGAGCAGCTGCACAGAAATGTAAGTTGTAACCCTCGAGCCGAAGGCTCAAACCATCGATCGCTCCAGCATAGTTGGGAGAAATTGAAAATAGCTGTGAATTTCATTCAGCGCTGCAGCTGAATGAACAAAAAAATAAGTGAGAGCGCAGCTAAAGCTTGTTTGTTTTTCCGTAGTCTGTTCTATAGCCTGTGTGCTTCTTTGGAAAGGTAGCAGGAGAGTCTCTGTGGTCATCTGTTACCTACAGCTGGCCGCCCCCGGGTATGACACATGCTATAAGAGACTGCTGGGCTACTGGCGCAACTATAATCATTTTGCAATTAATGGCTCTCCTAGCTGGGCTGCCTTGCTGGGACAGGTGTGCTCTGCTTACACATACACAGCAGTTTGCGCCAGTGGGGCAGCAGGCAGCATGAGGTTACGGACACCAACTTGAAGCCCAGTTCATGCTACCCAGTTAAGTCCAGCCCCTTCCAAGAAAGCTCTTGCTCTTTTATCCTTGCTAACGTTCTCCGCTCCAACGCTCAGATTCAAAAATGAGACGGAAAGAAAGCTACTCTGGGTGAAAACCGGAGCCAGGCAAATACAACAATTACCGCCATTTTTTGCAGCGTTTTGCATAGAATTATACATCTGGGCTACGTAAATTGTAAATCGTCAGACATTTTGTAGCTGTTTTCCAGAAGTTTACTTGCTCACACTGTAGCAAAATGTCAGGAAATCCTTTTCACAGTTTTGTTGATTCCTTGGAGAAAAAGGGGCTTTTTGTTACAATAAATGCTTTATTTCAGACTCTGCATGTGGTGTGCTTATAGCTTTTTTTTTTCACAGTACAATTTGGGTGCAAAACAAACAAGAAAAATGTGGCTCGCTTCGTCAATAAGAAACTGTTAAAATAGCACTCTGTGGTGGTGGACTTGATGTCAGGCCGATAATTATGTGCCGTTACTTCACCGAGGAGCACTGCGAAGGAGACAGACACAGGTAAGAGGTAACAGCTGGAGGAAATAGATCTGAAGAGGCTCAGGGTGTGTGAGGGACTGGAGGCACCGGCCCCAGCTGTAACCAGGGCGGCACTGGCAGCGGCGCTAAGCTCACTGCAGATGCTGGGGAGACTCAGAGCATCACGGCACTGGAGGATTGCAGTGGCACTAAACGCAAGTGATGTAATGTGCCCCCACACACAGCTGCTCAGGTTACACGTGCCTGAGAGGCAGGTGATGTCACCCTGTTATAATAGCAAGATTACTTGCCAGAGGGCAGATGGACAATTTCTCAAAGGACAGCCTGGTCTCGCCAGGAAGTACGTCACTGGTAGGGTTGCTGCTTTCATTCTGAAGTATTACAGGAGACCCCCATCCCACTAAAATTTGCCATCAGGGAGAGTATAAAATGCATATGAAAACAGGGGACAGATCGAATATGGATTAATACAGGACACAGCATTTTTTTCCCAGTATGGAATAATTTCATAATATGTCGATTCTTTTACAAAATCTCCGTTGCTGATCTGTTGCCTCCATTATGAGCTTGTTCTGCAGGTAACCTATCACAAGCCACACATATCACAGCACAAGCATACAGGGGCACCTGATCTTACAGCTCTACACCCTCTCAACAAAAATGTAACTCCCCTTTGACTGAATCACACGGTTCCCCTGACGTCTCGTCGCCACGGTAGCGGCGGCTCTTGTATATAAACACTCAGTACGGAACAGTGGTCTTGGCTGTATAAGGCGAAGCCCCAGGAACGCGTTTCCTGAGCCCGCATGCTTGTACCACCCACCTCCAAACGCTTTTGCTGCTTTGTAACGTCAAGGAACAGTTGTGCAAAAGTCTGGCAAAAGAATCCTGCGGATCCTGGTTAATATGGAGCGATTGCCTGATGGCCGTCTCTGGTCATATCCCGCCGCGTGCTGCAGGACCAACGTGAGCTGCATTAAGCCCCCCCACCAAACACCGGGAGAAGCGGGGGGCTGGAAGCAGGGGCTGCTTCTGGGCACTAATGAGCACTGGTGGTGGTGTAACACAGACGCTCCCTGAGTCAGTGCAGCCCCAGACACGCGCAGTCTGCCCAGATGGAACCTGCTTTTATCTCATGTTGGTGTGGGAGCGGCTTTCTTTCCACGCCGTTTGCTTTTACTCCGGTGCTGTTTGGCCTTTCTCATTAATCTGGCCCCCGCTCCCCCTCCCCCAACCCAATCTGTCTTCCGCCAGTGTCCTCTCGCCCACCCAGTAACCGTGTCTTGTGTCCTTGCAGGATCTGTGTTCTGAACAAACCATCTACGAGTCTCGTGGTCACAATGTCAGTTGTCAGTAACAGTGATTCGCTATTTCAAAATATATGCAGCGGCAAATAACGTGTAACGGGTTCTTGCCACAGCTGATAATTAATACTTAAGTGACAACTGTCTTCAAGGCATGCAGTATATAGACATGCATGATCACCAGCTCCGCGCATCTAACCCTTCACTCCCTCCCACACCCCCAACCGCTACAATTCCGAGAAGAACTGGAAGGATCCCCTGGAAATGCAAAAGCCCATAAATGTGCTTTTACCGAAATGCTCGGAGTCTGAAACTAAACTATTCATTTTTTGTGTGTTCAACTTACATTTGCACAATCTTTCTCCACCAATTAAAAGGGTACTTGTATTTATTTTTGTATGTCTTAGTCCATATCTTAAAATATCGTATCTATTATTTATATATTTAAATTGTTATATTCTAATTCTGTTTTGCAGTATGACCAACGTTTTCGGTGACACTAACAGATACACTACTTACATTCGGAAACGTTTTCTTCTTCTTTTTTTTTTTTGGTGGGCATGTTGTGCTGAATCATGTGTACAATTTAATCTCACCTTCCCATGAAATACTAAATCAAGCAAACGAAATCCCTAAACTGTGCACCCAATTTACTTTTTTGTGCTCTCAGTTTGTTATTTAGACCTCACTAATTAATTTTTAATATAATAAGCATAACATTTTGGTTATTTGAATTGTTGCCTATGTATACATATGGGTTTTACCGTAGTAAATTTGTTCACGCAAATCTTTGCTATAATGCATAAAATGCTATGTTTCCCAGTGCAACTTGGTCCATTTTGAGCACATATATTTACAACAATGCAACATATGTCATCCATTCCAATTTTATTATCCTGCACATAGCTGTCACAGTTTGCACCCTTATCATGTCATCTAAATGTCCTGCTGACCCAAGAAATAAATTGTATTAATCAGCCTTTTCCAAGTCTCGTGGTTTTCCCCCACCATGTCATTGTGTTTGGCTAACCGGAGGAGGTGGAGGTAAGGTCATGCACTAATTACAGCGTGTTGCTGCTCCCACCACATGACAAACCACCTCAGGGATGAGAACCAGAGTGCAGCCCTGTGGCAGGTGACACCTCAGCACCACAATAGGCCCAATGGACCTGCGTGAGTTTTTTTCCAGTGGCCGGAGTGTCAGTCCTGCCACCAGCCCCCATGTTATTCCCTGTAAGTTGGAGGACCTCCTTATAGGACTGGACGTAGACTAACATCATACCCAGGATGAAGCAACTGCAGGTTAAATGCTTTGCTCAAGAGCCCAACGGAGTAGAATAACTCTGAGCCATAAACTGTAAACACACGCATATTCCCATTCGGGAAGGAGTATCGTTGCCAACAAATGAGCATAGCTGCACATGCGATTACAAAATGAATGGTAATATGCATGGCGACACACAGAAACAACCAGTACGGCATGACTACATGGCAAAACTAAGCGTGTTCACCAGATATCCTACTAGGCACGCATTCAGTTCCATTCACATGCGTATAAAAAAACTTTGCCGATTCATAATAGCACAGAATAACAAAAATACCGTCACAAGCCTACCTTACACACTCTTCCCACTTCTCCAAAAAAACATAACATGATTAAATTCCTCTATTATACATTTCGCCAAGTTTCCCCCAATAGATTTTGCCAACTGGTTATCTGACTGCTACTGAAAATTGCATTGGAAGAAAATACTATAATATAATAATATTATAGATATTCAGAAAAGCATCTTGTAACCCACAGATTTAGTATCACTGAATGTTCCTGGGAAGTCTGCAAAAAGATCCAAAGAATGTGTAGATGGCGGGTGGCCACAGCCTCCATTTTAGGCTGTCCAGAGACTACAATGCTGTCTCTGATCTGTGATATGAATGGCTGATATGTGCTATCAAGCAATGCTCCTTATCAACAGTTTATCGAAGTATCTCATTTTCTTGTCATTTAGATTTTAAACTAGAAAGCAGGTTTACTGAATGACATAATTGCATTTCCTTGAGTGCTGTCACTTGCTCCTCCCATCCAATCCGTACTCCTCCCGTAGTGACCAACCTATAAAATAATTCTCAAAGTTCCGGATGGATCTCCCGGAAATGTGAAAGTTAAAAATGTGTCTTGAATGCCGTGAGTTCTTGTGACATGTAAGTCTGAAAGTACACATTCACTTTTATGGCAATTTGCAGAATCTTTCCCTTCCCTTGCTTGAGTCTCAAAATTTAATTAGTTCCAGTTCGTCGCCCGTACAATGCCTCTGAAAAGTTTGAAAAAGATCCATCAGACGGTTTTTGAGTTATCATCCTACCAAGCAAGGCATTTGCAGCAGACGGGTCCCTAAACCGTATGTATAACCACGGACTTCGGGGAATACGATGATAGGTATATGCATCACTTTTATTGCCAAGCTGTACTTCAAAATGACAAAAGTGGCATTCAGTACCCAAAAGCAGACACTTTTGATTTATGACTTAACATAATTATTGTAAATAATTACAAAAAGAAAGTAGCATTAAAATTATTAGGATCACTTGGAATTTAAAAGAAATAATTACACTGTAGCGATATTTCAAACAGATAATTTACTTAAATTAGCATTACGGGTGTCTTCAATCTTATAATCAGTCATGGAGCCTATTTGGAGCAAAGTAGAGAGCATCATGCTGAACATTATCAAGATAAGGAAAAGAGCAGTTTGAGGAGGAAAGGAAAAAGATAATAACCAAGCATGGTCAAGGTAAAGGCTACAAGACCAAAGGCATTTCTCAACATGCGTTCTTGACCGTACTTGCGTTCTCACATGCCCGTTTGACATCATCTTCCTTTGCCAAAGTTCAGTTCCCATACAAAGAACAGAAGTACAGAGCAAGACAAAAATCCCTGGATGTGGCTCTTGCCCCACCCCAAATATCAAGTATGCAACGGTTGCTTTCTTGGTAAAGGAGAACAATCCCATGATTCATTGCGTCCGAAGTTCATTCTTGGCAGCAAAATCGCTCTTGACAATTTCACAAGCACGATTATTGTGTTTGTGATATCGAGAAAGACCCCATGTGATGGATAGAGGTGGCATAATGGTTAGGGAAGTGTGCATGTGATTGAAAGGTTACTGGTTTGAACCTTCCATCAACAAAGTACCACTGAGGCACCCTGAACAAGGTATTCCCTCCATGCACTCTTCTCCGGTGCTAAGTGATAGCTGCTCACCATGTCAAATATGAGTTAAATGCAGAGAGCACATGTCATTGTTGTGTACTGTGGCATTTCAACAATAACAATTAATCACTCTGTGTCACGGAGAAGTTCAAGTTCCTGTAAACAAACGTTACTAATATTATCAAGAAGTTCAAGCTGTATTGAGCTGGAGGCAACCTCCTGGGATTAGGCTACAGGATGGCTTCTAGGACAGTGTGAATGGAGGACAAGGAGCCGAGGAAAACTGCAAAAGATATCGTGACTGACCTCCAAGATCAAGGTACAATGGTTTTAAGTCGCACCTTTTATTGCTATCTAAATAAATGTGTGTTCCAAGACCCAAGAAGACCCAAGTTCTATAAGACAGATACAAAAAGCCTGACTAGAGTTTGCCAAAATGCATATTGACAGGCCACCGTCCTTCTGGGAGAATGTCCTTTGCTTTTTCACAAGTGCAGCTGTTCACAGAAGACAAAATGATGCTTTCAAAGAGAAGAACTGCATGCCTACTGTGAAACATGGAGAAGACTCAGTAATGTTATGGGGCTGCTGCGCTGCATCTGACTCCGGGAGCCTTAAATCTATGCAGGGAGCAATGAAATCAGAAAATTATCAAGGAATTCTGGAGCGAATCACACTGCCCACTAATAGGAAGCTGTATGTCGGTCGCAGTGTGCTACAAAATACTAGGAGTCCCAATATTTTTTCCTTCGTTTTATTATTTACAAATATATTTGATGTCATAAATCAAAAGTGAAGTATCTGTTCTATGGAATAAAGAATGGTGACGCCAATTACGGTTGTCTTTTCAAAACATTTTTCTTTTTACCTAGTGAAATGATCTCTGTGTATATGCATATAATTTACACGTACGTGGTGCTTTTTCAAAACGCAAACATTAAAAGGCTTCTAAGTGACATGAAACCTTCAGTCTGTGACACGTATATACATGCTGTGACACATGTAAGGCTGGTGTTGCTCAAAAGAAGACCTGTATAATTCCTCCCATTTCTCTCCAAACCCTCCCTGTGAGCCACAATTATAGGATGCTAACTTTCTGAGCCTTAATTAATATACTCTGACCAGCAAAGGCATCTCAAAGACGCAGAGTTCATGTGGTTGGGGCAGTAGGTTGTGCATGTCTGTGTGTGTACGTGAAGGGTGAGGAACTGCTAGATAAATGATCATTTTCATTTACGCGACTTCACAAAAATCTCCCCTGTCAGGGCGACAACGTGGGGCTTTCAGCTTCCTCGCACTACCTCACCTCTTAATTGCTTTATTAAAATAATGACTTTAGCAGTAAATCACATCACCTGGTGATTCATGTGTCAATCAGTTGTTAATTAAAATACATTCTCTAAATCCTTAGAGGTCCAAGGTCTGCACAGTGCGGCAAATCATTATTATTATTGCTATCATTAAATTCATGTTCCATAACCATTATTATTTGCAACCCTGATAAGATAAAGTTGATGCAGGTGGAAAATGTTGGATGGATGCCTCACAGCAAGAAGGTCCTGGTTTCGGTCCCGGGTCCTTTCTGTGTGGAGTTTGCATGCTCTCCCCGTGTTTGTGTGTGTTTCCACTGGGGCTCTGGTTTCCTCTCACGGTCCAAAAGCGTGCAGGGCAGGTTGATTGGTGAGTCTAAATTGGCCCTGTGAGTGTGTGCGCCCTGCAGTGTGTTGTCGACTGCCCAGGGTTAGTTCCCGCTTGCGCCCCTTGTTCCTGGGATAGGCTCTGGTCCCCCCACGACCTCAGTTGAGATTAAGTGGTTAAGGTGATGGATGGATGGATGGATGGATGGATGATTATTACTACTTGCAGCAGTAGCAGGAACAGCAGTTGTATTTTTTCAAATGCAGCAATGATTATTCACAGTAATTTAGCATGTTCACCGCTCTATACCTTCCTTGGATTATCCAACCGTATACTTTAACTGGAGTCATTCAGGTTAACTATCCTACTCAACAAGAGAACAGCGGGGTCCCTTTTAGCACACAGAAATGCCAGATGATAACAGGCCACTAATAGCACCAAGATGGAAAGGCTAAGTGAGAAGGTAATACACAAAAACGCGGAAAATGTTCCCAGGTTCAGTGACAAGGTGGGCAGCAGCGAGTATGTGGAGCAGCTCTACCTCTGGGCCGGGGGGTCAGCGTGGTGGAAAAGGGACACATATGAGTCCATAAACATTCCTGGGTTCACAAAAAACCTAATACCTGTATGCACCTGCATTTAATACCTGTATGCACCTGCATTTAATACCTGCATGCACCTGTATTTAAGACCTGTATGTACCTGCATTTAAGATCTGTATGTACCTGTATCTAATACCTGTATGCACCTGTTTCAAATACCTGTATGTACACAGACATACAACAGAGCAGCAAGAAATGAGCACTGGCCTGGTATCAGTACCCCTTCAAGACCATTACGACTATGGCCAAAGACTAGGCTACAGGCTCATTTTAAGAACCCTTGAGCACCCTGGGCCCACATAAAAAAGGTCCAGATCACAGCTCAAAGTCCTCGCCATTCCTCAGTCATTTTTATATCTGCATATCGACCTTTGTCATACATTTAAACCTTTCATCTCACCTTCCTGATAATTACTGCGGAAAAAGCAAATGGAGTTAAAGCACATTAACACATCTAAATTAAAATGGCTGCTTCCATTTAGAGTACCCCCTACCACCACAGCTATCAACAACAACAAAGAGGCCCCTTCAGTTGTAATCAAGTGCTGCTTATTTCCAACACGTGTGAAGTTGGGGAAGTATAGTCAACTCTTCCACATCATGGGGGTGAGGGGCGCAGACCCCCTACAATCAGGAAAAACCACGCAAAAATGTTTGATTCCCTTGCATAGCGGAGCGGAGAAACACGAGATGCAAAGGTCACTGCAAGATAATGTGAGGAGCTGCTGTTACCATGTTCGGCGTCCTCCAAACCTGCACTGTACTCAGATTTACTCCTTTATGAGTTAATAAACTTTTCATGTACCATCTATTGCTCTTTGTGTGTCATCTGTGGCTTTTGCAAAACTTTAAAATTCCCAGTTAATTTTTTATGCTGACCCCCGTAATAAATCAAAACCGTGAAGAGGAAAGTCATAGTACAGGAGGGTCGACTGTAAAATCAAACTATTTGTGCCCTTTGCCAGCCTCCGGACTGATCGCGCTGGTCAGCTGTTGGTCCACCCACATTTGTTTCAGCCGTGGTTCAGATGATGGTGCCACGGGGATCAGAGGAACCGCTTGTTCGGAAAATATCACAGATGGATAAAATAAACAGAAAAACGCAGCTCGGAGATGCAGAAAATCCAAAGCAAACCAGATGACAGAAACAGAGTGTGGAAAAAAGATTCTGGTCTGCAATTACTGCGTCTCTAATACTTATTAAGCATCACAAGCACTGGTGACCTATCCAGCTCCTACACTATCCTCTTCTGCCTTTAAGTAAAATTTCATAAACTCGTCTCTCAAGCCATGGAGCTGCTTTAAAAAGAAATAGATGTGGTGGAGGAGCAACATCTATGTGGGTGTCTCTCCAGCTGCCAGGGTGCAGGTCACCTTATTAGGTCTGTTCAGCTGTATGGACGCGTGCCAGACCGGAGCCATAGACACCTGAAATGAGCGAAGACTGTCAACTACGATACGAGGCAGGGGTGTAAATGTAACAAAAAAAGACCCCCATCTGCATACTGTTCCAGGTGGCTCCTGGCTACACCCATAAGGGACAATGTGGTTGGGGGATAAGAGAAACGTCAAAGGACGGGAAGCAAGAGGGAGTACAAACACACACGCATGCCTACAGAGAAAGAGCCCAACCCAATGCGTTTAGCCAGTGTTTAAATAGATCACACCTATGAGTTAGCTTGTGTTGTGTTGACCCTCATCAATCTCAGCCACTTTCATCAAGAAGAAAAACTGTGGAGTAGGAAGAAGCAAAGACAAATCTGACAGCAAATGAAATGGTTTGAAGAAAAAAAAAAACTCATCAAGAGATCTTTTCATTTCTGGCATTCATAGGGAATCTGTCACTAACACTGAATTACAAGTTTAAACTGTAATGTCAATGATGAGCAATTTCTTCTTCACCAAAGAGAAAGTCTTCAGTGAAAAGAGGGGTTCAGAATAAACCTATTATTAAACACTGATTAATTAAACACTTGGTAATTAAACACCTATTAAATTACAGCACAGTGCATGAGAGTTCTACATTTAACAGGCCTGAAAAATAAATGAAGAATAAGATTGCTATCTTTGCAGGTTATTATCTCATGCAGAAATGCACCATTGAGGCAAATTTAATTTGCATGGATCCAAAGTTGGAGAGGGGTGATTGTACAGGTTGTGGGAGGGGGGGGGGCTGTCATGCTTAAATAGAAAGTTGGGATCACAGAGAATCTGTGACACAGGGGTTGTGTTCCAAACGAAAAAACAATGGCGTATTCAGCGACTTTAGAAGGGGACATGTCTACATCAGCCATTCCGGGCAGCTTTCCTGTGGATATGTGCTCTGAGCCACGCCTATAGATGAGACCTTGGTGTAAGGAGCGTGGTCATCATGAAACTTCACTGAGCAAAAATTTGGACTGAAATACAAAAACTGACCATTCAGTAAAATCCATATAAATATATTAACTGCCCATTTTAACTACCCAGGTTGTTCCAGGAAACATATGTAACAGTATGGCTACATATCAACTGCATTTCTCAGCTGTTCATCAGGGCATATTTGCTGATGCTGGCTAACTTAATATCACCTTCCATTTGACAACATAGGACATCAAATGTTCGCTACAGCTTTATTATCACTGCTGTTTATACCACTTATTCTTTGATTTAATGTCAATAACTGGTAGCTAATTATCCCCCTTAAAAACACCTGAAAGTGCTGAATAAAGTTGGATGAATTACTAGATATAGTAACCCCCTATATCCACAGGTGTTATGTGTATCAAGCTCCAGTCCTGTGGGGGGCGGAGCCCTGCACATTTTTGGGTTTCCTCTCATTTAACACGCCTGATTCAACTCCTTGTGCTAATTACCACACAGCTCTCGAGCTGAATCATCTGTGGTGGGACAGGAAAAGAACTAAGATACACAGGGCTCCGGCCCCCCAGGACTGGAGT
>JAABNX020000119.1:22791446-22807165 GCA_015163995.2 Mormyrus lacerda
GTATGTGTATGAGTATTCCTACTGGTGTCTCTGGGATGCTGTGTTGTGTATAGGTATGTGTATGAGTATTCCTACTGGTGTCTCTGGGATGCTGTGTTGTGTATAGGTATGTGTATGAGTATTCCTACTGTTGTCTCTGGGATGCTGTGTTGTGTATGGGTATGTGTATGAGTATTCCTACTGGTGTCTCTGGGATGCTGTGTTGTGTATAGGTATGTGTATGAGTATTCCTACTGGTGTCTCTGGGATGCTGTGTTGTGTATGGGTATGCAAATACGTATGCCTGTCGGTGTCTTTATTGCTGTGAGGTATGGGTACGTGTCAGAGTATTTTTTATTGCTGAAATCTGCAATGCTGTGATGAAATACCTTGTGATTATGCTGCAGACTAATTTCCCCATGGGTACAAATAAAGTTTCTATTTATCTAAACACCAGCACCAAGCCTCAGACCATTGATTTAAATGGACATTTTTAGTGTCGTATTGTCTGCATGGCCTGTGTACCCATAGCTGTGTAGGTCCAAAACAAGAGTGAAGAGCACAATACGTGTGAAATAGCATTACTCAGTTTAACATTGTTGGGTGCAGTAACATCCCTGTTAGCTCGATGCCTCAGATATTATAGGGTGGCCTACAGTGTACGCTGTAGCAGATACGTGTTGTCATGGCAACAATAATAACTGATATGAGAACTTCAAAAAGATGACATGAACCCTAGTTCTGAGATGTGGTTCAAAAATGTACAATCCACCCTCTGTATCCATGGGTTCCGCATCCTTGGATTCAATCAACCACGGATCGAAAATGTATATACAACAACAAAAAAGTTCATGACGTTCCAGAAAGCAAAACCTGAATTTGCCTCACACCCAGCACTATGCCAGTTCTGGATGTGAGTGAGTGTGTGTGTGTGTGTGTGTGTTGTGGTTACGCATATATTACACTGCCCCAACAATGTGATAAAAAGTTGCCACAAGCGGAAACTATGAAAATCTGTGACTGCAATCAAAAAAGTAAAAGTACCAAATGTCTGGTATTTTGTTTGATTACTTATGGATAAGGTTAGGGCTGGGTAATGGTTATATTTGTCATTGTTGGGATTTGGGTTTTTCCCAGAGAAATGACTGGATGATCTCCACAAAGACATGAATACAAACATGTATGTTTGTTTGTGTGTGTGTGTGTGTGTGTGTGTGTGTATGTGTGTGTGTGAGAGAGAGAGAGAGAGATTGAGTGAAAGAAAGAAAGAAAAAGATTGAGCGAAGGAAAATTCTCTCAATATCTCTCTCAGTATAATAATTTTATATATGCACTACGATAGCTGCATCTGTACTGAACACATACAGACTTTTTTTCTTGTTATTTTTCCCTAAACCATACAGTACAACTATTTGCATAGCATTTACACAGAAGTAGGTATTATAGATAATCTAGAGATGATTTGAAATATACGGAAGGATGTGCATAGGTTATATGCGAATACTACAGTATTTTATATAAGGGACTTAAGCATGCACAGATTCCAGTACCCACGGGGTATCCTGGAAGTAATACCGAGAGCCGACTGTATGTCATAATGTTATTAGAAAGCCTAATCGTTAAGTCTAAATAAACGTTAAATAAAACACATTACTGATCTCCAACTGAAAAGAATTACTAACAAAATATGTAATAACTTTTGCTTTTTAGTGCCAAATATCACATAATTGCACATTGAAATACTTAACTTCTCCTACTGTTTTCAATCTGTTGTAAAAACAAAAAATCCTACTATTATGAAAGGATTTCCTGCCATCGGTGAGGATTAAAACAGTGGTTTATGCAGTGTTGTAAAACAAGGCGCGTCTATCAGTTTTGGCAATTAAACACGTGTGGGACTTTGAGATCTTGCACAGAAACCACATGGTGATTTAGAATTATAATTGCAATCATATCTTAACGGCTGACATACCTGGAGGCGGTGCGGTAAATGTAGGCCGAGAAGCCTGCAGGAAAATCAACCCTCTTCCTCTCTTGCATATGAGCCATTAAGTAACATTTACACCGATTCATGTAGTACTTTACTCTATCCACAGCACTAGCGAACACAGATACAGTGTAATAAATCATGGGCCTTCAACACACACGCACACACAGGACTAGTGTGCGCGGTAAGGCTGAGCACAGCATTTCCGAGGGGGGAAAAAAACTACAAACAAGGGCAAATTTTTAAGTAGTACAATAATTCACCTGAACCGCTTAAGAAAAACAGGTAGAGTTGTAAAATTTTAAGCCACTCGGGCTCAAAGTGAACACTGCATGAACACTAAGTCTCCCAAAGCACTGCTGAGCTCGGCACTGGGGCACCGCCTCACCTTCTTCGCCAGTTGTGCCAGTTGCTCTTTGTAAAAGGCGTCCAGCAGCTTCAGCTCAGCCTCCTTCTTCTCCAGCTGCTGGGCCTACATGACAGAGGAAAGGGCAAACCCACAATGCATCAGTGCAGCTTCCAGTGAGTAACCTGCCCCTTAACCATTCCAAAGTATATATCAGCTTCTCCTCTGTCATCTAAAACATTTAGAAAGCAACACTTTTTAGAGGAAGATCAATGCCCTAATAAGGAAACAGTAAAAGTAAATGAAGCATGTAATATGGTCCAAGAGCTATAGCGCCACCATCAGGCTGAGTTGAGCGACAGCAGGAATTTGACTATATATGGATGTGGACTAGGCACCACAAAAATTCTGTGGCTGAAAAGATGCGCTACAGTGCTATGTAAGACTTGCTCCAGGCATGATGGCAAACAGAAGCACATGACTGACACGGGGATGGCAGGACACAATACAGACTTTACAGGAGAGGAGACAGCTTTCTGCAAAAGAGACGGAAAGAATGGAAGCACGGCAGAGGAGTGGGAGCTGGGTGTCAGGTGTCAGGTCTGAGCACGTGCGCCGGGGCCGAGGGAGAGAGCAGAATGAATGCCCCTTAGCTGACATGACCCCTCCCACATGCCACGGCGGACTACCTGCATATAAACACGACTGAGTGCTCACTGCACTGAAACGGCCAAGAGACTACCAAGCAGACAGGGGAGGGTGCTACTCTGGGCATGCTCAACTGTGGGCAGTAGTGGAGGAGAAAGCGGGGGGGGGGCAACCAGACCTGGACCCATCAAAGCAGGGGCCCGCTGCAAAATTTACCAAGGGGGAACACCTCCCTCCTGGCTATAATATTTTAGAATATCCCTTTTGATAACGGACGATCACTCAAAATTCACAGCAATTTACCAATTCCTCAGACCACAGATTTAAACTAATATGTGTGGTGTTGTATTGTCTGCAAAGCCTGTGTACCCATAGCTGTGTAGGTCAGAAATAAGAACAAACAATGCAGTGAGAGACAATACGTGTGAAAGGGCATCACTCAGTGTTGACTATCTACCAATTTACCAAGGGGGACCCCCTCTCACCAGGTCGGAAAATTATACCGAGGGGCTCCCACACTCAACCCACCACCCCCAATCTCCCACACTCAACCCACCACCCCCAATCTCCCACCCAACCACCGCACTGTGATGCCTCTCTACTTGGCTAAGAAGTCGCCACTGCACCCCTCCCACTGGAACATGAGGAGGTAACAGCAGCAGGGGGGTTTGGGGCTCTGACAAAGAGCCCATTGCGGCTCCCCCTGCGCCGGCGAGCTCAGCAGCCTCAATCGGCACCTGGCTGATGTGCAGTTTTCCGGCTGAATGACTTCAGTGGGCTGTAATGGCCGTGCAGTGACCACGCCTGGATGCCGCTTAAACGCAGAGTGGAAAGAGGCGCCGTCGACCCGCTTATTCGGTCTGGCCAGCTGCAGAGGGTGAGCGAACCTCACATTAACAGGAGATTAATCGCGTTTGGCTCCTAACGCGCTCTCCGAAGAAGTTCCGTTGCACCGATGATAAAACGGGGGAGTCAAATAAAAGATGTTATTCTTCATCGTTAAAGAGCCGGCAGGCTGTTACCGCCGCCGTGATGAATCCGGGGCCGTCATTTAATTTCACAACAAAGGAGGGGAAGAAGCATGACGGAGCGTCTGAGCGCACAGTGCGTTCGACCAAGAGCCCGTCCGGCCGGGGCCAAGCGGGCCGTGGTAAGGGGCCCTGCGGTCTGGGGACTGCCAGCAGGCAGCAGGGTGGGTACTGAGAACATGAGGACCGGTGGAGCAGGAAGGGCTTCACTCACAAACGCAGGGACGGTCTTCACACCTGACCCAGCTCTGCTGTACAATGGTGAACCGCTTTGGTTAAAACTTCGGTGTCAACATAACAACAATGCACCCTAATCAATCTGAATGGATTTTAAAGTCAGTTTTCGGATAATGGAAACCATGCTAAATGAACCGCCGCTGTCTCCCATCTCCCATCTGGCTGGACATTCACAGATACACTGACGGAGGCACCTGCCCAAAGCTATGGAGCCTTTTACGTTTCCCCTTTGTAGACCCCAATGTGTCCCCCACCTACTCTGCCCTCCCCACCATGATAAGCCCTTTAATATAACAAATGTGCTGCTGCTACGCTACTCACTGGGCTCTACTGAACAGAGCTGAAGAGTCTTGTTCAAATCGGTGCTCTTGCTGAATGTATATGTGGCTTGCAGGCCGCACACTGAGCAGATCCACACCAGCACTTGCTCAAGATTCTTCTAATTTCAATGGTCCCTCATAAAAAAATTGGCTTCCTTTGTAAATATTGATACTGAAAAAAACATTTTATTAACGAACCCCCCCTCCCCCCAGGAAAACGCAGAGCACACTAGGTCATAACATAGACCTCAACTCATTCAAATAAGTAAGAAGCCCAGGCTGGGTTTCCTGCTCTGTGGTAAACTTGGCCTGTTCCACGGAGGGCCGGTATGGGTGCGTGTTTTTGGGATGACCCCTCAATCAGCCAATAATAAAGCCAACATTCTCAACTCCAGTCCCGGGAACCCACTGTCATTGGCTGATTAAGAGGTCATCCCAAAAACCCACACCGGCTCTCCATGGAACAGGTTCCTGACCCCAGCTCTAGGGGAATGATCAGAGGTCAAGCAAAGGGGCCGGACCCAGCCCGGGTGAGACGTAAAGGGGACATGGGGAATAAGCTCTTTGCTGGGAACACAAGTGTGACAGGGAGAGGGAGACATGAAACACAAAAAAGAGGCACTCTTTTTCACAGCGTGAAAATGGAGGCGGCCTTATCGTCACCCACCCCGGCATTTAGGGCTGCTCACCAGCTTCACCGCGGTATTCCCTCTAAGGCTCTGCAAAGCCACAGCGGGAAACTGCTGCGACTTCCAGCCCGATGAATTTATGCAGAGAACATCGGCGGAGAGCTGAAGATCCTTAAATCCCACCTTTAGCTGACAGAATGACAGGCTTCTCTGCATATTGTCATCTGCCACCTGGGCTTTTCTTCTTACTTATTCTCTTGCAGAAAATTGCCTGAACATGGTGCCACAAAAACAAAAGCAGCCCTTCTAATCTCTCCTCTGTTCTATTCTTGCACGTCAAACATACTCCCACATTTATATGCGCGACGCACACGCAGACTCACTTTCCATCATATGTTAACACACAGTACATGCACATACAAAGCCGCAGCACACAGACGCATCGGTTAATACTCACACACACACACAGCCTGCTACACCTTAAAACACAGTGCTGCCCCTGCAAACCTCTGCGTGCCTCCAGGGCGGCGCACTCTCTGCCTGCGTGCCTCATACACACGCCTCCAGGGCGATGGCAGCAAGTTCCCATGTTGCATTTAATCATACTTCCTGTTTACTTACCTAATGCATTTATTTAGCAGAAAGCTACAGGCAGCACAATAAATTAGCAGTTAATAATCAAACAGATTAGCCTGAGTGCAAGCTGCCTGCCTTTTCTGATTTGCACCTTTAATAATTGAGCTCCTCTGTAACACCCCGTTAAGTTTTTATTAAAGCAAAATCAAACCACCATAGAAACACGCAAAGAATTTTTAAAGTATGGAAAAAATGTAACGGAATCTATTAAATGAAGAATCTCGGCATGGAAGGAGCCATCATAAACACATGCATCTGCACGGGATGGGAGAAAAAGTGTGCCACGTCAAAATCTAACGTCCAACCAGGATGCTCGTGGAGTCAAAAATGCCAGCAGGACTGGGGGGAGGTTCTGGATAAAAGGAGAGTCAATGAATCACCTTTGAGTACATGGGAAGAAAAAACTAAAACCGTGTTTAGGAGACGCTGCGCATTCGAATGCCGATTCCCGCGCTGAAAGGAGCACTGGACCTGCCAGGAGACAATCAGGCACCAATCTTATGTGCAGGTATGAATCAACCAATCAAGGCAGACTCTGCACTGTAGTTCCACCAATCAAGACAGACTCTGCACTGTAGATCCACCAATCAAGGCAGACACTACGCTGTACACCAATCAATCAAGGCAGACTTTAGGCTGTAGATCAGATACTGGTCGATCCTAAAAATACAGAACGCTGGGGATGAGGGTTGCCTTGCCCATACGAGCCTGGAAGCTAAGCACAGAATGACAAAGTGAAGGAAAATGGAACACTTGTGGCCATAAAGCATGAATGTAAAACACACCCTGCCTGCACACACTTCCAACCTCTGGGGGAGGTGGAGGGGGGAGCTCTGGCTTGGATAAAATCTCCCCCTGCCTGCAGCCGACTCACTGGCAATTACTTACGTTCCCAGCCGCCGAAGAGCGAAGGCTGAGCAGCTTTACATGCAAAAAGATGTCAGGGACTGTGATTACAATTACTGATAACACGCTGTTATCTGTGCGCCGCTATTCATTTCACAAGCTGGATTACTCTCGCCAAACTCCTCTGAAATTGGAAAGGAAAAAAGCTTGTGGAGGGCGCTATGGAGACGGGCAGAGCGACAACTCATAACCACAGTAACTGCAATTACCTCAGTAGCCACACTTGAAGCTCCGGGTCCTAGAGAATTGGGTTAAGTCGGTCCTGGGCTGCTGCCCAGCTCAGTAGAGACCCCCCCTACTCACCTAAAAACTTTTCTCATCCTGAATCGCACCAATATACCTGACATCTTTTCACATACAACCTAGAAGGTGGCTGTGACACAGAACTGCAGTGTAGGAACGGCCTGACCACGAACCAAGGCGTTCCTCAGAGCCAATGTACTGCAAATAAAAGCAGCAGCACAACATGAAGGTGACCCTCAAACAAGCACAGATTACTAGAGCGAGAAGAAACGGGCAAAGCCAAGCGTGAAAAGAGCAGCAGAGTCTGACTGTGAAAGCCCCTTTTCAGGGGGCAGCCTCAGACTGTACAGTAGGGAGGACACCGCCCTCATTGTCTCCTGACACCTGCAGGACTCCCATCTCTCACCACTTTAAGCTATAAAGCACCTTAATTGACCGACTCCTCTGCCACACATCTCCATCTTCCGTCACCCAAGAGCCACCCTGAACCACAGTCTGTCTCACTATGACTACGCTCTTGGTCTCCCAAGTCCTCCACACCTTTCTGTGTCTATCGCAGGCTTTGTTTGCTCAAAGATCTCAACTTCAAACCCAAGAGGCTGGCTTGCCAGTGGGCTATGCCTCTGTGCCAGTTGCCAGTCCTTGGCAGAATGCCCTTTGAGTGAGGCTCTTAATCCCCAAAACACACCGGTGCTGCTGGATAAATACCCTGATCTTGCTCTTGGACCCTAAGCCTAACTTTAAACTGAATATGTGTCTCAAAAGAAAGCAAGATCTACACGCTAACACTTATTTGTACTTAGAAATTGAAGCGTGCAGCATTGTGAATAGTGTTTTTTGTTTCTGTCTTTTGTATAGCTGTGTCCTGTGCAGTCTGTAATTACAATTTCCTCCGGGACAATAAAAGTATTCTGATTCTGCTTCTGAAGACATGGTATGCATAAAGGAGCATTCCGACGTACCTGGACTCATACGTATGCAAAGGACAAACAAATCGGAATTTCATTTTTTTTTTTCCCAATTTCACTGCTGCATCTCAAGAGCAGCGTAAACCAGACCGAGAGACGGGAGGATGCAAAAACATGGACTATCTGTGCCCCCCCCCCCAACCCCCCCGAGGACCGGATTGGGAAACAATGGTGTACAGGACTGTTACTGAGAAACAACCATACTTAACAGGAGCATTAACTGAATAAAAAAAAATTTAAATTCTTTCACTTTCCAGTTATCATTCACCTTTCAGAAACAAAGACAGAGAAGATGCTGCCCAACTCACTTTGCAAAGCCAGAGATCCAAGACACTAACAAAAGTCATTTTCCTGCCATCTAGTGGAAAAGATGGAATTTGGCCTATGGCGGCGTTCCCAGGCGCTGCCGAAACTCCACAGGATTGCATATTTTTATGAAAGATAAAACGGTGCATTGCGTTCCGCGTGGCCGCGTGGGCAGCCGACACAGAGCTGAGCGCTGACAGCTGAAGATGACAAGTAATGGAAAAGGAAAACAGAATTAAGAGAGATCAATGAGGCCTCCTGAAATCTGCGGAAGACTCGCCCGTCTCCCCTGGGCCCGTCTGCTGTGACATCAGCAGCACCGTTACATTTTTACCGCATCAGGGACATCCTCTAGAAGCTTGCTCTTATCGAAACCCATCAAAAGGCAGAATCATAAATAATAAACAATAAATACCAGCTGTGTTAGACATGATTAAATGCAACGAGGCCCATTAGCAGCAGAGGCGGGGAGCGGAGGACAGGAGACTTGGCGGAAAGGAACGGTCTTTTGTGGTCCGTGCTTCCAAGAAGCTGGCTCAGCCAGAAGCTCGCGTTCTCAAACCAGCAGTCAAGCAAACACGCATGTACGCACACAAGCACACACACACACACGCACGCACTCACACACCACAGGGGAAAGGCACAGACACACACAGGCATGCACACCTCGTAACGCCTATAGAAGCTACCACTCGCACAAACACTAAAATAACACATGATACATATCCAGCGAGCGCTCAGAAAAGGGATGGGCAATCTTATCCTGAAAGGGCCTCTGTGTGTGCAGGTCTTCGCTGTAACTCCATATTTAGATTGCTAATTAGAGGACTGATTGGTTTTCGTAGTCCTCACACCTGGGTTTTAACAGGTGGCCTAAAGATTATCCCAAAAACCTGCATACACACCGGCCCTTTGTGGATAAGATTGCCTACCACTGGCCTAGAAACATACTCAAACAGGCACACAGAGAACTTAGTGCAAAGGGGCACACAAAACTCCCCTGTACACATACAATTCAGCACATGAACACACATTCGGCCAAACATCAAAAGAGGCTGGAGCCTCTGCATTTACTGTAATTTCCCTCAAACCCTCAGACCTGCTCACATTATCAATTTACTCCCATTTCTGCAGCTCATCTGCGGACAAAGATCAGAATAAGTTGCGGTAGGAAGGAGAGACGATAGGGCGGTCATCCTGTCTGATGTCGGGGGAGTCCTGAGCGAGGCTGGTCATCCTGAAATCGCCGGATCGTCATTGCACAGCTCTGCATGCCGCGCGCGGCCCACGGCGGGCTGAGCAGGACCCGCCACCCAGTCTTCCGTGACGGGGCCAAGGGTGAAGGCTACTGTGTGGCATCCCCCCACAATCACATCTCCAGCCGATACGGAAAACCACACGGCCAGGACCTACGGCGGGAGCATTTCTTAGCGTTTCGACGTGCTTCCATGGAGAGGGCAAACACGCCCGAAGCGTCGATCAAACACGGAAAACACCACTGAAACCAGACCTCCGCATGCACCGCAGCCACGCCTGCCTTTGAAATCAGACTTTACTGACGGTTAGGTCATGGGCTATGAACCACTCTGTTCCGAGATTTGAATGCAGAAGGGCGAAGGGTATGACGTGCCAGGGTTCAGCCAGCATTTCAGCATCATTCTTAATGGGACAGTGGTGAGCAGCTTGGCTCTAGAGGGGAAAATGAGATGGGTGGGGGTCCAATTATACCCCACAATGGAGCCTCGGCTGGCTGCTCACTCCCCTAGTTCCTATATGCACCTCTCTGGCAAATTCCCCATTAACGCCCAGCGCGTGTCGGAGAGGAGATAAGGGGCAACGACACGTCTCAGCAGCAGGCGACAGAAAGGGCCCGGTGTGTAAAACATGGCCCCATATCTAAATCCTCAGGAAAACTCTCTAGGTGTCATTCACAGCCTCCAGTCTGTAGATAGCAGCACCGGCGGTGGGGGCCGCGGGGGCCAGTGCGTTTAGAAAACACCAAGCGCCATTTTGGATGCAATCAGCTGAGGAGGATATATTTTTACTTCTGAAAGTGATGAAAAGAGGTTAAACTTTTTTTTTTAAAAAACAAAATCATTCACTACGATCCTACAAGAGATACGATTTCTGCATACAATCCACCTCATCAGTCACCAACCGGTAGGTGTCACATGAGATACTAAATATTAAACTCAGGCCTCTTGGGATAGGTCTGCGGCTTGCAAGACAAGTGACCTGCTGGACAGAGACAACATAACGCTTTAAGGTTCACTCAGATTTTGAAACAAAGGCAAAAAGAATTCATTACCATTTCCACACACTGCGTAAATCTTGCTGTTCTTCCTCATGCTTCGAGGTTCTGGATCCATTTGGGTGCAACAGTGCGCAGAGATCCAACTAAGAGAGACGCTGTGTGGAGTATTTACGGCGAACCTGTTTGTGCCACTGCCAAAGCGCGCAGAGGAACAGCTTATCCAAAACAAAGCACAGTATTGTGGAGAGTTATCTGCAGGGACAGCTGCCCACATCAAGAATAATTCAAAACTAAAGCCCCAGCTAATCGCTTGAACTAGCTTTGTAAACTGATCATTATCACTCTGGAATTATTACAAATCCTAATTATCACATGATGATATTATAAAATTAATCACTGTCAGGCTGCTGATTTAAATGACTTGAGTCTCAGGACTTAATGAAAATTCTCAGGCAGACACACAGAGTCTCCTTCAGAAGTCCACCAAGACACCTGACCCCAGCTCCTGCAGGATCACAGCTTTGGATGCCCCTTTCATGTGCCGCTCAACCAGGGGGCACAGGCAAATCAGGCCACCATGGGTGGATCCTTAAGGCCAGCCGGCACACATACACAGGTGCCTGACAACTTCTGGCCCGTCATACCTTAATGCCTGAGGCTTTTTAGGATGTTCTTCAAGTTGCCAAACTTTCGAAGAAACGTTGTAGCATCAGAGCAGGCAAAGAACCTCGGAACCACCCTGGAGCAGCAGTATCCTGGCAATGATTTGAACATTGAGTTATTCCTCTAGATGAGGGGTTCATAACCTAGGGTGGGTCCATCAATGGGTCTTAGGGCATCTGTGATGGTCAGAATAAAAATGAACAATTATGTTCACTGTATTTTATATAAACGCTTCATTTCTGCCGCTATGTATACGAAATGTTCTGTATGGAATATATTCATTGCATGCAAAATTGAGTTTATGTGCATATTGTCAGGAGGGGAGGCTCCGTAGCTTTTACCAGATTCAAAAAGGGGTCCATGAAGGGTTAAGAACCACTGCTCTAGATGACTACAAACTATCCCCCGTCAGTGCAATATTACAAACGTTTAACAAAATATTGACCAGAACCAACAGTTTTAATGCTAGAACTCTGCTCTTCCAAATAGCGCACACACCAGATCTACAGATTGGGCAGGTTTTGAAGTTTCTATCATGCTTCAGGAGACACAGGTGCAGAAGTTCTGCGGGATTTGGTTTGGCCAGTGCTACCAAAAGTCATTCTTCATCATGGTATTTAACCTTGTGGTATATAACAGCCTCTGAAAAGCAAATAATAATAACCATTGGGACAGCTGATGAAATCAAGCACCTAGACATGCAGACTGCTTCTACAAACATTTGCAAAAGAATGGGTTACTCTCAGGAGCTCAGTGAATTCAAGCGTGGAACCATGATAGGACGCCACCTGTGCAATAAGGCCATTCGTGAAATTTCCTCGCTACTAAATATTCCACGGTCAACTGTTAGTGGTATTATAAGCTGTTATTACAAGCTATTATAAGTGGAACCATTTGGGAGCAACAGCAACTCAGCCACGAAGCGGTAGGCCATGTAAAATCACAAAGCGGGGACAATGTATGCTGAGGCGCACAGTGCGCAAAAGACGCCAACTTTCTGCAGAGTTAATAGCTACAGACCTGCAAACTTCATGTGGCCTTCAGATTAGCTCATGAACAGTGCATAGAGAACTTCATGGAACGGTTTTCCATGGCTGAGCAGCTGCATCCAAGCCTTACATCACCAAGTGCAAAGCCAATCCGGACTCTAGAGAGTGGAGGCATGTTCTCTGGAGTAACAAATCACTGTCTGGTGATCCAATGGATGAGTCTGGGTTTGGCGGTTGCCAGGAGAACGGTACTTGCCTGACTGCATTGTGCCAAGTGTACCATTTGGTGGAGGGGGGATTATGGTTTGGGGCTGTTTTTCAGGGGTTGGGCTTGGCCCCTTAGTCCCAGAGAAAGGAACTCTTAATGCTGCAGCATTCAAAGCCATGTTGGACAACGTCATGCTCCCAAAATTGTGGGGACAGTTTGCGGACGGCCCCTTCCTGTTCCAACATGACTGTGCATCAGTGCACAAAGCAAGGTCCATAAAGACATGGATGAGACAGTCTGGTGTGGAGGAACTTGATTGGCCTGGACCTCAACCTGATAGAACACCTTTGGGATGAATTAAAGTGGAGACTATAAGCCAGGCCTTCTCTTCCAACCTCAATGCCCGACCTCACAAATGCTCTCCTGGAAGAATGGTCAAACATTCTCCTATACCTTGTGGACAGGCTTCCCAGAAGAGTTGAAGCTGTTATAGCTGCAAAGGGTGGGCCAACTCCATATTAAACCCAATGTATTAAGAACTGATTGTCATTAAAGTTCATGTGTGTGTAAAGTTAGGTATCCCAATACTTTTAGCAATATAGTGCGGTATGGCTATACTCATAAGGATGTATGGGGGATCTTTAAGAACGCATGGCTTCTCCAAGCAGTGCTTCAGGCCTTAATAAACATTTTACTAAAAAACAGGCTGAAATAAAAACAAACACAAAACAGGCGATGACCTGCTGTCATTGTTAATTAATGTCTAGACACACGCACACCTGTTCGTGGCAGGCAGGAGGATTTCTGATTAGCATTTTCTGAAGAAAAACTGCATAAACAAAACAAACAAATGATGCTGAAACTGAGGGAAAGTGTTTATACTCTTCACGAAGTGCCTCCCTTTATATACATGGTCAATGATGCGGGCTTATAATCAGAAATTGCCAGAACAATATGCTGCACAGAGCAGTTTGGGGTCTGCTTCTCTCTCTTTGCAACAAATTCATGTCAAGTTCAAACACAAGGTGAAATCCAGGTGATGTGAGACAGCTGTTATTTTAGCCAAAAAAAAAAACTCATTACAAGTTTAAATGTTCCATAACTGTGCTTATGCATTATCAAGCTTTACCACATGATATCAAGCTTACACCACACGATCTTCCAGCAGAATGGTGGCAAATCCCAGTGAATTAAACAAGCACAGATTTTCTGATTCTTCTGCTTAATCCCTATACAACTAACAATATAAGCAGGAGTGTTTGGGGACGGAGGCTCAGTCAGACGGCTATCCTGGTCCAGGTTTATTTGTACACTTTGTTCATGGTTTCATCTTATGTTGTATGTTCTGCACATATTAATGAGCTTGTACTAAATAAATAAAGAAGAAAAAAAAACTCACCACACTAATAGAATAATAAACAAATGCAGCTTTACTTTAAATTATTTATAAACAGATTTGAACAGCATCCAGAAAAAGTCTTTTGAAGCACATAGATAGAGCAGCACAATCAAATAAACAGTAAATGGGTCAGAACTAATTTGGACATATTAGATTATGGTCATATTTTGTATTAAGTTTGATGTTTTGAGGTAAAACGTTATTTTTAAATCTTAGTTGACCTATGTACTACATTTTAGATTCTGTAGGGTCTTACATACTGAATATCGGCCTCATATAATATAAATGGCTCGTGTGGCGGTGTGGCTATAAATTTACCATTAGTTGCCAATCAGATGCTACCTGAATAGCCTATCACCTAATGAGTTTGGACCCAATTATCATTTATATAAGTAGCTATTAAACATACTAACATGACTTAATTTTATAACTATAATGTTAAAATATGTTATATAGCATATAGCAGGGTGTGCATATTGCCCTCTGAAATAAAATTATGGATGATATAATACACATCTACATATATGGTCTACAATACAGTACAAAAAAAATTAGGTATCCAACAACTAAATATGATTGGTCACATGGTCATCTGGTGTGTGTATGCTCCCTATTATTGGCTGCATGCGTCACTCAAAACAATCCATACTGATGACAATGAGGATAATGGACTTTGCCAGTTGCTATTAACTAGTGCAGACGACTTACCAGGCTTTGGGCCATCTCTGCCTCCCCGCGGGTCAGAGCCCTCTCCCTAAGCAAGGCCTTGCTCAGCTCCTTCCGTGCAGCCTCCCTCTCCTGCACTGCCACACGCACCAGCTCCTCTTGCATGATGGATTGCTCACGCTGAAACCTAGGGCATCACACGCAGATAACACCGGGACCCTGAGTCGGATCGTCTGTGCACTGATATCACACATCTAACCACTACGCAGACATAGCGCTCACATCACAAAAGAGAGCATATCTCTGGAACAAAACCAGCACTGTATACATATCAGGCCCATTACGACTTGATTTTAACCTCAATTTAAATATCTACCCTGCAATACTATCAGCTGCCACAAGGTGGCAAAGAACACTGCAGATAACAGTATAGCACAGTGCAGCTTTTTATATTTTTAGAACTGCGCCCCAATTTCCGGTCAACGGCAGGATGGCTCTGAAAAGGTTAGACCTGTAATAAATGAGAAAGTTCCACTATTATCCTTCTCCTCAATCAGCTCACTATAAGACATGGTATTTCCCCAGGTGCTCTTCCAGGAGATCATGCCTTCACTTTGAGTTTATGGAAGAACGCAAGTGAGTAAGTAATTCGTTTATTTATATAGTGCCTTTCTAGAAAAATTTGTTCAAAAGAGGTTCACGGGAAATAAAATGACGATATTCAAACGTCAATAAAAAGCTCACAAAGGTTTTCACAAGCAGTTTAAAGAAGCCCACAGTGCTGGCTGCTATAATGTCCATTTTCAGACTGTTCCACAGGCTTTGGGGCAAAATCTGCAAAAGCTCAGTCAGGCCTGGTCTTAAGCCCGGGCCTGGGGGTTACAAAAGGCCCCGATCACATGACCTGAGTGTCCTGTTTGAGTGTCACAGACATAAGTGGGCGCCTGGTTGTTAAGAGCCTCATAAGTAAACAGAAGAATCTTAACATCTCTCCTACATTATACTGGGAGCCAGTGCAGCGAAGCCAGAACAGGAGACAGTGCTACTATGCTGTGGTATATATGCAGTGCTTTGAAAGGCACCCACCTTCTCTGCAGTTCCTCCCGCGTCTCAGCTGAAGCAGGACCGGGCCCTGATCCTACAGACAACAGGCTTAATGGGACACTATCCTCTCTATAATATAAATCAATACAACTGTTCTTTAACATTAACACCTCTTTTTATGGGTAACACTTTACCTTTAAGGACAATGCTTCATTTTATGGGTAACACTTTACCTTTAAGGACAATGCTTCATTTTATGGGTA
>JAABNX020000119.1:22830468-22844369 GCA_015163995.2 Mormyrus lacerda
GTGGGGACTCTCCATTCATTTCTATAGGGAAAACTCTAATCCCAATATGATGACTTTAACCCCTACACAGCCCTAACCATAACCATAAGTAACCAAACAAATCACAAGACTTTTGGACTTTTTCGTTTTTTGATTGCATCCAGGGGCGACATGGTGGTGCAGTGGTTAGCACTGTTGCCTCAGACCTCTGGTACCTGGGTTTGAGTCGCTGCCTGGGTTACATGTGTGTGGAGTTTGCATGTTGTCGCCGTGGGGTTTCCTCCGGGTTTCCCCCCACAGTCCAAAGACACGCTGAGGCTAGTTGGAGTTAATAAATTGCCCGTATGCATGTGTGAGTGAATGGTGACAGTGTGCCCCCCCCCCGCTGTCCAGGGTTCTTCCCCGCCTCGTGTCCATTGTTTCCAGGATAGGCTCTGGACCCCCTGCGACCCAATAGAAAAAAGCGGGTTGGAAAATGAATGAATGATTGCATTCCCAGATGTTTCTGTCGACTTGAAACATGGTTTTGATCACATTGTGGGGAACATTTGGCCATTTGGTAATATGGACATAATACACACACACACTGTACATACCCTTTATTTATTATACACTACACATTCTCTATCCTGCTGCTGCTGCTATTTGCACATTTATTTATTGATAGCTACCTCAGTCTTGGATTTTTCTTTGCACACTTCTGCTGCTAGAATGCAGTATCTCGTATAATACTGTATTCATTCAAACTAGTACTGTTACTGCTTTTGTCGACTGCACTGTATGTTATCTTGCCATGTAATATTGTATTGCCGTTATTGTGTTTATCTCGCACTCTGTATCCCTCTTTGCTCTCCTTGCACTCTCTGTTATTCTCCCCTCCCTGCACCTGTGTAGTCTTGTGTTGTTCCTGTTTTTGTTCTTTGTGTTGCATCATGATCCTGGAGGAACAATATTTATTTTCACTGTGTACTATGTATATGGCTGAAATGACAATAAACTTACTTCACTTGGCTTAACTTGGTTGACTGAGGACATCTCCCCCCCCCCCCATTCGACTGCTCCATGTCATTCTGAAGTCCTATAAATGAATCTGCCACCAGGTGTCACTTTAGTTACAACTTCCATGAATTATAGCCTTTTATCACAATAATAGTGTTTTGATAGTAGTAAATGGATCATTTGAATACATCAAGAATGCAGACTTTAAACACATTTACCAATGATATTCTCATATTCACCTGAACACAACCCCTCCCAAAAAAAATTCAAGACGTCATCTCAGTATCACATTTGTTTATATCCTTTCTGCTTGATATGTTTTTGCAGGTTTAAAGATCAGAAATGACATATCCCCAGAGCATACAATGTCACAAGCTTATTAAGGCCTTAAGTGGCAATAGACACACCCCACTCAAACCTGATCAAGTTGACACTTCTACATTGACTCTTGGGTGCCATCTAGTGACATTTCAAAAATTGTGCAAGTGAACACACTTTTCCTGTTGCTATTGCTTAAAGAATTGCCCTATTTATATTTGATGGACCCTACTACATTTACTTTATCTCTGTGAGCTACAATTTACCTGGATTCTATTCACACGAAATGGTTTAATGTGGAAAAAACTATCAGTTTTATCAGTTAGAGAACATTACAGCAACACTTTTAACCTGGCCAAACAGTGTCAGTGTCACATAGTGTAGTTTCTCTTATGACTAAAGTATTATTCTGCTTCCATTAACACAACATAAACTTAACTTAACATTTTGCTGACCCTGGGGGCACCTCTTGTTAAAGCTCGTTGATGGGGGGTGAAAGTAACCATGCGGTCTGGATCACATTGTGCTTTGTTCTGGATGCGGACCAGAGTCCTCCATGTCAGTAACCCTGACGAACATACTAAGGGAGTAAGTGATAAGGGGCAGGTTTTCTGTGCTCGAGCTGGTGATCAATCCTTCTTAAATTTACCCATATACGTCTGCAGAGAAGTGTATGTAGTTTCCATTGTGTATGTGGCTCTGTGGAGCAGAGCACAAATCCAGACCATGATTTAGCTTCAACCAACCAGTTGAGCATAAAGAGTCACAGTTACAGAGTACTCCACTGGTTGGTTGAAGCTAAATCACGGTGTGGATTTGTACTTTCTGGACCTGAAATTTCCACCTCTGCTGTGGAGGATGGTGCAGTGGTTAGCACTGTTGCCTCACTCTTCTGGGACCAGGCTTTGAGTCTGACTTTGGATCAGGTATGTGCCAGTTCAAATCCAATGGCAGGCAGAGTGAATTCACCATCAGCTCCTTCAGCCTGAATGCTCTCTGATCTGCTCTCTCTCATTTGTACATGGTAGCAAGGTGCTGCTCAGCACTGTCGATATTCTTCAGTCGGTTCAGAGTGTTCTTTGGTTGGTCTTGGTTTCCAGACCATACCGTAAATCAAGCAGGGAGATCAGATTGGATAGACAGAGAAAAACAGCTGGTAAGAGGAATACAGACGCACCATGTGGCTGCCCGACCTTGAGAAGATATGCTTTTTAAGGCCGCCAGACGCCAGATGAGACAGCCGACAAGCATGTAGGAAAATCTACCATACTATATTATAGATTTCAGATTTGTGTAGTGTAACAGTGAATGGACAGACAACCCTCAAGCATCCATTGTTAATATTTACTTTTCTTATTTTCTCTAAATAAGATTTCCTTGTTGTAGTTCATGGAACAAATATGTAACTCCCAAGTACCCAAAAATCAAGCCACAATTTAGGCATTCCTTTCCCTTCTATGGGTAAATCCCTGAAGTGGGCGGGCTGCATGACATAGGAGCCTTGATACCTGATTGGCTGGAAGAGACACAGGGGGTGGAGAGAAAAGCTAGAGCTCTAAACAAATAAATGGCTTGGTGTGGGGGGGGGGGGGGGGGTGAATGCCTTGGTAGCGAGAACAGTAGTGGAGGGTCGCAGAATTTGTCTCCCCCCTGAGAACTACAGTAAGGAAACAGAGTTCTCACTTTATATGCTCGGCAGAGGATCTCACTTCATACTTGTACCCCTCATGTCCTGTGAGTGATCAAAATGAAGGAAATGCTAACCTGTGATGATGGGATAGTGAGGGCAGAATGTGTGGGTGGGCTTCCCCTTGTGTGGATCAAGAACCACCAGAAAGACATCTATCTGGCAGAAAACCAGCAAGTGATACCAAGAGGACACATTATTCATGAACTATCAGTATTGGAATGAAAGAACAGAGGTAAGAGTTAAATTAAACAATGTGAAAAAATCATTATACTGGATATTGTGTATCATGAGAGCAGTGAAATTGCAGCATATGTGAATATATTCAGAAAACTTTTTTGCTAGCTTACTGGTTTCGTGACAGGAGTCCATTGACAATTAGTATTTCGCATATCTGCAGATATTTTCCACACAGATGTTTTCTTTTTATTAAGTGTGAATTTTTACCAACTCATAAAGTTCTGTTCTTTCCATTTCGCTATTAATTGCATATCTATCTCCCAAAAGGATACTAAATACAAATGTTTGGCTTTTCATGACATTGCAAACTAATAATTAAAAAGCACCAAATGAGACTGCTTGTCAATAAATGTTTTAAATCAGAACAGCTCTCTTTTAGAGCTGTAATCTGGGTTTCTATTTATTAGTACTTGAAATTAATGTTTTACTTAAAATTACTGCTGGCATCTGAGTGTGCATGTGTATATTCACCCACACCCACACCCACAAATGCCAAAAGACAAACAACAGGCCAAAAGAATACTTTGGTAGAACTACTGAAACTCAAAGATTAGACAGGGCTCTGTGATCCAGAAGGAAATGGTTCATTTTCTGCTTCCTCACTCATTGCGTCATATCAGACCTGAGAGATTACCCAGTTTTCTCTCGATATTCAGCGGAAACCATGGGTCCTGTTCTACACTGTGCCCTGAAATACACTGCATGTAGAGGTTGTAGTTCAGAAAAAAATGAACAATTATCAGCTAGATTTCATATTTCATAATTTACATACAATGTTCTCCATTCTAAGGGACAGAATAATAAAGCAACCATCCGATACACTGATGTACTATTCGACTTGCATACCTTGTTTGACTCATCAGTACCTAAGTTACTCAATTAATTTAGCTAAATAATTAAGTGACCTACTGGTGAAATGTAACAAATACATGGAATGGCTGAGGTGCCCCTGAGGACAGGTGTTAATAATTAGGTTAATTGCATATTCTAATGCTAAAATGATTTTTACATGAACAACTGTTCAATTACTGCCCAGTTTAGCTTTAAACATTTTCTTTGACTGCATACTGTACATTACATGTGTACACAGTATCCATATACACAGACGAAACAATTTATGACTTTCCAAATACAAGCCAATTTACTCAAGTTTCTATGTACTGTAAGAAAAGAAAAACTGGGTTTGTAATAACATTGAAAATGTTTGTGAGGAATGAATCACATTTCGCGACCAGTTAAAATGCAAAATATGCAGTGACAAAGAGAATCATAAAAGAGACATGTGACCCTGCATAGGACAACTGGGTATAGATGACTGAACAAGGCCTTCATTAACCATTGAAAACTTCGCCTGAATTGTTGGATGTTTCAGACAAGAATGTGGTCTCAAGGTGATAGAAGAGGGGCCAAAACATGGTGCATTCTACTGGACTTTGTACGAGCTTTACCATATCAGATACCATATCAGAGGCCAATAGAAAACAAGCCTATTCTTTCATGTAGGTTAGCTTCCTGGATTTGTCTCATTGCTCTGCAGTAATGTGCTCTCAAATCAAATCAATTCTCCATCAATGTCATTACTGAACTAGGAATTATAGGAGATTGATGACAGGAGCACTCGATCATTCCAGATTGGATTTTTTTTTCTTTTTTCAAGAGTATTTCAGGTCACTAGACTGTCAGTTGGTGGATGGTTGTGGGATCAGAAGTTTGACCGTGCTCTAAGAATCCGCCCAATGAGTACCTGGAGGGAATGAGGGAATGAGTTAGGCGTCAGTGGCCGTAAACTTCACCATGTTCCTCACCATATTTGGGGAGCGGCTCAAAGGCATTAGTCCATGAGGTGGAAATTCTCAATGCCTTTGCATGCTTGGATGAGAAGGACACTGGCATGATGGGAGTGAAGTACTGCCAAATACACCTTCAAACAAACCCTATGCAGTGTACCTAATTCCAGCTGATGAATATTTTATTATTTTGTGACAGTTTTTTGGATGCAATATCTGAAGAGATGTAAAGCGCTTGCAGATCTTTTTATGTCATTCTGAGCAGCATCAGTTGATTAAAGTTTTACTATTGTAGCAGAATCAAGGCCTTATAACAAAAATATTACTACGGGGGAGACTGAATTGAAGCACCGTCAGAGTAAATAAATGGATAGAAATAAAGCATGTTAAGCACCTTTACTGACTTGAAGGGTTAACCAAAGAATATTAGCATATTAGGTTCACAAGAAGGTTTTGCTTGACACCATGGTGATGCTTTCACCAACAAGGAGGTGGACGACCTTTTCCATGAAGTGCCCATCAACAAGAAGTGCAACTTCAAGTACACAGAATTCAAGCATTGCATCAAGGACAAAGATAGCAGATAGGACTGTTTTCTGATTCACAGCTGCTGCCATTTCCCCGTCCAACTTCCTGTCCAGGCGGCAGCCATCACAAACAAAGCAGATGTTCAACACTGGACACTGCGGATGTTCTCAAAGTCATCAACCCATTGACCCACCTGAGATTTAAACCAATTAAATGCTAGCGTCATTACCACAAATTTATTCTATTCATAATAATGCCATACTATTGCATCGTGTATACAATTTGATTTCCTTTAAGACATTTTAAAATGAAACAGGATGATGCAAAATTGCAAGGCCCCCCCACAGTGACACAAGCTCCTTTGTAAAGGTTACAGTGCCTGACAAAAATCTTGTCACTTAACCAAGTTGTAGGAACAACACATAATTTGACCTGTAGTTAATCAGTTGGAATCAGAAATGGCTTGCAAGAAAGGCAAAGCCCTCTAGATTATGCTTATTATACCAAAATAAAGTTTTGCATCATTCTTTGAGTTTTGTCATGTAATTAGGACAGAAAGCTCAACTTTTGCTCAACTTTCAACAAAACATGCTACAGGGGTGGGAAATCTTATCCACAAAGGGCCTGTGTGTATGCAGGTTTTTGGGATAACCTGTAGGTCAGCTGTTCAAACCCAAGTGTGAGGACTCGTCAGTCAAGCCGTCCTCTGATTAGTGACTTAATTAGGGAGTCGCAGCAGAAACCTGCATACACACTGGCCCTTTGCGGATAAGATTGGCTACAATACCATCAGAATATAAAGTCATGGTGTTTTGGAAAAAAGAATTAATAGCATGTATGACTTCCATGAGATTGGAGGACCGCGTCCATACGTCTTGGCAATGACTGAAATAACTTGTTGATGAAATCATCTGGAATGGAATGGCAAAGGAAGCAGTCTTGCAGGACTCCCAGAGTGCGTCGACGTTCTTTGGCTTCGTCTTCCAAGCCTCCTCCTTCATCTTACCCCAGACATGCTCAGTGATGTTCATGTCTGGTGACTGGGCTGACCAATCCTGGAGCACCTTGATCCTCTTCAGCTTCAGGAACTTCAATGTAGAGGCTGAAGTATGATAAGGAATGCCATCCTGCTGCAGAATTTGCCCTCTCATATGGTTTGGAATGTAACGGGCAGCAAGAATATCTTGATACTTCAGGCTGTTGATGTTGCCATCCACTCTGCAGATCTCGAACACCCCCATACTGGATGTAACCCCAAACCATGATTTTTCCTCCACCAAACTTGACTGTTTTCTGGGTGAATCTTGAGTCCATGCGGGTTCCAACAGGTCTCCTGCAGTATTTGCGGCATTTGGTATGCAGTTCAATGGATGATTTGTCAGAAGAATCAACCTGCTACCACTTTGACACCGTTCATCATTGCCGCAAGCTGTGGGCCTCGGCTCAGGCTTTTTTTGTGGTGTCCTCCTTAACGCTGGTTTCTGAGCACTAATTCGGCCATGAAGACCACTGCGTGCGAGAATTCGAGAAACTGCTCTTGTAGACACCGCGGTTCCTGGTGACCAGTTCTGATGCAGCTCTGCTGCAGTTGAAAAAGGGTTGGCCCTGGACTGTCAAAGCAACAAACGGTCCTCTCGAAGAGTAGTCTTACGGGGTCTTCCTGACCTGGGCTTGTCATGAACATCACGTTTCTTCATATCTTTTTTTTTTAAATCCACTCCACTTGACGTTTGGATACATTAACGATGTCTGCCACCTCAGCAGCAGACTTGGTCTTCAAGTGTTTGATGATCAGCACTTTGGTCTGTGGTTGAATCTTTGGCATGTTGTCAGAAGTCCGGTTGCACTTCAAATGAAGGTCTGGTGTGATGGGGTTCTTTTTATACACGCCTAGGATTATGTTAATTACAGTATTTGTCACAGGTGAACATTTAATCTGTGATTGGTTGAATCATTAAAAGACATAAGACTTTTGTCCTTGTTAGAAATAGTTATATGCCTTTTTAAGTTACTATGTCCATATATGACAAGACTTTTGTCAAAGCCATTATATATATATAAAAAAATAAAAGCCAAAACCAGACACATTAAAAAAAACAAAGGAGACAAAGCCTCTGACCCTTAACATTAAATGTTAGATGCACCATTTACCTTTGTTAAGTATTCATAAGGTGTACCATATGAACTTTTATAGCCTTACCATAAAGACAAATTACACACTGGACACTGAGCGAGACAGATGTGCGAGCCCAGACACCTTGTGGCCTCCCCATTTTATGTGGGCCCCAGTGCGGACGCACTGTCTGTAATTACGCCCCATTGCTTGTAATTCTGCCAGTGCCCTGACAGCTGTTTACACAAACAGACTGAATGCTAATTGCCGGTCACCAGTTCCCATCCTGTTGCTGTACTCCCCAACTCACCATTGCCTGAGAGATACCCTTTAAGGACCAAAGGAAACCACAGCTTCAAAGAGGTATTCAGCCTCATTCTACCTTCATCCCATAGACTGTAATTTTTAAGTACACATTTATAAACAATAAATAGAATCCATCCAAACTTTTTAACCTTGATCAATTGTTGCTGTATGCTTTGAAAAATCATAGCCAAGACTGGCACTTTTCTGACAAACTATCTTAAAACAGAGCAATGGGCGGCAGCATGACAGTGGCTTGGCAGACGAGCTGCTCACCATTGTTTCAAAGTGAAACTGCAGCTCACAGGTGACCACCACCAAGTCACCAGGGTAAAGTCACCATTCTACAACCATTAACCATCAAAAACACTGGGAAAAGGTTCACGGATACAGAGAACATCTTTCCGAATCGCGCATCAAATAAAAAGGCGCTGAACAAAGATTGTATGAAAGAAAGAAAAAAAAAACTTTTATTCTCTGAAATACAAAAGACATTTAAAGTTAAGGCTACAAATGAATGGTTTTAATCTGTTTTGTCCCATATATATTGCACAGACTATCCAACTGTATATGTGAATAAAGTGTGTCTTTGAATAAGCCCAGGGTAAGGCACAACTGCTAATTCATAACAAAAGCACCATCTTTTGGCCAAAAAAAAAAAGTGTACACGTGAAATTTTTGCCTGCATGCGTGTCATTCATGGGGAAGCTCACAGATGGCTGAAGGTCACACTGGAAGCTTTCATCACAGCATGTGGCGCAGACTCCCTCCATCCACTCTTCACGGTTCATTGCAGAATACATGCAGTTATACGTCTTCTTCCATCAGCCGGTTTAGTAACAAACCACATCCTTTGCAGTAGCCTTGGTTTTACAATGTGTCAATCTTTGACAATGAACATATATATTGACAACGAATAAACTTGGCATGGTGTAGCACTAAAGATCTTCGTACAAAAATCAGATATTACCGCAATCCTCTAGTACTTCTGTCGTTACCGTCTTCCATTAACCAGGAGGAGGCTTATGGATGTTTCCACTACAGTGGCTTGTCTGTGCGCCGAACATCACGAACGAACCACGAGGGAAACGTGGCAGGGGGGGCTACCCCAGACGCGTAGCACTTCAGGAAAGGCAAAGCAGCAATGGTTGGTGCCAATAGAAGCAGCAGATCAGATTTGCTCTCATGCAAATGCATTTCCCCATTCTGTACTGTCCTCAAATCAGAAAGCAGTAAAGAACTAAGCTTTTCTAATAACAGACCAGACAACAGGCTAACTTAATAATGTGGCAGGACCCCACATTATTTAAAAAAAATAAAAAATAAAAAAAAATGAATGATAAGGTTCGACAGAATCAATCAGATACAAGAGACAACTGAAGAGACAATGCCAAGAGACTGACAGAAAAACTTTTTTGGCGCAAACCACAGTCACGTGACACTGAGGTACACGTTGTACAGAAAAAGACCGCAAGCGACTGAAGTGACCAGAACGTACTGGACACAGTATAAAATGGCTCAATTTCATTTTCAGAAGCACCACCAAATAGCATGAATATCCAAACCTGGCGCTGAGAAAATCACGGATTTTGTTTTTTTAAAGTGCATATGAAAACGACACAAAAGCTCATGGGTTGCTCCTGTGATTGCAAGGAAAGAACATTTTTGCCAGTGAAGTGGGAGGTAAAAATCTGAGGAATCCATCCAAAAGAGCCAAAAACACTACATTCAAATCTGTGGCACATTTGTGATACAACTGAATTATTTTGCCATTCTGTCACACTCTTGTGTTGGAGGCAGAGCCCAGCTTCATCCTGGTAATCCTCCCACCCTGGGGCCTCTCACAGACAGAAAGGAAGGAAAAAAAAAAAAAAAAAAAACCCACACACCTTCCAGCATCTACTTTACAAAATTCACACCCTTCACACTTCAGTTAGAACATTTCCAGGATGCGGTTTTACAGTGTCAAAAATAGTCCCTTTCCTGTCAAATAACCTTAAAAAAAAAAAAAAGTAAATTGTGATAAAATGTTCCAGAGCACCTGTAAACACACCACCCATTTTCAGCTGTGGGGGGGGGGGGGCACAGAGGTTTTCCGTTTATCAGCAAAAGCAGGGGTCTTGCCAGTTCTGATACCATGAGACCGAGCTGAAAAGTCTGAGGGGAAAAGGTGCAAGACGTAAAGGAAAAAGCCAGGCCTAGTTGACAGCCTCCTGCACAGGGAGCCGCGTATGAGTGGAGCCCCAGGCACAGGCCATGGAGCCGGCCGGGGCCGGCGGGCGAGGCTCTCCGCACATCACGCTCCACGCTGCAGGCTCGTAAACACCACCCTCCGCTCCTGGAATAGCCAGCTGGGGCCCAGGGGCCGGGCACTCGCTCTTCTCCTCCAGTGAGCTGCCAGTTCCATCAGCAGCGGTGGTAACGGTGATGGGGCCCGTACTGCCGGCCCCTTCCCTCTGCTGAAGCTCCAGCTCTGCTGCTCTTTGAAGGGCGGCATCCACTAACAAGCGGAGGTCACTGAAGTCCTGTGGGCGGGGCTCGGGCGGCGTGGGCGGCGGGGTGTTGAACAGGCCACCCCCCAACACTGGGCTCACCCGGGCCTCCGCAGAAGCGCCGCCAGCCACGTGTCCCCGCGTGTCCGACTGCGCCGGTGCAGCAAGACTGGCCCCCGCTAAGATGGCCCCGGCCGTACTGCCCAGCAGGCCGAGGTCCAGTGCAGGGGCCGGTCGGATCACGGAGGGCCGCAGCAGGGGGAGCGATGGGGGTCTCTCTTCTGGGGACTGCTGCACCGCTGACGCTCTCGCCTCGGCCTTCCCAGTCCGTCTGGAGATGGTGAACTGGTTGGGATCTTTACCATCCTTTCGCAGCATGTCTGGGAGTAACCTCCTCCTGGCGTTTATAAACCAGTTACAGATCTGAAGATGGAGATGAAAATTGTTAGATATGGGGGGGGGGAGGAGGGAGACCCAGTGCTAGACAAGAGATTCATCGCTGATTCTTTGAAGTTTCCATTTCAAAACCAAAAATCGGAGAAAACAAAAACAGCAGCACTCGTTGGTTCCTTTTTTAAATTCAGAACAGAGAAAAAAAAAAAAAAAAAAAACACGGGAAAAGAACCCAGGCTTCATGACTTGGATTTCTGTATTAAAACCAAATAGGTAAACAAAAAATTGGTTAATTTCGTATTTGTGATATTCACGGAAATTTCAGGGGAAGCAGGACAATATCGCATAAAACAAATACTGTGCAGTTTGGAAACACCTACTCATAGATGGTTTATTAGTGCTATTCTCTACACTTTAGGATAATGGTAAAGACACCACAACTATAAAATAGCATAAACCTGCTGGAGAGGGGGAAAAAAAAAACCAACCAAGACCAGCAACCAGACCTGGTTACCAGAATAATGCATGTGGTTATACAGCATCTGTTGGGTTTGGGTGCTGGTGAACCAGCATCATTAAGGAAACATTGCCGGTGGACCAGTTAACTAACGTGTGAAAAAAAGACTGCGCACTGTAAGTTCGAACTGTGTTTACCCTACGAGATTTTTGCGTTGCCAATGCAGGACCCAGTTTTGTTGTGCAGTGAGAAAGCAACACACCAAAGTAAGCCAGCTTTCAAAGCTCCCGATCGAAACCGCTTGGGGGCTTGTAACCAGGGACCTAAGGAGTGACTCTCTTTAACAAACACCTCTGGCCTGTACTATGAAGCGGGGTTACTGGCTTATCGGGGCAACGTGTCAGATTTAAGGTACCACAGTTTAAATGGACTTCATTCACTTTTTGCCCAGACTACCTTAAATCCAACAAGTTACCCTGATAAGCCAGTAACCCCGCTTTGTAGTACCGGAGCCTCATCAGTGCCACTCTGTTGCACGCAATGCTGGTCTATGCTGGTTAGCGCTGGTATAGCTGGGGGACCAACACAGCTGTGCTGGTCTACCTGCACATAAAGCTGGCCCACCAGCACCAAAACAAATGGTATGCTGGTATAACCAGAACACATTATACTGGTCATGCTGGTAACCAGCTATGCTCGTCTGTGCTCTTTTTTCTCTATTTTTATAGTCTTAAGGTCATTATCCTAAAATGATGAGAGGATAGCGCAAATCAGAAAGCTTTCTATGGGTCGGTGTTCCCAGACTTTGGCCGGCACTGTACAATATTAAAATAATGTTTTGTGTTTGCTTGTCTGGCATCCCACAGAATTCCAGTGAACATCACAAAAACAAAACAAAAAGTGATTTTATAGTTTGTGTTTTAAAACAGAAAAAACAAAAAAAAAAAATGCTGCCACCCCCCCCCCCAATTTGGCTTTGAGACCGAATTCACAGAACGACACAGGGATTACTGTAGCTTTTCGATCGATGCTTCCGTACAGCACATTTACCTACACAATTTCATACGCAGACTGCAAAGGAACACATACCATTTAAGTTAATGGAAGTGATTGACAATTTATCAGGAGTATTTTCCAAGTAGTTTGTACAGCAACGTTTTCACCAAAGGCATTTCTGCTAACCAGTTGCTTCGGTCTCATTACATTTCAAGATAAAACACACTGTCTAACACTGTTGCAAGAAACAAACCAACCAGATGCAAGGATGCGAGTGTGTGTGTGTGTGTGTGTGTGTGTAAGATGGGAGGTCTTGAGAAATGTTTCAGCTTGAATAACATGACCCTAATCAGACTATAAGACTGGTTAGTTTTTAACTCTGGTTCTTCTGCTACCCAAGTGTCACATTACACAATGTATAGGTGATGCCCTTTTACCTCCCCCCCCCCCCGAGCAGAAATATGCATGGCAGCAATTTTGTTTTGAGTACAACACACCCACACACTTCTTTTGCTATTGCTAGACCACAGTAACAGCAACTGCCTAAGCATCTCAGGCCACTAACAGCTGTGCAGCACAGGCTGGTGCCACAAGGCTCAGTTTAAAACTCCAGTTCTCTGAACCATGGGACTGGTCTCTAGGTCTAAACACCATTAATCAAGCTCCACTCGCGAGGTCTCTCTGATCAAAATAAGCTGCCGGTATAAAAGCACGACCAAAAGTACAGCTGGAAATAGGTCCAACTTGACCCCTGACGTACATTTTGATTGAAATATAAAATTGACCACAGACACTGCATTTAAACACAGCGTACATTGTTCTCTGTTTCGCAATCAAAACATTTCGCCATGGATACGTTTGTCCGTATGGACAGGCTGGTAATTTTTGCTCCAACTGAAATTGAAATACCCATGATTAAAATGTGACAAATTCAATCAAACTATACTATATTTAATCTCAAAGTTTGAACTGCTAAAATTAGACTGACCCAGTGGGGAACAAAGACACACATTGGATATTTACTTAAGCAATTCAAAATGTATATTGGTGAAAAAATACCATTTTTGTTGTGGATATTTCATAAAAACAAAACACTGGTACATTGGCTGGTAACCATCCGTGATGTCGTGAAAGCACAACAGTTCGCTTTGCAAACAAGACTCATTGCTTCAAAATCAAATGAGCGGGAGACAGAGCAGTACAGAGAGAGTCCAGAGAAGAAGAGCAGCACCAACGGGTGACCCAGGGCGTGTACCTGTAGGACCGAGAGACTCGTCTGCCCGGACAGGCTGAGCTTCTCCTGCTCGGACGGGTAGGCGTTGAAGCGGTGTTCGTACAGCCAGCTGCGCAGCACCTGCACGGCCTCCTTCGGGAGGTTCCCCCGACGCCTGCGTTTTGCAGATCGATGCGACAGGTCCAGGGGGGAGCTGCAGCTGCCGGCGTCGTCCTCACAGGTGTCGCTGTCTGACACCACAGAGGAGTCGGCGTCCTCCAGGGCTGAAAAACACACTCATCAGCAACACCTTCCCACCACTGAACTCCACAAATTCATTATGGAATTTATCAGAAGTTACAGAAGATACAAATATTTCGGGGGGGGGGGGGGGGG
>JAABNX020000119.1:22873723-22883730 GCA_015163995.2 Mormyrus lacerda
GCTCCACAGCCATCGCCTGTCTAGTTTGTAAAGCTGCACTACCTTCCTGCATCAGTACTGTGCCCATGGCCTGTTCCAGCGGCTGCTGACAGATGAAAAGCTCTGTGTTTTCCTGCAGTAGGCAGGTTCACCCCATCAGAGTGTCCGTGCAGGCAGACCCAGTGGGAACCGACTATATCATGTCTCAGGAAGGACCCCAGCTTCTCCCACTGAGGAGCCCCAAGAAAGGGTCATGGCGTGCTCACTAATAGCCATGTACAGCCAGGAAAGCTGAGCGGAATAAACCACAGCATAGACACAAAGGACGCAAAGGGATCCACATATGGGGGCGTGACAAAGAACCTCATCTGCTATCAGAGTGGAGCATAGGTACACGGGCCGGGGCTCAGACAAGCCGACGTTTGGGGAATTGGGCACTGAGCCTGACACAGACGGGGTGGGAGATTCTCACCAGCAGCTTTGTATCGCTACTTATTTCTACTTCAAGAGCCCGAGTCCCAAGGTTCAGAAGCAGAGCACCAGGTTGGCAGCCTGCAGCGTTCGGTATGGAAATACTAATACGGGAGTCCAGAGAAACCACACGCGTGGTAAATGAAATCACAGTCGCACACGTGGAATTACTGAGAGCGAGCCGGCTCAGGCCACAAGGGAGTCTCTGCAGCATGGCAAGATATAAAACTGAAAAAGAACCTTTAAACACCACTGCCTGGGTTATATAACTTTGTCTCATGGGGGAGATAAATAATTATGTATGTACTGCTCTTAAGAGCCATGGAGGCCATCATGAGTCATCCCAGGCCTCTGAAAAACACAGGATACATCACCTGACAGACACTTGAGGCAATTACTGCAATTCAAACAGAGTAACTGTTATTGCATAATGGCCCATGATTGGTAGGGCTGCCGTTGCCCCGGGCGACCAGAGCCAGCACCGAACTCAAGCACAGACAAGGCAGATCTGCAGAGAAGCGCAGTGCAGGAGAAATTACAACATACAAGAAGAAACTACATCAGTTTGTTGGGCTCCAGTCCAATCGGATCATGACTGCTGACTGGCACTGGCACTGGCACTGTCCACACCTCACCACAGCACAGTAGAGATGATTTTGAAGGACTTTGACCAAGCAGCTTATGAGTGCTCAGCATATATGGGAACTTTAAGACAGCCGGAAAAGCACCCCAAGAGGCCATCTCATTAAATTTCCAGTGGGGACAGTAGGGTCAGCCCATCCCTGGAGCCCAAAGGTGGGATCTCGCTGCTGACCCGGGGATTTGAGCCGGCAACCATCCGAGTCAAATTGAGTTGCCCTCCTCCCCGGCAAAAAAAAAAAATCTTTTTCTTTAGTGCTCAGTGCATAATTCCATATATGTAATTTTATAGTTCTGATGTCTAATACTAAGCGACGTTGCTTCACTTTTGGGGTGATCTGCCTCTATTGAATCATCTCTAGTTTGTCATCCACACAACACCTCTGCACAGTATGAAAAGTATCCATCAAATGAGTTTGAGTTGTTGTCTGAACAAGCAAAGCGTTTGCAGTCCCAAAACCTTACGTATATGCCAGTGTCTGGGGAATACAATAAATCAATCATCCATCCATCCTGTACTGCCCACGTCTGACTGCAAGTGCCTGCATTCTGTATGCTTTACTGGATGCCAGTGCTTTGAATGGTGAAATAGATATCCATTATCTTCAGTTAATGGAAGTTTACAACACAGACCAGTCTGTTGCGCGTTAGACTTTAATCTGCTAAGCTGCCACCACAACACTGTTGCCTTCTTACCTCGATTACCCACAATACCTACATTTTAGAATGACGTGGTGGCTACTGAGCTGTCACCTTCTTCAGAGGCAGCAGAAGTCTCCTCTGAGGCTGCACTCTCCTCTTCCACGATGTTACCAACACGGCGGCATGTGCTGTACTCTGCTAGCTCAATGAAGCTTGCAGTGCCTTTGTTGGGTACAGATTGCTCACAATTAAAAGACCAACATATGACTTGCTGGAACTCTATTCACTTCTGTAATGTGATGTGCTACCAAGCCACGTGCCTTATCAGTCGTACACCCAGGTTTCTCATTCTCTCGTCATGTAAATTTTACATGACAGCCAGTTGATCTTTATCGCACAGCCCTATTGGATACTCACCGTACACATTACATTTCTTTGCCACAAGTGTGATGATTCGGAAACGGATCGCTGACGATAAGCTTTATATGACAGGATCTCGTGTCAACCATGACCGGGCAGAACATTTCCTATGTCAAAATCTCTATCTAAATGGATCAAATCAAACAACATACTAACTACCCACAACAGCCAGATTACCCACAACAAAACGAACAGCGATATTAAAAGGCCAAAATTCAACAGTGCCAATATGGGGCTGAATATTTAATCCTAAGTAAACACTTTTCAGCAGTACAGCAGCTACTCCCCTTTTCTGACTTGAGCCTGAAACCACCTGCTGACGAACATTTCTGACCCTGCAATGCAGCTCCATCCATCACAGGACGCAGGGACCCGCTTCCAACCAGAATGCCGACCTCCAAGTTTAGTCATCCGGAGATTCAGTCCCAGTGACTGCAGAGTTGCTTCCTCCCATACAATGAGTCACTGTCAGCTGATGCCAGCACAATGTGAAAACGCACGCATGCACACATGCCTACATGCCTACAAAAAACAGCCTTGGGGGCACCCCAAGTCGACCCATATGTGACTGGCCAGGCAGGCAGGCAGGCAGCACACACACACACACACACACACACACACACACACATATTATATACTCTTTACCCTATGTCACTTACACACTGTAAAGTCATAGAATGATAGACAGATAAAGATACAGAGAGAGAGAGAAAGAGAGACGTACGATTCTGACTTTCCAGTGCATAAATGACACAAGGTGAGGAGTAGTAGAGATGGGCACATCAAGCAGAATTACTAGTTGAATTTCCCCAGTCATTATATTCTAATAACAGGATAACATGAAACATTAAAAGTAGCTTGAATAAAGAAAAAATTGAAACATTAAAATTACCCCTCCATGAATCACCACCTATATTACATAATCTTGAAAAGGGACTGTAAAGCTTGCAGTTGCAATATTGTTTCATGAGACAAAAAACAATGTAGCACGACTTACTGCGGCCCTTCTGATGTGACAACTGCATGTGCATAACATACAACGTCAACGCTGCACATCATGCAGGCCTGTTACAAAATGAAACAGTTGTTGCAAAAGGTTAACTCAAAGCTAAAAGAGTGTAAAGATGCAGATATATAGTGATGTGACGATTATTAAGGTGGTTTACACTGCCGTTTAATGACAAAAATTAATTCTCTGAGATACTACTTTGTATGTGTTCCATTAATACTGTGTAATTAAGTTTGCATGGTAATATTTGTGATTTATTTATTTTTTCAGTGAATTTAAAAGAAAGTTAGAATTCTGATAATTAAAAAGAAATAAATCAGCTGACCGACTAATCAAAATTAAATCAAGCTCAAGCTTTGAGCTTCAGAATGAAAAAACCTCAAATATTTCAAATAGCCTCATATATTTTCTTTAATTTTACACACATTGAACTATGCTGACTGCTTCCTAAAGAGGAGCAATAGATCTGGGGGGATGTGACAGCTGTAGTTTGAGACACGGAGGCAGGTAGCAGAGGCGAGAGGTACGGCATCTCTGGGCAGCCTGCACCGGGGATTCACCTGTTACCAGGCTGCGTTTGGTACAGAAGGACCCGTGACACACAAAGAGCAGCCCGGACTTCTCCACAACACTGCGGCCAAGAGACAGGCTCAGGAAAGAGCGTTCGATCTGTGCCAGGGAGGTGTGGCACACATCAATCATTATGACGAGTGCCAGGCTGACAGGGCCATCACCGGAGGGGACCCAGGGCCAGCCGCCACAATCTCCCACGTCACGCTTGTAACCTGGTGCCTTGTAATCTTGCCCAACAGACCCTGGGGTCTAGAGAAGGCAAGATATATAGAGTACAGCTGACGCAGGGTCGACATACCTAAATTCTATCCACACGGGGCTCTGTGCTGTAAGCATAATCTGGCCTCTAAGTTTGCCAGGATGCAATGTCTTACAGGGACAGACCTGCTCCTTTACACCGTTAATTTATATAGGAAAATTATTTTGTGCTCTGAGACAGAAATTTATGCCTCATGTGCAACAATGCAGTATCTGTGTGGTTCCTAGATATTTGCATTTACCTAAAATTATTGGTTAAGATGCCTGTGGTACCATATGATGTTTGGATGTTACTCTTAATGAAGATCCAGATCGGTGAAGTTCCGCTCCCACTTACGCATAATCAATTACAATCAATTACCTCTCCATTTCTGGAATCTCCCTGTTTAGAAGAGACATTCAATTAGAGGTATACATTTCTAACCCACTGAAAATTTGATATAGAAAACAAAGGGTGAAATAAATCTGTTATTTAGCTATTTACTATGACATTGCCTCTTATGGAAATAAAATATATACCCTGATTGACTTCCCAATGGAAATGCATGGTAACATGAGTTGTTTAAGAAATCCAAAAGCCTCACACGCAGACCTTGGGACAGAGAAACGCCTCCTGCATGGGGTGTTACTCATAAGCAAGCTGACTAACAGCTGTCCAGCGGCAGCCCTCACAGAGGGACATAGGCAGACACCATCACCTGCTCACTCCGTCTGGCTTCCAGCTCTGTGTGTTTCAACGTAACTGATCCATTCAAGTCTCTCAATCAAGCTCAAGGACATTTACATTTATTTTACCACACAGACGGTTTAATCCAAAGTGAAGAACAATTCAGAAAACAGGGCCAGCAATTGGGGGTTAAGGATCTTGCTCAAGGGCCCAACGGTTAACTTGCAATGCCAGCCGCAGGATTTGAACTTATCACAACCAGTGTCCCAATCCACACTGCCCCACAAAAGCAGTGTGCAGGACCAAAACACAGCATATACAGTACAATGTGAGCACATTTTACTACTGTAATATTAACAATACTGCTAACATTTGTCCTCTGACAAGGTCAAGTACTCAGTGATGTCATATCCTGCGACTGAAAGAACCCTACAGAAGAAGGAAAGCTGACGACCAAGACGTCCACTTTCGAACTGGCCCACATAGCAAGTAACAGGATCTCTTGGATATGATGTAGGGCTACACGATATTGGGAAAAATCACATTGCAATATTTATTCTTTCTGCAATATCTATTGCGATATTGGGATTTGAAAAAAATCTAATTCTATAGCTTCTATAGCTCTGCTGCAGGGGTATTCAACTAAAATTTAAAAAAAGGTCCGGTTAGGGAACATTTCATGAAGCAAAGGCCCAGAAGATCATAATGTTTAACTATTTAGTGTGATGTATATTTAAGTAGCCTATCAGTCATATCAACATTGCATGTAATCAGTACCTGACTGTCAAATCAAGTACAATTCAAGTCGAGATGTCGGCAAACAGGTGTAACAGTTGTTACCTTGTAAATAGTCTGCTTTTGTATTTTTTGCCGTAAGATTTCCAGCGCGAGTCCGATCATGGCATGCCAGATGCTGAAAACGTGCAATTTTTGTTTCACCCGAGTTGATTTATAGAACAGATAACATTACTTTATACAGTTGTTAAAAAGCGGAAACTTCCACGAGCATGAAATGATCAATAAACTATGTCTATTTATCCAACATGTTATATAATACCTACTCTTCGAAAACTTTTCAGCTGTATGATTTCAGGACAGATCAGCCACTCTGTTAGGAACATTACGGCTTTTTGGTCACTTCGCTGCTGCATTAACACTAACGGCACATTAGCGCAGACAAAGAGCTGCATACGCCGAGCTACGCTTCGCGGTTAAAGGCGTTTCACCTTCATCGGCGTGGGAAGCGGCGGTTCTAGTGCTAAACCACAAACGAAAAGACTACAAACGCTGCGCCCGTTCAAATAGAACCGTCCCGTCAGGTTTTAAATCATAACTTTCAGTTTTGGCTATCGGTCCAGGACTGTATGGGACAGCGTCTGGGTCCGGACCCCGACCGCGGTCCGCCTGTTAGTGACCGCAGTTCTATTGGTATAATTAATCATTCTAGAAACATTGAGCTGATTTTGCCCAAAATATAATGGTAATGATTACTTAAGTACTAAACAGTGCATGAGCATTAAACAAAGGAAACTTTATCGCATATGGGAGCTAACATGAGTGACAAAATAGCACTGGGTTAATTGGTTAGCGCTGGGATCGAGAATGTTTGTGATTGGTGGTTCGTTCTGTGATCATGTTTGTTAGCTGCCGATGCAAAGCTGTGTGTCGACCTTGTATTCAAAAACCTTTCAATTAACCTAAATTATGACAGATTTTGTGGATTGCTTAAGAATAAGAACAGCGTGACATTTGTTAGTTCAGCAAAAACCCCAAAAGCGTTGTCCAGGCCACTTAATTTAACTTGCGTTACTTAACATCGCTTGTCCTGCGATGTGACTTATTGCACGCACGTACATCGCGATGACGATGCTGAAACGATATATCGTGCGGCCCTAGCATGATGGTAATCCTACTCATTTCTCAAAAGACTCAAGCGTGCAATGGTAACTTTGCCGGATGGTTGCTATGGACACGATCGCCATAGCAACCATGTACCATTTCTGGGACCACTCAAAAGTGAACTGCACTTGTCTTACATCATAGCTTTCTGTTACCACTAAGAGAAACATTATTAGAGGTACACAAACAAAGCACCTGAATTCAATAATTAAGAGGCGTATCGTAATACTTTCATCCAGATAGTGTATTTGACGGTGTCACGCCTTGACAGGAATAATAACATTCTTTTATACCAACATGAAGATCATTTAAACATCATTTTCTATGGCTGCCTAAGACTTTTGCACAGTACAATGTGTACTATGACAACGTTAACCCTTACCCAGCCCTAATTTCAACCACAAGTAACCAAACAAAATGCAAGACTATGCTATTTTAGTTGTTTGATGCAAAGGCAGACAATACCTGTTAATATAGGCTTTCATTTAAATCGGGATAACAGAAGAACGTACGAGTAGAACTTAAAAGCTTTGCAACTGAACCTGCAGCTTTGTTCCTGTTCAAAATACCTGTTGCTTTATCATCTTGACATCCACTTAAAAAGGTGCATATTGGCCAAACACACGACGCCAAGCATTAAGACACCTGAGAAGTTGAAGGTACAACAAATGCTGGCGAGCGCTGCAGCCGAACTCAGATTCCTGCCTCTGTTCTGTTCCGAGTCTCTTGATTGTATGAATGTAGTCTAGACAGAGAAATCGCTAAAAAAGAAACTTGGCTCTACAGAGCTGAGCAGTACCCTTCCAGTATGAGGCTGAATCATTTCTTCCCACCCCAAGCTACGCGTGATCCTCCTCACCAAGGCTGAAAATGCCCACAGCCCAGCAAAACAAGCGCATCGTGAGGCTATGAGTAAAGTGCCACATTACTGCCCACGGAATTTTAATCATCCCCTATTCTCAAACCGGGCTTCCAGAATGACTCAGACAGGGAGACCGAGGCCGAGAGCTGATTGGAGAACAGAACTCAGAACTGGGGCAGCCGCAGTCTAAAGCGGAGAGATAAGCTTCTGAGGTGCTCCTTAACTTAAATCCAGTTGAGAATGGGCCATGGGGGGGAAAAGGTTCTTGCAGGAGCCTGCATTCTGATGCTATGTTCATATTAGGAGTGGAAGCCACTGAATTGTATCAAAAGGAAATAAATAAATACACACATATAAAAAAATATATAAAAGTTGTATATACGTATAAAACATAATATATATGTGTGTGTGAGTGTGTGTAATGTTTATTTATATATGTGTGTGTGTGTATTTATTCATTTCTTTTTGATACAGTTTGCCCCAGACTTAAACCCCATCGAGCTGGTTTGGGATGAACTGGACAGAAGAGTGAAAGCAAACAAACCTACAAGAGCCACACATTTATGGGAACGTCTGCAACACATATGGGAAGAACTTTCTAAAGAACATTTGATTTCCATTGTAGAAAGAGCGTGTTCAACTGTTATATCTGACAAAGGGGGCTACTTTGACGAGTCAAAAAGTTTAGAATACATTTTGATCTATAAATTGATTCCATGATTCCTTTTTCAACTCCAATTGGTTCTTTGTACTATGCTTTCATTTCTGAGTGCAATGAGATATTAAACTGCATAATTTTCAATTAATGAAAAATCGGGGTGTTCTGAAACTTTCCACCGGTAGGGTGTATCACTTTCACATGAAAGCACAAGGGCAGTTAAAGATAGGGCTTTCTTTATGAAAGCCTTGGAAGGAGATGCTCTTTAGGCAAGGACATATACCCGCTACTACTTTTTGGACCACTAACTTAACATCCAGTCTATTACTTAACATTTATGCCGTTTAATATTAAGAGCCATAAAAATAGCATGTCAGGACCTAAAAACTGCCTTAATGTAAATGATCATAAGAGCAGACTCAAGGACCACTGCGACTATGATTAATGGATGGATCATATAAACTTGAAATCATTTCATTATATGTATAAGCTATAGACGGGTTCTGATGAAGTATGCAGATGGAAAGTGAACGGAAAACAGAGCAAGCCCCTCACCTGACTCATTTTCAACAGCAAGTAAACCAAAGAGCATCGAACGGTGGCGCAGTTACCAATTCAGGATGCTTTTCCACTGCACCAGGGACTGAAATTTTCCCTTTTCCGTTGTCTTCCAGTCGAGTACTAATACTAAAAGTTCTGGTACCTAAACTAATAAATCAGCTGAGGTACTTTATTGGTACTTCGGCACTTTGAGGTGGGACTCGCAAACTTTTTCTTTGTCGACTGGTTATGCAAATAACCAGTCTGTGAAACACAATATAATCACAGTTCTGAAAAAATAAAACTTACAAACTCAGAAAACAATAAGTAAACAACTGATGCATGGAAAAATGAAGAGATCCAAGCTTTAATTGAGATCTGGTTGGAAGAACAGATACAAGAACAAGACGGCATGACAAGAAAAAGTATTTTGCATGATATTCTAGGGCAGCGTGGTATTGGAAAATGTTAATAGGATTTTGTCTTAATAAATACTGGGGTATCTGCAAAGTAAAAAAGTCTACCAAACGTCTCACAAACCCATCTAGGAGTGATTTAAACATTTATGTGTCAGTGGAAAACCAACACCTTGAAGTGCCGTACTTTTGGTACCTCTGGTCAAACACACACTAACCACGAGGGACCATCGCAAACAGGGTCGAGAGTGAAACTACAAATGAAGTGCAAAGCCTTCCTCGATGACTACGGAGTCGATGGCTTTACTCAGGTCTTTATTTCAGTGTGCAAATGGCCTGGTGTTACTGGCAAGTTTCTGCAGGATGCAGGGACCCAGTCCCAGTACCCACCAGCTTAAGGTAATCCAGAGCAATACACAAGCAGCTCAGTGGCCACCAGCCCCCACTTCTCCGGTACCGTTCCACTGAAAAGAGCACAGCTATGTTTAATGCAACGAGCTGGGGCCCATCCGGGGTTATTCGCTACCTTGCAGCCGTAGTTTCCGGGACAGGCTCCGGACGCCACATAGGACCAGCAGGCATAGAAAGTCGATCGATAAGATGTTCAGTGGACACTTCTAGCATTATTAACAAGGGGTGGCAATAGCGACACCTAGTGGCCAGTCCATTAACACTTTGGAGAAAAAAAACTGGCAGAGGCAAAGCATGAAAAAACAAAAAAAATGAAAACAATAAAAGGTCTGAAGTCCCCTCCCCTCCCCAACACAAGTGGAGAATGATTATATGCAGTGAGAAATATGCATAGAATCTTGCATGGCACAACAGAAGGATTTTCAAGGAACGGCCATGAAATAGTAATGTTAGTATGCTAGATTGAAATACAGGTCATTCGTCACATTTAGCACAATACATATCCAGTTTTCAGTGTTATTGTTTAGTCATTAAAAGCAGTTTCTCTTTGACACACTTTCCAA